>OZ012737.1:116189015-116929015 GCA_963859935.3 Lathyrus sativus | reverse complement strand
TTAATTAATTTGAATCGCATATTTGGTTCACAACCGCTCTTTGATTTATCCGAAGGAAAAGGTCAAAAGAGGAAAACCTAATTTTTCATCGTAAAGACAATGCGGGGAGAGACCTAGGTAAGGGGTTGATTAAGCTTAGGGAAGGTATTAGCACCCTAAACTTCTGTAGTACTCTACAGGAACCTTTTGTTTATTGTATGCTTTTTTTATTTTATTTTATTATCTGTTTGAAATATATTGCTAAAGGGATAGAGTGACCTAAAGACCTAAGGGTTAGTCCTAAGTTTACTCGGCAAGACGTCGCATCTTGTGCCTACATATCCTGACGGGAATGGAATCAGAGTAATTGTAGTTCCCCTCGAAAGGGAGGTTAGAAACTTCTTGACTGTGGTCAAGGTTTCAATAGGGAATAAACATCTCTTAAGGACACACTTACGTGGAGTCTTTGAAACTCCTATTTCTATGTTGAATTTGTTAATTGAAAATTTAGGGTTGAAATTAGGGATTCCACGGCGGGAAACCCTAAAGCAGAGCACATCGGCTCTTTGACCTAAAAGCTAGGGTAAAGGGCGTTTTCATCCACGGTGGGACGCTTAAACTATTAGGGTTTGAAACGGTAAAAAATTTGGGTTATTGACTCGGCGGTCAAACGGCTAAACCTAATTCCTTCGGAGGTGAACATAACGGTAAATCATGCAAAACATGGCAAATTATTATATGGCAGTGTCATACCCCAAATTTGTCCTACTTCAGTATTTAATGATTATTCTTACTGCTTCACGACTTCTGGCTATAACTATCTGAGACTTCGTTCATAAAGACCATGTGTGTACACATTGTGGTTGTAATCCCTAACAATTTTGGTTGAATTCTTGCGGGAAGAGCGCGCCTCCAGCCCCTTATACCCAAACTCATATGTGTCCTCGTTATCACGATCAGACATATATGATATGGTCAACAGCATCAAATGCATGATTAAATACAATTAGTCCAGAAGTGATTTCGAATTGTGGATAATGTCTTTCAATTCGCGCTTTAAGGCCATGATTGTAGTACACCTTTCAAACCATACCAAATTTTATTACAATTGTGGTGAAGTCTAAGAGAAACTTAGGATTGGCAGTGACGTATTTGGCTTCGAGATATTTTAGTTTGCAGCCAGAAGTGCTAAAGGTAATTGTGGCCAAGTAAGGATCATTGTCAAAACATATAAATTAATTCATAATTGTTTCAGATTAAGTAGAAAGTATTGGCATGGAATCACAGAATTCTACCAAAAAAAAAGGAAGACTATAATGCCAATATTATGATATTAGTGGTGAAAGTTGCAAGCAAAATGTCAACAGTATGGAAAGTCGGTTTATCAAACAAGCAACATAGAGGAATCCTCTCAGAATACCTCTCACTGAAGTTTCTGATCTTAATATTGAGAATAACACATTTCATACTCACAAAGCTACTTAAAGATACCGTAAAGTTGGAAATACTCTTTTCAAGTCAAATGAAATCATTACAAACTAGAAGTCACATCACAATTCCTAAGGCTATTGCATCAATATTACAAAGATGAAGTCTCACTTATAATTCAGTTACAAACTTTGTCCCGCGGCAGCATGTTGAGTTAACGAAACAAAAGATGAAGTCTCTTTCCGTGCGGACAGTTGGTCATCTCGTCAATTTGGCTTTTAACTTAAGAGATCCAGAAGGGGTATATGTTTTTGACGATTTAAATCCTGATTTTATAGACATGGAAGTTTTAAAAGATATAGAAGAATTGAATTCTGAAAGGAATCACCCCAACACAACCTTTAATATCTTTTAGAGACGAAACTGATAATGAATTTGAAATGTTTCATGCGGTAAACTCTTGTTGTATTGCTGCTGCTTCATTCTTAAGACTCTTTTCAAGAAATGCAACAGTTATGGTCAATGCTGAGCTAGGATTAAGGAGGTCCTATCGTGGGATTTACAAACATCCATATATGGTTGATGGTGCAGTCCCACCTATCCAACGTCTAGAATACATCAAACTCGTCTTTACACAACAAACCATATTTTTAACACTCCCTATGCTTTATTGTATTCCGGGGATACAACACAAGCTGGAAGGAATGTAAAAGATTTTTTGTATCGAAATCATCTGATGCACACAGGAAGGCACTGTTTTAGCTGGTTTATCCGTGTATCCAATTCTTTCTTAGCAAAACATGTTACACATGCCAATGTTTGAAAGAGAACTAGATGAAATCTCAAGATTAATCAATAAATATGTTGTTCCAGAAGCTGAAGGAGAGATAAATATCATGTGGAAATTTTCCAGACTATTTGACAGTAATTTTTGTCCTGAATTACAAACAAAAAAAAGTTCTACATCTGTTGCTTCGTTAGCTCATATGCTGAAAAGAGAAGTCCCTATGCAACCTAATCAAGACATCCTACAAATTGCTCATGTAAAAGATCTCCCTGAAGATTCAATGAAACATGCCCTTGGCGGCAAGGACAAGCTAAATTTCTTTGATGACTATATTCCACAATCTCACTCCTGCAGAATTCAGTTTCTCTGACATTAACTGTGTAAGAATTTACGCAACACGTGTAGGATACGATAACCATAATGTGTGCAATAGTAACCACAAGGTGTGCAGCAGTAACCATAATGTGTGCAACGGTAACCGTGATGTGCGCGACAGCTCCAAGTAATGCGACATGAACAACAAGAGCTCCACCGATCCGTAATAAACTTCCAAATTCAGTGGTCCTGTTCACTCCCATCATGCACATGAAAAAATAAGGATGAAGTCGTATTAGTGTGTTATACTCAGAGAGCAAAAATAAGGCGCGGCAGCAGGGAACATAATATGTAGCATATGATGCATGTTAACTCAAGATAAATAATTCAAATGAATAATGAAACAAGGGAGAAGATTATACCTAAGATCCATATCAAAGTGTCTTCTTCAACCATAATTCAAGCTGCACCAAAACAGCGGTGTTCATATTCGAAAACTCGTGAAATGTATAAAAGGAATGGAAAAATGAGTTAGTAAAAGACAACTCACAAAACTCCCAAATGCACCATACCAAGACTATCTCAACTTACGCCAATTCTTCCAACATCTTCTTCGATCAACCGGCGACAGCCTCATCCCTCAACTGACGGCAACCATGTATATCTTGCATTCAACAAAACAAGCAGCAGTTAGTTCACAATGCAATGGAAACTATGATAACTGGTCTTATATAATGCAGAATTTATAAAACAACAGTGTGTACATGAAGTAATGGCAACACTCACAATTGAAATCCAAGATGTTGCATTCAAAACTTCAGAATTTAAATAACACATTGCCATGTGATTACATCATCCCAGAGATAACATTGTCACACGTTTGGTCATTACAAAGGTGGTATTCAACTTTGGTTCGAAGAGAATCCGTTGGCGGCATCGATGCTTGAAGGCTAGACCAATTCCTAGACAAGGCATTCATCACTTCATTCTTACGCTGAGGTTGCAGAACATGTGCATAAAAATGAAAGAGAATTAGTTAGAACAGCAACAATACACAAAAAACTAAGCATCATTCACATCTAAACCAAAACTAGCAGGATTTGAGAGAAAGGAACAACAGGAACAGGGTACATTTACAACACAACAAAAACGCAAGTCGTGGAGTTTTATCAGAAGTGAGAACAAGGTCCTCAGCAGAATGTACGAAGACGATAGGATAGTCGTAAAGTCAAGTCAGTCCAAATCAATAAGGGAATTATCCATGATTCACTACTGTCGAAAGTTTCGTAGCCGCAGGGTTCGCCAGCAGTAGGACAGAGCGAGCACACTTAGCATTCCTTACGCTTCCACGTTCTGCCTGTACCTACAAAATCATACACATCCATAACGATTACCAAGCCGTGATAACAACCGTTGTAATAACCCAATTTTTGATAACTGATTAATTGTACTAATGGATTGGTTTAGGTGGTTTATCTGATTTAAATAAGTTATGAGATTTACTTAATATGAGTTAATGAATTTAACTAATTTATTCTATTTGGTGGAATAAGGTGGGCTTAGTAGATATTTTCCAATTAATGATAAAATGAGATAATTGTGAAGAGAGAAATGGAATGGAAAGAAAATAATAGAGAGGAAGGAAAAAAAGAAAAGAAATAAAAGGATATAAAAAGGGGATTGGAGAGAAAGAGAAAGATAGAAAGAAAGAAAGAAAAGAGAAAGAAAGAAGAAGAGGATAAATGAAGAGGAAAAAGGGGAAAAGCTTGGAGAATCTTCAAGAACCAATTTCGAAGCTCCGATTAATTGAGGTAAGGGTGAGAAACATTGTTATTTAATCATTGTATGCTATTATGTATGTTGGGTTTGGGTTTGTGGATGTTTTTCATCACTTTCCATTTTAGGGCAAGTTGGATTAATCGGTAGAATGATGATTTAATCGGTTGAAACTGAGCAATAATGCCGTAGAATAGTCGGGTAACATGTATTGATGTTATTTGTACTGATTTGGATGTTTGAGGTTTGGTTGATGATGGATTGATGAAGGAGAGGCAGAATAGGGTTCTGTTCTGCGCAGGTTCGCTGGCTCTCGCCAGGCGAGCGAAGGTGAAGCCCAGCGAATGCTGGCGAATAATTAAGTTTAAGTTCCAGTGGACTTCGCTGGCGAGTTCGCCAGGCGAAGTTGGATAGCGAAGGTTCGCCCAACGAAGGTGCTGGCGAATGGTGGCGAATGAAGTCAGTAGCTACTGACTTGGGCTCGCTGGGAAGTCTCGCCAGGCGAAGCCTAGCGAGTGTTCGCTGAGAGAGTTCGCCAGGCGAAGGCCAGGCGAAGGTTCGCTGCGAGGGTTCGTCAGGCGAATGAAGGCGAATGTGACAACATTTTTCTTTTGCTGTGTTGTTCATGTGGAGATGGTTTGGTTGCTTCTCATAGGGGAATGCCTCTATGATATGATATAGATATGATCTATTGTGATGATGTGTGTTGTGGGTAGCCTACGGGCGTGAATCCTAGTTGATGCGCGATGCGTATTAATTGTGATAAATAGAAATACATGTGAATACAATGATGAATGTATGTGTATTGTCTAATGAACTTGCAAATGCTTAATGGGTATACAATTATGTGATGAGTATGCATGAGAACATTGTGGATATATGTGTGCATAACTTATAATTGTATTATTGGTACTGTGACATGTATACCTTGTATGAAATGGCATGAGATGAATAATAAACATAATATAAAAATGTATTGTAGATGTATATTGTTTATATGCGGTTGTATGTTAAGATACATGAAGAATGCATGAGAGCATATTGATGGATATGCGTGCATCGTTTGATAAATATGATGTTTGTATTGATTGGATGCGATTATGTATGAACAATGCGTGAGAATATATCGTGAATATATGTACATTGCGTGGTAAATGTGTTATGCGTGTAAGCATGATGTAATTCTTGTATGATGAATTACTTGAGAATGCATGAGAACATATTGTGGATATGTGTGCATTGTTGATAATGCGGTGATGATATTGAATTGTGAATGTATATTGTTGGTATATGGTGGTATGAATAGAATGCATGAGAACATGTCATGGATATGTGTGCATTGCTTGATAGATGTTGTAAATGCATATTGTATGTGTCGCTACTGCGAAAATCGGCGCCGGCTGACAGAAGAGTCGCCACCGTGCGTTATTTATCCCAACGGAGGGAAAGGAAACGCTCGAAGTAAACCTCGCAAAAAGCGGGGAAAAGGTATGGTCATCGCAACCAAAACCTGGGTTCGGGAGTCGGTTACGCAAGGGGAAGGTATTAGCACCCCTCACGTCCACCGTACTCGACGGGATCCATGCTTGCTTGGGTTGTCTAAAGGATGCAAAAACAATCTATCTACGGTTGCTAAATTTAAACGGAAGGGAACTGACTCGATAGAGCGTCGCACTCTATGCCTACGTATTCTCAAGAGAGAAAGTCAGAGTCAACGTAGTTCGGGACTACAGGGAAAATTGGCTCGCCAAGACCTCGCGTCTTGTGCCTACGTACTTCCACACTGCATGGAAGATCAGAGCTTTACGTAGTTCAGGCTAACTACGGCTAAACTAGGGTATTCCCACACAGCAGTGAGAAAATCAAACTGGTCTCAAAAGGTACGGGAACCTATGGGCAAAACTATGACTTGGTCTCAAATGCACTCGGGCAAGAGAGAAAAAGGGTAACAATTAGTCGTCAGCGGGAAAGTCTCGATCGCACAGCAGCGAGAGAACAAAAAGTCAGTTGTTAGTGTGCTCGCTAGGATATCGCATCCTATGCCTACATATTCTCGTCTGGTACGAGAAATCAGAGCAGCTGTAGTTCGGCTACTTTGGGACCACAGCTCAAATCTCGTTTTATTAACATTATGAAAAAATGGTTACAATGATTGAATACTGAAAATAAATCTCCTAGGAGATACTATCCTATCCTATCCATCTATAATGGAAAAAATCAAATGAAAAAGTCCCCTAACAAGTGGTCTTCTAAACTATCTCTAAAAGTGTAAAAGAATATCTATGAAAAAAATGCACTCTAAAAAATATTAAGTCTACTTTAATATTTTTTCCTCTTTTTCCTTCTTTCTTTTCAACTATTTTCTCCTTTCTTTCAAAATATTTTTCATATATTTTTCATATTTTTCTATGTCTTTTCATCTCTTTTTCAATATATTTTTCTCTTTCTTTTTTCCAATATATTTTCCATACTTTTCTCTATTTTTCTCTTTTCAATATTTTTTCAAATATTCTTCTCCATATTTTCCACATTCTTTCCATATATATTTTTTCACTATTTTTTTTCTATATTCTTTTCCTTCTTCTTTTTTTCCAATATATTTTTCTATTTATTTTTTCACATGAAACAATTAAAAAAAACATAGAAAACACAAAGGAAGGGGGGTGTGTCAGTTGGCAGGGGGTATACAAGAAAACACTGGGCCCAGCCCAGAAAAACAATCAAACAAAAAAAGAAAAAACTGGGAGGGGACGTGGATATGAATCAGGGGGGTATAGCCAGCAGGGAACTCGTTGGGCCCAGTCCATTCTCAGCAGAGAAAAAAAAACATGAGGGGAGGTGTCTCCAAAAAAACTGTTGGGCCCCAAGGCCCATGACCTAACCCGGTCTCTTCCTCCTCACTCTCTCAACTTCCTTTCTGAAACCCTAATGCTCTCACTCTTCTCCGCCGCCGCTCTCCTCCCCTCCCTCCGTTCTCCCTAATCCAATCCTCAAACCTTCAATGCCTCTCACCATCCTTCCCCCTCTCCGTTCAAACAAAAACTTTCCAACAACTCCTTCCCTTAGATCCTAAGTTCCCTTCCTTCGATTTTCTTCGTTCAACCCTTTCTTGAAGACGAACTATGGTGTTGATTGATGCGAGGATCTGTGTGGATCTTGAGTTCGATGAAGCTGATGATGCGTCCTTATGAAGATCTTTGATGGATCGTAACCTGGAAACGTTTATTGGTGGACGTTCGCGAGGTAGATCTGGGATGAAGAAGAACATACGAGGGTTTCTGGAGTTAGGTGATTCTTGATGATGAAGCATCTGGAAGATCTCGTGAAGAACATGATGATGTTCTTGAAGGTCTGGGAAGAAGGACGAAACAACTGATGAAGTTCTTGATGAACATTCATCCTTTCTGATGAAGTTCTGAAGATTTCTTGCTGTTGAACGATGAAGAACAGTGACGAACGGGATGATGATTCTGGAAAATGGACGAATACGATGACGAATCGCGGTGAAGCTGGATGAACACGATGATGGCAATTGAAGCTGATGACTGATGATTTTTCTGTAGAATTCTGGAGAATACGTTCTTGCATTTCCGGTGGTAGCTTGAAGCTTCTGGCGGTATCTCCGGCGAGGGTGATGATTGTTGAATGGAGATTGATCGAAGGAGGAAGACGATCGGATCGGAATTCTGGGGATTTTGGGGTGTTGGAGGTTTTCTGGTGACCGGTACGGCGGTCGCCAGCCATGCATGCCGGCCGGTGAATGTTTCAGGCGAGGTGCTGGTGGTGCGCTGTGGTGGAGACACGTGGGTGGAGGAGTGGAGGAAGTGCATGCATGCTGGACGCGTGTCCCACGCGTGGCAGAGAGAGGAACTCTGAGAGTGTGAGGTGGCATGGTGATGGCAGTGTAACGTGGGGTCCCCCTGGAAGCTACACGTGGCCTGCTTGCATTTATAGCACTGAGATGTTTCTGCATTGTTCTGGGTTCTTCTAGAAGCCTCTGGACGAAAATGGATCTTTCTGGACAAAAGGACTTTGAACTGGGCTTTTCTGATGATATTTGGATACACGGCCCAATACGAAAACTGATAACAAAAACTCAAAAAAACTGCATAAAACAGATCAGCCCAATTACACTAATTAACCTAAACCTAATTAACTAAACTAAATTCAATTAACTAAATCTGAAAACTAATCTAATTAATTCTATAAATCCTAATTAAACCTAAAAAGAGGGTTATCCTAAAAACTCTATTAATTCCCTAATCTAATAATTCCACTAATTAATTTCTAATAAAACCTATGTTATTTATTAAAAGAAAATCTATTATCCTAATAAAATTATTGAAAAAACTATACTTTTCTATTAAAATCTATTTACTAATAAAAGAAAAAATCTATTATTATTCTATATTATCCTAAAATAAAATCTATATTATCCTATTAAGAAAATGATAGAATCTATTTAAAATCTATAATATTCTAAAAAATGCTAAAAAATGATTTAAATCTATTTATTATATTCTAAAAATATCTATTTTATCCTAAAATGATTAAAAATCTATTTAAACCCTAAAAATAGCCAATAAAATCCAGAAAAATCACAATAATTTCCAGAGGAACAATATAAGCACCGAACGACACATAACACCGCGAAAGCGCACCAAAATAGCCGGTAAAAATAAACGGGCACCGAAATATCCCAAAAATACGGTTCTACCTATCTAAACTGATTAAAAACACCTGAGACGCGAGACGAGAGCTGTGATCCCGATAAAATCAAAACAAATGAAAAATGCACTGTATGCGATATGCAGATGCGAATGCGGTTATGCGTCGAAACATCGAGCCAGATGCGGGACCCGGTTGGTCAAATTTTAGGGTGCAACAGCTGCCCCTATTCAAGCGGCTTCGACCTGAATGGTTGAAGAGCGCTCAGCCTTCAAACATTCAAAGGTAGATGACGGTTGAATACAAATGGAACCCTGAAATTTGCCAACCGCAAGAATATACTGCAAAACTGCTTGAGGAATAGCTTCCGATAAACTGAAGTTTGGTTGTCACGGCAACAACTGGTCAATTTTCTGATAAAATTTTCTTCTCCTTGCCAATTACTTGTGTGACGCCACAAGTATTGGAATAATGCTTCAAAAAGCAAACACCTTGATTCCCATCTTTCTCATGGGATCAAATCCTGTCATCTCACAGTTCACTGCGAACTTGAGGACAATTCTCCTGGGGAATTCTGAATCGACTGCTTGGCACCCATTCTGTCAACAGGCCGCAGCTTCAGAAACTTGATATATGATAGTCTCTGTTGTTGTTTTTTTTTTCTTTCGATACTGACGTAACAACCAAATATGAAGAATCACTCTGCTGGGGAAGACGAGAAGTTGAACCACACAACTCTGCAGGTGAACAAATTTGAAATCCAATAGGGAACCAACCCGGTCCATGTTTCGACATGCATATGCTTGAGAATGATGCAATGTCCTATATGACATGAATATGCTATGCGTTCTGTTTGAAAATGCGACGCCCAGACGGCATGTTATATGTTTGTATGAATGCAATGACTATATATGCAAATGCTAATGTAAGCTCGAGCTGCCAGAGAACACCAGGTTTAAACACCGCTTGGCAAAATAAATGCCGAAGGAAACGTCAACTCCACTGGGGATGAACTGAAGTCACATAATTATCTCAGCAAAATAAATGCTGGAAACGGGAAACCAAATCCGCTGGGGATAACTGTCCTGCTGGAGAAATGAAAAGCAACCCTGCTTGGCGACTTCACCGGGGAAAGAAGGAACAACTCTGCTTGGGGATGCTCTCTTCAAACCATTGGCAACCGATTGTGCTCTGCGGGGATTGACCCGAACTGGGATTGATTGCGCTCAACGCACTACTGGAAATGCCCCTACTATCAAGGATATCAATCTTAATCTGCTGAGGATACTCCTGATCCTACTCTGATACAGGGTAAAATACAATCTCGACTCTCCCGGGGATAATAAGAAACTTTCATCTGCTGAAGCGTAGCAATTCTGATTTAACAACATCCACAAGGAATTCAAACATTAATCGGAGCACTGGTATCCGTCGAGCTTCGTATCGGGGAACATGACAACATGCGAGTCATTGGGAATTACTGTGTCAGATACCTTTTAGGTTTTTTTTGTCTTTCTGGTTTAAGATGAACATGGACTATGCACAAAATGGGAGATATGGAAAATACTAGACGAGAACTAGCATTCAAAGGTAGACTACCAGACGAGAATTGATAGGAAAATAGGTTATCGAACGAGAATTGATTTTTGTTTTGACATCAGACAGGGCTGACTGGATAACAGACTGAGGCATAAACAACCAGGCGAGAACTGGCTGAAAGCTGACGTACACCAGACGAGAACTGGTATAACACATAGGGTAGAATACACGATAACCAGACGAGAACTGATTATGCGACGACATGTACCAGACGAGAACTGATACAACACTCGAAGAAACGGTGACCAGACGAGAACTGGTTACAATAAACTACACCAGACGGGAACTGATGCTTACAATAAACTGCACCAGACGGGAACTGATGCTTACGGAAGGGTAGGCCAGACGAGAGCTGGTTACCGGTTTGCCAGGCGAGAACTGGACTTTGGAAACGACTGGTTACTGACATGCAACAGGTTTAAACTGCAGGTCAATGATCCAACGACAGCAAGGCCTTTTATTTGAAAGGTTCAGGTTTTTGATAAGGGTATTGACATGATTCCCCGATACTCAACTCTGGCTGGGGATAAACAAACTTGTTTGAATAACTTGCCCCAGTACACTCAGCTGGGGATAAAAAAGACTGGCTTGAACAACTTGCCCCAGTACAATTCAACTTGTCCCAATCCAACTCTTGGGAATACTGCTCTGGACAGCTCTCTATGAGACGACTTCGGGAATATTTGCCCCGGTATCTGTACGACAAAAGGATTCAATCTCCAATTAAACACCTAACAACCCAGTTGATTTCAACATTCTCTGCGATGACTTGCCCCTGAATGAGCGTTCTAGCGACTTAACCCGATCTGATTATCCACCTGAAATATCTGCTCTCAAATCTCAACGTTCTGCATAACTGCCCCTGATTGGTTCTCGAGAAAAATCATTCCCGATCAACTGCTTCTCAAACAAACTGCCTCTGATCAACTGAAGCTTCGGGACTTGTCCTCAGACTGACTGATTCCGAACTCACTGGACGTCAATGCCCCTGATTCAAAGGTATCCACAACATACACCATTCTGGTTCAGACTGCTGAATTACTCAGTCCTGCTCGATTATTCCCTGTTGGAATTTCCTTCCTGCCAACTACTAACCTGCAATTAAAAATCGTCTGTTCACGAATGGTAATCTTAATGCAGTGGTTATGCAGATTTTTGAAAAAATTTGAGTTGTCACTCATTTACATGCATATGATTGTGAGTGACGAATGAACCAGAGTTCAAACGTAGTGCTTACGTGGCCAGTGAAAAATACAACAAGGATGCGACTAGCAAGTCAAAAAGGAGTCAGGTTACTCAACCTTATCGTAATGCGCTCCAGACTAACCCTACCTCAATTAGGTCTTTTGAGGGTTGTATCGTGGTCGGGTTCACGGTTCGTGAAACAAAGGATATTTGGCTCAAATTTTGATTTGTACCCACCCCTTCTACGTGATGATCTCCGATCCTAAGGTTCAGTTAACCTGGCTCAAGCGCTCGCCTCTTCAAGAAGTATGTTGAATGGTAAGAACCACAACTGAGGAATTCACAAGGTTTTTTTTCCGGAGTGATAGTTACTCCTTCTTCGCTTTCGGTGTCTGTGCACACGACTTTGTGACTTGCTGGGGATTTGTTTTTTTATCCCTCTTTTCCGTTCTTTTGATTCCCTAATTTTTGCCTGGACTGACTCCTTTTGAGTTCTTTTCGATTTTTTTTCGATTTCTTTTGAAGTCCAGCGGGATGCCCTGATTTTTGCCTAAGTATTAGCTTTCAAGCTTTTCTTTCTTTTTTACTTAGCGGGCTTTCTTTCTTCTTTTGGAACAAAGTCGTGTGACACTGGTTGTCTTGATTGCTCCGAAAGGATTGTAACTGTCTCACTCCTGATTGGTGAGGTTTTACCTCTTGAAAGGCATAAACTGGAATTGGTCCTCGAAAGACAACACTCCTCTGTAAGACTTGAATGCTCGGTCGAGCTAACTGACAACTACCCTGCCCCGGGTTAAGATGTGAGGGTTTGAAAAGTCCGAAAAAACTTCTACTTCCTGGCTCGAAGTGGTTAACAAGGGACTAACTCCTTATATCTCCAGTGTTTAGGGGATTTGAAACAATGCCTTGTACGTCATCGGTAAGGTCTTATCTGAAAGCATACGATCATCGGTTATGAGTTTAGTTTCGTCATCCTCCCTCCAATCTTTGCTAGTCACAGTGATAAAGTAGAGTGAATAAAATACAAGTGTCAATGCAATGCAGTAAATGAGCGACAACGACATGATTAATTCAGAAAAATGCATAGTCACTTTATTATTATCACCATTCGAAACATACAATGTTTAAAAGCAGGTAGTAACTAACAGAAAAGAAACTACAAATGCAAATGATATAAAAGCCTGAGGACTGCCAATGCTGAGGCGCCCGCCTGTCTAAATCACTGGCTTCTTTGCTGGGGAATACTTTCCGAGTCTACGAGCTTAGAAGACTGAGCGGTTGGGATGAACAAACAGAAATCCTTCCCGAAAGGAAATGCGATCTTGGTCAATCAACTGCTGTACTTTCGCCTGAAATGCTTTACAATCTTCCGTCGAATGCCCCAGTGAGCCACCATGATAACCACACTGAACGTGGGGATTGTACCCAGGAGGGTAAGGTTCTGGAACTGGCTTAAGAGCTTTCGGTTCTACCAAAGACTTCTGGATCAAAGATGGTAGCAACTGGCTATACGGCATAGGCACTGGGTGAGAATGAGCTTTCCTCCGTTCCAAATTGTTGCGAGGTCGATTCTGACTTTGACGCTGATTCTGATAACCTTGGCCACGAGTTCGCTGCTTTGCAATGGAAGTGACATAAGATTCCTGATAGGGTGCCCTAGGCACGGCTGTCTGTTCAGTATAACAAGCCACAGGAGGTACTGATCTCTGATAAGGTGAAGAACCAACAAAATTCACTGATTCGCTTCGAGGATATTCAACCTTTGGCATGGCTGCATTGATCACAAATCCTTCTTCACTTTGATAGTCACAAGGGTATTCAGTTTCACCAGCTTGATCATTTGAAGTAACCTGAATTTTCCCAATTCTTATGGAGTACTCGAGGCGTTCTCCTAATGCTACCACGTCAGAGAAACTTGCCGGAATTCCGAGCAATTTTTCGAAGTACGGATCTTGTAGGGAATCCACAAACATGCTTGCCAGCTCTTGGTCTAACATCGGTGGATGCACTCTAGCAGCAAATTCTCTCCATCTCTGAGCATACTTCCTGATAGGTTCATTGTCCTCTTGGGACAACTCTTGCAAATGCATGCGATAGGGAGCAATGTCTAGATTGTAGTCGTACTGCTTCAGAAAAGCTCTGGCTAAATCCATCCATGACTGAATCTGATTTCTCTCTAACTGCATATACCACCTCAAAGATGCCCCAGTCAGACTATCTTGAAAGCAATGGATCATCAATTTGTCATCTCGCACAAACGCAGTCATTCTTCGACAGAACATCATCAAATGCAGCTTCGGATAGCTATCTCCTGTGTACTTCTCAAACTTCGGCACTTTGAACTTGTAAGGCAACACCAGGTCAGGAACCAAACACATGTCTACAACATCCAGGTTAACAGCATCTTTGACTTCCAAAGCTTTCATTCCTTCTTCTAACGCTCGGAGTCTTCTATCCTCTTCAAGAGCTCTGGGATCTACCATCCCGGCCATTGGAATATCTCTTCGGTAATTCATCACAGGGAAAGCAACACCTTGATTGTTAACAGGAGGAGGACGCTCATTCTGGGCAACAAACTGCTCATGTCGACCTCGGTTCTCAACAGAAGGCTGTACAACTTGGTCTGCAGCAACGTTGTTCACTTGCGGGATGTCTTCCATAGAATTATACAGGGGGTTGGACGCCATAGTGAACCCCGTCAGGGTGTTAGGAGACCGGAAATTGCCTTCAGACATAGCTACCAATAATCTTCAGCTGACTTCAATGCTCGATTCTGCTCAAATCTACTCAACCCCTAGGTCGGTCTTCTGACAATCAACAGCTGCTCAATCCAAACTCCGGGTAATCACCTTCAGGAAACAAAGGCTGGATCAGAACTCTGGCCAACTGGAGGATGATATGCAATATGATGCAACACTGATATGCACATGATATGCAAAATGCAGCAAACAACGGGACCACAGCCCCCACACAATCTGAATACTGCTGCACTGCTGACGGAGCACGGTCGCTCTGAAGAGAAGACCAAAATAACGGGTAGGTTGAAAGTCAAGTTTCCTGCACAAAAAACCCCCCCACTCACAGGTATGGACCTATATCTGACAAGGTACGGCATCCTATGCGGTCGTCAGCGTCACAGACTTTCAAAACTGACGATACGATTCCCAGAAGGAGTGGCATCATCAAGTCCTGAAGAGGCCTCACTTAGCTAACTTCCAAATGATCGGTTCCCAGAGTCGACAATCCAACTAACCAGCAACCCAAGCCACTCAAAGGGTGGGTCAAGAGGCCAACCAGAAGAACCTCGTATGAGTGTAGATTTCGCGGGACACCAAGGCAAGCAAAGCATGCGGGCGCCCACAAATTTCTACTCTAAGCCTAAGGTGCACTCAAGCCCAGGTCCGACTTATCTCTCAATCATAGAACACCCGTAACACCCCAACAGCAACAGATAATATCAATAAATAAGCCCCAATAGCCAAGCAAACAAGCGCTAGGATTGACTCTCTCTTAGGGGACGTTGGATCCCACATGCATAAGAACTATCGCAGTCCTTAGCAGCCAGGGGACGTTGGATCCCCAGCAGAGTCGCCAGCTGTCGCTACTGCGAAAATCGGCGCCGGCTGACAGAAGAGTCGCCACCGTGCGTTATTTATCCCAACGGAGGGAAAGGAAACGCTCGAAGTAAACCTCGCAAAAAGCGGGGAAAAGGTATGGTCATCGCAACCAAAACCTGGGTTCGGGAGTCGGTTACGCAAGGGGAAGGTATTAGCACCCCTCACGTCCGCCGTACTCGACGGGATCCACGCTTGCTTGGGTTGTCTAAAGGATGCAAAAACAATCTATCTACGGCTGCTAAATTTAAACGGAAGGGAACTGACTCGATAGAGCGTCGCACTCTATGCCTACGTATTCTCAAGAGAGAAAGTCAGAGTCAACGTAGTTCGGGACTACAGGGAAAATTGGCTCGCCAAGACCTCGCGTCTTGTGCCTACGTACTTCCACACTGCATGGAAGATCAGAGCTTTACGTAGTTCAGGCTAACTACGGCTAAACTAGGGTATTCCCACACAGCAGTGAGAAAATCAAACTGGTCTCAAAAGGTACGGGAACCTATGGGCAAAACTATGGCTTGGTCTCAAATGCACTCGGGCAAGAGAGAAAAAGGGTAACAATTAGTCGTCAGCGGGAAAGTCTCGATCGCACAGCAGCGAGAGAACAAAAAGTCAGTTGTTAGTGTGCTCGCTAGGATATCGCATCCTATGCCTACATATTCTCGTCTGGTACGAGAAATCAGAGCAGCTGTAGTTCGGCTACTTTGGGACCACAGCTCAAATCTCGTTTTATTAACATTCTGAAAAAATGGTTACAATGATTGAATACTGAAAATAAATCTCCTAGGAGATACTATCCTATCCTATCCATCTATAATGGAAAAAATCAAATGAAAAAGTCCCCTAACAAGTGGACTTCTAAACTATCTCTAAAAGTGTAAAAGAATATCTATGAAAAAAATGCACTCTAAAAAATATTAAGTCTACTTTAATATTTTTTCCTCTTTTTCCTTCTTTCTTTTCAACTATTTTCTCCTTTCTTTCAAAATATTTTTCATATATTTTTCATATTTTTCTATGTCTTTTCATCTCTTTTTCAATATATTTTTCTCTTTCTTTTTTCCAATATATTTTCCATACTTTTCTCTATTTTTCTCTTTTCAATATTTTTTCAAATATTCTTCTCCATATTTTCCACATTCTTTCCATATATATTTTTTCACTATTTTTTTTCTATATTCTTTTCCTTCTTCTTTTTTTCCAATATATTTTTCTATTTATTTTTTCACATGAAACAATTAAAAAAAACATAGAAAACACAAAGGAAGGGGGGTGTGTCAGTTGGCAGGGGGTATACAAGAAAACACTGGGCCCAGCCCAGAAAAACAATCAAACAAAAAAAGAAAAAACTGGGAGGGGACGTGGATATGAATCAGGGGGGTATAGCCAGCAGGGAACTCGTTGGGCCCAGTCCATTCTCAGCAGAGAAAAAAAAACATGAGGGGAGGTGTCTCCAAAAAAACTGTTGGGCCCCAAGGCCCATGACCTAACCCGGTCTCTTCCTCCTCACTCTCTCAACTTCCTTTCTGAAACCCTAATGCTCTCACTCTTCTCCGCCGCCGCTCTCCTCCCCTCCCTCCGTTCTCCCTAATCCAATCCTCAAACCTTCAATGCCTCTCACCATCCTTCCCCCTCTCCGTTCAAACAAAAACTTTCCAACAACTCCTTCCCTTAGATCCTAAGTTCCCTTCCTTCGATTTTCTTCGTTCAACCCTTTCTTGAAGACGAACTATGGTGTTGATTGACGCGAGGATCTGTGTGGATCTTGAGTTCGATGAAGCTGATGATGCGTCCTTATGAAGATCTTTGATGGATCGTAACTTGGAAACGTTTATTGGTGGACGTTCGCGAGGTAGATCTGGGATGAAGAAGAACATACGAGGGTTTCTGGAGTTAGGTGATTCTTGATGATGAAGCATCTGAAAGATCTCGTGAAGAACATGATGATGTTCTTGAAGGTCTGGGAAGAAGGACGAAACAACTGATGAAGTTCTTGATGAACATTCATCCTTTCTGATGAAGTTCTGAAGATTTCTTGCTGTTGAACGATGAAGAACAGTGACGAACGGGATGATGATTCTGGAAAATGGACGAATACGATGACGAATCGCGGTGAAACTGGATGAACACGATGATGGCAATTGAAGCTGATGACTGATGATTTTTCTGTAGAATTCTGGAGAATACGTTCTTGCATTTCCGGTGGTAGCTTGAAGCTTCCGGCGGTATCTCCGGCGAGGGTGATGATTGTTGAATGGAGATTGATCGAAGGAGGAAGACGATCGGATCAGAATTCTGTGGATTTTGGGGTGTTGGAGGTTTTCTGGTGACCGGTACGGCGGTCGCCGGCCATGCATGCCGACCGGTGAATGTTTCAGGCGAGGTGCTGGTGGTGCGCTGTGGTGGAGACACGTGGGTGGAGGAGTGGAGGAAGTGCATGCATGCTGGACGCGTGTCCCACGCGTGGCAGAGAGAGGAACTCTGAGAGTGTGAGGTGGCATGGTGATGGCAGTGTAACGTGGGGTCCCCCTGGAAGCTACACGTGGCTTGCTTGCATTTATAGCACTGAGATGTTTCTGCATTGTTCTGGGTTCTTCTAGACGCCTCTGGACGAAAATGGATCTTTCTGGACAAAAGGACTTTGAACTGGGCTTTTCTGATGATATTTGGATACACGGCCCAATACGAAAACTGATAACAAAAACTCAAAAAACTGCATAAAACAGATCAGCCCTATTACACTAATTAACCTAAACCTAATTAACTAAACTAAATTCAATTAACTAAATCTGAAAACTAATCTAATTAATTCTATAAATCCTAATTAAACCTAAAAAGAGGGTTATCCTAAAAACTCTATTAATTCCCTAATCTAATAATTCCACTAATTAATTTCTAATAAAACCTATGTTATTTATTAAAAGAAAATCTATTATCCTAATAAAATTATTGAAAAAACTATACTTTTCTATTAAAATCTATTTACTAATAAAAGAAAAAATCTATTATTATTCTATATTATCCTAAAATAAAATCTATATTATCCTATTAAGAAAATGATAGAATCTATTTAAAATCTATAATATTCTAAAAAATGCTAAAAAATGATTTAAATCTATTTATTATATTCTAAAAATATCTATTTTATCCTAAAATGATTAAAAATCTATTTAAACCCTAAAAATAGCCAATAAAATCCAGAAAAATCACAATAATTCCCAGAGGAACAATATAAGCACCGAACGACACATAACACCGCGAGAGCGCACCAAAATAGTCGGTAAAAATAAACGGGTACCGAAATATCCCAAAAATACGGTTCTACCTATCTAAACTGATTAAAAACACCTGAGACGCGAGACGAGAACTGTGATCCTGATAAAATCAAAACAAATGAAAAATGCACTGTATGCGATATGCAGATGCGAATGCGGTTATGCGTCGAAACATCGAGCCAGATGCGGGACCCGGTTGGTCAAATTTTAGGGTGCAACAATATGTATGTGATTAAATGTGAATAATGCATGAGAACATATCGTGGATATGTGTGCATTGTTTGATAACTGTGAAGAATGCATGAGAACATATCGTGGATATGTGTGCATTGTGAGTGATAATGTGGTGATAGTGTTGAATTATGAATACATCGATGAATGTTATGTGAATATGTTGTGTGTGCAATCATTGTGTAATTCTTGAAGAGATGAATTATGTAAATGCATGAGATTAAGATGTCGGTCTTAAGTGCATTTGTTGTGGTTGATTGTACATGCATCATTTAGTCAAGAGGCAATGTCTGTTAGTTTCGTGGAAACTAGTGGCTTGTCCCAAACCTAGAAGAGTGGGTTTGAAGGCTTAGAGGACGGGCCTTTGTGGTTATCGGTCTAGAAGACTGGACCCGGTTTAATGTAAAAACCGAAAAAAGATAATGGGTTATCGGTCTAGAAGAGTGGACCCGGTTTAATGTAAAAACCGAAAAAAAGATAACGAGAGTCGGTACCGCATTGCATGAGTTGCATTGAGTTGTTGAGTCACATTAATATATGACATATGCATGAAGAGATGCTTATGTGTGAATGATGAGATTGTGAAATTGTGAGAGTACGCATATGAATGAGATGTTTGTTGAATACTTATGAAGCGTGCATGAAGAGATGCTTACGTGTGAATGTTAAGATTGTGGAATTCTGGATGTATGCATGATGTAAAATGCTTGGTGAATATTCATGTTGTATATATATATATAAGTGACGATGTAAATGACTATGAGTTGAATTGTGGTGAGAAATAGGGAGTTAATTATATGATACCTATGTATACATGATTTTATGCTTTGATTATTATGGTAATATTTCTCACCCTTCTGCTGTTTTATAATGCTCTACGAGGTATTGCAGATTAGGTTGCTGGAGACCTTTATGAAGTTCTGCTTGTAGTTCGAGGTCGCTACGTGTGTAGCAGTTTAGTAATTATTTATGGGTCGAGTCATGCTCTGGTCGTGTAACACGGGGATCGATTGCTTATGTTTAGGATTACATTATGTAACCTAAGTTATGTTTTCATATTTGGAGTAATTGAGATAATGAGATTTTGGCCTTAGTGCCTAGAGATGTTGATTTTATATGATGAAAGTAAATGTTTCTTTTAAAGGATTTTCATTAATGAATCCGCTGCTAAGTGGAAAGGTGTTTATGAGCATGACAGATTGTTTTAATGTGGTGCAAGTTTTGTGTGATGCCCTTTTATGGATGCATGTTAACTTTTACTCTGATTATGCATATATTATTTGCGGGGTTTAGAAGGGTGTTACAACCGTAGGTAAGTTAAATGCAATGCGACAATTAATATACCTATACAACTTTGCTGTGATGTGAAATTTGTACCCGACTCAAATGTTACTCTCACAATGTTCAGTCATCGCGTGAAGCACCTGCAAAACCCGATACAGAAACACCCAACTCAGAGTCGGATTCAAGTAATTTGAATAGAAATATTCATGTACTTACGTATGATTGTTGTTGTTTCTAGTCCAAGGAATCGTGTTATATCCTTTGTCGTACTTCATGATGACATTTACTCTATGACAATACTTGCAATTCCTCGGCTGTAACTTCATGCTTAATCCACGAGATTGTCTCCATCATGTCACTCCACACCAATCTGATGTCGGTACATGAAAATCAACACAAAAAGCACAAAGTTACCATGAGGGCTTTCAACAGCAAGAATATGCATCAGTGTTAACAATGGGATTCATAGCAAAATGAACAAAACAATTAAAACAGTCCAAATTATTTAAGAAAGCAATTATGGTTTTAACAGTCAAGAATCGACTTAAAGAAAGCTACCGTGGATTAATTGTTGGCTTGATAACATTAGCTACAGGTCCACTTATTGTTGCTGTAGGAGGAATATCAAATATATTCCTTCACAGGCTTGCAGAAAACATCCAAGATGCATATGCCGAAGCAGCTAGCATTGTTGAAACAGTTTGCTTTGAGCATTGTTTATATTGCTAGTGGTGTTTTCGTTGCTAGTCGGATTGAGGTTTCATGCCGGATTCTTGCCAAGTAGTGCATACAATTTCATATCCTAGAGTGGTTGAAGGCAACCCGTAGCCTGTACAAAATTAGAATCGCTTGGTCATTTTCAGTAAGTTTCCGAGAAACAACTGATGTTAAGTATTGAAGCATACTAATATGCTTTCAAAGTCAAGGGTCAGATGGTGTCCAATCCTGCTGGCGTTTTATGGACTCAGCTCCGTCATGCCATACCGAGTTGAAGCATGTACATGAAAATTGGCACAAAACACAGAGAGATTAGCAGAATTCACAGTATAAAAATCTGTTACAAGAGAAGTTCAAAAGAGCAGAAGCGTATAGGTCTGATTCCCAACAAGCAAGGGTGTGTTTTAACCTTAATACTTACCAAGAGATTGGTCTTCTAAGCAGATCACATAGAGGTCAGTTTCAGTGGACTTTGATGCTGCCTTCTCGTATGTGTCGTATATCAAAGCTGTCAAAAACATATGCAGAAGGTTATGGAAGGAAGCTAGTGGATCAAATGTCACCAAAGAGAAGGTCATAAGAAAAAGTATTTACCCTTGTTGATGGTTACTTTCGTCAATCCGGGAAAACCGACAACATGACTTCGTTACAGCCTATGGATAAATTCGCAGAAGTTTTAAGTTATCACCATGATTCATAGATGGTATACCCTGCATTATTTTCAACGAAAATAGCCAGAAAAGCAAGTCAGAAATATTGACTACCAATAGCAATAAAATTTTACAAAATTCACAGTGAAGCAGTAAAAAAAACATCTTTTACATGTGGTAAAAATTCAGGTAACAATAGATATTTTCTTTCACACTACAGACAAATCAACAGGTCACCATCACCTTGGTCCCCCCACAAAACCCTTGTGCAAAACCTCTCTAACGGTATTGCAGGTCCGCAGCTCACAACCTCACACATCTGAAGGAATATTCCTCAAAACTTCTCTAAAATTCACACGTATGAGAATATCTTGAACCCTCCTATAAATAGAACCAATTATTGGCTCAAAAAGAGAAAAAAAGAACCCTAACAGAACTCTGCCGGAATTTACCCTCAAGCTCATACCCAAAACTCTCACTGTTGAATAGTTGAAGCTTCACCCTGGAACTTCAAGCTACTCAAAGCTAACCCGTCCATATCACATAGAAGCGATAAAGTAGAACTAATCAACAAAGAGAAGGCGCAGTGAAAAGATCGTGAACTCGTTACCTCGTCAGAGCTGATACATCGTATTATCTTCATTTGGTAATTTCGTCTACCTTTTCCCGTTCTTCCTGTTATCATCTTGCTCGTACTATAATTAGGCATGAACCCTTTGCGATTTGTTTAGTTTAAGTTGAAGTGTATGGTTTAATTTAAGCTTAGGGTTTGAATGGGGATTTGGGGGTCTTAAGACTTTGTTTGTATAAATAGGGCTAGTATTTATGATTTCCAACCAAAATCCGGAGGGGATGGTGTTGGTTTTTTTTCTCCATTTGGTGATGTTTGTGCATCGGAGATGGCGTGGGTGCCGGTGGTAGTACAAACGCCTCCGGTTATGTGGTTTGAGAAAGAACATGTTGAGAGAGGCATTTGTGTGAGGAGTTATGGCTGGGGTTATAACTTAAACCAATTTTCTTCCATAGCATTAATTGGAGTTCTTTTTATTTATTTTATTATTAAAGTTTCTTGCATTAAGAAACCAACCGTTGGGCATGATCATTGTGGGCCGTTCTTGGCCTCTTATAAGTTTCTCTTTTTAGAACACCTCCCTCTTTCCAACGTACACCTCCATTTGGTTTAGGTTTATTTAATCTTATATTAAAGGTTAGTTAAGTTAATAGTTGATATTAACATTGCTCCAACCCTTGGTGTTAAGGTATAATTAGATAAATTGCTTAAAATAAAAAATGTTTTTTTTAAAAAAAAATTAAATTAATAAACATTACTTATCCAATTGACTTTTTTATAATTAATTCTAAAAATGTTACCTTTATAATTTAAGAACATAATATTTTTTTATTAAAGTAAAACTTAACCATATTCCTAAGTAAACATAATGAAAGTAGTGGAGTTCTTGGAGTCTCGCATTCCTTGAATCCTTAAACAACTACTCTTGAGGTGCACACCTTGAGTTGTGGTCGTTTCGTCTTTCATCGATAAAACACTTCAACCTTGTCTAAACCTTTCAAAGTAGGTAAACCCTAATTCAAACAATATGCCTACCCTCTTTTAACCCACTTACGTCAAATCCAAATCATTTTCTTAAAATAAATTATGAAAGTATCAAGTTCTTGGAGTCGCGCATTCCTTGAACTCGAGAATGACCACTATCGAGGCGTACGCCTTGAGTATCGCATCATTTGAACTTTCGTTCCTAAAACACTTCCCATAATTATTTGGACAAGTATTTACTGTCCAACAAACATATTTCATAATTAATGGAATGAAAAAGATGTTGTTAGGATCTAACATTCCAACGATGTCCCGACTAATTGGTTACAAGGCTAACGTCTCGCTTATCGAATAGTCGTCATTCCTCTTAATTTTCCAAACCATCTAATCTCGTTCCTCACCTTTGTGCGATCGAGTCTAAACCCTAGTATGTTTCTAAACTATACGTCAAATCCAAACTATTTTCTTAACTAAACTGCAAAAGAATTGAGTTCTTGGAGTCTCGCATTCCTTGAATTCTTGAGTAACCACTCTTGGGGCGTACGCTTTAGGTTGTGGTTCGCTCGACCTTTCGTTTATAAAACACGTGCCCTAATTATTTGGACAAATATTGCCATCGTCCATTCAAATACAATTTCATAATTAATGGAGTGAAAAAGGTCTCGTCGGGATCTAGCATTCCAACGATATCCCGACTAATTGGTTGCGAGGCTGACGTCTCGTTTATCGAGTAGTCGTCATTCTCCCTTAAAATATTCTATCCAACTCTTTTCTCGCCCCCGTGCGATTGAATCTTTTCAAAACATTAGTTCCTCGCCCTTGTGCGATTTCTAACCCAAACTATTTCCGAAAGAATAGAGTTCTTGGAATCTCGCATCCCTTGGATTTTTGAGTGACGAGCTCTTAAGGCACGCTCTTAGGTTGCTTGTCAATCACTCTTTCATTTCTCAACATAACTTCAAACACAAATTTTGAAGTTAGTCGAATGAAAAAGGTGTCATTGGAATCTAGCATTCCAATAATGCCCCGATTAATTGATTGCAAGGCCGACGTCTCATTTATCGAATAATCGTCATTCTCCATCAGATAACCTAACCAAACTCCTCTTTCTGGCCCCCGTGCGATCGAAACCTTAAACCTATTCAAATCCATTCTCTTTCCCAAACCAAAACATCCAATGCGATGAACACAAATTCCTCGCCCTCGTGCGATTTCCAACCAAAACACTTTTTGTTAAGAACATTGTTTAGTCCCTTCTTCCATGCATAACAAACTCGTGCTTCAGCGTCCCCTAGCGAGCAGACAAGCCAATGTTTAGCAGTTAGAATGCGACCTAAACTCTCGCTCATTCCAAACACAAACCTTTTACCGTAGTTATCCGAACTACGGCTGCTCTGATCTCTCATATCTGTTGAAAGTACGTAGGCATAGGATTGCGATAATCCTAGCGAGCACAATCCCCTCTTTTCTCGTAGTCCCACGAACTACGAACGCTCTGATTTTCCACTTCTTACAAGTGAAGATACGTAGGCACAAGGGCCCCAATCCTTGGCGAGCACCCTATCTTAAAACCACCCATTTCCCCCTATAGGAGAAACCTTAGAAGAAAACAATCAAGCGTAGCTAACTTTACTCTCGAATCGATCAAGAGGTTCCCGTTGAGTACAACGGACATGAGGGGTGCTAATACCTTCCCCTCATGTAATCGACTCCCGAACCTAGAATATTGGTTGCGATGACCATGTTCTTATCTCCTTAAAGGTTTTATCGATATTTTCCTATTCCTGCCTTGGAATAAATAAAGTTCGGTGGCGACTCTGTTTCGAACAGTATTTTCCGCGTCCATCGCGAGGATCGTATTTTTCGAGGTACGACAGATGGCGACTCTGCTGGGGAAACGCATTGCCCTATGCAAGAGAGAGTCAAGCCTAACTTGACTCGATTCGAGAGTACTAACCTTTTGCTTAACTGTTTTCCTTATGTTTATTTTCTCCTATTGTTTATTTCTTGTTTTCTCTTTCTATTGTATGTTGTTTATTATATCTGCTTGCTGGATTCTGGGATAACATTGCAAGTAAAGCTCTACACCCGAGCTTTGGTAAAAGAAGAGAGAAAGCATAGTTTAGAATCGGTAGTAATTAGTGTTAGTCCCCAAGGACTCGCTCCTTGTGTGCCTAGCATGAAAGCTCCTCCAAGATAGACCTTTTCGTAGATCATATCGTAACACAGCTAGCCTGTTGCACGATTTGATTCATGAAGGGTCCATGACTCTGGGAACCACTCTTAGAACCAGTTTCTATATTGGTAGTCGTGTAATGTTAGTCTCCGAGGACCCGCTCCTTGTGTGCCTAGCATGAGGACTCTGCTCAAGAGAGACCCTATCGTACTCTCGTTATAATACAGCTAGCCTGTTGCATAATGTTGATGCGATTGGTGTCCGTGATCCTGCGAACCTTATCCGTCAACATAGAAGCTATCCCGTGAGTGGGTCTATGCGTAAAGAACCTAGAACTTTCCTGGTATAGCCTACCGGTTAGGTTGCTTTGAGTTGCTTATGTTATCCTGGATCCTGTTTGCACCTGCATAGCATTCGCATATCACTACATCTACATTTCATTTGTATTGCATATCTTCCTAAACCAGAAAGCTTATCCATCCCTTCTCCATAACCTCCAGATGATTTCCCGACACTCATATTAAACATGTGGTAGCCGTAAAGAAGTTGAAGTGAGTTCAAGTGGAGTCAAGAGGAGCACAGACAACTCGAAGAGCTAGTCAGATTAATCAAGTGGAAAGCTCGGGTAGATATGTCAGAGGATAACTTTCAACAAGTTGGGATGGAGAATCTTAACTCTTCATCAGGTTTCACTATGTCGACCAACCCCTTGTATGATCATCTGGCTAGTGGTAATCTTTCGCCAATGAACATTCCCGCCCAGTCTCAGATGATGCCATTGACGGATTCTATGGAGGAGAGGTTTTGTGCCCTTGAAGAAAAAGTTCAAGCTATGGAAGCGTGTGATAATTCAGGGCTCGATGCTGTTGATATGTGCCTTGTGCCAGACCTGGTAATTCCTTCGAGATTCAAAGTACCTAACTTCCAGAAGTACACCGGTCTCAGTTGCCCAAAACGTCATTTGGTAATGTTCTGCCGAAAGATGACTTCTCATGTCCTTGATGACAAGTTGATGATTCATTGTTTTCAAGACGGTTTGAATGGTGCATCTTTGAATTGGTACATGGATTTAGAGAAAAGCCGCATCCAATCATGGAGAGATTTAGCCAATGCTTTCCTAAAGCAATATGATTATAATTTGGATACGGCTCCCAGTCGCGCGCAGTTGCAAAGCCTATCTCAGAAGAGCAATGAGTCCATTAAGGAATTTGCACAACGGTGGAAAGAGTTAGCAGCCAGGGTGCAACCACCACTCTTGGACAAAGAATTAATCGACATGTTTTTGGACAGCCTGCATGACTCTTATCACGAAAGAATGGCTGGAAGTGCATTCTTAAGCTTCTCTGACCTTATAATAGTAGGAGAACACATCGAGAATTACCTTAAAACTAAACAAATCCAAGATGCTTCGAGCAACCAAACGGGTGAGAATGAATCATTTAGCAATCCTCAAGAGGAAGAGGATAATGAAATTGATATGGTCATAGCAAATGTCGAGTATTCTCAAGGTGCACCAGAAAAACTTTATGGTTCGTCATCTTCTCGACAATTATCATTGCCTGCACCATATCATCCTTATAGGCAACCAATCAGGCCTATGGCACCATACCAAAAACCCTGGGTTGCTCCTCATGCAAATCAACAAACCCGTGGCCGAGGTTATCAGAACCAGCGTCAGAATCGGCATAGGCCTCGAAATAACTTGGAAAGAAGGACTGCTCCTCTTCATCTAGTTCCTATGTTGTATAGTCAACTTTTGTCGCATTTGGTCCGAAACTCGCTGGTAGATCCCAAAGCTATCAAGCCTTTGCCAAAATCATACCCACCTGGGTATGATCCCGATGCTCATTGTGGATATCATGCTGGATCAATGGGACATTCAACCGAGGATTGCAAAGCTTTTCAAGCCAAGGTGCAACAGTTGATTGACAAGAAGTACATATCCTTTCCAGAAGGAAATTTGGTTGTACACGTCAGCTTCGCGCCGAAATGAGTTGCAAGACTTCAGGAGGCATTTCCCAAAGCCCGTGGTTCAGACAAGAAGCCATCCTCAACACTGGCAACTTCAGGACATTTTTTTATCATTTGCATTTGTAACTTCTTTTCTGTTAATTGCCACTTACTTGTAGACATTGTCGTTTATTAATGGTATTGTTAATGTGATAATTATGCATGTTTTGAACAAGTCCATTTGTATTCACTCATTTATTGCAAAAATCACAAAAATATTTCACTTCCTTTATCGCACTGCTGTTTAGCAAAGATTTGAGGGAGGATGATAAAAGCTAAATACCCATAATTGCTGATAGTATGCTTTCGGATAAAATCTCGCTAATGATGTACATGCATTGTTTCGAACCCCCAAACACTGGAGAAATAAGGAGTTAGTCCCTAGATAACCACTTCGAGCCTAGAAGTAGGAGTTTCCTTCGGATTTCTAAACCCTTACACTTAACCTGGGGCAGGGGTAGTTGTTCAGTTAATTCAATCCCGCACTCGAGACAAAATCCAAAAGATATGATGGTTGTTCTTCAAAGACCATTGACTTGGCGGTCACAAGTCTCCAAAAAAAATCAAAATCCTGCTAAGTCAAGCACCTTAAAGGAGACTTAGGCAAAAATCAAGGCAATCCCGATGGATCTGACAAACAAAGTCAGTCCATGCAAAAGTTAGGGATCAAAAACAAAACCAAAAAGAGGTCCTCGAACCCTCGACAAAAACAAAATAAGATTCAGTGGCCATCCAAATCAAGGGGTTACTGACATCCATCAAAATAAGGTGGCTCCCGTTTCAAGCAAACCTTGAACCATCAAGTTTACACCATCAAGCAGGTGCAAAATTAACTGAACGTAGGTATGGAGATCATTACGAAGAAAGGGGTGGGTACAAATAATACTTTGAGCCTAATATCCTTTCTTTCTATAACCGAGAACCAGACCGCGTTACAACCCTCAAAAGACCTAATTGAGGCGGGGTTTATTCTGAAATCATACTATTGCGAGGTTGCATAAACTGACTCCTACATATTTGCTAATCTTATGTGTTGGTGTCATATTCTTGCTATATCTTTCACACCAATTAAATCAGCATTGCGTTTGGATTAACAGTCCACTCGTCACACATTTTCACATCATTTTAATAAATGTTTTCAAAACTTGCGTGAATGCCGCATTAAAATTACCATTTTTGAATGAACAATTTTAAACTGCAAATCAGTACTTGACATTATAGAAATTCCAACAAAGTGCAATCAAAGAAGAACTTGATCACTCATTGGTGTTGACTTGAATCAAGACTTTCTCCTAACCCTACGAATCTGGGGCAAGTCCTTCTGAGGTTTAAACCGGGGCAGACCACTGCAAGGCCCAGACACTGGGGCAAATGGGTTCAAGCCATATCTTGGTATAATCATCGCCAAAGTTCTCATCCCAGAAGAAAGTCCTTCAAATACCCAGCAGATTGGGGCAAACTGGTTGAACTTGGGGTCAACAAGCATCAAAGGCCTTGGGGCAGAGCAAAAGCACGACTAATACGCATTGGTTAAGTCGCTACGCTCATGCAATCCATATGCATTGGTTAAATCGCTACGCTCGTACGACTAACACGCATTGGTTAATTCGCTACGCTCGCGCGGTCAACATGCTTTAGATAAAGTTGCTACGCTCAATGTTTGTAAGTCATCATGACATATCAGCTAGAAGCAAGGTTCTTACAAGAACGAGTATACCACTTCTGCAAAGGATCCGACTAGAGGAAGGCTACCCAGAGTTTCTTTTGATTAAGGGAGAGTCCCTCCAATGCTCAATCAGCACAAGTCACGTCGCTTCAACGCTCATTCTAGGGCAGACTACCTTGTTGCGGTGAGAATCGTGATACCAAGCTATTAATTAACTTGAATCTTAATTCTTAAATTCACAACCGGACTTTAATTTATCCAAATAGGAAAGGTTTAAAGAAAGAAAGACCTATAAAAATGCAAAGCAAAAAGCAAGGCTTAAAGCTAAGCAAAGAGAGATCTAAAGGTTCGGGGGTTGGTTATGCATAGGGTAGGTATTTCACATCCTAAACATCTGTAGTACTCTACAGGAACCTCTTGTTAATATTTGTGTTTGTTAAAGTTTGCTTGCTAAAGGAAAAGTGCTAAGGGTAAAGATATAAAGTATAAAGTATGTATAAAGTTTGTAAAGTATGCTCGCGAAGACATCGCATCTTGTGCCTACGTATCCTGACGGGAATGGAATCAGAGCAACCGTAGTTCCCCTATCTAGGGGGGAGGAACTCTTGACTGTGGTCAAGGTTCCAAGGGGATGTAAGCATTCATAGGGAAGTACTTACATGGAGTGCGGCGACTCTTGAATCTAAGTTAAGATTGTTATGGTAAAGAATGTCCACGGCGGGACGCTAAACATGAGTACGGCGACTCAAATCCTAAGGTTAGGATAAAGGGAAAGGATGTCCACGGCGGGACGTTAAAAGTGAGCACGACGACTCTAAACTAAATTGAGAAAGGTAATAGGAAGTTAGTGGTTAGTGAGCTCGCCAAGAAATCGCATCTTGTGCCTACGTATCCTCAAGAGGGACTTGAGAAATCAGAGCGTCCGTAGTTCGTGAAACTACGATTTGTTAGGTTCTAAGGACCAAGAACGACTAAGACAGGTAAGCAAGGGACATGCACAATGATAATAAGTCAACACACAGTCCCTTTCCTTGGATTAGGTCAACAAGGAATAGAAGTAAAGTAACATGTACATGGAAGAAAATCAGTCACAAATAGAATCAGGCAACCAACAAAATTATTAATCAATTTAAATATAAATATTTAACAAGATTAACTAATAATTTAATTAATCAAATTAAATACAAATATTTAAATTAATTAATAATTACAACATATATTTTTGCATTTTTAAATATTTAACAATTAACTAATAAAAGATAAATAATTAAAAATCCCTTTTTGTCTTTCCAAATATTTTACAAATTAAAATAAACTAAATAAATGAATAAAGTAAAAGAAAAGAAGGAAAAAAAAACTTGATAAAGATTAGATGAGGGAGTATTGTGTCTACTTGGAGGATGATATTTTATGTGAGGTTAGAGGTAGCATGAAGAAAAAGAAATGTAGGTGGTGGTTTATTATTGAAAAAATGAAGGTGAGTTATTCATATCATGGAAGATATTGTGTATGAAAGAGTGATGATAAAATATGGTGTATAGTGAGTTTTTAGTTTATGTGGAAGTGTGATAAGGAAAAGAGCATGAAGTGTGAGATTTTATGGTGTGGTTGCTTCCTTTATATAGGTTGAAAAAGAAAGAAGAGTGTATGAGACTTATTTGACACGTTTCTAAAAAGTAAATAATTTAATGAGACTTATTTGACAAGTTTCTAAAAAGTAAGTAATTTATGAGACTTATTTGACAAGTTTCTAAAAAGTAAGTAATTTATGAGACTTATTTGACAAGTTTCTAAAAAGTAAGTAATTTATGAGACTTATTTGACAAGTTTCTAAAAAGTAAGTAATTTATGAGACTTATTTGACAAGTTTCTAAAAAATAATTAAAATAAAAAATTAAAACTCAAAAATTAAAAATTAAATATAAAATAAGAAAGGGTATTAACTAAAAAAAATTGATTAATTAAAAAATATATTATTTAAAAGTATAAATAAAAACGGTAAAAAAACGAAAAAAATTGGACCGATATCGAAGTGCTCGAAAAAATAAAATGAATACACCAAAGTGATCAGCAAAAAATACACGATTCGGAAAAATACAGCGTTTTGTCAAATTTTGAAATAAATTTTATCCGCTAAAACGACTTAAACTGCCTAAAAAGTTTATTTCAGATGATAAATTGGATATTATGAAAAATGTAAGAGATGATAAACTATACCGATGATGCAAAAATATGCGGGATCTTAGAGTCAAAAATTAGGATGCAACAGATGCCCCTATTTAAGTTTCTTCGATCCGGAGAGGTGAAAATTAAAATTTTCGTCTCGACACGGTCGGAGATACTTAAATACAAACATGCACAATTTTTGACCCTAAGATGCCACAAAATACTTATGATATGATATGATATGCAAGATAAAGATTTTATGAGGAAAGATGCCACAGGAGACGAATATATATTGGGAAGATGCTGCAACTCCACTGGGGAAAGACTGACAACTTTACGGGAGAAAGTATCTAGGAGACACAATTGAGGAAAATAAAATATTATGAACATCTGCCAATGTGACATAGAGTATCCAATAATACTTGAAAAGAGAGGGACAAACCCTAAACAAAGACACAAACATCCGGAAAAACATCAGATGCTGAAAGTAACACACAGTGAGATAACAAAAACATATAGAAAGCAAATGAAACTTACTGGGGGAAAAGTCACAGTCACCAGAGGTTTTGTCAGAAGTGCATTGAACAAAACTCTGATAGACACAAAGGTGTTCTGGAAAAACATCAGACGACAAAAGAAATAAATTCTGGTAAAACATCATAATTTAAAGACACAAAGGGGTTCTGGAAAAACATCAGACGACAAAAGAAATAAATTCTGGTAAAACATCAGGAAGAGAAACATATCCAGAAAAACAACGGATGGATTCTGGAAAAACATCAGAATCAAGGTAAATATCTGGAAAACCATCAGATAAGTTCTGGAAAAACATCAGAACAAAGACTCAATCTGGAAAAACATCAGACAGAGACTCAATCTGGAAAACCATCAGAAAGAGAAATAAATATCTGGAAAACCATCAGATAAGTTCTGGAAGAACATCAGAACAAAGAATAAAGACTCAGTCTGGAAACCCATCAGAGAGAGAAATAAATATCTGGAAAACCATCAGATAAGTTCTGGAAGAACATCAGAACAAAGAACAAAGACTCAGTCTGGAAACCCATCAGAGAGAGAAATAAATATCTGGAAAACCATCAGATAAGTTCTGGAAGAATATCAGAACAAAGAACAAAGACTCAATCTAGAAACCCATCAGAGAGAGAAATAAATATCTGGAAAACCATCAGATAAGTCACGACACAAACTGTTTGGTAGGTGCCAAGTGAGTTGGAATTTTGACCACAAGGTAAGACGTGAATAAAACACGACCTCGGGGGAAAAGTAAATGGGGATAAAACAACCATGATGCCAGGTAAATTGAAATTCGTCCACGAGGTAAGACGCGAGTAAAACACGACCTCGGGAGAAAAATCAAATGGGGAATAAAACACCCATGATGCTAGGTAAATTGAAATTCGCCCATAAGGTAAGACGCGAGTAAAACACGACCTCGGGAGAAAAATCAAATGGGGATAAAACACCCATGATGCCAGGTAAATTGAAATTTTGTCCACAAGGTAAGACGCGGGTAAAACACGACCTCGGGAGAAAAAGCAAATGGGGATAAAACACCCATGATGCTAGATAAATTGAAATTCATCCACAAGGTAAGACGCGGGTAAAACACGACCTCGGGAGAAAAGGCAAATGGGGATTAAACACCCATGATGCTAGATAAATTGAAATTCATCCACAAGGTAAGACGCGGGTAAAACACGACCTCGGGAGAAAAAGAAAATGGGGATAAAACACCCATGATATGCACATGTACATGAATTATGCATATGATATACGCATGTGTAAATTATGCAGATGACATATGATCAAATGCAAATGCAAATGTCGACGACAAGGCTCAACTCTTTTGGTGAGAAGACAAGACTGGAAGACATGATTCCTCAACACGAAGATCACTTTCAATCTGCTTGGGGACTAAAGATGCTGTTGATGAACACATCTATGCCGCACTGATAAATTGTATCAAATAGATAACCCTTGTAGGAAGGATAAGGAGCTGATTGGGGTTTCTTCAAGTAAACTGCCCCAGTTTAGCTGTCTGTTAAAGATGAACTGATGATGACTTCAGCTTGTCTGATGGTGACCGAGGCATCGGGTGCTTGGAGAGCTTGCCCCAGTCTGAGTCTTGAAATATATTCTGGATAAACCAAATCTGAGAATATCATGCCTTGAACAAATCTTCAATTGATTCTTAAACAGGATGTAAAAGGAACTTGCCCCTTATAGGATCACCAACCAAGTTTCTCAATGTTTGAAAAATCCTTGAGAGGAAAGCCAATTTGCAAACAAAAGTGTTCATACAAACATGGTAATGCAAAGCATGCAACTTTTGAAATCAAAAATCATTTTTGAAAGGTGCAAAACAAATGAGTCATTGGTCAGAACATGGTGGTTCAAGACACCCAAAGTTTAAAGCAAAGGTGTACTGCCAAAATAATTGATTTGCAAAGATCTTTTGGAGTCAGTTTACGCAGCCTTATTGTAGTATGCTTTCAAAATAACCTTGCTTCAATTAGGTCTTTTGAGGGTTGTAACGTGGCCTGGTTCACGGTTTAAGAAACAAAGGATAAAGGCTCAAAGTTTATTTGTGCCCACCCAATCTACGTGATGATCTTCAGTCCTACGCTCAGTTAGCTCATACTATTCACTCAGGTTCCCATAGATTAGGAATTGCACTGATGATAGTAATGATGATGGTTCAGAAGTCCAACAGACTTTTTGAAAAGGCAGTCACTACTTCCCTATAACACTTGGTTATTTTGACATTGAGGATTTACATGGTAAGGATTTAAAGATATCCTCCTTTTATTATCCCTAACTTTTGCCTGAACTATTTCTTGTGAAGATAACAGTCAGCGGGATGCCCCAGTTTTTCCTAAGTCTCCTTCATAGGTTTTAACTTAGCAGGCTTTTTCTTTTGATATATATTTTTTTGAAAGAAAGAGAGTGATTGTCTAGCTTTAATGATCACAGTGAACCATCATCAGCTTTTTGGCTTGAAAATCATCTTCGAAACTTGTTTGGTGTGTGCGAAGGAAAATAAATTATGGTTGCAATCTTTATATGAAAGGTATCTTGTATGAACATACAACCGAGTTAACTGAGAAATACCCACCCCAAGGTTAAAACTGCGGGTTTTTGTAAAGAAATAAACTCCAACTTCTAGGCTCGAAGGGGTTAACGAGGGATTATCTTCCTTATTTCTCCAGTGTTTGGGAGTTGAAACAATGCCTTACATCGTCAACAAAGTTTGATTGAAAGCATACTAGCAGCAGTTATGGGTATAACGTTTTCATCATCCTCCCTCAAATGTTTGCATAATCAGAAATTTGGGCAAGGAGTAAATATTTGAAAGATAAAGCATAAAAGTGCAAACAATAGGCAAAATTATTTGAAATCAAAAGCTGTGATGCTCATTCATTAAGATGAAAGTACAAACACTAATAAAAGCAAACAAGCTTAAACAAAATGAAGGAAAATGCAAACAATGAGAAACAAAAGGCCTAGTGACTAAATTTGTCCTGTCTGAAACACTGGCGCTCAAAAAAAAAGATAGTCTGCTGGAGTTGGACTAAAGCTTCACCTTTGATGTTATGGCAATGGATTATTCTGGACATTCGGATGATTATCCTTAAAACCCAGGATTCCAGTTTTAATCAGCTCACGCACTCTAGCTTTCAGTGCATAACAATGTTCCAAGTCGTGGCCTGGGGCACCCTCATGAAAAGCACAATGGAGGTCAGCTCTAAATCCAGCTGGAGGAGGATTAGGAGTTTGCAAAGCCTTTGTAGTAATCAACCCTTGTTGAACCAGATCAGGATAAAGTTCTGTATATGTCATGGGAATAGGATCAAATTGATTCCTATTTTGATACTGGTTTTGTCCAACAGTTAGACGTTGAGGAATCTGAGCTGGTCGTGGAGCAGCAGCAGCAGTAACGGCAGCAATAGCAGGGTGGTTATATCTTGGCTGAGGACGAGGATTTCTCACTTCAACCATGACAGCGTTGGTTTGCTCTTCCTTCTTCTTATGGAAATTCCCAAAGGATTTCTTTGCACTGTTAGAAGATTCAGCAACTTTGGACACTTTACCATTTTTCAGCCCTTCTTCTAACCTTTGGCCGATGGTTACCAGATCTGTAAAGCTCGAAGAGACGCTCCCAATCATCTTTTCCCAATAGAAAGGAGACAAAGTATCCATGAACATTCCAGTTAGCTCTTTCTCTGCTAGAGGGGGTTCAACTTGGGAAGCCAACTCTCTCCAACGTTGAGCGTATTCTTTGAATGATTCTTTCTCATTTTGAGACATGTTTTGAAGTTGACGACGGTCAGGAGCCATATCTAGATTATATTTGTATTGTCTCATGAAGGCATTAGCGAGATCTTGGAAGCAGTGGATGAGCAGCTTCTGATTGTTGGTGTAGGCCGCCATCCTTCGGTAGTACATAACCAAATGGGCCCTCGGACATGAGTGCCCCTTATATTTCACAAACTCTGGAGTCTTGAACTTTGTAGGCATGACGAGGCCAGAGACTAAGCACATATTGTCAGCATCAATGTTAAAGAAGTCAGTACCCTCAACGGCTTTGAGTCTCTTGTCTATGTTCTGAAACTGTTCACGGACAATCTCAGGCTCAACAAAATCTTCATGGTCTTCTCCTTGAGCACTGGCAGCATTGTACTCATAAAGAGGATTCTCAAAGGGAGTTCGGATAGTCTGGTTAACAGTGTGGACCACAGGTCTGGGCTCAGCAAAGACGGGAGCTTGAAAAACTGGTCTGACAGTCTGACCAATCATAGCAGTAGATGCAAGAGGTGGAGAGTAGTTAGGAGGTAAACCAAACTCTGGCCAAGTAGATTGTGGCATTTGAATAGGAGGAGGATCAACACTTGAAACTTCTTGAATGACAGTCCTCTGAGATGGCTCTCCTCTGGCAATCAGTACTTGAAGCATCTCGGTGAGCTTAGTCATGCCTGATTTCAACTCATCGATCTCCATCCAGATTTCTGCGTTGTGTACTTCCTGCTCTGACATTCTTCGTCTATAGTTAGCTCTAGTCCGATATCGGTGTCGAGGAATCAGCTTGACGACTCAAAGGTACACTGGACGATGAAGACAACTGGAGATGAGCGACTACACAAACAGAGGTATGCAACGAACCATGCAAAGATGCCAAATGCAATGCGATGCAAGACAGGATGCAAAACACACATAACAGGATCAAAGGCTCAAGACCACAACATGAGGTCTGGGTAACGAACCAGCCAGAGGGTATGTACTATGGGTAAAGCACCTGCATAACGGGTTCTAAAAAAGTTCCCAGAGTCCTCAACCCATCTTTCGGATATTATCGACACACCAACTACTTGGAAATCAATAATATTCTCAAGAGAGTCTCGTCTGAGTGTAGTATCGCGTATCAACTACTTCGGGAATACTCCCTCATAGTCATCGCACTACGTCCTAAAAGGCCAAGTGGGGATAAAAGGTAACTAAAGGTCCTCAGTATCAAAGGCTCCTAAATCGAAAGTAGTAATGTTTTCACGAATACTCGTTCAACAAAACTAACTCTCAAGAGGGCCTCCACTGAGCGGTGGTTTCTCAAGTTAGCTTGGTCGGGAATCAACTCCCTATAAGCCTTCTTGAATATACCACCATCTTATCATAAGTGCACTCGAGTCCGGGTATAGGACTTATCCTCACCACTCAAAGTAACAACCCTGCATACAGATAAACCCAGGCACAGACAAATATATGTACAAATATATACAAATATACAAGCAAACAATCATATAGCAAACACAAATATAAACAAGGTGGGCTTAACCCTCTTAGGGGGGATGTCCCCAGTGAAGTCGCCATTTCTGTTGCGGTGAGAATCGTGATACCAAGCTATTAATTAACTTGAATCTTAATTCTTAAATTCACAACCGGACTTTAATTTATCCAAATAGGAAAGGTTTAAAGAAAGAAAGACCTATAAAAATGCAAAGCAAAAAGCAAGGCTTAAAGCTAAGCAAAGAGAGATCTAAAGGTTCGGGGGTTGGTTATGCATAGGGTAGGTATTTCACATCCTAAACATCTATAGTACTCTACAGGAACCTCTTGTTAATATTTGTGTTTGTTAAAGTTTGCTTGCTAAAGGAAAAGTGCTAAGGGTAAAGATATAAAGTATAAAGTATGTATAAAGTTTGTAAAGTATGCTCGCGAAGACATCGCATCTTGTGCCTACGTATCCTGACGGGAATGGAATCAGAGCAACCGTAGTTCCCCTATCTAGGGGGGAGGAACTCTTGACTGTGGTCAAGGTTCCAAGGGGATGTAAGCATTCATAGGGAAGTACTTACATGGAGTGCGGCGACTCTTGAATCTAAGTTAAGATTGTTATGGTAAAGAATGTCCACGGCGGGACGCTAAACATGAGTACGGCGACTCAAATCCTAAGGTTAGGATAAAGGGAAAGGATGTCCACGGCGGGACGTTAAAAGTGAGCACGGCGACTCTAAACTAAATTGAGAAAGGTAATAGGAAGTTAGTGGTTAGTGAGCTCGCCAAGAAATCGCATCTTGTGCCTACGTATCCTCAAGAGGGACTTGAGAAATCAGAGCGTCCGTAGTTCGTGAAACTACGATTTGTTAGGTTCTAAGGACCAAGAACGACTAAGACAGGTAAGCAAGGGACATGCACAATGATAATAAGTCAACACACAGTCCCTTTCCTTGGATTAGGTCAACAAGGAATAGAAGTAAAGTAACATGTACATGGAAGAAAATCAGTCACAAATAGAATCAGGCAACCAACAAAATTATTAATCAATTTAAATATAAATATTTAACAAGATTAACTAATAATTTAATTAATCAAATTAAATACAAATATTTAAATTAATTAATAATTACAACATATATTTTTGCATTTTTAAATATTTAACAATTAACTAATAAAAGATAAATAATTAAAAATCCCTTTTTGTCTTTCCAAATATTTTACAAATTAAAATAAACTAAATAAATGAATAAAGTAAAAGAAAAGAAGGAAAAAAAAACTTGATAAAGATTAGATGAGGGAGTATTGTGTCTACTTGGAGGATGATATTTTATGTGAGGTTAGAGGTAGCATGAAGAAAAAGAAATGTAGGTGGTGGTTTATTATTGAAAAAATGAAGGTGAGTTATTCATATCATGGAAAATATTGTGTATGAAAGAGTGATGATAGAATATGGTGTATAGTGAGTTTTTAGTTTATGTGGAAGTGTGATAAGGAAAAGAGCATGAAGTGTGAGATTTTATGGTGTGGTTGCTTCCTTTATATAGGTTGAAAAAGAAAGAAGAGTGTATGAGACTTATTTGACACGTTTCTAAAAAGTAAATAATTTAATGAGACTTATTTGACAAGTTTCTAAAAAGTAAGTAATTTATGAGACTTATTTGACAAGTTTCTAAAAAGTAAGTAATTTATGAGACTTATTTGACAAGTTTCTAAAAAGTAAGTAATTTATGAGACTTATTTGACAAGTTTCTAAAAAGTAAGTAATTTATGAGACTTATTTGACAAGTTTCTAAAAAATAATTAAAATAAAAAATTAAAATTAAAACTCAAAAATTAAAAATTAAATATAAAATAAGAAAGGGTATTAACTAAAAAAAATTGATTAATTAAAAAATATATTATTTAAAAGTATAAATAAAAACGGTAAAAAAACGAAAAAAATTGGACCGATATCGAAGTGCTCGAAAAAATAAAATGAATACACCAAAGTGATCAGCAAAAAATACACGATTCGGAAAAATACAGCGTTTTGTCAAATTTTGAAATAAATTTTATCCGCTAAAACGACTTAAACTGCCTAAAAAGTTTATTTCAGCTGATAAATTGGATATTATGAAAAATGTAAGAGATGATAAACTATACCGATGATGCAAAAATATGCGGGATCTTAGAGTCAAAAATTAGGATGCAACATACCTCAAGAATAATTTGAAGCCAAGGGTCAGTTAATCAAGGTCAAAACCCTTCTTGACTAAAATTTGGAACGAACCATCTCGAGACCATCTCATGGTATATCTGCTTCTGAATTCCATTCATGACTTAGAATTTTGGAACAAACCATCTCGAGTTCATCTCATGGTACAACTGTTTCCAACTTCTTTTCACGACTTGGAATGCTGGGGCAAGCCATCTCGAGTTCATCTCATGGTACGACTGCTTCCAAATTCCGTTCAAGGAAAATTTCTTCATAGACCCAGACTGGGGAAAGTTGAGCTACACTGGGGCAGTTACTCAAGAAAGCTTATTCTCGTCAGCAAGAGTTGAGTGTCGGGGAATCATGCCATCACCCCACCAAATAACCTTAACCTCCTGAAAGAGCCTCTCTGTCATTGGGTTTCATCCCCACGGCCTGGACCTGATACCTGTCAGAGCTTTGTAACCGAAATTAACCATTCCAAAGTCTAGTTCTCGTCTGACAAATTTTTTAAAAATCCAGCTCTCGTCTGGCAAATCCTTCAAAGTCCAGTTCTCGTCTGGCAAATCCTTCAAAGTCCAGTTCTCATCTGGAAAATCCTTTAAAGTCCAGTTCTCGTCTGGCAAATCATTTTAAAGTCCATGTTCCCGTCTGGAAAACCATTTCAAAGTCCACCCCCGTTGGCACCTCTCATAAAGTCCACCCTCGTTGGCACCTCTCCTAAAGTCCAATTCATATTGGCAACCAGTAAAGGTCCACTCCAGTTGGCACCTTCAATTCACCCTAAAAAGTACATTCATATTGGCAACCAGTAAAAGTCCACCTCGTTGGCATCCTCATGAAACCAAAGTCCAAAACCATTTGGCAACTACCAAATCCAGTCCCTGGTGATATCCCCGGCAAGATTTTATCCCCAATATACCTGATCATTTGCATTATCATAAGCATGGCGTACAACATTATATCATAATCATATCGAGCATTAGCATATCATTTGCATTCGCATCTTGCACTCCCTAGCAGTTGCATCTTAGTTGCATGTTTGTGCATCATAACGCATAGCATTGCTGTCCTTAGCAGCATGACATAACAACATAGCAGGATCCAAGATCGGTTCACAAACATCTTGGCCAGTCCTCCAGGGAAGTTGGTAGTATTGCTCTGAGAAGAGTTAATACCCCGCGAGTTCAAGGAATTCTACTCCCCAGCAAGTCATTCTTCAACCATGCAGTGGATGATGATAATCCCCAGCAGCTATTGCTATTATGGTTCCCCAAGCAGAGGCTATCTTAAAAGTTTCTTGAAGGCTTGCCCTGCAGAGTTTGCACAACGTTGTTCCTCCAATAGGAATTTTGGCTCAACTATTCCCCAACAAATTTTAGAGATACTGCTTTGGTATCATCGAAGAATCTTATTGGATAAGAGGCTGCTTCGACCACCCGAAGAATCTCACGTGTTTAGAGACACCACTTTGGTATCGCAAAGGACCTTAACGAATGAGGGACTGCTTCGACCACCCAAAGAGGTTCGTTTATACCACTTTGGTATCGCGAAGGACCTTAACGAATGAGGGACTTCTTCGACCACCCAAAGAGGTTTGTTTATACCACTTTGGTATCGCGAAGGACCTTAACGAATGAGGGACTGCTTCGACCACCCAAAGAGGTTTGTTTATACCACTTTGGTATCGCGAAGGACCTTAACGAATGAGGGACTGCTTCGACCACCCAAAGAGGTTCTTTTATACCACTTTGGTATCGCGAAGGACCTTAACAAATGAGGGACTGCTTCGACCACCCAAAGAGGTTTGTTTATACCACTTTGGTATCGCGAAGGACCTTAACGAATGAGGGACTGCTTCGACCACCCAAAGAGGTTCTTTTATACCACTTTGGTATCGTGAAGGACCTTAGCGAATGAGGGACTGCTTCGACCACCCAAAGAGGTTTGTTTATACCACTTTGGTATCGCGAAGAACCTTAACAAATGAGGGACTGCTTCGACCACCCAAAGAGGTTATTTTATACCACTTTGGTATCGCGAAGGACCTTAGCGAATGAAGGACTGCTTCGACCACCCAAAGAGGATCGCTTATAGTACTCTGGTATCGCGAAGAACCTTATCAGATAAGGGACTGCTTCGACCACCCAGAGAATGTCAGATTATCTCGTTTATCTTTTACATTCTGTTACTCTGCTCTAGTATATCTCACTGCAGTTTACTTGCTTATCGGACAAATTTCGGGGTCTTCTTATATCTAATTGACTTCCACCTTAAAATGAACGCCATACACCAATTCATTCTCTCAGGTTTAAGGCAATTAGATAGGGGCATCTGTCATACCCCAAATTTGTCCTACTTCAGTATTTAATGATTATTCTTATTGCTTCACGACTTCTGGCTATAACTATCTGAGACTTCGTTCATAAAGACCATGTGTGTACACATTGTGGTTGTAATCCCTAACAATTTTTGTTGAATTCTTGCGGGAAGAGCGCGCCTCCAGCCCCTTATACCCAAACTCATATGTGTCCTCGTTATCACGATCAGACATATATGATATGGTCAACAGCATCAAATGCATGATTAAATACAATTAGTCCAGAAGCGATTTCGAATTGTGGATAATGTCTTTCAATTCACGCTTTAAGGCCATGATTGTAGTACACCTTTCAAACCATACCAAATTTTATTACAATTGTGGTGAAGTCTAAGAGAAATTTAGGATTGGCAGTGACGTATTTGGCTTCGAGATATTTTAGTTTGCAGCCAGAAGTGCTAAAGGTAATTATGGCCAAGTAAGGATCATTGTCAAAACATATAAATTAATTCATAATTGTTTCAGATTAAGTAGAAAGTAAGTATTGGCATGGAATCACATAATTCTACCAAAAAAAAAGGAAGACTATAATGCCAATATTATGATATTAGTGGTGAAAGCTGCAAGCAAAATGTCAACAGTATGGAAAGCCGATTTATCAAACAAGCAACATAGAGGAATCCTCTCAGAATACCTCTCACTGAAGTGTCTGATCTTAATATTGAGAATAACATATTTCATACTCACAAAGCTACTTAAAGATACCGTAAAGTTGGAAATAATCTTTTCAAGTCAAATGAAATCATTACAAACTAGAAGTCACATCACAATTCCTAAGGCTATTGCATCAATATTACAAAGATGAAGTCTCACTTATAATTCAGTTACAAACTTTGTCCCGCGGCAGCATATTGAGTTAACGAAACAAAAGATGAAGTCTCTTTCCGTGCGGACAGTTGGTCATCTCGTCAATTTGGCTTTTAACTTAAGAGATCCATAAGGGGTATATGTTTTTGACAATTTAAATCCTGATTTTATGGACATGGAAGTTTTAAAAGATATAGAAGAATTGAATTCTGAAAGGAATCACCCCAACACAACCTTTAATATCTTTTAGAGACGAAACTGATAATGAATTTGAAATGTTTCATGCGGTAAACTCTTGTTGTATTGCTGCTGCTTCATTCTTAAGACTCTTTTCAAGAAATGCAACAGTTATGCTCAATGCTGAGCTAGGATTAAGGAGGTCCTATTGTTGCACCCCAAAATTTGCCCAACATTTCTTCACCTAGCTTGTGTTTTATTTCATTCACATTAGCATTATCATTTGCATTTCATTGACATGTGTGCAGGAGATCAAGAGGTATGATTACCAATTAAGAGCTATACAAGACTATGAAGCTAGCTAAGAAGGTTATTCAGGTGCTCAAGGGTTGATATCCTTGTCAGAGAAGTTAAAAGATCCTCAGAGAGAGTGATTGAAGCCAAGTGTGTAGGTCTCCTAACTTGAGAGTTGTGGGAAGCCATCAGATGATTCTGAGGCCATGAAGATGGACTTAAGGTCTTGAAATAGCTCATGATAAGTGTTGAAGATCAATTTGAGGCCTAGACAGGTCATTGTGCAAGATTAAGAAGCCTCAGCCATGAGTGGTGCAATTATGGTTTGACTGGGTCAACCCTAAGTCAACTGATGATTTGAAGAAGGTTGAGACCTAACTCAAGAGCCATGTGATCATAGATTGATACATTGAGATGTTCTAAGGATGATTCCAAGGTTAACTCATCATGATTGAAGAGTTTGAGAAGTTTCAAGCTAGGGTTTCTAAGGCTTGACAGTGTAAAATCCCCTAGTTTGACCCTTATCTTCAAGGCAATGTAGCTCAAGATGTGATTGTCATCTCATCTTGACGCCAACATGATTGTTGTAGAGCATGGTATTATCTTTAATTTGAGTGCTAGAAGTCCTTGATAGGATTTGTAGAACTCAAGTTATGGCTTTGACAAGTTACAAGTCATCTGAGGTATGTGAATTTGGAGCTTGAAAGTTACCCAACTTGCAAGAAACGTTTGCCCTAGAAGGATGATTCCTATGAACTTTGGGTCAATATGAATGTTGTTCCTTATCCTCTTATATTTCTAGAGAGTACTAGAAGTCCTTGATAGGATTTGTAGAACTCAAGTTATGGCTTTGACAAGTCAAGGGTATTTTGGACATTTGGTGATTATAGGTCATTTGTGATCATAGGCCATTTTCACCAACTTAGAGGCCTTAAATGAAGTTTTGTTCAACTAGAAAGTTGCTTGAAATGGGGTTTTAACCTTGCCATGCATCAAGGAGGCATTGAAATGGCTCAAGGATAGACTTGGTTCAAGAAATTTTGAAAAAAGAAGAATTAAAAGGATTTAATGGTCAAAAATTCACATAATTCATTTGGTGACCAAATGAGACAAACTTATAGGTCATTTTGATTGTAAAATGCATTTTAAAGACAATGGCAATAGCACTTTTCTCATTTGAGGTCAAAATCATGGAGTTTCATTTTGTTACTTAAGACTTAAGTTACATATGCCAAACTACACATAAGATCAAATACATGGTTCCACTCCATTCAAACACATCCAAAATGTCATCTAAGGAGAATTTGAACACAAAGCATAGTGAATAAAAGCTGCTGCAAGAACTGATATGAACATGGCATGAGATGACATTTTCCATGACATGAGATATTGCAATTCTCATTAGATTGATCCAGAACTTTCTAGATCATTCATTCATGTCCTATATAAGCATATGAAGTGATTCAGAGCACTGGTTGGTGAGAATTGAGAGGAAATAGAGAGATTGCATTTTGAATTTGCTCATTGCAAATTAAAATCTATTACAGCCATTGAAGCCATTTCAATCCAAGTTCTTGATTTCAATAGGTTGCTCTAGGGTTAGAGATTGATTCCAGATCAAATTCAAGGCAAAACCATTGAAGGATCGTGAGTTGGCATTGCAAATTCCTCATCTGCAACTCAGAATCGGGTTCAAGAATCCACGAAGTTTCAGCTCATTTCTTTGCATACAGAACCTTCCTTGGATGCTAGTGAAGGAATCTGGAAGTTCTTGAGGGTTGATTTGAAGACTTGAGTACTCTGTTCACACAATTTTATCAGGTATGTACTTTTCATCGTGCAGCTTAATTTAAGTAGAATCAATAGGTTTTGTTAGGTTAGATGTGATGTAGATTAGCGTAGGAAGCTTTCTGGATCATTAATTTAGAGATTAGTGACAATTTAGGGTTTATGTAATTTTCGCTTGAGATTGCTATTCTTAGATTCTTGAGTTTTTAGAACGATTGAGTAGTATAGGTGGATTCTTTGTGAAATTTGGGACAAGATTCGTGTAGAAACCATGTGGAATGGAGGCCTGAAGAGAGAGTTAGGGTTGGATGAGGCTGACTGGAGAAGTCACCGGCGGTGACCCTCGCGCGCGCAGGTGGAGGGAGTTTCAGAAATTCAAAAGGAAGAAGATGAGTTGGTTGCCAATGGATTGGACTGAAGACTTTGACCAGGTGATGATCCAAGGGCCACGAATTGATTTCATTTGGTGAAGGATTCTTAGCAGCTTCAACGCTGCGTTTCATTAATAGTGTTTGGGTGGACTTAGTGTAAACGTGATACTCACACCCCCTCTTGGGCCCAACATTGAGATGAACTGGAAATGTTTGCTATTTACCACGCTTGTTTTTCCAATTTCTTTCAATTTCTTTTAATTTCTTCATTTCATGTAGTTTAGTGAATAATCCATGAAAAATTGAAAAATAACTCAATTAATTCCATTCTTTTTTCCATTGATTCATGATTGAATCTAGTTTTTTTTAGATAAAAAATATTAATATTTCATGAATTTTTGATTTTATTAGCATTTGTTGAATTTTAATTGATATTAAAATGACCATGGTTGATGCTTTGTTTTGTTGAATTTGGTTTGATCATTTGATGATGATTCTTGCCTTGATTTTTTGTGTGTAGCTAGCATAAATATGCATGTTCCCCCTATATTTGTCTCACATTTTTGTGATGAATGTAAGTGGTAGTTTTAGGTTGAAACTTTAGGAGATCCATTTTTAGGGTTTATGATTAATACCTTATGATTTAGGTTTTATATCTAGAACTTGGTGGATGATTCAACCTCTGAATTTTGTATGGTAGATTCATGATTGAATTAGGGTCCCTTAGGAATTTTTGTATGAATTTAAAATGTAGTTTACTATTTTTGTTTAATTTTAGTTTAGGTGCTATCTTTAGATGATTCTAGTGCACCAATTTGACTAGATTAACCCCTTAAGTTCCCTTAGAGTAAGCCTGTGTTGGTTTTACCCATGGTTGAGGATGAGAGAAAGTTGAAGATGCAATGGAATGCTTGAAGAAGTTTGGATGTGAAGAGCTTCCCTTCTTTTGGTGTAGTGTTGATTAGGTGTTAAGATTAGGGTTTGTAGGCAGAGCTTCTAGATAGATTCTCTTCCTTCATAAACATGGAAGATGTTGATCACTTCCATTCTTCTCTATGATGTAAGGTCTCCTTGTAAAGGCCTCATCCCTCCTTTGGTAGGATGTGTGGCTCTTTGCAAGTTGGTAGAACCTTTGAGGGTCCCTTTCTCTGATGATAGGATGCTTAGTGGTGACCTTTGGTCTTCATTCTGCTACCAATCATCCAAAATTTGCTCTTGTTAGATGAATCTTTCTCCCTTGCTAGAGGATAGAGTTCCTTGTTAGAAGATTGAAGGCTAGAAGTTGATACTTCTCTGTGTTTGAAGACTGCCTTTGGAGCTGAAGCTTGAGGATCAAGAGGAGCAAGTTGATACTTGTGGGAAGAAGATCATGAAGAGCAAGTTGATACTTGTGAAGAGGAAAGAGCTGAAGCTTGAAGAAGAAGAGGAACAAGTTGACACTTGTGAAGAGAATCCAGTTGAGATCAGATGAAGAAGCTGAAGCTTGAAGTTGGAGAACAAGTTGATACTTGCAGTTAGGATTGAAGCCTGGAGGTGGAGTTCACTTTGGAGCTGAGGCCTAAAGAAGAGAGAATAAGTTGATACTTATGTTTGATAGTTTAGAAGCTTGAATAAGAAAGTTGACACTTGATATTGAAGATGAGAGCCTTGAGGAGCAGTTGAAGACTGAGGATTGAACTGCTGTTAGAGGAGAGCTTTGCTGTGGGAGTGGTTGATCTGCTTTCTTTTTCTTGTCTGTTTGCTTTCAGTGCAACTGTATTGATGTGACTTGTTTGATTTGCTTGATGCATTAGAATAAGTTCATATCTAGACTGATGTAAGCTAGGAGCATGATTGCACTAGAGGTTGAGCTGCTCCCTCTGCTTGTATTTTTACTGTATGGCTTTGCTTACGGGTATTCGGTAGAGCCCAACTCCCTTGCCTATGTGGTTTGTTAGTTGCTTGATAGCATGTTACTTCTTCTGTATGATTGCAGTTGCTTATATTTTTTCCTGATAGCATGTTATTTCCTCTGTATGATTACAGTTATTCATATCTGGCTTGAGGTTGAGATGAGCTTGTGGAGGCTGCTGCCCCACACACATTTCCTCCCTCACTTGCATTGCATGCACTTTACAGTTCTACTGTATGTCTGTTTACTGTTTAAGCTGATGCTTTATCTGTTTCTGTTTATCAATGACATGATCCCCTAGGAATCTCCTTTCCTTTGATAAGGAAGTGATGATTAGAACTTTAGGTTGAAACCTATGCATGATAACTTCTAGGAGTTCCCTGTTTCAAACTTCAACCATAGGATGAATCCTTGGCATGACAACATTAGGACTTGATAGTCTCCCTTTAGTTGAGCCTGTTCTCTTCTCATCTCAAAACAAATTAAAATACAGTAATAAAGGTTAACTGACGTCGTACGTTACGAGCCTTAAGCTATCTGAGAAAGGATTGTTGGAGAGTTTCTTTTCAACAGTCAGGGTGTTTAGTATGGCACCCTTTGGGTGACATGCGACGCATTCACTCTCAGGTCATAGTCTCTAGTGCGATATTGGTTGCAAACATCCACAAAAAAAAAACAGTTCTTCCGTAAAAGACAGAAAACAAACTTCAAACCTTTTTGCCCCGTGGGCCCATAATTCAAAGGAAGCTTTTCTGAAGAAAAGAGTGTTGTTAACTCCCAGTTCTACCGCAAACAGTAACGCCTAAGTCTCCAAGGGTCAAGCTGCGTACACCAAACTGATGGAACTGTTTGTTAACCCTACTCGATAAAATAGATGAATCTGAATCCCCGTAATCTGTATTATCCCGAACTACGTAAGCTCTGATCTCTCATACCTGTTGAGAGTACGTAGGCACAATACTGATGTATTGGCGAGCCACCTTCCCCGTAACCCGTAGTTAGTTGAACTACGTTGACTCTGATTTCTCATTCTCTGATGAGAATACGTAGGCATAAAGCGCGACGCTTTGCCGAGTCATTTTCTTTTCTTTTCAGACCAACCTTGATAGGTAGATAGTAAACCAACCCATCAGATAAACACAACAAGCATGGATCCCATCGAGTACGATGGACGTGAGGGGTGCTAATACCTTCCCTTTGCGTAACCGACTCCCGAACCCAGACAACGGTTGCGATGACCTTGTCTTATACCTTTTTCGTCAGGTTTTTTCCGATCGTTTCCTTTCCCGTTCTGAGGGATAAATAACGAAAGGTGGCGACTCTTCTGTTTTGCCGGCACCTTATTTTCGCGGTAGCGACAACTGGCGACTCTGTTGGGGACAAAGGTAGTTTCCTGGGATCCAACGTCCCGTATGCGAGCCAGTTTGGGGATCCAACGTCCCCTGCGAGAGTCAATCCTAGCGCTTGTATGATTACTTGTTGGGTTGTGTTTATTTATCGCATTTTATTTCCTGCATTTTATTTTCAGTATGATATGATTATCTGTGCTGTTGTGGGAGGGGCATTCTGATGAGTGAGGAGCCAGACCCAGGCTTGAGTGTACTTAGCATTAGTTGTGGAAATTAGTGGGCGCGTGCTTGCTTTGCAGGCACTAGTGTCTCATGAAATCCACGCTCAGACGAGGTTCTCCCGGTTGACTTCTTTTCCGGCCCTTTGGGCCTGAGGGGTTGTTGGTTTGGAGGATTGTCGACTCTAGGGACCGATCATTTGGAATTCAGCTGAGTGAGGCCGCTTCAGGAGATGGTGATGCCACACCTTCTGGGTATCGTATCACCCCTCTTGAATGTCTGTGACGCTGATGACCGCATAGGATGCCGAACTTGTGTCCGTTTAGGTCCATACCTGTGAGCAGGGTCGGGTTTGTTGCAGGAAACCTTAACCTTCAGACTACCTGGTTTTCTTGATAGTGAATCAGTTTTGTTGGTATCAGGGGTTCTCATCATCAGATATATGATTGTTCTTGACAGAGCAGAGTTGTGGTCCTGTATCAGAGGTCCTTATTATCAGATGTGTGTTTGTTCTTGACAGAGCAGAAGTTATGAGATAGGGTTGTTCTTGACAGAGCAGTATTATAGTTTTGTTGATACAGAATCTTCACAGCACAGTCATCTTGATCTCCTGCTGCATGATTGCATTTTGCATTATTTTGCATACTCATTTGCATATCATTAACGTGTGTCTGTGTTGCAGGTACCGTTTCCCCCGATTCAGGTTTTCTTGCCTTCTATTGTGCTACTATGGGTTCTCTGAGGAAGACTGTGGCTTACAAGCTCCCCACTCCGGATGTTGTTCAGCTGACTGGTTTGATTGCTTTGGCAGATGATTCTGTGAGAGATGAATTCAGAAAGTCTTACGGTAAACTGCTCAGCCTGGTTCGTAAACCCTCTGTGTTTGAGTTGAATGGGTTGCACGCCCTGCTGCAGTTCTACGATCCTCCTTTGAGATGCTTCACTTTCCAGGACTTTGTTCTCGCACCCACACTAGAGGAGTATGCTGATTTGTTAGGTGTGCCTATCAAGAGTCAGATGCCCTTTGTTCATATGGATGCTGAGCCTAATCTGGCTAGTCTAGCTCCCTCACTTCACCTAGATGCCTCCGAGTTGGTCTTGTCTAGTTGGAACAAGGTTCCCGGTTTCTCCTTGTAGTTCCTAGTGGGAAAAGCTCAGCAGTGCGCCAAAGACGGATGTTGGATCGTGTTCAACGCTATTCTTGCTCTGTGCATATACGACATCATTTTGTTCCCCAATATGCCCGACTTTGTAGACTTCGACGCCTTTCACATCTTTGCATCAGGGAATCCAGTCCCTACCTTGATAGGAGATGTTTACCATTCCGTCCACTACAAAAACGAGAACAGAAGGGGTAAGAATGTCTCGTGCTGTGCACCCCTGCTCTATAGATGGCTTGATAGTCACCTACCCAAGAAGGGTCCCTTTGCTTCGTCTGCAGCCACAGCTGAGAGGCCTGAGCGTTTGATGAGTCTGTCAGCGGAGGATATTGCCTGGTTTGATATAGATAGGTTGGGTACCGAGATCATCTTCAGCTGCAGTGGGTTTCCGAATGTGCCTTTGATAGGCAGGAAGGGCTGTATCAACTATAATCCATCTCTGCTGGTCCGACAGTTTGCTTATGCTTTGAGAGCTCCGCCGAAGGATGAAGAGGTGCAGGAATCTCTGTACCTCACTGGTCTTCTAGAGGGGGATATGTTATCTAAGCTTTAGCACGCTTGGAACGGTATCAGTAAGCGGGGAAAACCGTTGCTGGGGAAAAGTAATAGCCAAGCCTACGCTCCGTATGTGACCTGGATCAGAGCCAGGGCAAATACTATAGGGATGCCGTTTCCTCCTGCCCAGCCAGAAAGCCCTCCAGTGGTTGAAGAGCCTACCACCGTGCCTATTCAGCAGCACAATCAGGTGTTAGCTGAGAGAGACGAGCTGAAAAAGGCAAATGAAGAACTGGAGAAAGAATTGGCTCAACTCAGAAGCGAGAGAAGCGAAGCCGTCCATTCCTTCAAGAGGCAAACAGAGCTGGTGAACCAGTTAGGGACAAATTTGACTAAACAGATAGCTGAATGCGAGCGTTTGGGTCGAGACTTCAAAGCTGTCAATGACGTACTGGCCACTAAGAAGCAGCACTTGGAGGAAGCGTACCGGATAATATCCAAGTTTAATCAGCATTGGAAGGCCACCCTAGCCAACGACAAGGAACGGGAGGATAAACTGAAACAGCAGATCTCCAAGTTGAAAGCCCAGGTGAAGGCCAGTGAGAAGGGATTTGATGAAGAAACCGCTCGCAGATATGCCGCTGAAGGCTAGTTCAACAAGGCTCTTGCTAACCTGAAGGAGCGCAAACTGACGTTTGAATCCAAGAAGTGGAAGTTAGAAGATTGTTTCGACGAAGGAGCATGGGAAGACTCAGTTGAAGGTCTCTAATACACTATTACGCAGAGGGAGTTACTCGTCGAAGGGTTGCTCACTCGGCCTGATCATCCAGAAACGAGGAATCTGTGAGAAGAGTTTCGAGCCCGTGGCCGTACTTGACTATGTTTGTAATCCTTTTGTTTTGATCATTGTTGTACGCAGGCCATCACCAGGCTTGTTGGTCGAGGTCATGCTAATTGATTCTGCTTGTACTCAGTGACGTTGTGTACTGCCTTGATGGGCTTTCTTTATATATGAGATGTTATTTCCATGACTGGACTCAGACTTCTTATTATCAACACTGGCACTCAGGTACTAGGATCGGGGGAAATCTCCCTAACACACAGACACACGTTTGCATTTGCATGAAGCATCTGCATAACGAGCACTTTGTCGTTTTTCTAACCCTTTGTGTATGCAGGTTGTTCCAGGATTGATCAAAGACCAATCCACCGCTATCCGACCAGAGCAAATCAAGCTAGAGCAATGGAGCAAGTGCAGACTGACGTTCAAGAGCTCCGAGAGAGGATGGACCGCTTCATGGAGCTCATGCAAGTGGTTGCCAATGGCCAGGACCAGCTCAGAACTTTGGTCTAGCCTCTGATTTCAAGGGTTGACAGGTGTACTCCATGGTGGGACTGTTCCAACCCCTCCACCCGTTGAAACTCCTCAAAACAGCGTCCCCGTGACCGGGGGGAACGGTAGTACCAACGGCAACGTGATCGCTAATATGGGGCTCAATGGTAATACGACTGGCGTTGGTAATGGGAATTTTGAAGCTAATGTCAATGTTGGGCTGGGCAACAGCAACACATGTGTTGGGAATCTGTATGGGCCTCAGCCATGGTTAGAAGACCGTCAAGACGATGTGTTCTCACAGAAAGGTGCTGAAGGAGAGCTGACTGCTGAAGCACGTCTGAGGTTTAAAGCACTCGAGGACAAAATGAGGAATTTCGAGAACCTGAACACTATGGGTGTTGACATGTCCAAGTTGGGACTGATTGCTGATTTCAAGGTGCCTCCCAAGTTCAAGGTACCCGACTTTGAGAAGTACAAGGGCACCACCTGCCCTCGGGTCCACTTGAGATCATACTACAGAAAGATGTCCGCTCACTCTGAAGACGAGAAGCTACTGATGCACTTCTTCCAGGATAGCTTGTCCGGGCCATCCTTGGAATGGTACATGAGTCTGGAGTCTACCAGTGTACGCACGTGGAAGGAACTTGCTGAAGCATTCGTGCACCATTATCAGTATAATAGTGATTTGTCTCCGAACCGAGTCCAACTGCAGAACTTGTCGCAGAGAAACAATGAAGGGTTCAAAGAATACGCCCAGCGGTGGCGTGAATTGGCAGCTAGAGTTCAGCCGCCGATGGTTGAACGGGAGCTCGTTGAAATGTTTGTAGCCACCCTCCCAGGGGTTTATTACGAGAAATTGGTCAGCGGTATGTCTGGAAGCTTCTCAGATCTCATCATCACGGGTGAGCACGTTGAAAATGGGATCAAACTGGGGAAAATCCAAGGCGATCTGTCCTCAGCTGGAGGAGGAAAGAAACCGTATGGTGGCAAAAGGCGGGAAGGAGAGACTAGCGCCGTGTCCAACGCTCGGAGGAAAGGCAAGGGCCAACACCAGCAGGTGGCTAGCATAACCATCCCCGCGGTCCAACAGCCACAGCAGCAGCAGCCGAATCAGCAAGGGTACAAAAAGTATCAGAACAGGGCACCTCTGTCGAGTCGCCACCTTGAGACGCCGCCCATGTCTTATGCTCAGCTATTACAGACTCTGCTTCAGTTACAACTAATCCAGAAGAGAACCCTGGCTCCCTTGACAGGGGCACCTCCGCCAGGTTATGATGCGAATGCAACTTGTGAGTTTCACTCAGGGGCACCAGGCCACACGATAGAAAACTGCAAAGCCTTCAAGCACAAGGTGCAGGATATGGTGGACGCTAAGATCATCAACTTCTCAGATAATGTGCCAAATGTCACGAAGAACCCTATGCCAAATCATAGGGGAGGTGGAGTAAATGCCATTATTGAAGACGAGAGCTTGGATTTGTTGACTGACGTCAAGGATCTGAAGACACCGCTTAGCTTCGTTAAAGCCAAGCTGATGAAGAAAGGATTCTTTCCGGGCTGTGGAGAACTGTGTATGAGCTATGCGATTCGTCCTGATGGATGTGAACAGTTGATAGAGGGGATTCAGAGTCTGATGACCGAAGGAATCTTGCAGTTTAGCCGAAGGGCCGAAAGCGGATCTGAAGAGGAATGCTGAAGCAAGATGATGAGGTTGCCACCATCACCATCCCTCGCCGGACAATCACTATTTCTGCACCCCGACCGCCCACAATTACCATCACCAAGGCCGGGCCGATACCTTTTGAAAGCACTAATGCTGTCCCGTGGCATTACGGGGCAGACGTCTACTGTAACTGACAGAAGTTGGAACTGGAACCATCTGGGTCGTCTGTGGATAACATAGTGGGCATTGGCGGAATCACTCGCAGCGGAAGAGTATTTGCTCCACCTGAGGTTGTGGCGGACAAAGCGGACAAAGCCGACAAAGCTGTTGTAACCGATAAGGGAAAGAGTAAAGTCGTTGAGGAAACCCCTCGTGGGGTAGAGAAGGACTTACTTGTTAAGGACGCTGAAGAGTTTATGAGGTTTATTAAGAAGAGTGACTATAAGATCGTGGATCATCTCCATCAAACGCCCTCGAAAATTTCCATCCTGAATTTGTTGCTGTGTTCTGAGGCACATCGCAACGCGCTGCTAAAGGTTTTGAATGCCACGTATGTACCGCAGGAAATATCGGTCAACCAGTTGGAAGGGGTCGTAGCCCACATGAATGCTGGAAACGGGTTAGGGTTCACTGACCTGGAGCTGACGCCGAAGGGAAGAAACCACAACAGCGCCCTGCACATCTCGATAGAGTGTAGGGGAATGATTATGTCTCACGTGTTGGTGGACACGGGGTCGTCACTCAATGTTCTTCCGAAGAAAGCATTGATGAAGTTGGATACTCGAGGATTGATTTGCACACCCAGTGATCTGGTTGTGAAAGCGTTCGATGGAACCAAACGTCATGTCTTCGGGGAGGTAACTCTACCAATCCAAGTCGGGCCAGAAACATTCGACGCGGTCTTCTACATTATGGACATCATGCCATCCTACAGCTGTCTCTTAGGCCGGCCATGGATCCATTCTACTGGCGCCGTGACCTCCACGTTGCACCAGAAGCTCAAGTATGCTGTCAGAGGTAGCATCGTGACTGTTTGTGGCGAGGAAGATATAATTGTGAGCCAATTGTCATCCTTCAAATATGTTGAGATGGATGGGGAAATCCACGAAACCCTATGTCAGGCGTTCGAAGCTGTTAAAGTCAAGAACGTAGCTCCTGTAATCACTGAGAAACCAGAGATGACTCTCTCTTCCTTCAAGGAAGCCCGGGCCGTTGTTCAGGCCGGATCTACCCCAGGTTGGGGGCGAATTCTAGAGATACCTAACAAGCAAGACAAGTTCGGGTTGGGATACTCTCCTACGGCTGAAGCCTCTTCTTCTCACAGTGCGTCGCGAGGTAAAGGGCCGATCCAATTTACCAGTGGCGGGGTAATATTTGAAAGTATCAACGCAGTGTCTGAAGACAGCGAAGACAGCGATTGCGACCTAGACTCTTGGATCCAGCCAAGCAAACCAGGCGGGAGCCTCAACAACTGGTCCATCGGGGATACCATCCAAGTGACAGGCAAATAGTAATGATTTACTTTCTCCAATCATTGTACAACCCTATGTCCTACCTGGGGCGTAGTGGTTTTATTCTCAGGGCCTTGTTTGATTATGTACATGCATTTTACCAATAAATCAAAAGGCGTTTTTCTTCGTATTCAAATGTGGTGATCTCTGTTATTCCTGTTTTATATTTGTTTTGAAAAACAATAAAATGGCAATGGGGTTTGTGCTAACCTGCATATCCTTGTTTTAAGCTTAACCCTTGTTATTGCAGGATCCACATAGCAGATGACATCGACTCTGGACCTTCTACGACTCACTTCGACTTCGATTGCCTGATCTATCAAGCCGAAGAAGAGATTGATGAAGACGAAAACCTTCCCGAGGAGTTGGTCCGCTTGTTGAAACAAGAAGAGAAAGTTATTCTGCCTCACGAAGAAGAGATTGAGATTGTGAATCTGGGTTCTGAAGAACTGGTCAGGGACGTCAGGATAGGGGCCGCATTGCAGAGTGATGTCAAGCAGAGATTGGTCGAGATGCTAAGAGAGTATAGTGACATCTTTGCTTGGTTATACGAAGATATGCCCGGACTTGATACTGACATTGTGGTCCACCACTTGCCGCTGCGAGAAGATTGTCCTCCCGTTAAGCAGAAGCTTAGAAGGACGCGACCAAATATGGCCTTTAAGATCAAAGAAGAAGTGCAAAAGCAGCTTGATGCTGGCTTTTTAGCGGTCACTACTTACCCTTCGTGGGTCGCCAACATAGTGCCTGTACCGAAGAAGGACGGTAAGGTACGAATGTGCGTCGATTATCGGGATTTGAATAGGGCGAGCCCTAAAGATGATTTCCCGCTCCCTCATATTGATGTGTTGGTCGACAATACAACTCAGTTCTCCATATTTTCGTTCATGGATGGCTTCTCCGGTTACAATCAGATCAGGATGGCGCCGGAGGACATGGAGAAAACTACGTTTATCACACCTTGGGGAACGTTTTGCTACAAGGTAATGCCTTTCGATCTGAAGAACGCAAGGGCCACTTACCAACGAGCAATGGTCACTTTGTTTCATGACATGATTCATCATGAGATTGAAGTCTATGTTGATGACATGATTGCGAAGTCCCAAACGGAGGAGGGACATCTGGTCAATTTGCTGAAGCTTTTTGAGAGGCTTAGGAAGTTCAGGTTGAGGCTGAATCCTAACAAGTGTACTTTCAGAGTACGGTCTGGAAAACTACTGGGGTTCATCGTGAGCGAAAGAGGTATCGAGGTTGATCCTACGAAGATAAAAGCAATACAAGAAATGCCAGCGCCAAAAACCGAAAAAGAAGTTCGTGGTTTCCTGGGCAGAATAAACTACATTGCAAGGTTTATTTCTCAGCTCACGGCCACGTGTGAACCGATGTTCAAACTGCTGAAGAAAGATCAGGTGATTATCTGGAACGAGGATTGCCAGAAGGCATTTGATAAGATAAAACAGTATCTGCGGGAACCTCCAATCTTGATACCCCCAGTGGCCGGAAGACCCTTAATCATGTACTTGACAGTTCTTGAGAATAGTATGGGGTGTGTTCTCGGTCAGCACGACGAGACGGCCAGAAAGGAGCATGTCATTTACTATTTGAGTAAAAAGTTCACAGAATGTGAATCTCGTTACTCGATGTTGGAGAAAACGTGTTGTGCACTAGCCTGGGCTGCCAAACGTTTACGACAGTACATGCTCAATCACACAACCATGCTAATTTCGAAGATGGATCCGATCAAGTACGTCTTCAAAAAGCAAGCGCTTTCGGGAAGGATTGCCAGATGGCAAATGGTGTTGACGGAATATGACATTCAGTACGTTTCCCAAAAGCCATCAAGGGAAGCGTATTGTCTGAATACCTTGCCGAACAGCCGATCGAAGATTACCAGCCGATGAAATTTGAATTCCCTGATGAGGATATCATGTTTCTTAAAGCGAAAGATTGCGACGAACCGTTGCCCGACAAGGGTCCAGACAGGAAATCCCAGTGGAAATTGATATTTGACGAGGCGGTTAATTCTTACGGAAGTGGCATTGGGGCGATCATCACGAATCCCCACGGATCCCACATCCCGTTCACTGCGAGACTGACGTTTCCGGTCACCAATAACGAAGCGGAGTACAAAGCATGCATCATGGGTCTAGAAGAAGCAATTGATTTGAGAATCAAGAACCTAGATGTATATGGTGACTCGACACTTGTGATTAACCAGATCAAAGGGGAGTGGGAGACTCGTCAATCAAATTTGGTGCCGTACATGAATTATGCCAGAAGGCTGCTTCCGTTCTTTGATCGAGTGGAACTCCATCATGTGCCCAGAGCAGAAAATCAGATGGCTGATGCCTTAGCCACGTTGGCTTCGATGTATAAAGTCAATTTTTAGAATGAAGCTCCAAGAATTGTCCTTTCTCGTCTTGATAGACCTGCATTCGTCTTTGCAATCGAGGAAGCCGCTGACGGCAAGCCATGGTTCCATGACATCCAGACCTTCCTTATGACTAAGGAGTATCCTGCGGGAGCGTCAACCCAGGATAAGAAGACTCTGAGGAGGCTGTCTAGAAATTTTTATCTCAATCCTGATGGAGTTTTGTATAAAAGAAACCACGATCTCGTGCTACTCAGATGTGTAGATGAGAAATAAGCGAGTTTGCTCATGGAAGAAGTCCATGAAGGCACATTTGGTACGCACGCCAGCAGGCATGCTATGACTAGAAAGATCCTGAGAGCAGGATACTACTGGCTGGCGATGGAATCGAATTGCTTTAAATTCGCGAAGAGATGTCATAAATGCCAGATTTATGCTGATAAGATTCATGTACCGCCGTGCCCGTTGAATGTCATGTCCTCCCCGTGGCTGTTCTCCATGTGAGGCATCGACATGATAGGCAAGATCGAGCCCACTGCATCTAACAGTCATCGCTTCATTCTAGTAGCTATCGACTACTTCACCAAGTGGGTGGAGGCAGCCTCATACGCTAATGTGACCAAGCAAGTGGTGGCTAAATTCATAAAGAAGGACATCATCTGTCGTTACGGAATTCCCGAGCGGATCATTACTGATAATGGTTCGAATCTGAATAACAAGATGATGAAGGAGCTGTGCCAGAGTTTCAAGATTGAACACCACAACTCATCTCCTTACCGGCCGAAGATGAATGGCGCCGTTGAAGCGGCCAACAAGAACATCAAGAAGATTGTACAAAAGATGGTTGTGACATACAAGGATTGGCACGAGATGTTGCCATTCGCATTGCACGGTTATCGTACAATGATACGTACATCAACTGGGGCAACTCCTTTCTCATTGGTGTACGGTATGGAAGCTGTCCTACCGTTAGAAGTTGAGATCCCTTCTTTACGAGTTTTGGTTGACGTGAAACTCGATGAGGCAGAATGGATTAAGAACCGACTAAACCAACTCAGCCTGATGGACGAGAAAAGATTAGCATCGATTGCATATGGTCGTCTGTACCAAAGCCGAATGAAGAAAGCCTATGATAAGAAGGTGCATCCTAGGAGCTTTCAGACGGGTGATCTCGTCCTGAAGAAGATTCTTCCTCCACACTCCGATCACCGGGGCAAGTGGACTCCCAATTACGAAGGTTCGTACTTCGTCAGCAAGGTCTTCTCGGGAGGAGCCTTGTTGTTATCCACGATAGATGGTGAAGATTTTGCATCCCCGGTGAACGCGGACGCAGTTAAAAAATACTTTGCTTAAAAAATGACCCGCTGGAAAGAAAAAGAACATCCAGGCAAAAATGGGGCATCCCGGTGAACCATAAAAAAGGAAAAATGTTCGGGCAAAAATTAGGGATATAAATTGAAAAGAATGTACACCCGCGAAGTCGAAAACCCGGAAGGGCGACTTTGGAAAAAAAGGGTATCTCGGTGAATCGAAAACCCGGAAGGGCGATTCAGGCAAAAGTTAGGGATTTGAAAAAGCAAATGACTGTGTTCCGCGTATGGACTCTCATTGTTTAGTGGTTTGGAAGACCTGAGGGTCGTATATCTAAATCAATCTCTTCTGAAGCTGAAGCGTCGGAGAAGTATCGAAGTCGAGTGGGTCATAGAGGGATCAACTCATGGTGTTCGTCTACGCCTCATTGCCGACATTTGTGTATATACTGATGTATATTTATGTTTTTATATTTGCGCAGCTTCCTCATTCCAGGAGCTTGCATCTGTTGTAAAACATTTACCCATTCAAGGGTTCGTTATCAATAAAATGTATACTATTTAGCAATTCTATTTGCTTGTTTAGCATTTATCTGTTTTGTTTGCGAAAAAGAACGCCGATGTTTTTGATAAAATGCACATACATAAACTTACTGGCCCAGGCCACTGATTGTTGAAACAATGAATTACTTGAACATTGTCACAAGATGATAACCTTGATAGGTCCCTTTGAGAAGGGTATCTTGTCTGTTTGTTTGTGTTGCCATAGGTATAGCATAGGCCAGGCAATACGCCGTACGCGTCCCCAAGCCGGATGATTCCTTCTACTCCAGCGAGTGCAGCAGCATCTCCCCATGGAGTGGGAACAGGGGACTAAGAGCATTGATATGTATCCCTCAGACAGAGGAGATTCTCTCCCCAAGAAGATATATCCTGAAGGATCGTCGTCTCCCCAGCTGAGTCATATACTGAAGGGTGCAGCTTTCAAAAGTTCAAGACTGAAGTTTTCAGCGGAATTGAGATTCCCCACAGAGTCGTACCCTCCCCAGTAAGAAGGATGATTCCTTTTTCCTCAGCCGAATTTGCAGTTCCCCAAGAGAGCCGAGTTCCTGGAAAGCAGTTGGGGCCATGATTGGTTTTCCCCAGTAGAGTGTTGAATAAATGATGCTGTATTTCCCCACCGGAGTCGTTATCTCCAAGAAAGTTTTAGTCGTGAAGGCCGTGCAGTTTATTTCTGCAATAGAACTTCATTCCCCTGCAGCAGTCGACTAAAGTTCGTTTCCCCGGGCGGAGTCCGATTGAGATTGGTGGGACTGTTTATCTTCGACAGGATGAGTCCTTCCTCCACCAGAGTGGTTCTTTCTCCTTGACAGGAGGCTTTTCCCTCCAGCATTTATTTTGCTGATGGGGTCATAGCATCTTGCATGATTGCATAGCATTTACCCTAAATGCGTAGCATTTCCACCGTGTGGAGCATTGCGCCACTGTCAAACATATGCATATGAATCATGAGCTAGGTTGTCACCGTTCTTGTTTTGCAGGTGTTCCCCGGCAGGGTGTTTGCTCAGGATGATTCCTGAAATCTCGGAAGAGTTGTGTGGCTCAAGATGATTCTTGAATTCCCCAGCAAATTCGTTTGCTCAAGATGATTCTTGAACTCCTCAGCGAAGTTGATTGCTTAAGATGATTCTTAAAATCCCCAATGAAATCGCCAGAGTTGGTTGCTTAAGTTGATGCTTAGAGTCCCCGGCAGAGTGTTTGCTCAGGATGATTCCTGAAATCTCTAGCAGAGTTGTTGATTCAAGATGATTCTTGAAGTCTCCGGCGGAGTTATTTGTCCAAGATGATTCTTGATGGCCTCAGCAGAGTTACTCGATAGTTCTCCAGAATCCCCAGCGGAGATGTGTCATCCCTAGCAGGTTTGAACAGAGAAGTTGAAATTTCCCTTGAAGACTTGGTGATTGAAGTCCGACAGTAGTGCCAAATTCCCTGACTTACTGAGGAAGTCCAACTGCAATGTCGAAGCAGTTATCTCAGCTGATGCAGGGTGCCTGACGGAAAAAGATTGGATATCCCTATGTGGTTCATGATTGACCGAGAATTTCCTTCCTGACTTGCTGACGAAGTCCGGATGACGCCCGGAAATTTCTTTGAATGCCCGACGACATAATTAACTTGATTGTTAAAAAGTTCCTAATGACCTGATGAGTCCCGAGGAATTCTTCTGCCATGTCTCAGAATGCCTGACGGCATGATAGACTTTTCACCGATTACCGTGTGACCAATTCCCCAGCGAGTTGCCGTGCAACTGTCATGCTCAATTTTGAAGACATACTTACCAATCGGAGTACCGTTTACCCGTACGGTCGGCAAATCACCAGTTACCGTGTAACCGGTGACCCCTTGATGATTTAAGGATGCAATGATATCAGATAAATCAGAGAATCATCCTGACGGAGATTCAGATCAGTATTTCTCCAGCTAGTTGCCGTGCAACTATCATCTCAGTTTCCGAAGATTTGTTCCCATCAGAGTACCGTGTACTTGTGCAGTTGGAAAATTTCCGGGTTTGTTGGTATTCAACCGTCTCGTACCTTGATTGTTTGAGAGCCGTTCGCTTCTCACCTAGTCAGGTCCAAGCTGTTTGAATAGGGGCAGCTGTTGCACCCCAAAATTTGCCCAACATTTCTTCACCTAGCTTGTGTTTCATTTCATTCACATTAGCATTATCATTTGCATTTCATTGACATGTGTGCAGGAGATCAAGAGGTATGATTACCAATTAAGAGCTATACAAGACTATAAAGCTAGCTAAGAAGGTTATTCAGGTGCTCAAGGGTTGATATCCTTGTCAGAGAAGTTAAAAGATCCTCAGAGAGAGTGATTGAAGCCAAGTGTGTAGGTCTCCTAACTTGAGAGTTGTGGGAAACCATCAGATGATTCTGAGGCCATGAAAATGGACTTGAGGTCTTGAAAGAGCTCATGAGAAGTGTTGAAGATCAATTTGAGGCCTAGACAGGTCATTGTGCAAGATTAAGAAGCCTCAGCCATGAGTGGTGCAATTATGGTTTGATTGGGTCAACCCTAAGTCAACTGATGATTTGAAGAAGGTTGAGACCTAAATCAAGAGCCATGTGATAATATATTGATACATTGAGATGTTCTAAGGATGATTCCAAGGTTAACTCATCATGATTGAAGAGTTTGAGAAGTTTCAAGCTAGGGTTTCTAAGGCTTGACAGTGTAAAATCCCCTAGTTTGACCCTTATCTTCAAGGCAATGTAGCTCAAGATGTGATTGTCATATCATCTTGCCCCCAACATGATTGTTGTAGAACATGGTATTAGATTTAATTTGAGTGCTAGAAGTCCTTGATAGGATTTGTATAACTCAAGTTATGGCTTTGACAAGTTACAAGTCATCTGAGGTATGTGAATTTGGAGCTTGAAAGTTACCCAACTTGCAAGAAACCTTTGCCCTAGAAGGATGATTCCTATGAACTTTTGGTCAACATGAATGTTGTTCCTTATCCTCTTATCTTTCTAGATAGTACTAGAAGTCCTTGATAGGATTTGTAGAACTCAAGTTATGGCTTTGACAAGTCAAGGGTATTTTGGACATTTGGTGATTATAGGTCATTTGTGATCATAGGCCATTTTCACCAACTTAAAGGCCTCAAATGAAGTTTTGTTCAACTAGAAAGTTGCTCAAAATGGGGTTTTAACCTTGACCATGCATCAAGGAGGCATTGAAATGGCTCAATAAGAGACTTGGTTCAAGAAATTTTGAAAAAAGAAGAATTAAAAGGATTTAATGGTCAAAAATTCACATAATTCATTTGGTGACCAAATGAGACAAACTTATAGGTCATTTTGATTGTAAAATGCATTTTAAAGACAATGGCAATAGCACTTTTCTCATTTGAGGTCAAAATCATGGAGTTGCATTTTGTTACTTAAGACTTAAGTTACATATGCCAAACTACACATAAGATCAAATACATGGTTCCACTCCATTCAAACACATCCAAAATGTCATCTAAGGAGAATTTGAACACAAAGCATAGTGAATACAAGCTGCTGCAAGAACTGATATGAACATGGCATGAGATGACATTTTCCATGACATGAGATATTGAAATTCTCATTAAATTGATCCAGAACTTTCTAGATTATTCATTCATGTCCTATATAAGCATATGAAGTGATTCAGAGCACTGATTGGTGAGAATTGAGAGGAAATAGAGAGATTGCATTTTGAATTTGCTCATTGCAAATCAAAATCTGTTACAGCCATTGAAGCCATTTCAATCCAAGTTCTTGATTTCAATAGCTTGCTCTAGGGTTAGAGATTGATTCTAGATCAAATTCAAGGCAAAACCATTGAAGGATCGTGAGTTGGCATTGCAAATTCCTCATCTGCAACTCAGAATCGGGTTCAAGAATCCACGGAGTTTCAGCTCATTTCTTTGCATACAGAACCTTCCTTGGATGCTAGTGAAGGAATCTGGAAGTTCTTGAGGGTTGATTTGAAAACTTGACTACTCTGTTCACACAATTTTATCAGGTATGTACTTTTCATCGTGCAACTTAATTTAAGTAGAATCCATAGGTTTTGTTAGGTTAGATGTGATGTAGATTAGCGTAGGAAGCTTTCTGGATCATTAATTTGGAGATTAGTGACAATTTAGGGTTTATGCAATTTTCGGTTGAGATTGCTATTCTTGGATTCTTGAGTTTTTAGAACAATTGAGTAGTATAGGTGGATTCTTTGTGAAATTTGGGACAAGATTCGTGTAGAAACCATGTGGAATGGAGGCCTGTAGAGAGAGTTAGGGTTGGATGAGGCTGACCGGAGAAGTCACCGGCGGTGACCCTCGCGCGCGCAGGTGGAGGGAGTTTCAGAAATTCAAAAGGAAGAAGATGAGTTGGTTGCCATTGGATTGGATTGAAGACTTTGACCAGGTGATGATCCAAGGGCCACGAATTGATTTCATTTGGTGAAGGATTCTTAGCAGCTTCAATGCTGCGTTTCATTAATAGTGTTTGGGTGGGCTTAGTGCAAACGTGATACTCACACCCCCTCTTGGGCCCAGCATTGAGATGAACTGGAAATGTTTGCTATTTACCACGCTTGTTTTTCCAATTTCTTTCAATTTCTTTTAATTTCTTCATTTCATGTAGTTTAGTGAATAATCCATGAAAAATTGAAAAATAACTCAATTAATTCCATTCTTTTTTCCATTGATTCATGATTGAATCTAGATTTTTTTAGATAAAAAATATTAAAATTTCATGCATTTTTGATTTTATTAGCATTTGTTGAATTTTAATTGATATTAAAATGACCATGGTTGATACTTTGTTTTGTTGAATTTGGTTTGATCATTTGATGATGATTCTTGCCTTGATTTTTTGTGTGTAGCTAGAATAGATATGCATGTTCCCCCTAGATTTTTATCACATTTTTGTGATGAATGTAAGTGGTAGTTTTAGGTTGAAACTTTAGGAGATCCATTTTTAGGGTTTATGATTAATACCTTATGATTTAGGTTTTATATCTAGAACTTGGTGGATGATTCAACCTCTGAATTTTGTATGGTAGACTCATGATTGAATTAGGGTCCCTTAGGAATTTTTGTAGGAATTTAAAATGTAGTTTACTATTTTTGTTTAATTTTAGTTTAGGTGCTATCTTTAGATGATTCTAGTGCACCAGTTTGACTAGATTAACCCCTTAAGTCCCCTTAGAGTAAGCCTGTGTTGTTTTTACCCTTTGTTGAGGATGAGAGAAAGTTGAAGATGCAATGGAATGCTTGAATAATTTTGGATGTGAAGAGCTTCCCTTCTTTTGGTGTAGTGTAGATTAGGGGTTAAGATTAGGGTTTGTAGGCAGAGCTTCTAGATAGATTCTCTTCCTTCATAAACATGGAAGATGTTGATCACTTCCATTCTTCCCTATGATGTAAGGTCTCCTTGTAAAGGCCTCATCCCTCCTTTGGTAGGATGTGTGGCTCTTTACAAGTTGGTAGAACCTTTGAGGGTCCCTTTCTCTGATGATAGGATGCTTAGTGGTGACCTTTGGTCTTCATTCTGCTACCAATCATCCAAAATTTGCTCTTGTTAGATGAATATTTCTCCCTTGCTAGAGGATAGAGTTCCTTGTTAGAAGATTGAAGGCTAGAAGTTGATACTTCTCTGTGTTTGAAGACTGCCTTTGGAGCTGAAGCTTGAGGATCAAGAGGAGCAAGTTGATACTTGTGGGAAGAAGATCATGAAGAGCAAGTTGATACTTGTGAAGAGGAAAGAGCTGAAGCTTGAAGAAGAAGAGGAACAAGTTGACACTTGTGAAGAGAATCCAGTTGAGATCAGATGAAGAAGCTGAAGCTTGAAGTTGGAGAACAAGTTGATACTTGCAGTTAGGATTGAAGCTTGGAGGTGGAGTTCACTTTGGAGCTGAGGCCTAAAGAAGAGAGAATAAGTTGATACTTATGTTTGATAGTTTAGAAGCTTGAAGAAGAAAGTTGACACTTGCTATTGAAGATGAGAGCCTTGAGGAGCAGTTGAAGACTGAGGATTGAACTGCTGTTAGAGGAGAGCTTTGCTGTGGGAATGGTTGATCTGCTTTCTTTTTCTTGTCTGTTTGCTTTCAGTGCAACTGTATTGATGTGACTTGTTTGATTTGCTTGATGCATTAGAATAAGTTCATATCTAGACTGATGTAAGCTAGGAGCATGATTGCACTAGAGGTTGAGCTGCTCCCTCTGCTTGTATTTTTACTATATGGCTTTGCTTGCGGGTATTCGGTAGAGCCCAGCTCCCTTGCCTATGTGGTTTGTTAGTTGCTTGATAGCATGTTACTTCTTCTGTATGATTGCAGTTGCTTATATTTTTTCCTGATAGCATGTTATTTCCTCTGTATGATTACAGTTATTCATATCTGGCTTGAGGTTGAGATGAGCTTGTGGAGGCTGCTGCCCCACACACATTTCCTCCCTCACTTGCATTGCATGCACTTTACAGTTCTACTGTATGTCTGTTTACTGTTTAAGCTGATGCTTTATCTGTTTCTGTTTATCAATGACATGATCCCCTAGGAATCTCCTTTCCTTTGATAAGGAAGTGATGATTAGAACTTTAGGTTGAAACCTATGCATGATAACTTCTAGGAGTTCCCTGTTTCAAACTTCAACCATAGGATGAATCCTTGGCATGACAACATTAGGACTTGATAGTCTCCCTTTAGTTGAGCCTGTTCTCTTCTCATCTCAAAACAAATTAAAATACAGTAATAAAGGTTAACTGACGTCGTACGTTACGAGCCTTAAGCTATCTGAGAAAGGATTGTTGGAGAGTTTCTTTTCAACAGTCAGGATGTTTAGTATGGCACCCTTTGGGTGACATGCGACGCATTCACTCTCAGGTCATAGTCTCTAGTGCGATATTGGTTGCAAACATCCACAAAAAAAATAGTTCTTCCGTAAAAGACAGAAAACAAACTTCAAACCTTTTTGCCCCGTGGGCCCATAATTCAAAGGAAGCTTTTCTGAAGAAAAGAGTGTTGTTAACTCCCAGTTCTACCGCAAACAGTAACGCCTAAGTCTCCAAGGGTCGAGCTGCATACACCAAACTGATAGAACTGTTTGTTAACCCTACTCGATAAAACAGATGAATCTGAATCCCCGTAATCCGTATTATCCCGAACTCCGTAAGCTTTGATCTCTCATACCTGTTGAGAGTACGTAGGCACAATACTGATGTATTGGCGAGCCACCTTCCCCGTAACCCGTAGTTAGTCGAACTACGTTGACTCTGATTTCTCATTCTCTGATGAGAATACATAGGCATAAAGCGCGACGCTTTGCTGAGTCATTTTCTTTTCTTTTCAGACCAGCCTTGATAGGTAGATAGTAAACCAACCCGTCAGATAAACACAACAAGCGTGGATCCCATTGAGTATGATAGACGTGAGGGGTGCTAATACCTTCCCCTTGCGTAACCGACTCCCGAACCCAGACAACGGTTGCGATGACCTTGTCTTATACCTTTTTCATCAGGTTTTTTCCGATCGTTTCCTTTCCCGTTCTGAGGGATAAATAACGAAAGGTGGCGACTCTTCTGTTTTGCCGGCACCTTATTTTCGCGGTAGCGACACCTATCGTGGGATTTACAAACATCCATATATGGTTGATGGTGCAGTCCCACCTATCCAACGTCTAGAATACATCAAACTCGTCTTTACACAAAAAACCATCTTTTTAACACTCCCTATGCTTTATTGTATTCCGGGGATACAACACAAGCTGGAAGGAATGTAAAAGATTTTTTGTATCGAAATCATCTGATGCACACAGGAAGGCACTGTTTTAGCTGGTTTATCCGTGTATCCAATTCTTTCTTAGAAAAACATGTTACACATGCCAATGTTTGAAAGAGAACTAGATGCAATCTCAAGATTAATCAATAAATATGTTGTTCCAGAAGCTGAAGGAGAGATAAATATCATGTGGAAATTTTCCAGACTATTTGACAGTAATTTTTGTCCTGAATTACAAACAAAAAAAAGTTCTACATCTGTTGCTTCGTTAGCTCATATGCTGAAAAGAGAAGTCACTATGCAACCTAATCAAGACATCCTACAAATTGCTCATGTAAAAGATCTCCCTGAAGAGTCAATGAAACATGCCCTTGGCGGCAAGAACAAGCTAAAGTTCTTTGATGACTCAATTCCACAATCTCACTCCTGCAGAATTCAGTTTCTCTGACATTAACCGTGTAAGAATTTACGCAACACCCGTAGGATACGATAACCATAATGTGTGCAGCAGTAACCACAAGGTGTGCAGCGGTAACCATAATGTGTGCAACGGTAACCGTGATGTGCGCGACAGCTCCAAGTAATGCGACATGAACAACAAGAGCTCCACCGATCCGTAATAAACTTCCAAATTCAGTGGTCCTTTTCACTCCCATCATGCACATGAAAAAAGAAGGATGAATTCGTATTAGTGTGTTATACTCAGAGAGAGAAAATAAGGCGCGGCAGCAGGGAACATAATATGTAGCATATGATGCATGTTAACTCAAGATAAATAATTCAAATGAATAATGAAACAAGGGAGAAGATTATACCTAAGATCCATATCAAAGTGTCTTCTTCAACCATAATTCAAGCTGCACCAAAACAACGGTGTTCATATTCGAAAACTCGTGAAATGTATAAAAGGAATGGAAAAATGAGTTAGTAAAAGACAACTCACAAAACTCCCAAATGCACCATACCAAGACTATCTCAACTTATGCAAATTCTTCCAACATCTTCTTCGATCAACCGGCGACAGCCTCATCCCTCAACTGACGGCAACCATGTATATCTTGCATTCAACAAAACAAGCAGCAGTTAGTTCACAATGCAATGGAAACTATGATAACTGGTCTTATATAATGCAGAATTTATAAAACAACGGTGTGTACATGAAGTAATGGCAACACTCACAATTGAAATCCAAGATGTTGCATTCAAAACTTCAGAATTTAAATAACACATTGCCATGTGATTACATCATCCCAGAGATAACATTGTCACACGTTTGGTCATTACAAAGGTGGTATTCAACTTTGGTTCGAAGAGAATCCGTTGGCGGCATCGATGCTTGAAGGCTATACCAATTCCTAGACAAGGCATTCATCACTTCATTCTTACGCTGAGGTTGCAGAACATGTGCAGAAAAATGAAAGAGAATTAGTTAGAACAGCAACAATACACAAAAAACTAAGCATCATTCACATCTAAGCCAAAACTAGCAGGATTTGAGAGAAAGGAACAACAGGAACAGGGTACATTTACAACACAACAAAAACGCAAGTCGTGGAGTTTTATCAGAAGTGAGAACAAGGTCCTCAGCAGAATGTACAAAGAAGATAGGATAGTCGTAAAGTCAAGTCAGTCCAAATCAATAAGGGAATTATCCACGATTCACTACTGTCGAAAGTTTCGTAGCCGCAGGGTTCGCCAGCAGTAGGACAGAGCGAGCACACTTAGCATTCCTTACGCTTCCACGTTCTGCCTGTACCTACAAAATAATACACATCCATAACGATTACCAAGCCGTGATAACAACCGTAGGTAAGTTAAACGCAATGCGACAATTAATATACCTATACAACTTTGTTGTGATGTGAAATTTGTACCCGACTCAAATGCTACTCTCACAATGTTCAGTCATCGCGTGAAGCACCTGCAAAACCCGATACAGAAACACCCAACTCAGAGTCGGATTCAAGTAATTTGAATAGAAATATTCATGTACTTACGCATGATTGTTGTTGTTTCTAGTCCAAGGAATCGTGTTATATCCTTTGTCGTTCTTCATGATGACATTTACTCTATGAAAATACTTGCAATTCCTCGGCTGTAACTTCATGCTTAATCCACGAGATTATCTCCATCATGTCACTCCACACCAAGCTGATGTCGGTACATGAAAATCAACACAAAAAGTACAAAGTTACCATGAGAGCTTTCAACGGCAAGAATATGCATCAGTGTTAACAATGGGATTCATAGCAAAATGAACAAAATAATTAAACCAGTCCAAATTATTTAAGAAAGCAATTATGGTTTTAACAGTCAAGAATCGACTTAAAGAAAGCTACCGTGGATTAATTGTTGGCTTGATAACATTAGCTACAGGTCCACTTATTGTTGCTGTAGGAGGAATATCAAATATATTCCTTCACAGGCTTGCAGAAAACATCCAAGATGCATATGCCGAAGCAGCTAGCATTGTTGAAACAGTTTGCTTTGACCATTGTTTATATTGCTAGTGGTGTTTTCGTTGCTAGTCGGATTGAGGTTTCATGCCGGATTCTTGCCAAATAGTGCATACAATTTCATATCCTAGAGTGGTTGAAGGCAACCCGTAGCCTGTACAAAATTAGAATCGCTTGGTCATTTTCAGTAAGTTTCCGAGAAACAATTGATGTTAAGTATTGGAGCATACCAATATGCTTTCAAAGTCAAGGGTCAGATGGTGTCCAATCCTGCTGGCGCTTTATGGACTTAGCTCCGTCATGCCATACCGAGTTGAAGCATGTACATGAAAATTGGCACAAAACACAGAGAGATTAGCAGAGTTCACAGTATAAAAATCTGTTACAAGAGAAGTTCAAAAGAGCAGAAGCGTATAGGTCTGATTCCCAACAAGCAAGGGTGTGTTTTAACCTTAATACTTACCAAGAGATTGGTCTTCTAAGCAGATCACATAGAGGTCAGTTTCAGTGGACTTTGATGCTGCCTTCTCGTATGTGTCGTATATCAAAGCTGTCAAAAACATATGCATAAGGTTATGGAAGGAAGCTAGTGGATCAAATGTCACCAAAGAGAAGGTCATAAGAAAAAGTATTTACCCTTGTTGATGGTTACTTTCGTCAATCCGGGAAAACCGGCAACATGACTTCGTTACAGCCTATGGATAAATTCGCAGAAGTTTTAAGTTATCACCATGATTCATAGATGGTATACCCTGCATTATTTTCAACGAAAATAGCCAGAAAAGCAAGTCAGAAATATTGACTACCAATAGCAATAAAAGTTTACAAAATTCACAGTGAAACAGTAAAAAAAACATCTTTTACATGTGGTAAAAATTCAGGTAACAATAGATATTTTCTTTCACACTACAGACAAATCAACAGGTCACCATCACCTTGGTCCCCCCACAAAACCCTTGTGCAAAACCTCTCTAACGGTATTGCAGGTCCGCAGCTCACAACCTCACACATTTGAAGGAATATTCCTCAAAACTTCTCTAAAATTCACACGTATGAGAACATCTTGAACCCTCATATAAATAGAACCAATTATTGGCTCAAAAAGAGAAAAAAAAGAACCCTAACAGAACTCTGCCGGAATTTACCCTCAAGCTCATACCCAAAACTCTCACTGTTGAATAGTTGAAGCTTCACCCTGGAACTTCAAGCTACTCAAAGCTAACCCGTCCATATCACATAGAAGCGATAAAGTAGAACTAATCAACAAAGAGAAGGCGCAGCGAAAAGATCGTGAACTCGTTACCTCGTCGGAGCTGATACATCGTATTATCTTCATTTGGTAATTTCGTCTACCTTTTCCCGTTCTTCCTGTTATCATCTTGCTCGTACTATAATTAGGCATGAACCCTTTACGATTTGTTTAGTTTAAGTTGAAGTGTATGGTTTAATTTAAGCTTAGGGTTTGAATGGGGATTTGGGGGTCTTAAGACTTTGTTTGTATAAATAGGGCTAGGATTTATGATTTCCAGCCAAAATCCGGAGGGGATGGTGTTGGTTTTTTTCTCCATTTGGTGATGTTTGTGCATCGGAGATGGCGTGGGTGCCGGCGGTAGTACAAACGCCTCCGGTTGTGCGGTTTGAGAAAGAACATGTTGAGAGAGGTATTCGTGTGAGGAGTTATGGCTGGGGTTACAACTTAAACCAATTTTCTTCCATAGCATTAATTGGAGTTCTTTTTATTTATTTTATTATTAAAGTTTCTTGCATTAAGAAACCAACCGTTGGGCATGATCATTGTGGGCCGTTCTTGGCCTCTTATAAGTTTCTCTTGTTAGAACACCTCCCTATTTCCAACGTACACCTCCATTTGGTTTAGGTTTATTTAATCTTATATTAAAGGTTAGTTAAGTTAATAGTTGATATTAACATTGCTTCAACCCTTGGTGTTAAGGTATAATTAGATAAATTGCTTAAAATAAAAAATGTTTTTTTTAAAAAAAATTAAATTAATAAACATTACTTATCCAATTGACTTTTTTATAATTAATCCTAAAAATGTTACCTTTATAATTTAAGAACATAATCTTTTTTTATTAAAGTAAAACTTAACCATCTTCCTAAGTAAACCTAATGAAAGTAGTGGAGTTCTTGGAGTCTCGCATTCCTTGAATCCTTAAACAACTACTCTTGAGGTGCACACCTTGAGTTGTGGTCGTTTCGTCTTTCATCGATAAAACACTTCAACCTTGTCTAAACCTTTCAAAGTAGGTAAACCCTAATTCAAACAATAGGCCTACCCTCTTTTAACCCACTTACGTCAAATCCAAATCATTTTCTTAAAATAAATTATGAAAGTATCAAGTTCTTGGAGTCGCGCATTCCTTGAACTCGAGAATGACCACTGTCGAGGCGTACGCCTTGAGTAGCGCATCGTTTGAACTTTCGTTCCTAAAACACTTCCCATAATTATTTGGACAAGTATTTACTGTCCAACAAACATATTTCATAATTAATGGAATGAAAAAGATGTCGTTGGGATCTAGCATTCCAACGATGTCCCGACTAATTGGTTACAAGGCTGACGTCTCGCTTATCGAATAGTCGTCATTCCTCTTAATTTTCCAAACCATCTAATCTCGTTCCTCACCTTTGTGCGATCGAGTCTAAACCCTAGTATGTTTCTAAACCATACGTCAAATCCAAACTATTTTCTTAACTAAACTGCGAAAGAATTGAGTTCTTGGAGTCTCGCATTCCTTGAATTCTTGAGTAACCACTCTTGGGGCGTACGCTTTAGGTTGTGGTTTGCTCGACCTTTCGTTTATAAAACACGTGCCCTAATTATTTGGACAAATATTGCCATTGTCCATTCAAATACAATTTCATAATTAATGGAGTGAAAAAGGTCTCGTCGAGATCTAGCATTCCAACGATATCCCGACTAATTGGTTGCGAGGCTGACGTCTCGTTTATCGAGTAGTCGTCATTATCCCTTAAAATATTCTATCCAACTCTTTTCTCGCCCCCGTGCGATTGAATCTTTTCAAAACATTAGTTCCTCGCCCTCGTGCGATTTCTAACCCAAACTATTTCCGAAAGAATAGAGTTCTTGGAATCTCGCATCCCTTGGATTTTTGAGTGACGAGCTCTTAAGGAACGCTCTTAGGTTGCTTGTCAATCACTCTTTCGTTTCTCAACATAACTTCAAACACAAATTTCGAAGTTAGTCGAATGAAAAAGGTGTCATTGGAATCTAGCATTCCAATAATGCCCCGATTAATTGATTGCGAGGCCGACGTCTCGTTTATCGAATAGTCGTCATTCTCCATTAGATAACCTAACCAAACTCCTCTTTCTGGCCCCCGTGCGATCGAAACCTTAAACCTATTCAAATCCATTCTCTTTCCCAAACCAAAACATCCAATGCGATGAACACAAATTCCTCGCCCTCGTGCGATTTCCAACCAAAACACTTTTTGTTAAGAACATTGTTTAGTCCCTTCTTCCGCGCATAACAAACTCGTGCTTCAGCCTCCCCTAGCGAGCAGACAAGCCAACGTTTAGCAGTTAGAATGCGACCTAAACTCTCGCTCATTCAAACACAAACCTTTTACCGTAGTTAGCCGAACTACGGCTGCTCTGATCTCTCATATCTGTTGAGAGTACGTAGGCATAGGATTGCGATAATCCTAGCGAGCACAATCCCCTCTTTTCCCGTAGTCCCACGAACTACGAACGCTCTGATTTTCCACTTCTTACAAGTGAAGATATGTAGGCACAAGGGCCCCAATCCTTGGCGAGCACCCTATCTTAAAACCACCCATTTCCCCTATAGGCGAAACCTTAGAAGAAAACAATCAAGCGTAGCTAACTTTACTCTCGAATCGATCAAGAGGTTCCCGTTGAGTACAACGGACATGAGGGGTGCTAATACCTTCCCCTCATGTAATCGACTCCCGAACCTAGAATATTGGTTGCGATGACCATGTTCTTATCTCCTTAAATGTTTTATCGATATTTTCCTATTCATGCCTTGGAATAAATAAAGTTCGGTGGCGACTCTGTTTCGAACAGTATTTTCCGCGTCCATCGCGAGGATCGTATTTTTCGAGGTACGACAGGCAGAAATTAAAATGCGGAAAGTAAAGAAAGCGTCGCGACGATCACTCGCGTAAATTACAAATCCCCAAAAAAGAAAGATAAAATAAAACCGCGACCATGGCCTCGCGTAAATTACATCCATGGAACAAAATAAACTGAATAAATATTAATCGGAATTTAAATATAATCTGGGGAGAAAACAGAGAACAAGAGTTAGACGGAAATATGACAAATAATGAAAAAATTAATACGTAAAGAAGGGCAAAAATGCAATTTGGGAACTTTTATTATTGTTTTATTTAACATTAATATTATTAAAAAAAAGAATTTTATTCTTGATTTAAAAAGAAGTTTAGTTAAATTTTGAAAATGTTAATTTGAATTTTTAAAGAAAATGTTTTTAGGTTAATTTTGAAAAAGATTTTGGTCTTAATTTTAAAAGGATTTTATTCTTATTAAAAGAAAAATTAGTTTTAATTTTAAAAGATATTTTAACTTTTGAATTTAAAAGAGAAAAAAAAAGTTAGCTTAAATAAAAGAAATTTAACCTAATATTAATTTAAAATAATTATTTAATTTTTTTTAAACAAATAGAATGGAAATGATAACATCAATTAAAAGTAAAAAATAAAAATGCAAACAATATGAAATAAGATTAGAAAAAGAAAAGGGAAACAAAAAAGTGCATGAGGCTGGAATCAAACCCAGGACTTCTGGTTTTCATGCTCTCCTCCCTTGCTAGCTGAGCTACACTAATTAGTTATTAATAATATATAAAATAAATATTATAAAACAAAACATTCAAACCTGAAAACGCGCATTGACCATGCTTTTGCCCACGATTTTCACGCGTTTCCGTACGTCTTTTCCCACACTTTTCACGCGTTGTCGTACTCCTTTGCCCACGGTTTTCAAACGTTGCCATAGCACCCGAAATCAAATATCTCAAAATACGCAAAATAAATTAGTTCTAAGACCATGGATCAATTGGAATAAAGCTTCTGAGCACGCCTATGCCCTTGGTTTTGTCCAATTACTCCTAATTTGCAAAACCCCAATTCGAAGCTCCAAACTCTAACAATGACATCTCGTGTTTCATACCTTTAAGCTTCAATTAAACAACCCAGAAACGTCATACACATTCATACCAGCACAAATATATAATCATAAAACGTTTATGATGCATGAATCATGATAATCAAAGTTTGAAAAGAAAAAAATACAAACTGTTGATGGTGATCTCGTGATTTTGGAGTGCTTCAGGCTCATGTGAGTATTGGAATTGAATTAGAAACCTTCAAGGAACGTGTTGGAATGCTTGGAAGGGATTGAAACAGGCTGGAAATTGATTTGTAACGGCCGCCGTTTTTTTCTTTTGTGTCCTTCTCCCATTTTTCTCAAATGCAACTCATGTTTATATAGGTAACAAATGAGGATTAACTCTAACCTAATGCCTACTTTAAAGTCCAACTTAAAGAATTAGTCAAAACTAAAACAAATTAAAACAAACTTAAGACCCTATTTATTTACTAAACATTAAAAATATTATAAAAAGAATAAAATCTTTTCTAATATTTTTAATTTTATAATTTTTGGATGTTTTTATGAATAATATGAAAAAAAGTGAAAAAATATTATTTTTTAAAAAATAATTTAAGTAAAATACGAAAATAATAATTAAATAATAAAAAACTATTTTTGTTATTTTTTTTTATGAAAATAGAAAAGTTAGAATAAAAATAAAAGAAACAAAACGAAAAGTGAAGAAGGTGGGATTCGAACTCTCGACCTCTCACACTCACAACTACTTACACACGGTCTCTTACCAATTGTGCCATTTTATTCATTCGAAATAAAGTGGCACTAGAAACTATGTAAAGATAGGACAAATTTGGGGTGCAACAGATGCCCCTATTTAAATAGCTTCACCAGATGATTTGAGCAACGGAGACTCGAGAAATCGCGGTGAAAGGGATTTAAATATAGATAACCGAAAATTTGGTCCCTAGATGTAGTGATATGCAATGATATGGACAAAATAACACGAACTATGATGCTGACAATGCCATGAATCTAATATGATGCGTATGATGGAATGATGAATGCAAGGATGCAGACGACACGACGACATAGAGGACAGACGCGACGAGTAACTACACTGGGGAATACGACGCACTGGTGGAATAGCGCGACAATTGTCACTTTAGAACAAACAGTAACACAGGATCCACACAGCGGTAGGATCAGGTAAACAACAAGTGCTGGAATTTCTGGGTCATTCCTTTAAGCGAAGAGATCGAGCGGGATCTTCAGGAATCATCAGAAATTATACAGAGAGAAACAAACACCAAAGATACTCAGAAAAACCATCGAATAACCTCGGGGTCAAAGAAACACATTTCAGGGACATCCGGAAGAACATCGAATGAACTCTAAAACATACCAGAGTTACTCGGAAAACCATCGAATAAACCCAGGGCTATATCCAGAAACAAAAGGACGACATCTATAGGAGCATGAGATGAAGACAAGTTTCTGAAGGTAAATCCGAAACATTTAGGAAAGCAATAAATGTACGGGGCAAGTTTTGAAGACCTATCTGGAAGAACATCAGATAAGCAACAAAGGGGTTCTGGAAGAACGTCAGAACAAAAACTCAGTCTGGAAAAACCTCAGAAAGAGAACAGATCCGGAAAACCATTGGAAAGATTCTGGAAAACCATCAGAATCACAGGGGTATCTGGAAAATTGTCAGATAGAGTTCTGGAAGAACATCAGAACAAAGACTCGATCTGGAAAACCATCAGAAGGAGGAATTTATCCGGAAAACCATCAGAAAGATTCTGGAAAACCGTCAGAATCGTAAAAGAATATCTGGAAAACCATCAGATAAGAGATACTCCATCTGGAAAACCGTCAGAAAGAGAAACAGATCCAGAAAACCATCGGATAGATCCTGGAAAACCATCAGAATCGAAGGAAAATATCTGGGAAACCATCAGATAAAAGATACTCAATCTGGAAAAACATCAGAAAGAGAAACATATCCGGAAAACCATCGGATAGATTCTGGAAAACCATCAGAATCAAGGGAAAATATCTGGAAAACAATCAGATACGTAACAACGAAGTTCTTGAAGAACATCAGAACAACAAGACTCAATCTGGAAAACCATCAGAAAGAGACATTAAAATCAGGGTACCAGACATCTAATAATGGCTTTGAATGAAAGGTATAAACACAATATATGAGGATAGTATTGGACGTAAAAGGAACATGCACATCCGGAAAACCATCGGATAAGAAAAACGTCCTATCTGGAAGAACATCAGATGGACACTACACAAAGTTGTTTGGTAGGTACCAAGTAAGTTGGACTTTGACCACAAGGTAAGACCTGGATAAAACACGACCTCAGGAGAAATGCAAATGAGGATGAAACACTCATGCTATGCATAGGTATGAAATGTATATGTATATGAATTATGTTATGAAATATGATCAAATGCAAATGCAGATGTCGACGACAAGGCTCGACTCTTCTGGTAAGATGACAAGACTGGAAAACTGATTCCTCAACCCGGAGATCACTGCCACTTGCTAAATTGTAATCAGGTTGATGGTCTTCGTAGGAAGGATGGAAAGCCGCTTGGAGATCTTTCAAGTAAACTGCCCCAGATTAAATTGTCCATTACAGATGTACTGATAATTGCTTCAGCTTGTCTGATTCTGAAAATGACTGTTTTACTGTACCCTCGGAAGGTTTGCCCTAGTCCGAGTCTTGAAAATCTCATGGATAAACCAGATTTGAGAAGACTTTGCCCCTGATAGGATCACTTGACCAAGTTTCTTGATTGTTTGAAAATTCCTTAGAGGAAAGCCAGTTTGCAAACAAAAATATTCATATAAACATGGTAATGCAAAGTTCATGCAACTTTTGAAATCAAAATTGTTTTTGAAAGATGAAAAATAAATGAGCCGTCGGTTAGAACGCGGCGGTCCAGGACACTCAAAGTTTAATACAGGTATACGGCCAAAATAAATTATTCACAAAGATCTTTAGGAGTCAGCTTACGCAACCTTGCTGTAGCATGCTTTCAAAATATCCTTGTTTCAATTAGGTCTTTTGAGGGTTGTAACGTGGTCTGGTTCACGGTTTATGAAACAAAGGATAAAGGCTCAAAATTTATTTATACCCACCTAATCTACGTGATGATCTCCAGTCCTATGCTCAGTTAACTCATATTTGCATTCAGGTTCCTATAGGTTAGGAACTGCACTGATGGTAGCAATGATGGTTCAGAAGTCAAGGGACCTATGAAAAGGCAGCCACTGCTTCTTTACAACATATGGTTCTTTTGACATTGAGGATTTTCAGGGTAAGGATTTGAAGATCTCCTCTTTTTATTATCCCTAACTTTTGCCTGAACTGTTTTTTTTTTGTGAAGATTACATTCAGCGGGATGCCCCAGTTTTGCCTAAGTCTCCTTCATAGGTTTTGACTTAGCAGGCTTTTTATATTTTATTTTGTTTTTTCCGAAAGAAAGAGACTGCCTATCTTAAATGATTACGGTGAACCATCATTGGCGTTTTGGCTTTAAAAAAAAGCATCTTCAACACTTGCTGTGTACGAAGGAAAATTGTGAGTTCGACCTTTATATGAAAGGCGTATTGTAGGAAAACACAACCAAGTTAACTGAGAGCTACCCATGCCCCAAGGTTAAAATTGCGGGCTTTTTTTTGTAAAGAAAGAAACTCCAACTTCTAGGCTCGAAGGGGGTGACAAGGGGATAACTTCCTTATTTCTCCAGTGTTTGGGAGTTGAAATAATGCCTCACATCGTCAACAAGGATTGATTGAAAGCATACTGACAGCAGTTATGGGTATAACGTTTTCGTCATCCTCCCTCCAATCTTTGCATACCAAAAATTCGGACAAAAGTAAATATTTGAAAGATAAAGCATAGAGATGAAAATAATAGATAAAATGAATTAAATCAAAAGTTGCAATGCTCAGTTCATCAATATAAAAGTACAAACATAGTTCGAGAGCAAATAGCTAATAAAATAAGGAAAATACAAACAATGAGAAACAAAGGTCTGTGATTAAAACAATACAAAGATAAATTGTCATGTCTAAAACAAATAAATAGCCTGCTGAGGTCAGCCTGAAGCTTCACTTCTGATGCCGTGGCAAAGGATTCTTCTGGATGTTCGGAGGATTGTTTGGAAAATCAAGTATCTCTGCTCTCATCAGCTCACGCACTCTGGCTTTCAGTGCAAAACAATGCTCCAAGTCGTGGCCTAAGGCACCCTCATGAAAAGCGCACTGGAAATCAGCCCTAAATCCAGCTGGAGGAGGATTAGGAGGAGGTGGTAAAGCCCTTGTAGTGATCATCCCTCGTTGAACCAGGTAAGGATAAAGTTCTGTGTAAGTCATGGGAATAGGATCAAATTGATTCCTATTTCGATACTGGTCTTGTCTAATAACTGGACATTGAGGATTCTGAGCTGGCTGCGGAGCAACAACAGGTTGAGATCCCTGGCGAGGCTTTCTTGATTCAGTCATGACAGCATTGGTCTGCTCGTCCTTCCTCTTATGGAAATTCCCATAGGATTTCTTTGCACCATTAGAAGATTCGGCAACTTTGGATACCTTCCCATTTTTCAAACCTTCTTCTAACCTTTGGCCAATAGTCACCAGATCTGTAAAGCTTGAAGAGACACTCCCAATTATCTTTTCCCAATAGAAAGGAGACAAAGTATCCATGAATATTCCTGTCAGTTCCTTCTCTGCTATAGGGGGTTCGACTTGGGAAGCTAACTCCCTCCAACGCTGAGCATACTCCTTGAACGACTCTTTTTCCTTCTGAGACATACTTTGAAGCTGACGATGATCGGGAGCCATATCCAAATTGTATTTGTATTGCTTCATAAAAGCGTTGACAAGATCTTGGAGGCAGTGGACACTGTTATGCTCTAAGTTCATATACCATTTAAGGGAAGCACCACTCAAACTATCCTGAAAGCAATGGATGAGCAACTTCTGATTGTTGGTGTAAGCTGCCATCTTTCGGAAGTACATGACTAGATGGGCTCTTGGACATGAATGACCTTGATACTTCACGAACTCAGGAGTCTTGAACTTGGCAGGCAAAACAAGACCAGAAACTAGGCACATATTATCGGCATCAACGTTGAAGAAATCAGTACCCTCGACAGCTTGGAGTCTCTTGTTTATGATCTGAAACTGTTCACAGGTGATCTCAGGCTCAACAAAATCTTCTTGAACATCAGCAACATTGTACTCATAGGGAGGATTCTCAACGGGAGCTTGGATAGTCTGATTAACCGTGTGGACCACAGGTTGGGCCTCGGTAAGGACAGGAGCTTGAAAAACCGGTCTGACAACCTGACCAATCATAGCAGCAGATGCAACAGGTGGAGAGTAGTTAGGAGGTAAACCAAACTCAGGCCAACTAGAGGGTGGCACTAAAACAAGAGGTGGATCAACACTTGAAACTTCCTGAATGACAGTCCTCTGAGGTGGCTCTCCTCTGGCAATCAACACTTGAAGCATCTCGGTAAGCCTGGTCATGCCTGCTTTCAACTCATCAATCTCCATTCGGACCTCCGCATTATGTTTCTCTTGTTCTGACATTTGGCGTATATAGTTAGCTCTAGTCTGATATCTGTGTCGAGGAATCAGCTTGACGACTCAACGAAACACTGGAAGATAAAGACAACTGGACATGAGAACCCGGGGAAAGATGCCATGTAAGACATGATGTTAATGCAATGCAATAGTTTCAAGAACTTCAACGGTCGATTGCAAACATTTCTTTTTTAGGAAAGTTAGAAACGGTTTTAAACTTTGAAATATAGGACTTTTGAATTCGCAAAGGACTGTTGAATTCCTTGAAACTAGGAATGATGTTTTATGAATGCCATGCACAAATACACACAAACAACAAAGTCCTAGGTTAGAGGAACAATGAATGAAGTTAAGGTCTACCCTTCCCCAAAGGTATGTATTATGGGGTAGTTGTACCTGCAGAACAAGGTTCTAAAGAGGTGCCCAAAGTCATCAGTCCATCCTTCGGATATTATCAACTTTCCAACTGACTCGAAGGTCGATAATATTCTCAAGAGAACCTCTTTTGAGTGTAGTATCGCATAGCAACTATTGTAGGACTACTCCCACATAGTTCCCGCACTACGTCCTATATAAGGCCAAGGTGGTGTTAAGGTACTATGGTCCCCAGTATCACAGACTCCAATTGAAAATAGTAAAAGTTTTCACGACTGCAGTCGATCAACAGAACTATTTTCGAAAGGGTCTCAACTGAGCGGTGATTCTCGAGTTGACTTGGTCGGGACTCACTCCCGGCAAGCCTCGTCAAATATCTCACCTTCCTATAATAAGGTCACTCAAGTCCGGGTTAGGACTTATCTCACAACAACAGATATCCCAGAATAGGTACAATAATATATACAGATAATTAATAATATAAAATATCATACAAAAAGCAAAATAGGGGCAACCCTTAAAAATTATCGCATCTCCCCAGTGAAGTCGCCATTTTCTGTTGCGGTTAGAATATGATATCAAATTATTAATTAATTTGAATCGCATCTTTGGTTCACAACCGCTCTTTGATTTATCCGAAGGAAAAGGTCAAAAGAGGAAAACCTAATTTTGCATCGTAAAGACAATGTGGGGAGAGACCTAGGTAAGGGGTTGATTAAGATTAGGGAATGATAACATCAATTAAAAGTAAAAAATAAAAATGCAAACAATATGAAATAAGATTAGAAAAAGAAAAGGAAAACAAAAAATGCATGAGGCTGGTATCGAACCCAGGACTTCTGGTTTTCATGCTCTCCTCCCTTGCCAGCTGAGCTACACTATTAGTTATTAATAATATATAAAATAAATATTATAAAATAAAACATTCAAACCTGAAAACGCGCATTAACCATGCTTTTGCCCACGATTTTCACGCGTTTCCGTACGTCTTTTCCCACACTTTTCACGCGTTGTCGTACTCCTTTGCCCACGGTTTTCAAACGTTGCCATAGCACCCGAAATCAAATATCTCAAAATACGCAAAATAAATTAGTTCTAAGACCATGGATCAATTGGAATAAAGCTTCTGAGCACGCCTATGCCCTTGGTTTTGTCCAATTACTCCTAATTTGCAAAACCCCAATTCGAAGCTCCAAACTCTAACAATGACATCTCGTGTTTCATACCTTTAAGCTTCAATTAAACAACCCAGAAACGTCATACACATTCATACCAGCACAAATATATAATCATAAAACGTTTATGATGCATGAATCATGATAATCAAAGTTTGAAAAGAAAAAAATACAAACTGTTGATGGTGATCTCGTGATTTTGGAGTGCTTCAGGCTCATGTGAGTATTGGAATTGAATTAGAAACCTTCAAGGAACGTGTTGGAATGCTTGGAAGGGATTGAAACAGGCTGGAAATTGATTTGTAACGGCCGCCGTTTTTTTCTTTTGTGTCCTTCTCCCATTTTTCTCAAATGCAACTCATGTTTATATAGGTAACAAATGAGGATTAACTCTAACCTAATGCCTACTTTAAAGTCCAACTTAAAGAATTAGTCAAAACTAAAACAAATTAAAACAAACTTAAGACCCTATTTATTTACTAAACATTAAAAATATTATAAAAAGAATAAAATCTTTTCTAATATTTTTAATTTTATAATTTTTGGATGTTTTTATGAATAATATGAAAAAAAGTGAAAAAAATAATATTTTTTAAAAAATAATTTAAATAAAATACAAAAATAATAATTAAATAATAAAAAAAAACTATTTTTGTTATTTTTTTTTATGAAAATAGAAAAGTTAGAATAAAAATAAAAGAAACAAAACAAAAAGTGAAGAGGGTGGGATTCGAACTCTCGACCTCTCACAGTCACAACTACTTACACACGGTCTCTTGCCAATTGTGCCATTTTATTCATTCGAAATAAAGTGGCACTAGAAACTATGTAAAGGTAGGACACATTTGGGGTGCAACAGTGATGCCTCCATAATTAGGTTATCTCTCACCTGCACATCATCTGCTTGGACTACATGAGATGGATCCGCAATGTATTTCCTCAACTGAGATACATGGAACACATCATGGAGATTAGCAAGCGACAGCGGTAAAGCCACACGATAGGCCACTTCTCCTATCCTCTGCAAAATCTGATAAGGACCAATGAAACGCAACGTCAACTTACGCGACTTCAATGCCCTACCAACACCAGTCATTGGAGTAACCCGAAGAAACACATGATCTCCCTCTTGAAATTCAAGTGCCTTCCTCCTCTTGTCATGATAACTCTTCTGATGACTTTGAGAAATCCTCATCTTTTCTTGAATCATCTTAATCTTGTCCGTAGTCTGCTGAGCTATCTCGGGTCCAACTACAGAACTCTCTCTGGACTCATACCAACACAGTGACGTCCTACACCGCCTACCATACAATGCTTCGAACGATGCCATACCAATGCTCGAATGAAAACTGTTTTTGTAAGTAAATTCAATCAAAGGCAAGTAGCTATCCCAAGCTCCTCCTTTCTCCGATACACAAGCTCTCAAAAGATCCTCAAGTGATTGAATAGTTCTCTCAATCTGACCATCTGTCTGAGGATGATAAGCTGAACTCAAATGCAACTTCGTACCCAAAGCACTTTGCAACCTCTCCCAAAATCTCGAAGTAAACCTCGGATCCCTATCCGACACAATACTAGACGGAATACCATGCAAACTGACAATCCTCTCGATGTATAGCTTTGCCAATTTCTCCAACGGATAATCCATTCGCATAGGGATAAAGTGAGCAGATTTAGTCAATCTATCCATAATAACCCAAATAGCTTCAAAATTACCCGGCGTCCTAGGTAATCCAGACACAAAGTCCATAGAAATGCTATCCCATTTCCACTCAGGAATGAACAACGTTTGCATCAAACCCGATGGTTTCTGATGCTCAATCTTTGACTTCTGGCAAGTCAAACAAGAATACACAAATTCGGCAATATCCTTCTTCATACGAGGCCACCAAAATATTTTCCTCAAATCTTGATACATCTTAGTAGCACCCGGATGAATACTCAATCCGCTACGATGTCCTTCCTCAAGAATACTCTTTTTCTGTTCATCAAGATCCGGGACACAAACTCTATCCCGACACCTCATAATACCATTCTCATCAATCAGAAAATCACCACCTTGGCCTTGGTTGATCAAAGTCAACCGATCAACTAAACTCAAATCGGATTTCTGTCCTTCTCGAATTTCGTCCAGAATACCACTCTTAAGCTTCAACATTCCAAGCTTAACCCCATACGAAGTCTCCTCACACACTAAACTCAAATCACGAAATTGCTCAATAAATTCCAACTCTTTCACCATCATCATCGACATGTGGAACGATTTCCGACTCAACGCATCCGCTACCACATTCGCTTTACCCGGATGGTAATTCAACCCAAAATCATAATCCTTCAAAAGCTCCAACCACCTTCTTTGCCTAGCATTCAATTCCTTTTGATCAAAGAGATACTTCAAACTCTTGTGATCACTAAACACTTCAAATCTCGCACCAAACAAATAATGCCTCCAAAGTTTAAGCACAAACACAACGGCGGCCAACTCTAAGTCATGCGTCGGATAATTCTTCTCATGCACTTTGAGTTGCCTCGAAGCATAGGCTACAACTTGATTATTCTGCATCAACACACCTCCCAAGCCCATTAAAGAAGCATCACAATACACAACAAACGGCTCTTCCGGATTTGGCAAAATCAGAACAGGGGTTGTCGTCAATCTTCTCTTAAGTTCTTGAAAACTCTCTTCACACTTGGCATCCAAAACAAAAGCTTGACCCTTCCTAGTCAATTGCGTCAACTGTAACACCCTTCTAACCCCACATAAAAATACATAATTAATCAGAGTAAATTAACATGCTTTCACAAAAGGGCGTTACACAATTTTACAAAATCTCAACATTCACCTGTCATACTCATGTAACATTGAAACAAATAGTCGTGCTATTAAATTTTCATCTTGCATGTAGCAGCGGATTCAATTTATTTACATATATCCCTTCACAGAATATTCATGTTCATCACATAATCATCAACACTTGGGCACATAGGTCATTATCACATATTTCAAATACATTTAAAACACAACTTAGAATACACAATCTATCTCTAAGGCATAAACCCCGCGATCCCAGTGTTACATAACCAGAGCATGACTTGACCCAACATTATTAAATACTAACAGCTGCACCAACAGCGAACTTGCAACTACTAACAGTACTACTCCTTGGTACCTGCACGATGTCATATAGGACATCATTCCAGCAGAAGGGTGAGAAATATTATCATAATAATCGATGCATACAATTATATATATACACACAATTATAGAATACATATAACCCACATTTTCTCACCACAATTCATTTCCATTATCAGATGCATCACAACGTGCATATAAACAAACATAAACATTCATCAAGCATTTTCATCATGCATACATCCATAAATCTCAACATCCCACATAAACATACACATGTTATATTTTATCCACCAATTCACTATTACACATTCACATTTCTCAATTACACAAGTAATGCACATACGCATATTCCACAATTCTCACCATACTTCATCATAACTTATCATATACTCTACAAAGCATACTTATATAAACAAATATGGGCAATCATCAAGCATATTCATCATGCACATATCCATAGTCCTCATCAATCCACATAACATACACATAAGCATTTTTGCATACAACAATCTTATATTCACACTCTTAAATCAACAAGTCATGCACACACGCATGCTTCATACAACAATCACAAATGTGCCATGTGACTCAATGCAACTCATGCCATGTGGTACCAACACTTGTTATCATTTTTCGGTTTTTACATTTAAACCGGGTCCACCCTTCTAGACCGATAACAACAAAGCCCGTCCCATAGGCTTCAAACCCACCCTTCTAGGTTTGGGACAAGCCACTAGTCTCCACGAAACTAGCAAACATTGCCTCTTGACTAAATGATGCATATGCAATCAACCAACAAAATGCACTTAAGACCATTCCCGCATCTTAATCCCATGCATTTCAAATAATTCTTCACATACGAATTATAACATGATTGCACACATAACATATCACAACAATCATCATTTATCAATACCATTATCACATCATCAAACAATGCACACATATCCAAGATATGTTCCCATGCATTTCTCACAATTATTAAACAATGCACACATATCCACGATATGTTCCCATGCATTCTTCAGATTTAATCACATGCACACAATATGCATTTATAACATCTATCAAGCAATGCACACATATTCACAATATGTTCTCATGCATTCTCAAGTAATTCATCATACAAGAATTACATCATGCTTACAAGCATAACACATTTAACACGCAATGCACATATATTCACAATATATTCTCATGCATTGTTCACATATAATCGCATCCAATCAATATACATTCACAATATCATGCCAAACGGCGACGAATTCATCACAAAATCATGCATTTTAAACATGTTAAAATAATGCATACAAATATTTGTCAAAAGAATGCAATTCATATTTGATCCTATCATCTAGGATTCACTCCCAAAGGCTACCCACAGTACAACACAATAGTACACAAGCTATTCATATCACATAGGGTTAACATAATTGAACCAAGAAATTAATCATTGGATGGATAAAACAGAAAATAAACAATGTTGTCCTGCTCGCCACCCTTCGCCAGGCGAAACCATTGGCAAATGCTCGCTGGGACCTTCGCCCGGCGAACTCGCCAGCGAACAAAAGTCAGTAGCTACTGACTTGATTCGCTACCCTTCGCTGATGTACTCGCCTAGAGAACCTTCGCCAATCACCTTCGCCTGGCGAACTTGCCAGCGAAGACCACTGGGAGTTTTCTTGAATTACTCGCCAGCTATTCGCTGGGCTTCGCCCGGCGAAGCTTCGCCTTCACTCGCCTGGAGAGAGCCAGCGAACCTGCGATATCAGAACCCTCATTCTGTCCCAAAACTTCTACCCTCCAAAAATCAACCGATTCTCACCAAACCAGTTCCAGTAATCTTAACCCCACATCACTCGACTATTCTACGGCATTATTTCCAGTTTCTAACCGATTAAACTACGATTCTACCGATTAAATCCATTTTGCCCTAAATGGAAAAATGGTGGAAATTCACAACAAACCAAACCTACACATACATAATCATTCACATGGATTAAATAACAATGTTTCTCACCCTTACCTCGGTTTTATCGAAGCTTGAAGCGGATCCTTGAGCTTTCCAAGCTTTTCCCTCTTCTCTTCTCTTTCTCCTCTTTCTTTCTTTCTCTTCTCTTTCTTTTTCTTTCCCTTATGTTTTCTTTTCCATCTATTTTCCTTTATATACTTTCCATTTGATTTTCTTTCCATTATATTTCTCATAATATCTACCAAATCCTTTCTTACAAAATTTCTCATCTTGACATTAATTAGAAAATATCTGGTAAATCCACATTATTCTACCAAATATAGTAAATCAGTTAAATCTATTAATTCATATAATTTAAATAAATCCAATGATTCCTTTAAATCAAATAAACCACTTAAACCAATTAATTAGTACCAATAATTAATTACTGAAAATTGGGCTGTTACATCAACGGTAACGATAACTTAGCAAATCCTTCAATGAACTTACGATAATAACCCGCTAAACTAAGAAAACTTCTAATCTCAAAAACTGATTTCAGAGTCTCCCATTGCGATACCGCTTCAACCTTCGATGGATCAATCACAATACCTTCACTTGAAATCACATGACCAAGGAAACTCACTTCTTTCAACCAAAATTCACACTTAGAAAGTTTCACATACAACTGCTTCTCTTTCAACACAGATAACACAATCTTCAAATGTTCGACATGCTCCTCTTCATTCTTCGAGTAGACCAAAATGTCATCAATAAACACCACAATGAACTTGTCCAAATAAGGATGGAAAATCCTATTCATGTACTCCATAAATACACCTGGTGCATTAGTCACACCAAATGGCATTACAGAATACTCATAGTGTCCATACCTCGTTCTAAAAGCAGTCTTCTGAATATCCTCAGTTTTCACACGAATCTGATGATACCCAGACCTCAAATCTATTTTACTGAACACACTTGCACCAACCAACTGATCCATCAAATCATCAATCCTCGGAAGTGGATACTTGTTCTTGATAGTCACCTTGTTCAACTGTCTGTAATCCACACAGAGTCTCATAGAACCTTCTTTCTTCTTAACCAACAACACCGGTGCACCCCACGACGACACACTCAGACGAATAAACCTCTTCTCAAGAAAATCTTCAAGTTGACTCTTCAACTCTTTCAATTCCGATGCAGACATACGATACGGAGCCATCGATATCGGACTGGTTCCAGGAATCAGGTCAATCAAAAACTCCACTTCTCGTTCCGGCGGTAAATCCCTTATATCATCAGGAAAAACTTCTGGAAAATCACGGACAACTGGTAAGGCATCAATTGCCTCACTTTCACCAATACTCAAAGTTGCCATCAACATAAATACCCTTGCACCATCTCGCACTGATTCTTTCACTTGCTTAGCAGTCATAAACAAATTCCCTTCATCACCCGGTTCAGGAAAAATAACCGTTTTATCAAAACAGTTAATATAAACACGATTGCATTTTAACCAATTCATTCCCAGAATGACATCAAGTTGATCTAAGTGAAGACACATTAAATCGACCCCAAAGTCTCTACCGAAAATACTCAAAGGGCAATTCAAACACACATACAATGTAGTTACCGAACCCATAGCAGGAGTATCAATAACCATGCCACCACCAATAACAGACATCTCAAGATTCAACCTTCTAACACACTCCATAGAAATAAAAGAATGCGTAGCTCCAGTATCAATTATAGCGATCAAAGGCATACCATTGATAAAACACGTACCTCTGATCAAGCGATCGTCACTAGCAGTCTCAGCTCCAGATAGAGCAAACACTTTTCCGCTCCCTTGATTCTTCTTTGGCTTATCACAGTTGGTACTAATGTGCCCTTGCTCACCACAATTGTAGCAAGTCACACCCATACCGCTTCTGCACTCAAGAGCCTTGTGGCCTGGCTTACCACACTTGAAACACGTCTTCTCAACACTTTTGCATTCCGGAGCACGGTGTCCCTCTTCACTGCACCTATAACATCTCACCGGAGTAGAAACTCCCCCACCTGGCTTCTTACCGAAACCAACCCTTTATTTCCCTTTTTCAGCAGGAGTCACGTAAGGTTTTCCTCTGAATTGGCTCTTTCCTTTCTTATCACTTAGGCTCTTGTAGTGGCTAGACCGAGCCCTACTATCCTCATCATAAATCCTACTCTTGTTTACCATCTCAGAAAATCGCCGGATTTCCTGATAACCAATAGCTTGCTTGATCTCAGGCCTCAAGCCATTCACAAATTTGAGACACTTAGATCTCTCAGCATTAACAGTGTTGTAGTGAGGACAAAACTTGATCAACTCCTCAAATCTTGCCGCATACTCAGCCACCGCCGAATTACCTTGCTTCAGCTCAAGGAATTCAATCTCTTTCTTTCTGCGCACATCTTTTGGAAAATACTTCTCCAGAAATGCCTCTCTAAAAAGATTCCAAGTAATCACAATCTCATCCTTTTCAAATCTTTGGCGAGTATTACCCCACCAGACCTCGGCTTCCTCTTCGAGCATATGAGTTCCGAACTGCACCTTCTGTGCATCCGAACAATTCATAACCCGAAAAATCTTCTCAATAGCTTTCAACCAAATTTGTGCTTTGTCAGGCTCATGGGTTCCCTTGAACGTCGGTGGATTATTCCTTTGGAACCTTCCCAAAGCACGAAATTCATCATCAGCATTATTCCCCCCATTCACGTTGGCCTGAGGATTCTGTCCGATTGCCCCAGCCAATCTCGTCAAAGCCTCCGCAATTGCTTCGTCATTCCTACCTGCAACCATCTTACTGAATTCTAACAACAGAACCACGTAAGAACACCAATATCGATAGTGTAACACGCACACATACCAATATACACAGAGAACAACACACTAACAACTTGGCCGGACGAACCGACCTGCTCTGATACCACTTAATGTAACACCTCCTTCTATACCCCCAAATAAAACAATAGTATATATAGGCACATACAAATTTTATCAGAGTATGATTTAAAATACGGTATAGAAGAAGTAAGTCACATTATTACCAATAAAACACTCAACATCTGCTCTATAAAAATATGCAACAGTGGGATAGTTTTCAAAGTAGAAGAACTTAGTCCTTAAACGCACGTCTCAATATTTAAAATTAAAGCGGAAGAATAAAACATTTGAATTACTTCAAAACATTTGATCACATAAATACATGTTATCCAGTTGTTCATCAATCATTCATGTTACAAAACATCATCAATTGATACATCACAAATGTATCTCAAAAGAATGTTATACAAGCCTAACTACCCGGTGTTACATAATCAGAGCAGTCCGACTCAAAAGAATGAAGCTATACTTCACAAAAGAAACCTCCAGCAACCTAATCTGCAATTCCTCATAGAGCATTATAAAACAGCAGAAGGGTGAGAAATATTACCATAATAATCAATGCATAAGATTATATATATATATATATATATATATATATATATATATATATATATATATATATATATATATATATATATATATATATATATATATATATATATATATATACACACACAAGTAATGATTACATATAATCCACATTTCTCACCGCAATTCATTCATAGCTCACCATACATTTCACAACATGTATAAACACATATGAATAATAATATAACACATTTCATCATATACCAATCCATCATTCACAACTCACCAATTTACCAATTCACACATAAGCATAATTCATATAACAATAACATCAATGGTATGTGACTCAATCACGACTCAATGCAACTCAATGCTATGTGACTCAATCACGGCTCAATGCAACTCAATGCTATGTGGCTCAATCACGGCTCAATGCAACTCAATGCTATGTGGTACCAACACTTGTTATCATTTTTCGGTTTTTACACTTAAACCGGGTCCACCCTTCTAGACCGATAACAACAAAGCCCGTCCCCTAGGCTTTCAAACCCACCCTTCTAGGTTTCGGACAAGCCACTAGTCTCCACGAAACTAGCAAACATTGCCTCTTGACTAAATGATGCATATGCAATCAACCAACAAAAATGCACTTAAGACCGTTCCCGCATCTTAATCCCATGCATTCAAATAATTCATCCCTTCAAGAATTACAACATGATTGCACACACAACATATTCATAACAATTCAAGGCATTCACATTCAATACCATCATCACATTCATCAAAATAATGCACACATATCCACGATATGTTCCCATGCATTACATACATTAGCATACAACAATATGCATTCACATAATTATTAGACAATATACACATATTCACTAATATGTTCTCATGTATCCTTAATCAATTCAAACAATACACATATCACGATCTAGGATTCACGCCCAAAGGCTACCCACAGCTCATCACAATAGTACACAAACTATTCATATCACATAGGATTAACATAATTGAACCAAGCAATTAATCATAGGATGGATAAAACAGAAAAGAAACAATGTTGTCCTGCTCGCCACCCTTCGCCTGGCGAAGCCATTGGCGAATGCTCGCTGGGACCTTCGCCTGGCGAACTCGCCAGTGAACAAAAGTCAGTAGCTTTTGACTTGATTCGCTACCCTTCGCTGATGTACTCGCCTGGCAAACCTTCGCCACTCACCTTCGCTTGGCGAAATTGCCAGCGAAGACCACTGGGAGTTTTCTTGAATTATTTGCCAGCTATTCGCTGGGCTTCGCCCGGCGGAGCTTCGCCTTCACTCGCCTGGCGAGAGCCAGCGAACCTGCGATATCAGAACCCTCATTCTGTCCCAAAACTTCTACCTTCCAAAAAATCGACCGATTCTCACCAAACCAGTTCCAGTAATCTTAACCCCACATCACCCGACTATTCTACGGCATTATTTCCAGTTTCTAACCGATTAAACTATGATTCTACCGATTAAATCCATTTTGCCCTAACTTGAAAAATGGTGGAAACTCACAACAAAACCCAACCCACACATACATAACCACATACGTTGACTAGATAAGAATGTTTCTCACCCTTACCTTGATTGGATTGAAGCTTGAAGTTGATTCTTGTTGATTTCTCCAAGTTTCCCTCATCTCTTCTCTTTTCTCCTCTTTCTCTATTCTTTCTCTTCTATTTTCTTTCTATCCAATTCTTTCCACTTATCCCTTATATACTTCTATTATTTTCTTTCCTTCCCATTTCTCTCTTCAATTATCTAACAAATAAATCCAATTAATCCAAATCATTAAGATTAATTCCAATAAATCAATTAATTAACATAATTAATTAATTAATGAAATTTGGGCTGTTACAGAAGATACAATAAAAAAGAATAAGCATGAAAGTTCAAATGACAAAGAAGTATCAAACACACACAATCTCGTATAAGGTGAGCATTTACATCATGTTAAGAAATAACAAAGAGCAATCACGACATCAAACCAACTAAAAGATTTGAAAACCAAAACACAATGGCAAAATAAAGTGCCCCCACACATCCAAATGACTTAAACAACTCACAAGAAGCATTATCAATCACAAAGAAAAGTTAAATGAAGTTAAATGAGACAAGAAACATGGTAGGGTAGTAGCGCAACATATCATACTCAAGTTATGTCAATGATCAAAGAGAGACCACAAAGAATTAAGTCATGCATCCCATTCATAAACAAGTCAAAAGCCAAACAAAATGAGCATGCAAAAGATAACCCTAAAGGAAAAGGCATGTGATTATGACATGAAATCAACATGAAGCCACAAAATCAACATGATCATCAAGTTTAACATCTATCCATAGACACACAAAAGAGATCACACAAGTTGAATTCAAAAGAAGCCTCAAGAAAGAATCATACATCAAAATCATCCACAAAAGTAGAGGAACATCAAGCAAGCACATAAGTCTCAAATGACTTGAGGAAGATCAGAATACCATCCAAAATGGATTAGAAACAAGTTTACATAAATTTTGCAACTTAAATCTATTTAAAAACTAATTAAAAAACAAATAAATCTTATAAAAAGGATAAAAATTAGTTAAAACACAAATAGGAACCTAAGAAAATCACCATAGGTCAGAGACCATCATTGGATCATGTACTATTTTTCTCATAATTTTAAAATGCCTAAAAATAATTTTAAACCAATTAAAATCAAGCAAATGATTAAAAAAAACATGAAAAACCAGAAATAAAAAACAAAGAAAATTACTATAGGTCAAAGACCATCATAGGATCATATGATATTTTTCTCATAATTTTAAAAGGCCTAAAAGTAATTTTAAACCAATTAAAAATAACCCAAATAAACAAAAATCAAGAAAAATAGCAAAATAAAAAATAAAAATGCACAAAAATAAGAATCAGAAAGAGAAAAATAAAAGGAAATTTTAGAAAATATTTTGGTATTTTTCTCTGAATTTCTAAAAATAAAATGAATTTAAGATAAATTTTGAAAAAGAAAATAAAACAGAAAAATTGTGGCGCATTAGATCCTCATTCATTAAATGACGTGGCTGATTTAATGGCATAGAAGTGGGCATCTATGGTGGATCTGAGTCAAACTCATCACACAAAGCCATTAAAAGTTGAACGCGTTGGATTAAAACAATTGTCGGGCATGGACGGTCAGATGATGTCTGTCATACCCTAAATTTTGCCCTTAGATTATTAGGTTCATTTCACATTTCATTTTATTCTGTATTTTGTTTTTAGTAATCGCTAATCAGTTGCCCGGTCTGTTTGTTTTGCAGGAAATAGCATTGTGTGCGCTTCAATTTACAGTCGGTTGATGGTTTCGAAGCAAAGTCATTATCAACGGATCTTCGAATGATTAGGGTTTCTATCTCCAAATCATGCGACATTTATCTGAGAATGGTTTGAATTTTTGACGTCAGATTCCTCTTGACACAATACAGTTTATTCAAGAACCAGAAGTAGCCGTTAGTGGATTCAGAAATGTTGTTTGAGTTGTAAACCGTATGGAGTTGAGGGCATTGAAATAAATGAATTCGGGTTAAATCGGTGCGAGAATTTGCTTCGAAGAATTTATTCTAACAGACGTATGTTTTTCTGCCTTCTGCTAGTAACAAGTCAATTTTAAAGGAACAGAGGAATTTCGGGTCGCGTCGAATTTATAATGAATATCAGGTTACATAGTTAAATTATTCGATATGTAATTTGAATTTTAAATGCGGAGGGAAGTTCGTTTTGCCGCTTAATTTGATTTCTCTGCTTATCTGGTCAAAGGAAATATCCACCAATTTTCATTATCAAATACGGATTAATCATCAAGGTTTAGTTTTACGTTGGATGTGATTCTAATTGTCGAATTCGGAGTTGGAACGTCAAAGCTTAATCAGATAATTTTAATTGAAGGAATTTAATCGGATGGATTTAGTCGAATTTATCTGGACAAATTTATTTAGTAAACTTAATCCAATAAAGTTAGTCGGGTGAGTTTAATCAGTTGAATTTATTCAAAGAAGTTGAATCGAGAAATAAATTCGGTTTATTAAGAAAAATGGAATTTATTTATTTAAATTATATATTTTTTATTACAAAGGATGCAAAGGAAATTACAGTTACAAATTTAATTCCTAAGTCCGAAAATTCCTATTTTTTCTAATGGTCTTCACGCTGATCTTCGACTTTTTTCTGAACCTGCAAAAATACCGACAACAGAGAAAACGATGGTTAAAGAGTTAGAATTAATAAAAATGTTTTTATTTGTATTCCGATGCCCTTAGTTAAAATTCATCATCGGGTATGTCAGGAGGGCAACAACAACAAGGTCGTCGCCAACTCCCGACTTTTTATTTTTCGACCCCGGCACGGACCAGGCAACATCTGTTCAATTTGGTCCAAGAGAGAGAAAAGTGATTTTTTTTGGAAAAGTGATTTTAAAAAAGTGCTTTTGGAAAAAGCATTTTTCCTGAAAAATGATTTTTTTGCCAAACAGGTCATAAATGGAACTTCCTCAAATTTCTGACCCAAAACAGATCAAACAACCTGTCTAAGCACAACCATGAAAAACACAAGCCCCACAACAACCAAGCAAGATCCAGTCAAGCAACAACAACAAAACCGTAAAAAACGCAACAACAACAACAACTTCGTCATCAATATCGCAACCAAACAACATGCCCAGGTCCAAGAAATTTTAATATAAGAACAACATGCATATCATCATGTTCAGGATCAGAGAAAAAATATAAAAACATCCTCGGTTCATCATCATCAAAAAGGGAGGACAAGAAGGCATCAGTTCATCACAAACAATAAGAAGAACAAACCCACAAAAATTAAACAACATAATCAGAGAGATGCGATCTGTTTACGTCTCACAATCATTGTTCAAGGGCATCAACGAATAACCGTCGTCGGAGAACCAACCAATCACTAACGAATCATCAAGCAACAGCGGGCACGGTAAGAGTCAACTTCGAATCACCCATTTTTGTGTTGTGTTTTTTCAGTAAAGTGGAAAGAAGAAGAAGATGATTCAAGAACAGCCGTGCAAGGAACGCAAAAAGCGAAAAAAAGCTCAGAAGAGCAACAATGGCCGCCACGGATGTGAAGGAGGGAGAGGGTCAAAAACCCTAAACATTCAGCAAATAACGCCACCCCTCTCCCCTTTAATATTTGTTTTATACTTTATTTATTTTTTATTTATGTTTTATATAATTTTGTCTTATTAGTTAATATTGAATTTTTGTTAGAATAATTAAACTATATTAGCTTTTTAATGAACACCATTTTAAAAAACACTTCTTAAACTTAATTAACAGCATTTTAATAACTTGATATTAATATTAAATCTAAAAACTTAATTTTCTTTTTTTTCTTTTAAATTTTATTGTATAAAAAGACTTAAGTTAACCTCCTTTTGTTAATCAAATTAAAACAATTTTAGAAACTCTTTTAAATAATTAAAAAAAACTTAAAAATTAAAACTAATTTTCAAAACTCATATTAACACTTGTTTTCAAAAATTAATCAAACCCATTTTTTTTAAAAATTTAAATTAGAAGCATTTTTTTTTTAATTTAGAATTAAAACCTTTTTAAGAAAATTTTTAAAGTAGATCCATTTGTTTAAGTACCATAAAATAAGGCTAGAGTTGAAATTTTAAAATTAACATTTTCTTTAATTTAATTATTAAGTTTATTAATCCAATTCTTTTTCTAATTAAAATCCAAATTTTTGTAAATATAAATTTCTAACAAACTCCCCAAACTTTAAAACATTTTAATTTGTAAAATTAAATTTCTTTTTGTAAATTTTTCAATTAATCTTAAAACTCTTTCTTAAAATTATGTCTAGCATTTCAATTTCAGGTTCGAATTAAATCGTCGCCTAATTGCAGATTTGATTTGTAACCTGGCCCCGTTTGTTTTCGTTTAATTTTATGTCATTTTATATTTACTTATTCCCCGTACTTTTCGCATTTCATTTTTTGGCCTTAATTTATGCGAGACAATCGTCGCTGTTGTTTTCAATTTTGTTATCATTCTTGCATACGTTTCCATATTTCAATACTGCTGCTTGATAGTTATTTTTCATTACATTATTCACCGTAATTTCCCCTCCGAAGGAATAGGTCTAGCCGTTTGACCGCCGTGTCAATAATCCTTACCCTTGACTCTTTCTCCGTTCAACCCCTAATTGCATAGGCGTCCTACCGTGGAAAAGTTTACCCTTTATCCTAGCACTAGGATAAGGATTCGCTGCCCTCCATATTAGGTTTCCCGCCGTGGAATACCTATTTTACCCCTTTTTAATTCAATTCAATTACAATGTAGAAATAGGAGTTTCCGCACTCCACATAAGCGCTTCCTTAAGAACGTTTACATCCCCATTGAAACCTTGACCACAGTCAAGAAGTTTCTCTTCCTCCCTTTCGAGGGGAACTACGATTACTCTGATTTCATCCCCTACCTCGGATACGTAGGCACAAGATGTAAGTCTTGGCGAGTAAACTTAAGACTAACCCTTAGGTCTTTCTGAAGGTGTGAGAAATACACAAGAAATGGGGGGTTTGAATTGGGTATTTATTCTATTTATACTTTTTTTGGGTTTCTTCACTTGTTGCTTTCTATAGAGTTCTATAAGGTGCATTGCGGAAGCATATATAATGAAGTATAACACAAGTAAAGAACACAAGATATATCCTGGTTCACTTGAGAAACTCTCAAGCTAATCTAGTCCACCCTTCCAAGGTGATTTCGCCTAACTCAAGCAAGGACTTAATCCACTATAACCAAACTGATTACAGTTGCACAAGCTAACTGCAGGTGACTAACAAATAGACAATGACACGTTTAGGGATCCCTTAGGATATAACGTTCATTGATATCCAATAGAATCTGATCATAAAAGATCTCCTATTAGACTTCCACAACTGACAACTGTCACTTGTCATCTCAAGTATTCTGATCTTCACAAGATCACTTGAGGAACCACTAATTCTAAAATGAATTTGTGTTGTCGGAGATTACATGAGTGCTTCTTATCAAGCAGATTACTCCTAATTAAGTACATTGCAAGTATTGAGCAACAACTCCTTGCTTCCTAATACATAAACTAATCTAAAGATAAATCTCTATGAGATTATTAGAACAATAGTTTCCATATTGCTTAAAAGCTTTCTTATGTGAGCACTGCAGCTTCTTAGCATAAAGCTTTTCTTGTTAATCAACTATGTTGCTAACTTCACTCATCAGCATCATTGCCTTTTAACAAGATGGCTTGCTTTGCAATCAGCTGACATTTGAATGAATCAAATGTTCTTCTTTTATAGTGCATCCAAGAGAGACATTGTGAGGGCAGAGATGTCCATTGAAATATTCCAACGATCATTTCCAACGGATATAATACTCACGTGTTGGATAGTACAGTGACATCACTTTCTTTTCCTTTTCTTGCAATGTTAATATATCATTGTGGGAGATAGCTCTTATTCACAAATGATGTGATCTTCATTTATCAGCTAGGACAAATTTTCTTCTGGCTTTGGTTCTTCTGATGATTCATCTGATGAGTAGTTCAACAACTACTTTGGTATGAAAGCTTCAACATCAGAGTTGTTTAAGCACATGTTTATCAGATTTAATAGCAGCAGCTTATCTGATGAGTAATACGCCTCTGTCTGGGTGAATCTTCTTTTGACACAATCTTCAACTTCAGAATCCAGCCTTCAACATTCCAAGATCTAAGTTTCCTCTGAAACAGTCTTGAGAATCTTCGTGACTGATTCTTCAGAAATCATGTCTTCAGAATCTTCAGAGTCTTGATCTTCAGAACACGTCTTCAGAGTCTTTCTGCACTTGGTCTTCAGAGCCTTCAGCCTTCAGAACTTCAAGTCATCAGAGTCTTCAGAGCTTGGTTATTCAGAGGACTATATCTCAGATGCGTTGATAGCTTCCAGATCATATACACTTCTCAGATCAGAATCCATAAGAGCATTGCAACTGCAATATACAACATCTTTGGATTTTTCTGATTATGATCAGATATAGAGCCATACTTACTTCTTCAATACGCTTTGATTGCTTTCAGATCAAATGCATTTCTCAGAGCAGAATCCACGGGAGCATTGCAACTGCAATATTCAGCATCCTTGGAAGTTTCTGATCGTGAACAGATACAGAGGCAAACTTGCTTCTTTAATAAGCGCTTTATGTCACGTCACACAAAGTAACTCCATATTGAGTTTAATGCACTTCTTGATATTGTTTGTTGATTTGATATCTTTATTTAACGATCTGCATACAACAAACATTAGAACATAAAATGGTTCTTTTATAAATACTTAATTGTTATCATCAAAACATAGAGATAACATGTAGAGACAATTCTTGCTCTTACAATCTCCCCCTTTTTGATGATGACAAAAACATGTATTTTGATAGAATCATTTTATACAGGGTAATCACCAAGCATTAACATATTCATAGTTTCAAGCAACAGCTCCCTCTGAATGTGTTAACCTTAAAAATTCTTTTATGCTTGTTCAGAGACTTTCTCCAATCCCAAGACTCACAAAAAAGAAATATTTAATAAAATAAAATGAATAGAAGAGAAGGAATACTTCACTATGATATCAGAGAGCATAAGTCTTCAGCATCTGGACTAGTTCAGCAGAACTTCCATCTTCAGATCTTTAGAACTTGTTTTCTCTAAACATCGTATCAGAGTCGTATATCTTCAGATTCTTCTAGAGCGTTTGCACATCTGTAGCTCAAATATTTTGACTTGTGAACCTTTCTGGGTGAACTCCCCCTAGCTACAATAGGTAAGATATTTAGATCTTCAGAACTCCCCCTGAATCTGATAATAGTTCTTGATTCTGAGTTTGAGACCAATTCTTGCTTGTATGAAGATATCTGATTCTTATGCTCTGATTATCATATTCATAGACAGTTTACATCTTCTGAACATTATGATACCAAAATCAAGATGACTTTAACTTTCTCTTGAACAGTATTGGGTCCATCTGATTCTAAACATATGTTCACAAAGTGTATAACTTCGATTATATGAATAACCAGTTCATTTGAACTCAGAGTTCATTCATTTGACCTGCCTTTAGAATGCCTAGTGAACTTGTTCAGAGTTCCTCAGTAAAACATCTAACATACAGTTAGTAATAAACGCAGTTTATATTAGAGTTGATGTTTTGCATTATCTTTAGGTTATATCAGATTATATTCTATTTATTTAGATTATATCAAAATCATATTCTATTTCTCCCCCTTTTTGACATCATCAAAAAGGTGAGTTTTCATTAAAAAACAAGATTTAAAATATATTCTATTTCTCCCTCTTTTATATCAGAAATAAAATTAAATTAAGAGAGTCAAGAATTAAAACATGAGTGCCTAATTCTTATAGGTTGACATCTTTTCCAAAATTTGTTGAAGCATGCTCAGAAGAGAGTTATTGACAAGTTTCTGTATAGCAAAGCTTTCTCTGAAAACTTGTTGTTCTTTCTTCATAGCTTGTTGATCTTCTTGAATCTCACTAACGTCACGTTCTCAGCGTACAAGAGTAGTTTCAGAAGAAGAACCAACTATAGCAACTTGATTAGCCTTCTCAGCATCTACAATTTCTTGTGTCAATCTGACAGTTTCTTTTCTGGAATCTTCCTATGCTGAAAATTCTCGCTTCTTTAGCAACTCTTTCTTCAGCTTCTTTTTGCTTCTAGGCAAGAAGTTTGAAGTTTCTTATCCTTTCTAGCTTGTCTTCTTTCCTTAACCAATTGAACTTCAACTTCTAGTGACTTGAAAAGCATCTAGATTCAAAGTTCAACCACTTCTGAAAGACGTTCCAGAAAGTCTCAAATTCCAGAGGATGAAGGTTCAACAGAAGATGAAGGTTTATTGATACCAAATGAAGGAGGTGTAGGAATTGTAGAAACCGTATTTTCTTTTAACGGAGCAAATGCAGATGATGAGAGGAGCTTTCAGAGTCAAAACTTTCACTTTTCAGAAAGCTCATATATCTTTGAGATTCTAAGATCTTCAGAGTTATTCTTTCTCTGAGTGCTTTCCATTCTGACTTTAATCTTTCTTCATCTTGCTTCTTTAACATCAAAACACTATACTTCAAAAGTATCAGAGTTTGATTTGACAGAACTTCTTCTAATTAAATCTTTTATCTAGATCTCTAGATAATCCAAATCTTTAGATGATCTATGACTTCAGATTTGCTCAGATCTTTAGAAGAGCATCTTTGACACCAATAGAAGGTAATGTGCAAAAAATGCGTTCTGATTCTTCAGTCTTATGCATATGATAGTTCTCCAGCTGATTCTTTATCCAGAGCATCTGATACTTCAACAAGCAGCAACAACATATTCTGCTTCTCTTCTTTTCCCAGAGTGTACGTTGAATGTATGAGAGTCTTAGTTGGCTACTTTCTGACAGATTAATCTTCTTTCTGCTACATTCTTCTTTTGAATCACAATGACTTCTTCAGCTTCCTTTCTTTTGAATAGAAACATATCTCCTCTAATGTTTGTATCATTTTGAACAATTGTTATGAATACCAGTTTCTTCCTTTGGTCTTCAACTTCTGATCTTCCATCTTATTATACCAAACAACTTGTTTTCTGATGAATGCTAGTTTCTCAGAATAAGCATAAGCTTAAAAAGGTTATGAGCTGAGGAAACTTGCTGACTTCTTGCATCATAAGAACTTATCCATTGAATAGACACAATTGTTCATAACACACTTATCATCAAACCAAGATGTATATCTAGCATCTATTTGAATGACAATCTTGCTCTTTATCAACCAGCATCAGATCATCTGATGGTGACTTCTTCTGCTAACCTATCTTTGGTTTCTGATTCCAAGCTTATTATCAAATTCAATCTCAAGTTCATACTTCTACTCAATCCCAAGAGTTCAGAAGAAGGTGAACATCAACAAATACATTCATGTATCAACAGCTTTACTAAACTAATTTCCTTTCTGATATTTTTTGGAAACTATCAAAGCTTCTGATTTATCTTCTGGAAAGATTCTCTACATCAGACTTTTGAACCATAACTATTAGAGTTATGTTGTTAGTCCTTCTTGTCATCGATGTTCAGTCTTTCCCATAAGATCTTCATCAACAGATGATAGCTCAATCAATGACATCAAGCCCAAAAGTGTTTCTTCAGAGGGTTTGATACTGATATGGTTCAGATACTAGATTTCATTGATTTCCAGAATAGATTCTTCAAACTGTGAAGTTGTAATTCTACTTATCTTGATCAACATCTATTGAGTGAACAAATATGGAAATGTTTCCTTGCATCAGATCCTCTGATGAAGTTCCGTCTTCTTCTTATTAGAGTAAGCTTCAGATCTTTTGATGAAGTTCCAGAGAAAGCTTCAGATCTATGCAGCTTAGCTCTAGCGAATGTTTCAGTAAACTGTTCATCCAGAGGAACGCTTCAGATCAGAGCAGATCTTCATTCTTCAGATGTCCTTGTTATCCAGATGTAAGCTTTGTTGCTGACGTTTTAGAGCCATGCATAATCTGATTCTCAGAGCCTCTGCAGTTGCAGCCTTTGAGATAAATGCGCTCAGAGTCTTCTGAAACATTGCTTTCAACCAACCGCTCAGAGTCTTCTGTAGAGTTGCTTTTTCAAAGTCTTCTGTAGCTTTGCTTCCTCAGAGTCCTCTGTAGCTTAGCTCTTTTAAATTCTTCTCTTCTTTTGAGTGCTAGATGGATGCATGGGAGTCTTTAGCTGGCTTTCTTTCAATCAGATTAGACTTCTTCAGAAGCTCCTTCACATACTTCATCTGATGTATGTAGATGCCTTCTGGAGTCTGACTGACTTGAATGCTCAGAAAGAGTCTTAACTCTCCTCATCATGCTCATTTTAACCTTTGCCTGCATAGACTTAACAAACTCCTTTCCAAGTGAAATATTTGGTTCCAAAGAAAAATATCATCAACATAAATCTAACAAATTAAAATATCTTTCTTAATTGATTTATGAAAAAGAGTGTTATCAATATTTCCTCTGATAAAAATATTTTCCAGAAGAAAATTACCCAGCCTTTCATACCAAGCTCTGGGAGCTTGATTTAAGCCATAGAGTTATTTCTTTAATTTAAAAACATGTTCTGGAAATTTTTCATTTTCAAATCCAGGAGGCTGATGAACATATACTTCTTCTTCAATTAAACCATTTAAAAAGTATTTTTAATATTCATTTGATTTAGATTGATGTTATTCTGAGCAACAAAGGAAATGAACATGAGTATGGATTCTAACCTTGCCACAGAAGCATATGTCTCTGTGTAGTCAAAACCTTCTTGCTGACTAGCCTTGAAGATATGAGGAAGGATCTTGTTCTTGAGAGAGGAGCCAGTAACAACATTTGAAGTAGGATCTTCTGAATTTCTCTTCTGAGCTGATCTCATATCCTTTGGTTGCGTTCTGCAGTATCTTCAGCAACATATTATCCATCTGATTTATGAGAGACATCTTCAGAGCACAGATATTCCGATCTTCATGATTTAGAGCATCTAACTTCATTCAGGCTTCATCTTCTGATTTTGTTAGCATGACTCAAATATAGATCCAGTCTTGATACAATTATCATCAAACTTAGATGCATCATATGACACAGTCTAAATGACAATTTTGTTCTTATAATGCTGAGCTAACTCGTACAGAGTTATTTCAACCAGAGTTGACAGTACATTTGCTTTTGAAAAGAATGTCAACTGACTTATTCATTTTGAACAACACCAGTGACTTAAATCCCTTTTAAAAACAGATGAATGACTTCTGTCATTGTATCTTTCTGAACAGCTTGACTTTAGGATCCAATCATTATGAACTTCTGAGAAAGAGTGTCTGATAACATCTGACCAATTACAATTTGTTCAACTGAGATAAAATCTCGAGTTAACAGAACTTAATTGTCCATGCTACTTCTAATAAAATCTCAGAGTTCATCTTACATCATATCCATGATGAGTTAGTAAACTTCTTTACACGAAACATCTACAAATTTCTTTGAAGCTTCTCAAGGACAATAGCATTCTGATGCCTTGAATTAGGAGGATCATTGCTTCAAAATTTGAACTATCTCTGTTCCAGCCCTTTTTCTGCAGACTTTATTCTGAAGTTCCTATGAGTCAAATTCATTAGCCAACAATATTTCTTTACTTACTAAAGATAATTCCCAATGAGCTTTTTATGAGAAAGTCAAGAGTGGACTAATCCGTTTCTTGAAAACATCTCATACTGACATAGAAATAATCTTCAGCAAATAAGATTTCTTGCTTTCTGATGATTTGATATTTTTGAGCGAATACGTTGTATATCCAAACATATTACAAAATAAGTATTCAACAAAAAACTTCTTATATGATGAATCTCTCTTGTAAGCTGATTCTTCAATCTTCTTCCAAGCTCTAGTGGAGAATATTTTGTTGTTGAAAACTTCAAAACTTCAAACTTCAACTAATCACTGACTTGCTCAAGATAACCCATTTGATTAAAATTTCAGTACTCATCTTCATCAAAAACTAATATTAGACTGAAATTGTAAGTGATGTGAAAAACCACCAAGAGTATTTCTTCACACAGCTTTAGGATCTTTTTCTGACACGGTTAGGTGTTTGATATCCATCAATAACAGAATCGGAGCTCTGATACCAACTGAAGGTGTGAAAAATACACAAGAAAGGGGGGGTTTGAATTGGGTATTTACTCTATTTATACTTTTTCTGGGTTTCTTCACTTGTTACTTTCTATAGAGTTCTATAAGATGCATTGCGGAAGCATATATAATAAAGCATAACACAAGTAAAGAACACAAGATATATCCTGGTTCACTTGAGCAACTCTTAAGCTAATCCACTCCACCCTTCCAAGGTGATTTCGCCTCACTCAAGCAAGGACTTAATCCACTATAACCAAACTGATTACAGTTGCACAAGCTAACTGCAGGTGACTAACAAATAGACAATGACACGTTTAGGGATCCCTTAGGATATAACGTTCATTGATATCCAATAGAATCTGATCATAAAGGATCTCCTATTAGACTTCCACAACTGACAACTGTCACTTGTCATCTCAAGTATTCTGATCTTCACAAGATCACTTGAGGAACCACTAATTCTAAAATGAATTTGTGTTGTCGGAGATTACATGAGTGCTTCTTATCAAGCAGATTACTCCTAATTAAGTACATTGCAAGTATTGAGCAACAACTCCTTGCTTCCTAATACATAAACTAATCTAAAGATAAATCTCTATGAGATTATTAGAACAATAGTTTCCATATTGCTTAAAATCTTTCTTATGTGAGCACTGCAGCTTCTTAGCATAAAGCTTTTCTTGTTAATCAACTATGTTGCTAACTTCACTCATCAGCATCATTGCCTTTTAACAAGCTGGCTTGCTTTGCAATCAGCTGACATTTGAACGAATCAAATGTTCTTCTTTTATAGTGCATCCAAGAGAGACATTGTGAGGGCAGAGATGTCCATTCAAATATTCCAACGATCATTTCCAACGGATAGAATACTCACGTGTTGGATAGTACAGTGACATCACTTTCTTTTCCTTTTCTTGCAATGTTAATATATCATTGTGGGAGACAGCTCTTATTCACAAATGATGTGATCTTCATTTATCAGCTAGGACAAATTTGCTTCTGGCTTTGGTTCTTCTGATGATTCATCTGATGAGTAGTTCAACAACTACTTTGGTATGAAAGCTTCAGCATCAGAGTTGTTTAAGCACATGTTTATCAGATTTAATAGCAGCAGGTTATCTGATGAGTAATACGCCTCTGTCTGGGTGAATCTTCTTTTGACACAATCTTCAACTTCAGAATCCAGCCTTCAACATTCCAAGATCTAAGTTTCCTCTGAAACAGTCTTGAGAATCTTCGTGATTGATTCTTCAGAAATCATGTCTTCAGAATCTTCAGAGTCTTGATCTTCAGAACACGTCTTCAGAGTCTTTCTGCACTTGGTCTTCAGAGCCTTCAGCCTTTAGAACTTCAAGTCATCAGAGTCTTCAGAGCTTGGTTATTCAGAGGACTATATCTCAGATGCGTTGATAGCTTCCAGATCATATACACTTCTCAGATCAGAATCCATAAGAGCATTGCAACTGCAATATACAGCATCTTTGGATCTTTCTAATTATGATCAGATATAGAGCCATACTTACTTCTTCAATAAGCTTTGATTGCTTTCAGATCAAATGCATTTCTCAGAGCAGAATCCACGGGAGCATTGCAACTGCAATATTCAGCATCCTTAGAAGTTTCTGATCGTGAACAGATACAAAGGCAAACTTGCTTCTTTAATAAGCGCTTTATGTCACGTCACACAAAGTAACTCCATATTGAATTTAATGCACTTCTTGATATTGTTTGTTGATTTGATATCTTTATTTAACAATCTGCATACAAAAAACATTAGAACATAAAATGGTTCTTTTACAAATACTTAATTGTTATCATCAAAACATAGAGATAACATGTAGAGACAATTCTTGCTCTTAAACTTTCTTTTAACATATCCTATCTTTTAAGGGTTATCCCTACCTTGTTTATATGCTTGATATCTTGCTTTATTATTTTCGTGTGTATATTAGTGTTGTACCTTGCTTGGGGTATCCTTTGTTGTGAGATAAGTCCTACACCCGTACTTGAGTGCAATTTTTATAGGAAGGTGATATATTCGATGAGGCTTATAGGGAGTGAGTCCCGACCAAACTGACTTGAGAATCACCGCTCAGTTGAGGCCCTCTCGAAAATGGTACTGTTGAACGAGTAGTCGTGAAAACATTCACTATTTTCGACCTTAGAGCTTGTGATACTGGGGACTGTAGTTACCTTTAACCCCACTTTGGCCTTATCTAGGACGTAGTGCAAGGACTATGATGGAGTATTCCCAAAATAGTTTCTACGCGATACTACACTCAAAAGAGGTTCTCTTGAGAATATTATTAACCACCGAGTCAGTCGGGAAATTGATAATATCCGAAAGATAGACTGATGACTTTGGGCACCTATTTAGAACCTTGTTCTGCAGGTACAATTAACCTATAGTACATACCTTTTTGGGATGGGTAGACCTTGGCTCCACTCATGTCCCTCTAACCTAGGACCTTTGATCCTGTTATATGTGTTTTGCATCATGTCTTGCATCGCATTGCATTCCATTTTCATCTTTGCATGATCTATTGCATATCATATATATGTCCGGTAACTCATGTTCAGTTGTCTTTATCTTCTAGTGTACCTTTGAGTCGTCAAGTTGATTCCTCGACACGGATATCAGACTAGAGCTAACTATAGACGCCAGATGTCAGAACAAGAGACATATAATGCGGAAATCCGAACGGAGATCGATGAGTTGAAATCAGGCATGACGAAGCTCACTGAGATGCTTCAAGTACTGATTGCCAGAGGAGAGCCACCTCAGAGGACCGTCATTCAGGAAGTTTCAAGTGCTGATCCACCTCCTGTTCAATTGCCACCATCTACTTGGCCAGAGTTTGGTTTACCTCCTAACTACTCTCCACCTCTTGCATCTACTGCTATGATTGGTCAGACAGTCAGACCAGTTTTTCAAGCTCCCGTCTTTGCCGAGCCCCGACCTGTGGTCCATACTGTTAACCAGACTAGTCCAATCTCCCTTTGAGAACCCTCCCTATGAGTACAATGCTGTCGGGGCTCAAGGGGAAGACCATGACGATTTTTTTGAGCCTGAGGTTGTCCGTGAACAGTTTCAGATCATGGATAAGAGACTCAAAGTTGTCGAGGCTACTGATTTCTTCAACGTAGATGCAGACAATATGTGCTTAGTTTCTGGTCTTGTTTTGCCTGCCAAATTCAAGACTCCTGAGTTTGTGAAGTATAAAGGTCACTGATGTCCAAGAGCCCATCTAGTTATGTACTTCCGAAGGATGGCAACTTACACCAACAATCCGAAGCTGCTCATCCATTACTTTCAGAACAGTTTGAGTGGTGCTTCTCTCAAATGGTATATGAACTTAGAGCATAACAGCGTCCAATGCTTCCAGGATCTCGCCAATGTTTTTATGAAGCAATACAAATACAATTTGGACATGGCTCCTGATCGCCGTCAACTTCAAAGTATGTCTCAGGATGAAAGAGAGTCGTTCAAGGAATACGCTCAGCGTTGGAGGGAGTTAGCTTCCCAAGTTGAACCCCCTATAGCAGAAAAGGAACTAACAGGAATGTTCATGGATACTTTGTCTCCTTTCTATTGGGAAAAGATGATTGGGAGTGTCTCTTCAAGCTTTACAGATTTGGTGACTATTAGCCAAAGGTTAGAAGAAGGTTTGAAAAATGGTAAGGTATCCAAAGCTGCTGAATCTTCTAATGGTGCAAAGAAATCCTATGGGAATTTCCAGAAGAGGAAAGAGGATCAGACCAATGCTATCATAACTGAAGCAAGAAGGCCTCGCCATGGACCTCAATCTGTTGACCATCATGTTGTTGCTACTGTTGCTACTCCACAACCAGCTCAGACTCCTCAACGTCCAACTGCTAGACAGAACTAGTATCGGAATAGGAATAAATTTGATCCTATTCCCATGACTTACACAGAACGATATCCTGACTTGGTTCGACAAGGACTGATCACTACAAGGACTTTACAACCTCCTCCTAATCCTCCTCCAGCTGGATTTAGGGCTGATCTCTATTGTGCTTTTCATGAGGGTGCCCCAGGCCACGACTTGGAGCATTATTATGCACTGAAAGCTATAGTGTGTGAGTTGGTTAGAACTGAAATAATTGATTTTGAGGATAGTTATCCGAATGTCCAAAACAATCCTTTAACAGTGCATCAAAAGTGAAGCTTCGGCCTGACCCCAACGAATTATTTTCCTAAACGCCAGTGTTTCAGACAGGACGACTAATCTTTCTACTGATTTAGTCTCTAGGCCTTTTGTTTCTTATTGTTTGCACTTTCCTTATTTTGTTTAAGCTGTTTGCTTTTAATTTTTAGTGTTTATACATTCATACCAATGAAATGAGCATTGCAACTTTCGATTTCAATTCATTTTGTCTATTATCTGCACTTCAATGCTTTATCTTTCAAAAACTTACTTGTCCAAACTTTTGATTATGCAAATATTTGAGGGAGGATGATGAAAACGTTATACCCATAACTGCTGTCAGTATGCTTTCAATCAAACTTTGTTGATGATGTAAGGCATTATTTCAATCCCCAAACACTAGAGAAATAAGGAAGTTATTCCCTTATCACCCCTTTGAGCTTAGAAGTTGGAGTTTCTTTCTTTACAAAAAACCCGCAATCTTAACCTGGGGCATGGGTAGTTCTCAGTTAACTTGGTTGTGTGTTCCTGCAATACGCCTTTCAGGTGAAGGTTTCATTCACAAGTTTTCCTTCGCACACCACAAGCGAGTGTTGGAGATATCTTTTAAGTCGATGATGGTTCACCGTAATCATTAGAGCTAGGTTCACTTTGTTCCAAAAAAAATCAAAATAAAAAGCCCGCTAAGTCAAAAACCTATAAAGGAGATTTAGGCAAAACTGCGGCATCCCGCTGACTGTATGCTTTAAAAGAAACAGTTCAGGTAAAAGTTAGGGATAATAAAAAGAGGGGACCTTTAAATCCTTACCCTGAAAATCCTAAATGTCAAAACAACCAAATGTTGCAAGGAAGTAGTGACAGCCTTTTCAACAGGTCTATTAAACTTCTGAACCATCATGGCTATCATCAATGCAATTCCTAACTTGTAGGAACCTGGGTGTATAGCCTATGTTAGCTGAGCATAGGACTGGAGATCGTCACGAAGATTTGTGGGGACGAATAAACTTTGAGCCTTTATCTTTTGTTTCATAAACTGTGAACCAGGCCACGTTACAACCCTCAAAAGACCTAACTGAAGCAAAGTCATTTTGAAAGCATGCTACAGCAAGGTTGCGTAAGCTGACTCCAAAAGATCTTTGCAAATCATTTATTTTGGCAGTATACCTTTGTTTTAAACTTGGAGCGTCTTGAACCACCGTGTTCTGACCAACGACTCATTTATTTTTCATCTTTCAAAAATGATTTTGGTTTCAAAATTTGCATGAACTTTGCATTACCATGTTTGTATGAATACTTTTGTTTGCAAACTGGCTTTCCTCTAAGGAATTTTCAAACAATCAAGAAACTTGGTCAAGTGATCCTATCAGGGGCAAGTTCCTTTCACGTCCTGTTGAAAATCAGTCCAAGATTTTGTTCAAGACAAGTTCTTCTCATATTTAGTTTACCCAGAAGATCTTTCAAGACTCATACTGGGGCAGACCTTCCAGGGGCATAATAGCACAATCATCTACAAAATCAGACAAGCGGAAGTAATTATCAGTTCATCTATAACAGACGACTTAATCTGGGGCAGTTTACTTGAAGGATCCCCAAGCAACTCTTCATCCCTCCTACAAGGGCCAACAATTCGATACAGTTTAGAAATGTGTTCAGCGGTAACATCTTGGGTCACTAAGCAGAATGGCAGTGATGTATGTGTTGGAGAATCAGTCTTCTAGTCTTGTCATCTCACCAAAAGAGTCGAGTCTTGTCGTCGACATCTACATTTACATTTGATCATATATCATAGCATAAGTCTTATACATATGCATATCATGAGTGTTTCATCCTCACTTTCATTTCTCCCAAGGTTGTGTTTTATCCATGTCTTACCTTGTGGTCAAAGTTCAACTCACTTGGCACCTACCAAACAATTTTTGTCTTGGCTTATCTGATGTTTTTCCAGATATTCCTTTTGATTCTAATGTTTTTCCAGAATCTCTCCGATGTTTTTCTGGATTTGTTTCTCTTTCTGATGTTTTTCTAGATTGAGTCTTTGTTCTGATGTTCTCCCAGAACTTATCTGATGTTTTTCCAGATATTTCTCTTGATTATGATGTTTTTTCAGAATCTATTCGATGTTTTTCCGGATTTGTTTCTCTTTCTGATGTTTTTCCAGATTGAGTCTTTATTCTAATGTTCTTCCAGAACTTATTTGATGGTTTTCCAGATATTTCTCTTGATTATGATGTTTTTCCAGAATCTATCCGATGTTTTTTCGGATTTGTTTATCTTTCTGATGTTTTTCCAGATCGAGTCTTTGTTCTGATGTTCTTCCAGAGCTTATCTGATGGTTTCCCAGATATTTTCCTTTGATTCTGATGTTTTTCCAAAATCTATCTGATGTCTTTCCGGATTTGTTTCTCTCTCTGACGTTTTTCCAGATTGGGTTTTTGTTCTGATGTTCTTCCAGAACTCCTTTGTTTCCTCCTCTGATGTTTTTCCAGATTGAGTCGTTGTTCTGATGTTCTTTCAGAACTTATCTTATGTTTTTCCAGATAGTCCTTTGTGATTCTGATGTTTTTCCAAAATCTATCTGATGTTTTTCCGAATTTGTTTCTCTTTCTGATGTTTTTCCAGATTGAGTCTTGGTTCTGATGTTCTTCCCGAACTCCTTTGTTGCTTATCTGATGTTCTTCTAGATATGTCTTCAAACTTTTCCCGTACATTTAATACTTTCCTAAATGTTTCGGATGTACCTTCTGAGCCTTGTCTTCATCTCATGCTCTTCTAAATGTTTTCATTTTGTTTCTGGATGTGTCCTGGAGTTCATTCGATGTTTTTCTGAGTATCTCTGGTGTGTTTCAGAGTTCATTCGATGTTCTTTCGGATGTCTTTGATGTTTGTTTCTTTGTCCCTGATATATTTCCCAGATTTACCCTCACTTCATTCAATGTTACTTTGAATGTTGTGACACTTTCCATCCAGTTTCGTTCATGGATGATGTTTGCTGCTTCCTCTGTGTTGCTGCCTCGCCCCAGTGTATGTTTGGTCGTCGCGTCTGTCCCCTGTGTCGTCGTGTAATCTGCATCCTTGCATTTATCATTTTAGTCATACGCAACATATTAGATTCATGGCATTGACAACATTATATTTCATTTCGTGTTGTCCATAGCATTGCATCTAACTGCATATGAGGGCAAAATTTTCGGTTATCTATATTTAAATCCCTTTCACCATAATGTCTCGAGCCTACGCTGCTCAAATCATCTGGTGAAGCTATTTAAATAGGGGCAACTGTCATACCCCAAATTTTACCCTTAGATTATTAGGTTCATTTGCATTTCATTTCATTATGTATTTTGTTTTAACTAACCGCTAACTGGTTGCCCAGTCTGTCTGTTTTGCAGGAAAATAGCACTGTGTGCGCTTCAATTTACAGTGGTTGATGGTTTCGAAGCAAAGTCATTATCAACGGATCTCCGAATGATTATGGTTTCTATCTCCAAATCATGCGACGTTTATCTGAGAATGTTTTGAATTTTTGACGTCAGATTCCTCTTGACAAAGTACAATTTATTCAAGAACCAGAAGTAGCCGTCAGTGGATTCAGAAATGTTGTTTGAGTCATAAACCGTATGGAGTTGAGGGCGTTGAAATAAATGAATTCGGGTTAAATCGGTGCGAGAATTTGCTTCGAAGAATTTATTCTAATAGACGCACGTTTTCCTGCCTTCTACTAGTTACCAGTCGATTTTAAAGGAACAATGGAATTTCGGGACGCGTCGAATTTATAATGAATATCAGGTTACAGAGTTAAATTATTCGAGATGCAATTTGAATTTTAAACACGGAGGGAAGTTCATTTTGCCACTTAATTGGATTTCTTTGCTTATCTGGTCAAAGGAAATATCCACCAATTTTCATTATCAAATACGGATTAATCATCAGGGTTTAGTTTTACATTGGATGTGATTCTAATTGTCGAATTCAGAGTTGGAACACCAAAGCTTAATCATATAATTTTAATTGAAGGAATTTAATCGAATGGATTTAGTCGAATTTATCTGGACAAATTTATTTGGTAAACTTAATCCAATAAAGTTAGTCGGGTGAGTTTAATCGGTTGAACTTATTCGGAGAAGTTGAATCGAGAAATAAAGTCGGTTTATTAAGAAAAATGGAATTTATTTATTTAAATTCTATATTTTTTATTACAAAGGATGCAAAGGAATTACAATTACAAATTTAATTCCTAAGTCCTAAAATTCCTATTTTTTCTAATGGTCTTCACGCCGATCTTCGACTTTTTTCTGAACCTGCAAAAATACCGACAACAGAGAAAACGATGGTTAAAGAGTTAGAATTAATAAAAATGTTTTTGTTTGTATTCCGATGCCCTCAGTTAAAATTCATCATCGGGTATGCCAGGAGGGCCACAACAACAAGGTCGTCGCCATCTCCTGACTTTTTATTTTTCGACCACGGCACGGACCCGCCAATGTTTGTTCAATTTGATCCAAGAGAGAGAAAAGTGATTTTGAAAAAGTGCTTTTGGAAAAAGCACTTTTCCTGAAAAATGATTTTTTTGCCAAACAGGTTATAAACAGAACTTCCTCAAATTTCTGACCCAAAACGGATCAAACAACCTGTCTAAGCACAACCATGAAAAACTCAAGCCCAACAATAACCAAGCAAGATCCAGTCAAGCAACAACAACAGAACCGTAAAAAGTGCAACAACAACAACAACTTCGTCATCAATATCGCAACCAAACAACATGCCCAGGTCCAAGAAATTTTAATATAAGAACAACATGAATATCATCATGTTCTGGATCAGAGAAAAAATATAAAAACATCCTCAGTTCATGATCATCAAAAAGGGAGGACAATAAGGCATCAGTTCATCACAAACAATAAGAAGAACAGGCCCACGAAAATTAAACAACATAAGAACATATGAAGTTCAACCTCAGGGGATCATCAGATCATCATCAGAAATCAAGAATACCAAGAACTCATAGAGACGCGATCTGTTTGCGTCTCACCATCATTGTTCAAGGGCATCAACGAACAACCGTCGCCGGAGAACCAACCAATCACTAACGAATCATCAAGCAACAGCGGGCACGGTAAGGGTCAACTTCGAATCACCCATTTTTGTGTTGTGTTTTTCAGTAAAGTGGAAAGAAGAAGAAGATGCAAGAACAACCATGCAAGGAACGCAAAAAGCAAAAAAAAGCTCAGAAGAGCAACAATGGCCGTCGCGGATGTGAAGGAGGGAGAGGGTCAAAAATCCTAGACATTCAGGAAATAACGCCACCCCTCTCCCCTTTAATATTTGTTTTATACTTTATTTATTTTTTATTTATGTTTTATATAATTTTGTCTTATTAGTTAATATTGAATTTTTGTTAGAATAATTAAACTATATTAGCTTTTTAATTAACACCATTTTAAAAAACACTTCTTGAACTTAATTAAAAGCATTTTAATAACTTGATATTAATATTAAATCTAAAAACTTAATTTTCTTTTTTTTCTTTTAAATTTTATTGTATAAAAAGACTTAAGTTAACCTCCTTTTGTTAATCAAATTAAAACCATTTTAGAAACTCTTTTAAATAATTAAAAAAAATTTAAAAATTAAAACTAATTTTCAAAACTCATATTAACACTTGTTTTCAAAAATTAATCAAACCCATTTTTTTAAAAATTTAAATTAGAATCATTTTTTTAAATTTAGAATTAAACCTTTTTTAGAAAATTTTTAAAGTAGATCCATTTCTTTAAGTACCATAAAATAGAACTTTACAATTTAAAATTAACATTTTAAATAAGGCTAGAGTTGGAATTTTAAAATTAACATTTTCTTTAATTTAATTATTAAGTTTATTAAATCCAATTCTTTTTCTAATTAAAATCCAAATTTTTGTAAATATAAATTTCTAACAAACTCCCCAAACTTTAAAACATTTTAATTTGTAAAATTAAATTTCTTTTTGTAAATTTTTCAATTAATCTTAAAACTCTTTCTTAAAATTATGTATAGCATTTCAATTTCAGGTTCAAATTAAATCGTCGCCTAATTGCGGATTTGATCCGTAACCTGACCCCGTTTGTTTTTGTTTAATTTTATGCCGTTGTATATTTACTAATTCCCCGTACTTTTCGCATTTCATTTTTTTGGTTTGTAATTTATGCGAGGCAATCGTCGCTGTTGTTTTCAATTTCGTTATCATTCTTGCATACATTTCCATATTTCAATACTGCCGCTTGATAATTATTTTTCATTACATTATTCACCGTAATTTCCCCTCCGAAGGAATAGGTCTAGCCGTTTGACCGCCGTGTCAATAATCCTTACCCTTGACTCTTTCACCGTTCAACCCCTAATTGCATAGGCGTCTCGCCGTGGACAAGTTTACCCTTTACCCTAGCACTAGGATAAGGAGTCACCGCACTTCATATTATGTTTCCCGCCATGGAATACCTATTTTACCCCTTTTTAATTCAATTTAATTACAATGTAGAAATAGGAGTCGCCACACTCCACGTAAGCGCTTCCTTAAGAACGTTTACATCCCCATTGAAACCTTGACCACAGTCAAGAAGTTTCTCTTCCTCCCTTTAGAGGGGAACTACGATTACTCTGATTCCATCCCCTACCTCGGATACGTAGGCACAAGATGCGAGTCTTGGCGAGTAAACTTAGGACTAACCCTTAGGTCTTTCTTTTAACCTTTAACCCTTAGCCTATACCCTTAAGTAGATAGTTATAGCAAAATAACAACATTAAAACAAGAGGTTCCAGTAGAGTACTATAAAAGTTTAGGGTGCTAATACCTTCCCTAAGCTTAACCAACCCCCGAATACTAGATCTCTTCCTGCATTGTGTTTACGATGCAAAATTAGATTTTTCCTTTCTTTGACCTTTCCTTCGGATAAATCAATAAGCGGTTGTGAACTAAAGATGTGATTCAAATTAATTAATAATTTTATATCTTATTTTCACCGCAACAATGTCAACTCATCATCTTCAACTTCCAGCCATTTGAAATCAACAGAGATTTGCAAAAATTTGTGGTTTCATCAAACCATAATCATTGGTGCTCGTAGTGGTATCATTTGATGTGTCTTTTCAAGACGATCTCAACCATATCATTGCACCAAATTTCTTTTACACACAACTCACTCGATTTGGAAAAAACCAGATGAAATTCATAACATGGATTTAAAAATAGACATGCTAAACTCAACAACAACTAACATCTAACAATCCTAACATCATAAGTGCATCAAGGACTACAACTTAGCAACAAATTTGAAGCAAAATGGTTGAGAATTGTACCTGTTGAAGCTCAACTCTGAAGCTCTGAAAATGGAGTCACCAAGCTTGATTGAGGCCACGATCTTTCAAGTTATTGAGCTGGTTAGCTTCATTAAATGTAGATGAAGCTAACTGAGTGGAGATTTTGAGGGATTAGGGTGTGGAAATGAAGAAACGAATTTCAAGCTTAAGAGTTCAAATGGGATCTCAGCAGGGTGATTCTGGCTACCAAAGCTTGTGGAAATGGGTATAATGAAGTCCTTATTTATAGGAGAGAAGTTTGGAATGTTGAGGGAGGGTGAATGATGCAATTTGAGGTGAATTCGTGCACACCTGTGTCATGAGCAAACTGTGACTTGCAGCATGTCAAAACTCATCAAAAACATGTGTTTCACTACTCTAATTAACTCAGGCAAGTTTGTTAATCATGTTCAGATTGAATTTGCACCTTAATTTGATGATTAGAGGTCACATTAACCAAATTCATTTCTGACTTCAAAGGAAAACTCAGTTTTAAAATTCAAATTTTGCAGCCATGGTTCTCCCAATGTAGGAGGCTTTATGAACTGATTCTTCTTGCATTGGATAGAGGAAGATACAAGCTTTGTAATGTGAAAAGAAAGTATTGATTCAGCAATCTGAGATGAGAGATATGGATCTTCAAAGTAACTTGCATCAAAGGGTTCAAATTCACAAAACACTTAGAAAAATTTAAAGTCTTTTTAAGGACCAAGAATGATCTATAATGTTTTGACAAAATCCAAGGTCTTCCATAGGTTTTTGGAACTTTCATGATGAATCAAAGTTGTATAGGACATCTTCAAGTTCATTTTTTTAAAACAAATGGGCTTCAAATGATGAAAACTGGCTAAGTTATGGCCTTTGGAAGTTGGCAAGAAAATTTCTTCAAAACCCAAAATGACCTATAATGTCTCCATACTTTTGATGACTTTCCAAGCACAATTGGACCTTTCCACACAAAGAGAGTTTGTTAGGGATGATGAGAAGAGTTCATTAGAAAAAGAACCACCTCAAAATGTTGAAAATCGAAGGAGTTATTCCCATTTGACCATAAAATCCACAATTTGCTAAATTAGGTCAAACACCTTGAACCAACTTTGAATCTCTTGAATACTTCTTACAAATTAAGACATGGTGAGTCACATATGACCTTGAAATGATGTTACCTTGAATCAAATTTGATGATGAGGGGCCCTTGGGGCTTGAGAATGCCACAAAGTTAAGAAGAAAATCTTACTTGAGGTTGAAGAATCATGTTCTTCTTCTTGAGAATCAAACCATGATACATTGATCTCTTGTCTAGAACTATGTTATGCATAAATGAATATTGTAGATGTTCTTGATTGGCTGCATTTTATGGTAAAACATTATTGTGTGTAGATGTCTTGACTGATGTTATGACATACTTGTGTAGTGTACTGCTGGGTAAGTTTGGTTAGCTAGAACAGAGTGTATTAGATGTCATGCTGAATGTTATGACATCAAGTAGCTGCCAGCAAGGGCGTGTGTTTTTTTTCTGTTATGGTTCCTGAGTCATCTCAGGCCAGATTTCAGGAAACCTGCTAGGGTTCCTTAGTTATCTCAGGCGAGACTCTAGGCAGTGCTGAGCATAACATGAAATGCCTATGACCTATTTGATAGCATCTGGAATTATGGAAAGTGGTTTTAACTTGGTTAAACCTAATTTGTGCAACTTAGGTCCAAGGCCCATGTGCTGCATATAGATAAGAGTGGCATCACTTATTGAAGGGCAGGGATTTTGAGTGAAGAATTCTGTTTGTGTAATTTAATCTTCACGTGGGTTTTTGTGTCTTAGGATTACTTGTGAGCCAAGCAATCATCCCTTAGATGATTGTACTGGACTATTGTGATTTTGAGTTGTATGTTGGTTGTGTCACTCTAAGCTTTTAAGCACGAGTGTTGTGTCTCTTGATTGAAGCTGTGAAGCAAGATCAAGATTTGTTTGAAGTGTGTCTTCTTTTTAAATCTGTAACTTAATTGGTTGATATCACTGCTGTGATTAAGGGGAAGTGAGTAGGAACTCAGGTCTAGAGTTAGATTGAAATTGGATTGGGTAGGTCTTAAGTGAGGAGTGCAAACTGGTAGTTTGGCTCTGAATTAACACTGCTTATAATGGATTTACTCCCTGGCTTGATAGCCCCCAGAGTAGGTGTGATTTGCACCGAACTGGGTAAACAATTACCTGTGTTATTTACTGCTTTCTTTAAGTGTGTACTGCTTAGCTTAATAATATGTTCATTAACGTATGTCATAACATCCGACATAACATTGACTGTCTGTTACTAGAATTTGAATTGGCATCAGAGCAGGCACCCTGCCTGTTATTTTCTGGGTGAGATCTAGGGAAGATAAATTCTGGTACTATGGACAAGGATATAAGATTTACAAATAGACCACCAATTCTGGATGGATCTAACTATGTCTACTGGAAACCTCGTATGATAGCCTTCTTGAAATCTCTGGATAGCAAGGCATGGAGAACAACTAACTCAGGATGGGAACATCCAGTGAAGACAAAGAAAGATGGATCAACTGTGCTAATACCTGAAGAAGAGTGGAGTAAAGAGCAAGAAGCTTTGGCTCTTGGGAATTCTAAGGCCCTGAATGCTCTATTCAATGGGATAGATAAGAATATCTTCAGACTTGTGCATCACTGTGAACTGGCCAAAGAGGTTTGGGATACTCTCAAAGCAACTCATGAAGGTACCTCTAAGGTTAAGATGTCTAGACTACAAATGCTGACTACTAAGTTTGAGAATCTAAGGATGAAAGAGGAGGAGACTATTCATGAATTCTACATGAATATTCTTGAGATTGCCAATACCTCAGGAGCTTTAGGAGAAAAAATGTCTGAAGAAAAACTTGTAAGGAAGATTCTCAGATCATTGCCCAAGAGATTTGCCATGAAGGTTACTGCTATAGAAGAGGCTCAAGATATCAGCAACATGAAGGTTGATGAACTCATTGGTTCTTTCCAAACCTTTGAGATGGCAATGTGTGAAAATATTAAAAAGAAGAACAAAAGCATAACTTTTGTATCAAATACTGAAGAGGACTCAGATGAAGGCAATAGTGGAAGTGAGGAAAATCTATCAAAAGCTATAGCTATGCTTGGAAGACAATTCAACAAACTTATAAAAAGAATAGATCAAAAGACCAGACCTAATGTCAAGAACATTTCCTCTGACATTAGTAGAAGAGGTAAATATGAAGAAAAGTCCAACCAAGGCAAAGGAATTAAGTGCCATGAATGTGAAGGCTATGGTCACGTTAGAGCTGAATCTCCCACTTACCTCAAGAAGCAAAAGAAATGTCTAACTGTCACCTGGTCTGATGGAGATTCTGATAGTGGATCAGAAGAAGAATCTACAAAACATGTCACTGCACTAACTAGTGTATGTGTATCTGATGATGACTCTAGTGAAGATGAGCTGACTTTTGATGAACTTGCAGCCTCATATAAACAACTGTATATCAGAAGTGCAGAAGTGTGCCAACAAGGGGAGAAGCAAAAGAAACTCATAAAGGAGTTGAAGGTTGAGAAGAAAGATCATCTTGAAACCATAGACTCACTCAACAGTGAAGTCAGGTTGTTGAATTCCAAACTTGATCAGATGTCAAAATCTATCAGGATGTTAAACAATGGGACTGACACTTTAGAAGAAATTCTACAAGTTGGTCAGAAAGTGAGAGACAAGTCTGGAATAGGTTTTTTTTGGTGAAAAGGGACCCATCTTGGAGATTAAGAGTTATAAACCTGAGAATCATAGGGCAACCAGATGTCAAGACCTATGTCACAACATCATGGGAAGAGAAACATGAATCAGACAAAGAGAAAGTTCCAAAGGTGGAGGTGTCACTAATGTGGAAGATTTGGACACATAAAGCCTTTTTTCTTCAGGCTGCATGGATTTCCCAGCCACACTCATCAAGTCAAACCCAAACAGGCTGCTCCTATCAAGAAACAAAAATGGGTTACTAAGGATGTGACTCTAATAGCTCATACCTCTCTAAGGTTATCAGCCAAAGAAGACTGGTATTTTGATAGTGGCTGCTCTAAACATATGACTGGAATAAAGAACCTATTGGTGGATATTAAACCTCACTCCAATAGTTATGTGACCTTTGGTGATGGAGCTAAAGGGTAAATCAAAGGTGTTGGAAAACTAGAATGTCCTGGAGTTCCAGACCTAGACAATGTGTTGCTGGTAAAAGGACTGATTGCAAACCTTATTAGTATTAGTCGGCTCTGTGATCAAGGACTCAATGTCAAATTCACTAAGGGAGAATGTGTTGTCACCAATGGAGAAAATAAGGAAGTCATGAGGGGATCTAGATCTAAAGACAATTGTTACTTATGGGAGCCTAAAGTCTCAAGTAACTCCACTGTCTGTTCTATGGCCAAAGAAGAAAAGGAGGTAAAACTGTGGCATCAAAAACTTGGACATCTTCATCTAAGAGGGATGAAAAATATCATATCCAAGGAAGAAGTGAGAGGAATTCCAAAGCTAAATATCAATGAAGGAAAGGTCTATGGTGAATGTCAGGTTGGCAAGCAAACCAAGATGTCACATCCAAGGATTGGACATCTTACAACATCCAAAATTATGGAACTGTTGCACATGGATTTGATGGGACCAATGCAGGTAGAAAGTCTTGGTGGGAAGAAGTATGCTTATATGGTTGTTGATGACTACTCTAGATACACCTGGATAAGTTTCATCAGAGAAAAATCAGATGTGTTTGAAGTATTCAAAGAACTTTGTACTAGACTTCAAAGAGAAAAGGAAAGTGGTGTTGTCAGAATCAGAAGTGATCATGGAAAGGAGTTTGAAAACTTAAAGTTTGCCGAATTCTGCTCATCTGAAGGAATCAACCATGAATTCTCTTCTCCTATTACTCCTTAGCAAAATGGAGTAGTGTAAAGGAAAAACATAACTTTTTAAGAGTCTTCTAGAGCTATGATTCATGCAAAGAAATTACCTATGCACTTTTGGGCTGAGGCAATGAACACTGCCTGCTATGTTCACAATAGAGTTACCTTGAGAAAGGGAACCTCCTCCACTCTGTATGAACTATGGAAAGGAAGGAAACATAGTGTGAAGTATTTCCATGTCTTTGGGAGCAAATGCTACATCCTGACAGATCGTGAACAAAGGAGAAAAATGGATCCCAAAAGTGATGAAGGCATATTCCTGGGGTACTCTACAAACAACAGAGCATATAGAGTATTCAACTCCAGAACAAAAGTCTTGATGGAATCTATTAATGTTATTATTTATGACCAACATGAAGAAACCAATGTCACAGAGGATGTTGGAACATTTCTGGAAACACATACTGATGTTGTGGTCAAAACTGAAGATTCTCAAGCTGTATCTCCAGACTTTGAGTCAGAAGCTCCCAACAAAGAACCATCTATCATAATTCTGAAAGATCATCCCAAAGATATGATCATTGGAGATCCCAACAGTGGTGTAATTACCAGATCTAGAGAGATTATCTCAAATTCATGTTTTGTATCCAAGATTGAACCAAAAAATGTGAAGGAGGCTCTAACTGATGAATATTGGATCAATTCCATGCAAGATGAATTGGAACAGTTCAAAAGGAATGAAGTATGGGAATTAGTTCCAAGACCCGAAGAAACAAACATCATTGGCACCAAGTGGATCTACAAGAACAAATCTGATGAAAAAGGAGTTATAACCAGAAACAAGGCTAGACTGGTGGCATAAGGTTATACTCAAGTTGAAGGGATTGATATTGATGAAACGTTTGCACCTGTTGCAAGACTTGAGTCAATAAGGCTTATGTTAGAGATTGCTTGCATTCTGAAGTTAAAATTATTCCAGATGGATTTGAAAAGTGCTTTTCTAAATGGATATTTGAATGAGGAAGTATATGTGGAACAACCCAAGGGATTTGATGATCCTAACCTGCCAAATCATGTATACAAATTGAGAAAAGCTCTTTATGGATTAAAACAAGCTCCCAGAGCTTGGTATGAGAGACTGACTGAGTTTCTCACTACTAATGGATACAAGAAAGGAGGGATAGACAAGACCCTCTTTGTGAAGGATGAAGGTGGAAAAATCACGATTGCTCAAATATATGTGGATGACATAGTTTTTGGTGGGATGTCTGATATGATGGTTAAACACTTTGTCAATCAAATGCAATCTAAGTTTGAAATGAGCCTTTGTGGAGAATTAACATACTTTCTTGGGCTGCAAGTCAAGCAAATGGAAGATTCCGTTTTTCTCTCCCAAAGTAAATATGTCAAGAACATAGTCAAAAAATTTGGCATGGATAATGCTAGTCACAAAAGAACTCCTGCACCCATGCATTTGAAGTTATCTAAAGATGAAGGTGATACTAGTGTTGATCAAAGCCTGTATAGGAGCATGATTGGAAGCTTGCTATATCTAACAGCTAGTAGACCTGATATTGCCTTTGCAGTTGGTGTGTGTGCAAGATATCAAGCAGATCCCAAAATGAGTCACATAAATCAAGTCAAGAGAATTCTCAAATATGTGAATGGAACTTGTGATTATGGCATCATCAAATTTGAGGATTCGCCACATCATCAAATATACTCCATTAGGTCAAGTATGAATCCAATTTGAGGTCGTCACCCAAAGATCAAGAACAGTGCAGTTCAGGATACCTGATTAGGGTTTTCGATCAGGAAAAGTCAACTGTAGTTTGACTTTTAACTTAAATGGTGTTCCAATGGTGGGATCATGGTTCATGAAGTTCATATGGTTTAGTGAAGTCTACTCAAGAAGTTTCAAGGCCTCAAAAGACCCGGAACGTCAACAGTCGACTCGATAGTCATCGATCGATCGTTCGGTTGACCAAAACGTCAACTCTTCAATCATAAGGAATTTGACCTTAAAGTATGAAGCAAAAATGTTCCTAGTAAAATATTACACCTGTCCATGAAGTTTCATGACCATTGGATCAAGGATTAAGGAGTAATCGAAAAATCGGGAAATTAGGGTTTTGAAAGGGGCAAGACCATAACTCCCTAACCACACATCCAATTGAGTTGGTTCAAAGTTCATTGGAAATGTCTTGACAAGTCCTACAAAAGTCCCACAGTGGTCCATGAGCATAAAATGAGTAGATTTGGAGTTATGGCCAAAATCATTACAAGAGGGAAAAAACAGAAAAATTCTAAGTTGTTGGCCTTTTTAGGCATGTTTTTAGTCAACTTTGAGTGGATTTTTGACCTAGTTCCACTTGGAATTTGAAGATCATGAAAACATGAAAGTTGTAGAGCTTCATGAGGGCTTTCCAAAATGTAATGAAACTCCTCCATAGCCCTTATGAGTTGAGAGTTATGGATCCAGCAAGTTGGGGTTTCAACACTTGAGTTCACCACTTCCACTTTTTCACAAACTCACTTTTTAACCACTTGAGCTATTCTCAGCCATTTGATCATGTTTCTATCTGATAGTTAGAGAGTATGATGAATAGAAATGCAGAAAATTAAGAGATTTGGTGGACATTATTTTAATCAAAAAAATCAAGAAGAAAGAGAAACTTTATGGAAGTGACTTGCAGCTGTAGCTCCCCTACTCCATAGCCACACTTCAGTCAATTCCGTGTCCCTCATGCCACTTGATTTGTGCATTATCTTGAGCCAATAACTTGGATTTACAGCTGCAACAAATCTTAAGCAAGATTTCATCACAAAACTCCCTCCAAAATGCCAAAATACAAATCTGCCCCAAACCTTTCGTTGGCCTATAAATAGAGGTTTCCTCTATGTTGAAATAGACACCAGAGCACTCTAAAACCCAAGAGAAAACCATAGCTCTCATATTTCCTTGCTTTGCTTATAAGTGAAGAAACCATTCCATAACTACCTCAAAAATCTGCCTTGAGCATTTAGCCTCCCAAAACCATTTCCACCCACTTAAAATCATCACAAACCATCTACAAAATCCACAAGTGATGTGTGGGAGGTGTTCAAGCTCTTAAACCAGTCAAAAACTTCATTTTCTCAAAAGTCAACTTTCAACCAAGCAAAGTTTGACTTCACACACAAAATCTGATAAATCTCTGCTCAGGCCTATTTTGATCACTTTAACCCTCCAAACACCTTTGGGTTATGATGTACCAACTGTCCATAACCTAAAATACCATCATCATTACTTGTTTTGAGTTCTGTCATAAGGTTCACTTGTTTACTTCAAGTGCAAGAAAAGCTGTTATTTTCATCAAGGCATTGGTTGGATATCATTTGGGAGTCTTCAAGGTTTTCCCTACTGTATAAGCTTGCTTGGAGGTCTACAAGAGGTTGGTAGTCACTATCTTCATCTTAAACTGTCATGAGTATGTTTGATGTGCATTAGTTGGATTGAGTTTAAATGCAATGTGCAATTCATGTTTGAATCTGCCATATTTTACTTGTTTTGCTCATCAATGTGTATTGCTCTTATGATCATCATATAATATGGTTTGTTGTTGTGTTTATGCTTTGGAAGCTCCCTTAAACATTATCCTAGGTCATGTATGAACATAAGAAAAGTTAGCTTGCAACTGTTATGAAGTTTGATGCTGTTTTAATTTTGTTCAGTTTGTGAATGATGTTGATTTGGTTCTGTTGCAAACATCATCCTTGGATCTTGATCTTTTTTTCTGGCATTTTGATTTATAAGTCCTTATATATTTGATTCATGTGATGTTTGATATTGTATCATTTGAAACTATGCTTGGTTTTGATCTACACATTTCTGTTTTGGCCATTTTCAACTCATGTGCATTTTTTCAACTCATAGGTCATTTTCAATTCTAGTACATTTTTGAATCATCCTTGTGTTTAAGCTTTGTCTATAACATATTTGGAATGTGTGTGCACCTTTAAACCAATACTAGCATTTCAGTTTTGCACTCAAGCTTTGAATAAGCATCTTCACTGTTTTGAAAAACTGCTTGTTGCATATTGAAGCGATTCACCTAGATGCTGTTGAAACACATCTTAATTTATGATGATCAATATTGTTATGTTGTTTTGAATGTGCTTGTAAGCTGTATAGTTCTGTTGGACTTGGTAAAAAATCATTGGAATGATTCATGTGGCTGTCGAGGTTTGTTTTAAGTCATGATGACAATACTTGTTGCTGTCATAGGGTTGTAACCTTCATGAGATATTTGCTTTGAATTTTGTTGCTTGCCATTGTCATGCCAAGTATACCTTAGTGTTAATTTGCACTGTTGCTTTGTGTTTGGTTTATGTTTGTTAACATGAGATTGTGGTATTCTTTGAATCATGTTTTGCTTGGATAATTGACATTGTCATTTTTGCATCAGTGCTGTCATCATTAGGCATTGTAGTAGGGCTGTTTTGTGATTATGATTTGTCCATATCTTGTTTGCATTGTCAACTGTGATGAGCATATATGTATTGTCTTGATGTTTTGTAAGTCATTGTGTGAATCTGTCTTGAAACTGCTGGTTAGCATCATTGATCCATGATTTGAATATTTGCATCAACATGTCATGTTTATTCTGTTGCAAGCCAAACTGCCATAGCACCATTATTATAGGATACCATTGCCATATTCTTGCAAGTTGTTATGTGCATTAGGTGTATTAGGGTTAATTGTTGATTGATACTAGCATTGTCATGTTAGGATCCATATTGTTGTTAGAACTGTCTAAAGTCATGAACCACTGCCATGTAATGCTTTGCTTCCAACCATTTGTCAAGTTTTGCTGTTTTGGCTTGTTTGTAACCAAGAACATGTTTGTTTGGTGCTAATTGTCATTTTGCATCTGTTGCTGCTAAGACTGTGATTTCCTGCTAGAATCTGTTTATGCTTACCACCATAGAGTTGTAACTCTCATCTTAAGGCATGTTTTGGATTGTGTTGGATTTGGTATTGTAATGACCAAAAGACCTGGCTGCTGCTTCTGTTGTTATGCTGTTTGACTTGTGCAAAACCATTTAATCATGTTTGATAGAATGTTTGTTTAGACCAATTTGTCATGGTATGAACTGTATGTGTATGTGTAGGATTCATCATGTATGTTGTGATTTGGCAAAGAGCAGGCTTGCTGTCAAATTTCTGTTTTGAAGTTTTCACCTCTTGTGCTATCAATTATTTTATTGATCTTTCTTGCAAGTTATTTGAATTCATGTCTTGATGTATGTGAATCATTTAATGTGTGTTGAGGAGTGGAAGTGTGGACTTCTGCACCATGAACTGTTCTTATTTTCCAAACAGCATTTCAAGCATTTGTGATCCATAGTTGCAACTTGCATACCAATTTCTGTTTTGATGAGCTTTTCAGTTCTTTTAGAGTCTAGAATCCATGAAATATATGTTTAAAATTTGTGCATACCTTCATCTGATCTTAATCACTTCTGTTTTGAGTTGTAGCTTCCATAATGCATTCCAAGTTTCCATTTGCATCTTCAATCGTGTTTCAATTTGTGTGCCTTATCTTGAAAAACTAATGATGCCATCGTGTTCCTTATTGAATTTCACATAAGATAGACCCAAATTTTGTTATATTTGACTTTGTTCTGAGTAAGTTATGATGTAAACGTTTTCATGATTGCTTGCTTGTTCTTGCTTGTCATGCCTTGGCCCAGAAATGCTTGCTTTGTTAGGTTTAAGTATTTATTGGGGTGGCATAATACACGGATGTATCGCCACCCCAGTGGTTATGCCTTAAGTTTCAATTGCCTTGCCATGCTACCTGACCTGAGTTCGATCCATGTGGAGATCAACTCTTTTGGTTTTCTTCTTATTTTTCATGTTTTCACATTTCTCTCTCTTTTTCTTTCAATTATCACGCGCACGCCTTGGTTGGATTGGTGAGGTTTTGTACCTGTGACCGAAAGGTGATTGGTTCAACACCCACCAAGTACATCCCTATTATTTTTAATGATTAAAATGTTTGTTTTTCTTTAAAAATTCAAAATAGCACAACTTTGTCAATTTTTATCATTTTTGATTGATTCTTTTTGCAATTGTCTTGTATTTGTGCATATTTCATATGGTATGTGAATATTCTAGACTTTTCATTTTGAAAAACACTTTGCATTAAAAGAAGTCATGCTTTATTTTTAGGGTTTTCACCCTCCTCTCTTGCAATCTCCCTTTCAAACTTTTGATTCCTTTTCTTGAGCTTGATTTTGCACTTGATATGAGCTTTTTTTTGTCAACTCCTTTGTGTATGTGACTTTGATTTCAACTTTTGCTTGTAAGCATCATAATTGTTTCATTTGATTAACATTTAGAATCCCCGTGAAATTTTGAGTTATTCATCAAGTTATAACTTGTTTGCATTGGTTGTTACCTTTATCTTTGTCAAGATTTGTCTTTGGTTTTCACCTTTTGTGCTTAAGTCTTGTAAGAACCCCTTCATGATATGGTGATATCCTTATACCTTATTTTGGTTGTAACCATTCACCTTGATTGTAATTCTTGCTTGATATTGTAATATGCTTGCATGTTCTTGGTTGTGACCATCTATCTTGTTTGAAATAATTGATATTGTGATATCCTTATGCTTGCTTTGGTTGTAACCATTCACCCTGATTGAAATCCTTTCTTATTGTAATATGCTTGTTTATTCTTGGTTGTAACCATATATATATCTCTATATTCATCATGTTTGAATGATTATTGCTTTGTTAAGTTTATTTCCCCAAGTGATGGAACTCTTTAGTTCTCATCCAAGTTGCCTCTTCTTTCTCCTTCCAAAGGAAAGTCTCTCTATTGACCTTTGGGTCATAGGTAGCTCATTGCCCCCCCTTGACTTTGTTAAGTCATCTATACACTTAGTTAAGTTAGAAACTATCCATTGGACTTTGCTTAAGTCTAAAAAGCTTACCCTTTGTTAGGAGTGCCCTTTCAATTAGAACTTAAGATAGAGTTTGTTAACTCTATGTAAGAATCATGGAGATGATTACTTACTCCCCTTTCTTGAGTGTTCAATGTAGATCTAGAGAGTTTTCTTAAACTCTACACAAGCATTGTAATGTTTGTTCCCCTTTGGACCTTGATCATAATCAAGTGTTCTTCAACCCTAGTGAGGTGAACTACGATTGCTCTGATTCTATCCTAGTAAGTATACATAGGTAGAGGACGCGATGTCTTTGTGAGCAAACATAGAAACTATCCTTAGGTTTTAACCTTCACCTTTTAAACAATCCCAATCCATAGCAAAAATTTAGCAAACTTAGCATACAAACAAACAAAAGGTTCCTGTAGAGTACTACAGATGTTTAGGATGTGAAATACCTACCCTAGGCATAACCAACCCCCGATCCCCGAATCTCTTAGCGTTGTTGTTACATCGCGTAAAAGGTTCTTTCTTTCTTTAGACCTTTCCTTTGGATAAATTAAAGTTCGGTTGCGAATTTAAGAATTAAGATTCAAGTTAATAAATAATTTGGTATCACGATTCTCACCACAACACAATGTCACTCAGGATGTTATGACATTGTATTGTGACAATCTTAGTGCTATCAATATTTCCAAGAACCCAATTCAGCATAGCAGAACCAAGCATATTGATATAAGACATCACTTCATAAGAGATCTTGTGGAAGACAAAGTGATTACCCTGGAGCATGTGGCCACTGAACTACAACTAGCTGACATTTTTACAAAAGCTCTAGATGCTACTCAATTTGAGAATTTAAGAGGAAAGTTGGGAATTTGCACGTATGAGGACTTATAGCAATTACTGGCAAGAGGGAGTTTGCAGTTTAAAAGAAGTCTTATTGGAGAAAACTTGTTCCAACCCCCTACTTTAATGCAGTCCATGCCCTTGACCACTAAAGTTTTTTTTTCCACACAAACTTGTTGTCTCACGGAACCTACGAGTCCCTCATCCCCTCCTCCGCTTTAGAATAACCCCCAACCATTCAATTTTTCCTCTTTCAACAACACAAAGGCGTCCAAACGAGATGGTTCCCAAACTAATGGCCATCCCAACACCTTCAAGGATGCTACAGGTAAATCTTCTGACCTCTCTAATGACAATATTACGAGAATGTTGAACAAGGAAGGATCTGCATATGTTGACAGATCCATAAGGGAACTTGTCACTAAGATTCTCCAGAAAGGTCGTATTGTGCATGGTATCTCCACACCTCTTGCTTGCATTGATCCATCCTCCAGTTTTGATGGTGTTCATGGAAAAAGGAGCGAGGTTGTGTCAGGGGAAGAATCTAAAGATAGTGATGAAGATGTCTCAACAGATGTTGACGAGGATAGCTCCAGTTCTTCTAAGAAGGAAGATTAATTTGCTTTCAGCTAGGTGGTTGTTGGGGGTGTTGCGTGCGTTGGCAAATTAGTCTGTTTCTTTTCTTTCTATTTGGGTTGTATTATTGGGGTTCCATACCCTTAACATATGTGTTTCTGACCTTATTTTGATCAATGCTAATTCATTAGTTATGATCTAAATTTGTGGCTAAAAAGGGGGAGAAGTAGTTGAACAACAATTTAGTTGTATGTACAGCAGCTTAGTTGTATGTCCCTCATAGGTGGAAGATGAGATATGTTGCTGCTCTGAGTTGTTTTGCAGGTGTACTGATGTGCTGGAGTTGCTCTTTTTTTGTGAGCAAGTGTTGCTCCTGTGTGTTTTATTATTGTTGTTAATGTTGAGTGTGCGTGTGTTCCTGGTTGGAACTTAGGAGTATCCTAGTTGTTGGTGGTAGTGTGTGTTTCTGTAGGTTGCTGGTAGGTTGTGTTTGGCTGATGTGCCATGGTGTGTTTTGCATCAGTTAAGGGGGAGTATCACAGGATGTTCCACTAAATGTTGTGACATCTGTAGTCAAAATTAGCAGGTGGTGTTTTGTGATGTGGAACAGGTGCTTTTCAGGACGTCAACCTAGATGTCTTGACATTCATAATCCAGAACATTGTGTATGAGTGTGTGTGATGGCAGTACAGCAGGTCTAGTTGATTGGTAGGATATTAGCTACTTTGCATGATTGGCTGTGTGTTAGTTTTTCTGCTGTGTGTGTACTCTGATATGGTGACAAATTGTTTTAGCCAAAAATTTGCCAAAGGGGGAGTTTGTAGATGTTCTTGATTGGCTGCATTTTATGGTAAAACATTGTTGTGTGTAGATGTCTTGACTGATGTCATGACATACTTGTGTAGTGTACTGCTGGGTAAGTTTTGTTAGCTAGAACAGAGTGTATTGGATGTCATGCTAAATGTTATGACATCAGGTAGCTGCCAGCAAGGGCGCGTGTTTGTTTTTCTGTTATGGTTCTTGAGTTATCTCAGGCTAGATTTCAGGAAACCTGCTAGGGTTCCTTAGTTATCTCAGGAGAGACTCTAGGCAGTGCTGAGCATAACATAAAATGCCTATGACCTATTTGATAGCATCTGGAATAATGGAAAGTGGTTTTAACTTGGTTAAACCTAATTTGTGCAACTTGGGTCCAAGGCCCATGCGCTGCATATAAATAAGAGTTGCATCACTTATTGAAGGGCAGAGATTTTGAGTGAAGAATTCTGTTTGTGTAATTTAATCTTCATGTGGGTTTTTGTGTCTTAGGATTACTTGTGAGCCAAACAATCATCCCTTAGATGATTATACTGGACTAGTGTGATTTTGAGTTGTATGTTGGTTGCGTCACTCTAAGCTTTTAAGCACGAGTGCTGTGTATCTTGATTGAAGCTATGAAGCAAGGTCAAGATTTGTTTGAAGTGTGTCTTCTTTTTAAATTTGTAACTTAATTGGTTGATATCACTGCTGTGATTGAGGGGGAGTGAGTAGGAACTCAGGTCTAGAGTTAGATTAAAATTGCATTGGGTAGGTCTTAAGTGAGGAGTGCAAACTGGTAGTTTGCCTCTGAATTAACACTGCTTATAGTAGATTTCCTCCCTGACTTGGTAGCCCCTAGAGTAGGTGTGATTTGCACCGAACTGGGTACACAATTACCTGTGTTATTTACTGCTTTCTTTAAGTGTGTACTGCTTAGCTTAATAATTTGTTCAGTAGCGGATGTCATAACATCCGAGATAACATCGACTGTCTGTTACTAGAATTTCAAATATGAAAATGAAGTGAAACATAAGCCAAGATACAAGAGAAAAGAATGGGAAAATTTTGGGGTGTTATAGTTTCCTTTATTCAAACCACTTGGACCTGTAGGGATGAAAAGAAAACGCTTTAAAACATTCAAGGTAAAAGGTGATTGAATATCAAAAGAATCCAGAAGTAAGATAACAAGATCTTAAGTCATGCCATTATCAGCTGGAGAGATGTCTAGCAACAGAGATATCAAATTTGGCTTATGCTTCGGATGCATATGTTTGAATATGGCGTAATGTTCAATGCAAAATGAAAATGTTATGCATTTGGGAGGATGCAATGCAAATGATATGCAAAAAGAACACCACCGAGAGAAGTGCTGAAAAGGGAATCAGCAAACAAACTCTGCTGAGGAAAACGTCATGAATGGCCTTCCTGAACAAAACTCTTCTGGGAAAAATCCACTCTGCTGGGAATTGGGAGTAACATTTGCTGGGAGATCGTCCCAGAAATATAACCTTGAAGAATGTCAATGATCATTGGACTTTGCTTGGAACAAGAACTACCGCTGAGTTACTTGTCGAGGAGATTAACACCAATCTCTGCTTGGGGAATAACTTTCAACTTTACCTTGATGGGGATAAGTGTACACCGTTGTTGGCAAGAATACTTCTGATTTGACAACAATACTCTATGGGGAAACAAAAATATCTGCTGTGGGAAGACACATAATCTTATACTAAATGAATGTCTAACTGCATATAAACACCCTGACTGGTGTAGTCAACTTCTAAATACTCACTAGGGAGCACAAATCAAGCTGGATGGGGAATACAAACCCTGAATACATGATGTGGGAGGAAATATTCACCATGTGTTGCAAATACTGCTAGAACTTCACCATCGGGGAGATAAGCTCTACTGGGGAAAGGATCATGTCATCTTGTAAACAATTAATAAACAAACAGGATGTCCTATATTGAAAATGGTTGTTTCGGTTGCCATTCATGCCATCACTCAAGTAAATTCATTGTTTTCAATATGCTTTGTAAAGCCCCAATGTCTTCACATGTAAAGTTTATCAAAAATATCGGACGCCCCCCTTTTTTTTTGCAAACAAAACAGTAAAAGTAAAAACAGGAATTAGAAAGCTCTTTGAATGAATAATACTTTATTGCTTGAAATGGCCTATAAATAGGCAAGTTACAATTGGATGAAATTCCTTAAAAGAGGTAATTATGCAAAAAGTACAACAAGAAATATACAAATGTCGGCAATGTGGAAACACACAACCACCATGTATTGATTCGGCTATGACCTGTATGTCTTCAACGTTACACCAATGCTCTTCCTTCTGAAGAGATTGACTAGACTGATTCTTATCCTTTGAGACCTACATGTGTCAAGATAAGTTCACTGATCAAACGCAAACCGCAGTCATTTTCTTTTAAATCCCTAACTTTTTCCTGGATCGCCCTTGCGGGTTTTCAATCCATCGGGATACCCATTTTTGCCAAAGTCGCCTTTTTTGGTTTTCAACTTTACAGGTTCATTCTGTTTCTTTTATCCCTAATTTTTGCCCGAACCTTTTTTTTATGGTTCACCGGGATGCCCCATTTTTGCCTGGACTTTCTTTTTCTGTCCAGCGGATCTATTTTACGCAAAGTATTTTTTAACTACGTCTGCGTTCACAGGGGACATAAAATATTCACTATCCATAGTAGATAGTAATAAGGCTCCACCATAGAAAACCTTTCTTACCACATACATACCTTCATAGTTTGGAGTCCATTTGCCCATTGATCTGTCTGAGGATGAAGGATCCTTTCGAAACCAAATTACCTATCTGGAAGCACCAAGGATGCACCTTCTGATCAAAAGCCTTCTTCATTCTTCTCTGGTACAACCGGCCATGAATAATGGCTGCCAATCTCTTCTCATCAATAAGACTTAGCTGGTTCAACCTGGCTTGCACCCATTCAGCTTCGTCAAGCTTCACATCAAACAAAACTCTCAAAGAAGGGATCTCAACTTCTAATGGTAGGACTGATTCCGTACCATACACTAGTGAGAAAAGAGTTGCCCCAGCCGATGTATGCACCGAAGTACGATAACCATGCAAAGAAAAGGGTAACATCTCATGCCAATCTTTATAAGTCACCACCATCTTTTGTACGATCTTCTTGATATTCTTGTTTGCTGCCTCAATAATGCCATTCATCTTCGGATGGTATGGAGAAGAATTGTGATGCACAATCTTGAAACTTCGGCACAGTTCCTTCATCATCTTGTGGTTCAAATTTGAACCATTATCAATAATGATTTGTTCTGGTATTCCATAGCGGCAGATGATGTCCTTCTTTATAAACTGGGTCACCACTTGTCTTGTGACATTAGCAAAAGAACCTGCTTCTACCCACTTGGTAAAATAATCAATTGCAACCAGGATAAAGCGATGCCCATTGAAAGCAGTCGACTCAATCTTCCCAATCATATCAATTCCCCACATTGCAAAGGGCCAAGGAGATGTCAACATGTTTAGAGGGCTTTGTAGCACATGCATTTTCAGCATAAATCTGACATTTATGGCATTTTCTAGCATATTTGAAACAGTCAGATTCCATTGTCATCCATTAATACCCAACCCTCAATAGTTTTTTGGCCATTGCATGTCCACCGGCATGAGTACCGAAGGAACCCTCATGAACTTCTTCCATCAACAAACTTGCTTCATGTTCATCAACACAACGCAACAAAACCATGTCGAAGTTTCTTTTGTATAACACATCATCCTTGTTCAGATAGAAATTTCCCGAAAGCCTCCTCAGAGTATTTTTATTTTTGCTTGATGCCCCAGGTGGATACTCTTGAGTCTTGAGAAAATGTCTGATGTCAAAATACCAAGGTTTCCCATCTGACGCTTTTTCAACTACAAATATGAAGGTTGGTCTATCAAGACGCATGATAGTGATTGTTGGAGCTTCATTCTAGAAATTCACTTTGTACATCGATGATAATGTTGCCAAGGCGCCTGCCATCTGATTTTTAGTCCTAGGTACATGATGAAACTCAACTCTATCGAAGAAAGGCATCACTTTCCTTGCATAGTTCTTGTAAGGCACCAAGTTGGCCTGACGAGTTTCCTACTCTCCTCTAATCTGATTAACGACCAATGCCGAATTGCCATACACATCAAGATTCTTGATTCTTAGATGAATGGCCTCTTCTAAACCCATAATGCATGCTTCATATTCAGCTTCATTATTTGTGCAAGCAAACGTCAACTGGGCGGTAAACATTATATGTGACCCGTGAGGAGTTGTAATTATTGCCCCGATTCTGTTGCCGTATGAGTTAATAGCACCATCAAAAACAAATTTCCACTGAGATCCAATCTAAGGACCCTCGTCAGGAAAAGGTTCATCGCAGTCCTTCATCTTCAAAAACATTATGTCTTCATCAGGAAATTCAAACCTCATTGGCTGATAATCCTCAATCAGTTGCTCAACAATATATTCTGACAAAACACTCCATTTAATGGCTTTTTGGGAAACATATTGAATGTCATACTCTGTCAGAACCATATGCCATCTAGAGGTCCTTCCGGAGAGCGCTTGCTTCTCAAATACATATTTGATTGGATCCATCTTTGAAATCAACAAGGTTGTATGGTTTAACATGTACTGCCTTAAGCGTTTAGCTGCCCAAGCAAGTGCATAATATATTTTCTCTAGCATTTAGTATCTCAACTGGAAATTGGTTAATTTCTTACTCAGATAGTAAATAGCATGTTCTTTCCTATCTGTCTCGTCGTGTTGACCGAGCATACAACCCATTAAATTCTCCAGAACCGTTAAATCCATAATCAAAGGTCTTCCTGCAACTAGATGTATTAGTATTGGAGACTCATGCAAATACTCTTTTATTTTCTCAAACTCCTTTTGACAATTTTCATTCCACCTGACCGCATGATATTTCCTTAAAAATTTGAATATTGGTTCGCAAGTGGCTGTAAGATGAGAGATGAACCTTGCAATGTAGTTCAACCTCCCTAGGAAACCACAAACCTCTTTTTCTGTTTTCGGCTCAGGCATTTCTTGTATAGCTTTTATTTTGGCAGGACCTACCTCAATACCTCTTTCGCTGATAATGAACCCCAATAGCTTTATAGATCTCACCCCGAAGGTGCACTTGTTTAGATTCAACCTCAGCTTGAATTTCCTAATCTTTCAAATAACTTTAGAAGATTGACCAGATGTCCTTCCTCTGTCTGTGAATTAGAAATCATGTCATCAACATATACTTTGATCTTATGATGAATCATATCATGAAAGAGAGTCACCATTGCCCGTTGATAAGTTGCCCCAACATTTTTCAATCCAAAGGGCATCACTTTGTAGAAAAAAGTCCCCCACGGTGTAATGAAGGTAGTTTTCTCCATATCCTCTGGGGCCATTTTGATTTGGTTATACCTAGATAAGCCATCCATGAAGGAAAACACAGAATATTGAGCGGTGTTATCAACCAACATGTCAATGTGAGGGAGTGGGAAATCGTCTTTCGGGCTCTCTCTATTCAGATCTCGGTAGTCAACGTACATCCCGACCTTTCCATCTTTCTTAGGCACAGGAAAAATATTAGCGACCCACAGAGGGTAATTGGTGACAACAAGAAAACTAACGTCTAATTGCTTTTGAACTTCTTCCTTGATCTTGAATTCCATGTCAAGCCTCGTCCTTCTCAACTTTTGCTTCACTGGGAGACATTCTTCTCGGAGAGGCAGCCGGTGTACCACTATGTCTGTATCCACCCTGGGCATGTCTTGGTAATACCAAGCGAAGATATCTTTATACTCATGGAGCATCTCGGTCAATCTTCTCTTGACACCATCTTCCAATGCAGCCCCATTCTGACTTCTTTCTTGTCATCTTTGGTACCTAGATTGATGACTTCAACATCCTCCTGATGAGGCAGAATGACCCTTTCCTCTTGCTTCAGCAGTCTAGCTAGTTCCTCAGGTAGGTCACAGTCTTCATCAGTCTCTTCTCCAACTTGATAGATTGGATTATCGTAATCATACTGAGCCATAGCCGAATCAGGATTGATGGTATCTAATAGAAAAGACTTGCATGATGATGTGTATGTTTATTATGCGATGCAACAAACAAAACACATTGCCATTTTTTGTTCGTTTAAACAAAAAGTAAAAATAAAAAGGAAAAACAAGGATCAAAATATTTGAATGCAAAAAGGAAGTCCTCTTATTCATGATAATGTTTGAAAATATCAAAAAGGGCCCTACAAAAAGAGTCACTATGTCTTAGGCAGAACGTAGGACTAGACATAATAAAAAAAAAGTGGAAATTACTCTTCATAAGTGACTTGGATGATTTCCTCCACGGTCCAATTGCATAGCTTCTGTCAGGGGACACAAGGACGGATCCAGACATCCATGTCACAGTCACTACCATCTTAATCATCCCCAATAGCATGAATCATGTCGAAGATAACTCCACCGTTGGTGAATCAGACAGGTTCTTTATATCTCTGAGGGTCTTGAGAAGAAACATAAGGCTTATACCCTAGACCAAACTTGTCTAGTTTAACAGGAATGTTAAGCACCTGGCCCTACCTCTGGGAAGATCCATATTTAACAATAACACGGGCTTATTTAGTCGATGACATTGAGACCTCTGGGCTTTTAACTTCAACAAGAGGCTTCTCCTAGGTTTGTACTGTTTCAAAAGTCTGGCAGAGCGTCTCATGGATCTCACCATCCATTTCCACGTATTTAAACGACGACAACTGACTTACCATAATATCCTCGTCACCATACACCGTAACAACTTTACCCTCCATCATGTACTTCATTTTTTGATGCAACATTGAAGTGACTGCTCCTACAACATGTATCCATGGCTGACTAAGCAAACAACTGTAAGCTGGTTGGATATCCATTATGTAAAACGTTACGTCAAAAATCTCAGGCCCAACCTGTATAGGCATTGTAATTTCTCTGAATAATGACCTCTTCGAGCTATCGTACACTCTTACTACAAAATCACTGGGTGTACATATCAATCATTGGGTGTCTAGCTTCATCAACGCTTTTCTTGGGTAGCACATTGAGGGTTGATCCTATATCAACCAGGATGTGTGACAGTAGGGACCCTCTGCACTCCATTGAAATGTGTAAGGCATGGTTATGATTCCTCCATGCAGGAGTTAAATCTAGGTCATCAAAACCTAAACCATTATCGGCTTTGACATGCGCTACTACCTGTTGTACCCCAAAATTTGACCAACCTTTTTCTTGTACTTGGTTTATGTTCCATTGCATTTTAGCATTTGCATTTGCATAGCATTGTTCTTAACAGGGGATCAGGAGGTGTCTTGTGCCATTCAAGAGGAGGATCTGTTTGGCTTCAAGCTCAAGCAAGAGGTATTTGTGCAAGCCATCAAGGGTTTCCTCAACATGAAGAAGTTTCAAAGCTCTTTGAAGGGAGAAATTGGTGTGAGGTTGTTACCTCCTATCTTAAGGGTCATCAGAGGCTCACCAGAGGATCACCAGGAGTTCATGAGGTCATTTATTTGTAAAATAATTGGTTTTGAAGTTCATTGTGTACATTGGAAGGTCATTGTGGAGCTTGTGCAATCATTTAATTCATCTGCAAGAGCCATAGACAAAGGACTTGGAATTAGGGTTTCATCTGGTCAACACAAGGTCAACTGTGGACTTGAGAGGTTTCCAAAATGGTTTTCAAGTCACACAAGCCATGGGAAGTCACTTTAAGGAATTTGAGATTTCATGATGAGATAAAATCAAGAGGAATCAAGAGTTCAAGAGGTTACTAATTAGGGTTCCAGATGATTTCAGTGTAAAATCCCCTTCTCTAGTGCCCAACCTCAAAGACATTTTACCCTATGATACAAGCTCTATCTCCTTTTAATGAAAACATGAGACTTATAGGGCATGTTATTATATTTATTTTGAGTACAAGAACTCATCCATTGAGTTTGTACATCTTAAGTTATGATGCCAACAAGTTAGGGGTCTCAGATGAAGAGAATTTTGGTCAACAAAAAGTCAACTCACTTCCAAGGCATTTTTGACCTAGAATCAAGTTTCCCTTCAACTTCAAGTGACCATGAAAGTTGTTCATCATGGTCTTAGCTTTCCAAAAAGTTCTAGAAGTCCTTAATATCATTTGTAAATATCAAGTTATGGACCTTTCAAGGCAATGGTATTTTTGGAACATTATAGGTCATCTTGTTCAATGGTCAATTTCATGAACTCATGTACCTCAAATGCAATTCCAACCAACATGAAAATTGTGCATAAGAGTCTCATCTCCATCATTGAGCTTAAAATTCATGAGAATTGTTGAATTACATGGCCATGTGGGAGACTTTTAAGAAGAAATCTTGATTTTTAGTCATGGTATGAACACTATAGATTATGGGACATATTTACTACTTGTTTTGAGATATTTCACACCAATACATGATCATAAAGAGACTTGCCACAAATTGGCCAACATAAAATGCCATGAGATGCCACATTTTCAAATTTCTTCCTTAAAAAGTCTTGATTTCAAACTTTAGTTGTGGATCATTTACAAAGCCCACACTAATTCATTTCAATTGTACACTTCACACACTTCAATTTGCTGATCTCATGTGGTGTGAAAAGTGCAAAACGCGTGTGCATGAGGGGGAGTATCATTTTTGGAAATTGTTCAAATCTCACCAATAAGGCAACATGGGCCTGCATGGTGATCAAATACCCATCATATAAAAGCATTTTAGGTTGCCCTAATGCTCAGAAGAGGTGATTGCAGCTGGAGAGAGCAGAGAGAACTTCAAATTTTCTCATCACTTGCCATTTTCGAATTTGGGTTTTCTCTTAAAATCAACCTCAATTGAAGCTTGCATCTTCTTCCTGAGAGCATAAGGAGTGAGTTGGAAGCAAGAAATTAGAGTTTGAGTGCTTGTGAAGAACCAACGAAGTTGCTCCGTTCAATAAGCTTCTCTTTCTTTTTCTCTCATTTTAGGCACTTTCTAAGAGCATGCCGGGTTGCATTTGAAGCCCTACCTATGGTAGGCCATGTTTGGTTCATTTTGTTCTTGTTTGATGACATTTTCAGATGACATGTTTGAATTTCAAGCTTTCAATTCTCTCTGGTTTGAAGCCCTTTTGATGTTTGATTGTTGGATAATAAGTAAGATTTACTGGGAAGATATCCCAAACTCTTTCTGCTGAGGATGGAGAATAACAATCTCTGGGTCAATCCCACTCTACGGGGAAGGAAACATTTCCCTGACTTCTCTAGGGATCCGCAGGGGATGAAAATTAGTTGGGGAAATATCCCGAAGGAAACTCACTCTGAAGAATACCAACGACTAACTGGATTCTGCTACGGACAACAACTCCGCTGAGGAATACTTATTAAGGGAATCAACATCGACCTCTGCTTGGGGAAATGAGAGATAAACTCAACAATATCAACCTCTGCTTAGGGAATTGAGTCCCTGACTTGGACTCTGAGGGAAAAGGAGTCAAAGATTTAAACTCTGTAGGGGGTAATGACACTGCGCTCGTCCCACTGCTGGGAGAATAATCCCAAATACCTGCTGGGGATAACCATGTACTCAACCTGCTGGGGAGAAACTAGTCATAATCCATCGGGGATAACTCTCTGGAATAACCTCAAGAATAAGAGCTCTGCAACAAATACAAACAAAGTATCCTGTATACAACAAGAGCTATCTCGGTTATTGTCCATGACATGGTTCAAGCAAATCAAAGTTTTAATCATGATTAGTAGAGCCCACGAGTTTATGTATGCAAAGTTTGATAAAAAACATCAGGCGTTTTTTCCAAACAAAATAGTAAAAGCTAAAACAAACATGAAAGCTTTCTGAATAATATATACTTCATTGATAAATGGGCTGTAAATAGGCAAATTTAAAACCGATGTAACTCCTGAAAAGAGAAAGTTGCGCAAATAGTACGCAAATACAACAGATATACAAACTGTCGGCAATGTGGTACATACAACCACCATGTGCCGACTCGACTATGACTCGTATGACTTCGATGTTTTTCCAACGTTTCGTCCTCTGAAAAGACTGACTTGATTGATTGACCCTCGGGTTCTCCCAGAATCCACTGTGCTCGAAGAATCAATACGTAAACCACAGTCATTTGCTTTTCAAATCCCTAACTTTTGCCTGAATCGCCATTGCGGGTTTTCGATTCATCGGGATACCCATTTTTGCCAAATTCACCTTTTCAGGTTTTCAACTTTGCAAGTTTACATTCTTTTTTCTTTTTATCCCAAATTTTTTCCCGAACCCATTCTTTTTATGGTTCGCTGGGATGCCCCATTTTTGCCTGGATTTTCTTTTTATTCCAGCGGGTCTCTTTTAAGCAAAGTATTTTTTAACTGCGTCTGCATTCACAGGGGATGTGAAGTCTTTGCCATCCACGGTTGAGAGTAGTAAGGCTCCTCTGGAGAAGACTTTCCTTACCACGTATGGACCTTCGTAGTTGGGAGTCCATTTGCCCCTGTGATCTGTCTGTGGAGGGAGAATCCGTTTCAACACTAAGTCACCTGCCTGAAAGCTCCAAGGGCGCACCTTCTGATCGAAAGCTTTCTTCATCCTGCTCTGATATAAACGACCATATGCAATGGACGCCAACCTCTTCTCGTCCATCAGGCTGAGTTGATTCAATCTGTTCCTCACCCATTCTGCCTCATCAAGTTGGACGTCAACCAAAACCCTCAAAGAAGGAATCTCGACTTCCAATGGCAGAACAACTTTATACCATACACTGGTGAGAAATAAGTTGCCCCAGTTGAAGTACGTACCGAAGTACGATATCCGTGTAATGCAAAGGGCAACATCTCGTGCCAATCTTTATAGGTCACAACCATCTTCTGCATAATCTTCTTGATGTTCTTGTTGGCCGCCTCAACAGCGCCATTCATCTTCGGACGATAGGGAGAAAAGTTGTGATGCTTAATTTCGAAACTCTGGCGCAGTTCCCTCATCATCTTGTTATTCAAATTTGAACCATTATCAGTAATGATTCTCTCGGGAACTCCGTAACGACAGATGATGTCCTTCTTAATTAATCGGGCCACGACTTATCTGGTGATGTTGGCGAAGGAAGTTGCTTCAACCCACTTAGTGAAATAATCAATTGCCACTAAGATGAAGCGGTGTCCGTTGGATGCGATCGATTCAATCTTACCAATCATATCAATGCCCCACATGGAAAAGGGACAAGGAGACGCCATGACACTCAAAGGATTGGGCGATACATGCATCTTATCGGCATAAATATGGCATTCATGGCATTTCTTGGTGTATTTAAAACAATCAGACTCTATAGTCAACCAATAGTAGCCTGCCCTCAACATTTTCCGCGACATCACATGTCCGCCTGCATGCGTACCAAAAGCACCCTCGTGGACCTCTTCCATAAGCAAATATGCTTCTTTCTCGTCCACGCATCTTAACAGAATCAGGTCAAAGTTTCTTCGATAGAGTACATCATCCTTGTTCAGATAGAAGTTTCCAGACAGTCTTCTCAAGGTCTTCTTATCCCGGCTCGGTGCCCCAGGAGGATATTCTTGATTCTTGAGAAAGTTTCTGATATCATGATACCATGGCTTCCCATCTGAAGCTTCCTCTATTGCAAATACGAATGCTGGCCTATCGAGGCGTAAGATGACAATTCTTGGAGCATCGTTCTAATAATTCACCTTGTACATCGAGGATAAGGTAGCCAAGACATCCGACATCTGATTCTCCGCTCTTGGCACATGATGAAACTCCACCATATTAAAGAAGGGCAACAACCTCCTGGCATAGCTCATATAAGGTATCATATCAGGCTGACGAGTCTCCCACTCTCCTTTGATCTGATTGACCACCAAAGCTGAATCACCATAAATATCAAGGTTTTTGATTCTCAAATCAATCGCTTCTTCAATACCCATGATACATGCTTCATATTTAGCTTTGTTATTGGTGCAGGGAAATATTGACCTGGCAGTAAAAGGTATGTGCGAACCATGGGGAGTCGTAATGATTGCCCCAATTCCGCTGCCATAAGAGTTAACAGCACCTTCAAAAATCATTTGCCACTGGGAACCCAACTCATGACCTTCATCAGGTAGCGGCTCATCGCAGTATTTCATCTTCAAGAACATAATATCCTCATCAGGAAACTCAAACTTCATCGACTGATAATCATCGATTGGTTGCTCTGCAAGATATTCTGACAGAACACTCCCCTTGATAGCCTTTTGGGAAACGTATTGAATGTCATATTCTGTCAAAACCATCTGCCATCTAGCAATCCTCCCGAAAGCGCTTGCTTTTCTAAAACATACTTAATCAGATCCATCTTCAAAATCAGCATGGTTGTATGATTCAACATACTGCCTTAGACGTTTGGCGGCCCAAGCAAGTGCACAACAAGTCTTTTCTAACATTGAGTATCTAGACTCACAATCTGTGAACTTTTTACTCAAGTAGTAGATGGCATGCTTTTTCTTCCTGTCTCGTCATGTTGACCGAGAACACAACCCATGGAGTTCTCAAGAACCGTTAGGTACATTACCAATGGTCTTCCGGCCACTGGAGGCATCAGTATTGGAGGCTCCTACAAATATTCTTTTATTTTTTCAAATGCCCTTTGGCAATTTTCATTCCAGATCACCGCTTGATCTTTCTTTAACAATTTGAACATTGGCTCACACGTGGTTGTGAGGTGAGATATGAACCTTGCAATGTAGTTCAATCTACCTAGTAAACCACGAACCTCTTTCTTAGTTTTCGGTGCTGGAATTTCTTGTATAGCTTTTATTTTTGTAGGATCGACCTCGATTCCTTTTTCACTGACTATAAATCCCAATAGCTTTCCTGACCGTACACCAAAAGTGCACTTGTTCGGATTCAACCTTAGTCTGAACTTCCTTAACCTCTCAAACAACTTCAACAGATTCACCAAATGTCCTTCCTCCGTTTGTGACTTTGCTATCATGTCATCAACATAAACTTCAATATCACGATGAATCATATCATGAAACAAAGTGACCATCGCCCGCTGATAGGTTGTCCCTGTATTCTTCAATCCAAAGGGTATTACCTTGTAGAAAAAAGTTCTCCACGGCGTGATAAAGGTCGTTTTCTCCATGTCCTCCGGGGCCATCTTGATTTGGTTATATCCGGAGAAACCGTCCATGAAGGAAAACACTAAATACTAAGCATTATTATCAACAAGCACATCAATGTGGGGGAGCGGGAAATCGTATTTCAGGCTCGCTCTGTTTAGATCACAGTAATCTACACACATTCTAACCTTACCATTTTTCTTTGGTACAGGTACAATGTTAGCGACCCACGAAGGGTAATTCGTCACAGCAAGAAATCCGGCGTCCAACTGCTTCTGGACCTCTTCTTTGATCTTAACTGCCATGTCCGATCTAGTTCTTCTTAGCTTCTATTTCACAGGTGGGCACTCTTCTCGAAGAGGCAAGCGATGAACCACAATATCCGTATCAAGTCCGGGCATATCCTCGTATGACCAAGCAAAGACGTCTTTATACTCTTGGAGCATTTCTACCAATCTTTGCTTGACATCATCCTCTAAAGCAGCCCCTATCCTGACTTCCTTTCTATCTTCCTATGTACCCAGGTTGTCAGCTTCAATTTCCTCCTGATGAGGCAAAATAACCTTCTCTTCTTGTCTCAGCAACCTGGCGAGCTCTTCAGGCAGGTCTTCGTCTTCTTCAATCTCTTTTTTAGCTTGAAAGATTGGATTATCAAAGTCATACTGAGTCATAGACGAGTCTAAATCGGTGGCATCTGCTATGTGAAACCTGTAATGATGATGATTTGATGCTTAAAATAATATGCAAACAACATAAACCACATTGCCATTTTATTGTTAAAAATAAAAAACAAGAAAAACAAGGATCACAATATTTGAATACAAACATGCCCTTTGATTAATGATAAAACAATTGTTCAAAACATAAATAAGGATAAGGCCCTATAGACAAAGACCGCTATGCTCCGGGTAGAACATAGGGCTACACATAATCAAAAACAAGATAATTACTCTTGATGCGTCACTTGGACAATTTCTTCGATAGTCTAGTTGTTCAGGCTTCGGCCGGGAATACATGGTTGGATCCATGAATTCATATCGCAATCACTATCACCTTCGTCCTCGGACACAATGTTGATTCGGTCAAATATCACCCCGCCACTTGTAAACTGGACTAGCCCACTATAGCGTGGCGCGCTCTGCAAAGAAGAAGACGACAGGCTGTACCCCAGTCCAAACTTATCTTGTTTATTGGGGATGCTCAACACCTGCCCCCAACCCTGAGATGATCCAGATTTTACCACAGCTTGCGCTTCTTTAAATGATGACATAGCGACCTCAGGAACACTGCCCACAACTAGTGCCTTCTCTCTGACCTGGATTGTCTCAAACGCTTGACATAGAGTCTCATGTATCTCCCCATCAACCTCCACATATTTGAACGAGGATAAGTGGCTGATCATAATGTCCTCCTCACCACAGACGGTGACAATGTTACCCCCACCATATACTTTAACTTCTGATGCAAGTTCGACGTCACTGCCCCTGCCGAGTGAATCCAGGGCCGACCTAACAAGCAACTGTATGCTGGATGGATATTCATTATGTAGAAGACGACATCAAAAACCTCCAGACTAACCTGGATAGGAAGAGTTACTTCTCTGAACACAGACCTCCTTGTCCCATCAAATGCCCGCACAATCAGATCACTAGGCGTGCATATCACTCCTTGGGTGTCCAGCTTCATCAAAGCCTTTTTGGGAAACACATTAAGCGAATACCCAGTATCCACCAGCACGTGAGATAAAACAGCCCCTCTGCACTCAATGGAAATATGCAGGGCGTGATTGTGGTTTCTCCCTTTAGGGGTCAGATCCAGATCAATAAATCCTAATCCATTTCCAGCGTTCACATGCGCCACCACTCCTTCCAGTTGGTTCACCAATATTTCTTGTGGCACATACACAGTGTTCAGAATCCTCAGAAGGGCATTCTGGTGTGCCTCAGAGCACAATAGTAATGATAAGATTGATATTTTTGACGAGGTTTGTTGTAGATGGTCTACAATCTTGTAATCGCTTTTTCTAATTAGACGCATGAATTCCTCAGCATCTTTCAACAAAGCATTCTTCTCAGCCCCTTGAGAACTTTCTTTAACAACATCCTTCCCCTTTCCCTTATCCTGTCTTTCAACACTAGCCTCTGGAGGTGCAAACACCCTCCCACTTCTCGTCATTCCGCCTGTTCCCAGCAAATTATCCACCGAATCAGCCGTCGTTCCTTTTAGCTCTTGTTTTTGGCCGTTACAAAAGACTTCAGCCCCATAGTTCCACGGGATCACCTTAGTGCTTTCATAAGGCACAAGCCCTGCCTTGGTGATTATGACGGTAGCTGGCCTCGGCGGCGCAAATATACTAATGGTTCTAAATGGAATTGAGATTGTGGCAACCTCATCTTGCTCTTGACCAATCACCTTCTCAACTTTCCCTTCACCAACTCTGTCAAATTGTAGTATGCCTTCATTTATTAATCTCTGCACATAATTTTTCAAGTCCTCACATCCCTCAGGATGAGCCAAACAGCCTTCACAGTTTTCAATACAACCAGGGAACACTCCACCCTTCAACATCCTGCTTTTAACAACACTCAAAGGAGTTTTCAGTTCTTCAACATTGCTTACCAAATTCAAACTCTCTTCCTCCACAATAGCGTTTACCCCAGTCGCTACGTGGTTAGGAATAGGATTTTGCACAACATTGGGCACATCATTCATAAAATTGCCTTGCTATCTATAAGGTCCTAAACCTGATGCTTAAAGGCTTTACAATTGTCTATGTGATGGCCGGGAGCACCTGAGTGAAAGTCACACCTGGCATTTGCATCATACCTTAGGGGTGGCGCGCCAGTTAGAGGTGCCAGCGTCCTCTTCTAAACTAACTGCAGCTGCATCAAATGTTGTAACAATTGTGAGTATGGCATTGGTGGTGCATCAAAATGTCTATTCATTGTCCTCCTACGATCTTGGAACTGCCGCGGAGCGTAATTTTGTTGTTGTTGTTGTGGACGTTGTTATTGTTATTGTGGCTGTACTGCTGGAATGGCAATACTCGCAATATGAGGTTGCTGTTGATGATACTGTTGATTTCTATTTCTGTTATTACCTCTGTATCCTGAGACTGCGTTCGTCTCCCCTTCTCTTTTCTTGTTACCAAATTCTTCCTACCTCCTCCAGATGAGGACCCTTCTCCCGCTTGGATCTTTCCCAACTTAATCCCATTTTCCACTCGTTCACCAGTGATGATTAAGTCTAAAAAACTACTAGACATATTGCCTACCAATTTCTCGTAGTACACACCAGGCAATGTAGCTATAAACAAATCAATAAGTTCCCTCTTCACCATTGGAGGTTGAACCCTTGCAGCAAGTTTGCGCCACCTCTGGGTGTACTCTTTAAATCCTTTATTCGTCCGTTGCGATAAATTATACAACTGCACACAGTTAGGCGCCAAATCACTATTATATTGATAGTATCTGACGAAAGCCTCTGCCGAGTCTCTCTAGTTTTTAATGTTGATCGGCTCCAAACCCATATACCATTCTAAGAACGGATCAGACAGGCTATCCTGAAAGAAATGCATCAGCAACTTCTCGTCATCAGAGTATGCAGACATTTTTCTATAATACGAATGAAGATGCACCCTGGGACAGGTCGCCCCCTTGTATTTATCAAAGTCTGGGACAAAGATTCTCATACCTGGGATCAGCCCCAAGTTTGACATGTCCAGACCAAGAGAGTTCTGGTTTTCAAGGTTCCTCATCTTCTCTTCTATCAGTTTAAACCTCCTGTCTGCATCCGGATGAAGTCCTGCTCCCAAATCTCCCATGGAGAAAATATCGTCTTGCTCGTCCTCCTCCCATTGAGGACCAGCATTTTCATGTACAACACATGTAGCCCTTGGAACATGTACCCCACGCCCGGAGGGATAACAGCTGTTGGAATGGCAGTGGCATGAGGAGTGCCATTGTCAACTGTAGGAGGAACAACAACAGTCCCTCCATGCAGAGCTCCACTTCCGTCAACCCTAGCAATCAGAGATTGAACGAGTGTTCTTAGCTGTTCCTGGACATTGGCGACCCCTTGCATCAGGTCCATAAATTGCGCCATACGGTCACGGAACTCCTGCAGCTCAAGTTGAATTTGGTCCATGGCTTTTTGCTGATTCCCCCTTGTTGAGTAGCGGTGAATGGTGCGGTTTTCAATCCTGAAACAGTGTTGAGAAAACCATAGAAAGAAGTAAGGTCAACAGAACCAGGAACACCTGCAATGCAATATGAAAAATGATGCAAAATGCAGACATGTAAATATGGTTTAGGGAAATCTTCCCCTTGATTCTAGTTCCAAGGGAACAACGGGATAATGAAAAGCCAACAGATGGAGCCACGAGACCTCTATCATAAATAGAGTGACGGACATAGCATCAACGCACGACATATTGCCAAGGCAAATACAACTGAGTCAGCACGACCCCATCCAAAAATCCTGGTGATGGTTGGAATACAAAACAACAAAGTACAGAAAAAGAAAATACATCAAGTACGACAGCGAGTCTGAAACTCCTCCAACAACTCCTTCATATCAGGGTGATCAGGCCTAGCAATCAATTCCTGGATAAGCAACTCCCTCCTACTGACGGTAGCATGTAAGCCTTAAGCATAATCTTCCCAGGCGCTTCCCCAAATGCATCTTCAAGTTTAGTCCTCTTCAGATATGCTTTCAACTTATATTCCTCCAACGTTGCAAGAGCTTCGCGTAACTTGCAGTCACATTCGTAATGACGAGAAGACTCACCTGGATCTTTCTCATCTTTTACACGGAGTTGAGTCTTCAACTTGACAATCTATTGACGAAGTCCATCTACTCTTTCTTTGTTGTTGGTTAGGATAATGTTCCATTGAGTGTTGAACTTTGATATCTCTAAATGTGTGTTGCATTGCTGCGAAGAGGGGCCCACAAGGACAGAAGAGTCGCCACCGTTCGTTATTTATCCTAAAATAGGGAAAGGAAACGATCAGAGAAAACCTAACTGTCACACCCCAATCATTAGTAGATCGGTCACCTGGCAAAACCTTCCTATCAGAGTCTTCTTGAAGATGGTAGGCATTTCTTTCAAACAGTTCATGACCACACTAACATCAGGTTTGAGTGCCTTAAGCTGAATAGTCTTTCTCTTTTCTGAACTTGCGGCCATTTTGTGAATGTATTTCAACCTGTCAATATAAATGCTTCCCTGAAAATAAAAATTAGTGTAAGTTATGATGCATATGTAAATGTTTATGAATGCAACAGTGCGGGATCTAGGCTATCACAAGTATCTCCCACCCTCCTAATAGGTATAAAGATAGCTTTAAATTCTTTACCCAAAATGACCCACTTACGGGATAGTTTCTACGTTGACGGACGGGGTTCTCAAGGTCATAGATACCAATGATATCACCGTCACGCAACAGGCGAGCTGTATTACGACGGTAATACCAAAGGATCTCTCTCGAGAGGAGTCTTCATGTCAGGCCTACGAGAAGCGAGTCCTCGGGGACCAACACTACACGACTACCAATATAGAAACTGGTTCTAAGAGCGGTTCCCAGAGTCACGGACCCTTCATGAATCAAATCGGGCAACAGACTAGCTGCGTTACGATAAGATCTACGAAAAGGTCTATTCTGGAGGAGCTTTCATGCTAGGCACACAAGGAGCGAGTCCTTGGGGACTAACACTAATTACTACCAATTCTAAACTATGTTTTCTCTCTTCTTTTTCCAAAGCTCGGGTGTAGAGCTTTACTTGTGATATTTTCCCAGAATCCAACAAGCAAATATAGAGCATATAATAGAAAGAGAAAGCAATAAATAAAGAACAGGATAAACATAAGTACAAAGAAAAAACACAAGCACACGGAAAACAACTAAGAAAAGTTCAACACTCTCAAATAAAGTCAAGTTAGGCTTGACTCTCTCTTGCATAGGGCAAAGCGTATCCCCAGCAGAGTCGCCATCTGTCGTACCTCGAAAAATACGATCCTCGCGACGGACGAGGAAAAAAATGTTCGAACAGAGTCGCCACCAAAATTTATTTATTCCAAGGATGGAATAGGAAAATATCGATAAAACCTTTAAAGGGATAAGAACATGGTCATCGCAACCAATATTCTAGGTTCGGGAGTCGATTACGCAGAGGGAAGGTATTAGCACCCTCTACGTCCGTTGTACTCAACGGGAACCTCTTGATCGATTCGAGAGTGAAGTTAGCTATGCTTGTTTGTTTTCTTCTAAGGTTTCTCCTATGGGGGGAATAGGTGGTTTTAAGATAGGGTGCTCGCCAAGGATTGGGGCCCTTGTGCCTACGTATCTTCACTTGTAAGAAGTGGAAAATCAGAGCGTTCGTAGTTCGTGGGACTACGGGAAAAGAGGGGATTGTGCTCGCCAAGATCATCACAATCTTGTGCCTACGTATTCTCATTGATAAATGAGAAATCAGAGCAGCCGTAGTTCGGCTAACTACGGTAAAAAGTTTGGAAATGTGAACGAGTGTTTAGGTCGCATTCTAACTGCTAAACGTTGACTTGTCTGCTCGCTAGGGGAGGCTGAAGCACGAGTTCATATGCGCAGAAGAATGGGCTAAACAATGTTCTTTGGTAAAAGGTATGGGAACTTAAAGGTGGGAAAGAAGGAAAATTGCTCGATAGGATCATCGCAATCCTATGCCTACGTATTCTCAATGGATGTGAGAAATCAGAGCAGCCGTAGTTCGGCCAACTACGGTAAAAGGTTTGTGTTTGGAATGAACGAGAGTTTAGGTCGCATTCTAACTGCTAAACGTTGGCTTGTCTGCTCGCTAGGGGAGGCTGAAGCACGAGTTTGTTATGTGCGGAAGAAGGGACTAAACAATGTTCTTTAGTAAAAGGTATGGGAACCTAAAGGTGGGAAAGAAGGAAAATTGCTCGATAGGATCATTGCAATCCTATGCCTACGTATTCTCAATGGATGTGAGAAATCAGAGCAGCCGTAGTTCGGCCAACTACGGTAAAAGGTTTATGTTTGGAATGAACGAGAGTTTAGGTCACATTCTAACTGCTAAACATTGGCTTGTCTGCTCGCTAGGGGAGGCTGAAGCACGAGTTTGTTATGCGCGGAAGAAGGGATTAAACAATGTTCTTGACAAAAGGTGTTTTGGTTGGAAATCGCACGAGGGTGAGGAATTTAGTGTTTATCGCATTGGATGTTTTGGTTTGGGAAAGAGAATGGATTTGAATAGGTTTAAGGTTTCGATCGCACGGGGGCGAGAAAGAGGAGTTTGGTTAAGTTATTTGGAGGGAGAATGACGACTATCTGATAAACGAGACGTCAGTTTTGCAATCAATTAATCGGGATATCATTGGAATGCTAGATCCCAACAACACCTTTTTCATTCAATTAATTATGAAATTGTATTTGAATGGACAATTATGAATATTTGTCCAAATAGTTAGGGCACGTGTTTTATAAACGAAAGGTCGAGTAATCCATAACCTAAAGCGTACGCCCCAAGAGTGGTTACTCAAGAATTCAAGGAGTGCGAGACTCCAAGAACTCAATTCTTTCGTAGTTTAATTAAGAAAATAGTTTGGATTTGACACATGGTTTAGAGACATACTAAGGTTTGGACTCGACCGTATGAAGGTGAGGAACGAGGTTAGAAAAGGTTGTATGTTTAAGAGGGATGACGACTATTCGATAAACGAGACGTCGGCCTCGTAACCAATTAGTCTAGGTACCGTTGGAATGCTAGATCCCAACGACATCCTTTTCATCCCATTAGATATGAAATAGTATTTGTCGAACAATGAAAGTACTTGTCCGAATAAGTAGGAGAAGCGTTTTAGGAACGAAAGTTCGAATGACACGCTAACCGAGGCGTACACCTCGATAGTTCTCATTCTCGAATTCAAGGAATGCGTGACTCCAAAAACTCGATACTTTCGTAATTTAATTAAGAAAAAATGATTTGAAAATAATGTAGGTGGGCTAAACTAGGGTAGGCGTACCATTCGGGTTAGGGTTTGCGAATGTTGAATGCTTTAACAGAGTTGGGTAATTTTAGCGATGAAAGATGAAACGACCACAACTCAAGGCGTACGCCTCGAGAGCGGTCGCTTAAGGATCCGAGGAATGCTAGACTCCAAAGACCCACTGCTTTCATATAAATTAAAAGGAAGATTTTTTTTATTTATATCTAAACAAATAAAAGATTTTGAATTTAATAAAAGAAAAAAAAGTTTGATAAATTAAATAAATTTTAAATAAATCAAATTTAAAACAAATATCAAATATATAAAAAAATCTAATAATATTATTAATAATATTGCCAACATTACTAATTATATTATTAACAACTAGTTTTCTAAAATAAAACCTTTTCAAATTCCATTAGGTCTTAATTAAACTATAAGCCAATATAATATTACTAAAAAAAACTTCATGCATCAAATAAATCCTAATATAATATAAATTAAATAGATCAGCCACCAAAAAATCAGCCCAAACGTTATTTGTCCCCCCCCCCCCACGTGATTAGCTCGGGTCATGGGAAACCCAACTCATTTCGCAGCCCACAGAAACCAAAGGACAAGGAAGTGCAACGGTTACATGGAAAGAACTAATTGGGAAAAGAAAAACTAAAGTCACATGCGTGACCCTGGGGAAGATAAAAGACCGACCATAATGACGGTAATCAAACCTCTTCATTACTCGAGATTCTCTTTCATTATGGATCTGCTATCCTTCACTTACCAGCATTCAAGTTAAAAAAGAACATGTGAATGACCTACATTCTAGCTCTAATCTCCTTCTAAAATGCAATCTCAGTTTCTCTTCCTCTACCCACGAACTCACAAAACCCGATCTCCTTCTTTAACTTAAAACCCCAAATAGCAAATACCAAACCCTAATCCCTCTATTAACCAGCTCAAACAACACATAGAAAACTTTTTTGGTTATTCATGGCGTACAAATCAATAACGAGAAATCGATGAAGAAGAGCCAGGGTTTTACCTATCAGAAACGGTCCGTTGATTCTAACAAGGTAATCAACTTCTGATCTTTCTGTTTGTTGAGTTCTATCCTTTCACTTTTATCTGCTTGTATGTTGATTACGCCGTGTATGCGTGTGGCTGTGTTCTAGTTGATTAGATCTTCGATGTGAAGCTCTATCAATCTTTAGAAAGAACTTTGAAATGACTTTTAGGTAGGATGGATTGAACTTCGTAGAGATGTGCTAAGGTTTTTTTTTCTTGGCTGCCCCCTTTCTCAAAGTATCCAATATATAGGGGGTTAATGCTATGCGATTAGGGTTTTGTTCTCCCAGCAAGATGCGAGTTTTGGGTGGAAATTGGGGTTCCTTTCGGACTCCTTTTTGTGATTTCTGTTTGTTACTTGTTTTTGGAAATATTTGTTTGTTGTTTGCTTTTTGTTTTACCTTGCCTTTTTTACCGCGTGAACTCACCACTACACGATTTTTACTGCACAAAAAATGGTTTTTACTGCCATAGAATTACTGATGTAGCCTTGAAAACATCCTAATCTTTAAATTCTTATTTTGTAACAGGTTCTGTCTTTCGTTCATAAGACTTTGCGAAGCTCGTCTGATGATAGCCTAACTGGATGCTTGATGCTTTTCAGAGTCAAAATAGTAAGCATATTTTCTGATAACTTGGATTTGTCTCAATGAGATTATCATTTTGATATGTTGCATTCTTGCAGACTTTGATTGTAACTTGAGGGAAACAAAACGCTTGGTGTGTGAATTGTTGAGTTTAGAATAAGTTCTCATGGGATAGCCAACTTTTAAAACATGAACTGGTTGATTCGCTCTTGCACTGTCCTTCAGACGCAACCGCGTCATTGTTGATTAATCATGCTTCAACAACGAACTGTGTTTCGTGTATAACACTCTCTCAAGGCTGCACCATTTTTCATCAACTGATTTCTAATAACCTATTGATCTTTCTTCAACAACGAACTGTGTTTCGTGTATAACAAAAATCGAAGGTCACAACTCAGGCGTAAAGAATTTAGAACCGAGGTTAGCTTGATTTCCATTCTACTTCCTGAAGTCAATATAATGATGTTGTCCCTGATGTTAGTTTTTCTCCATTATTCAGGTTTCTTCTTTGATTCGCAAGAGGTAAACACAATGAATGATTTTGAAGTTTGGTGAGGCGTCAACGGTTGACTGGTATAAACAAACACAATATCTGGTATAGGCCTTTCTAATTTTGGAATGTGTATTGATTTACTTTAAGGATTGTGTTCAATTTTATGAGGCTTTTACTCTTACCAACAACTGTTAGGTATCACAATGGACAAATGATGCATAAAGGTTTCGATGGAATTAAGATGGCCAAGGCATTTGAATATGATTTGGATGTCAAGAGAGTCAACACTCTGATTTTTTAATGTCTTTTGCAACCGAGTTACTCAAGGAGGAGCCACACAAGGATTCAGGGCATGGCCCAAAGTGAAAGTCAATGACCTTGTCAATGTCATCAAATGTACATGCTAGCTGTAATAAACCATGGTGCAACCTGTCCCTATCATTTTCTGTGCTGAAACCTTTCTCAAAACTTTCCTTCTTATCAGTGTGTGAAATATGTTTCAGGTATAATGCGGGGTGTTAGATTTGAAGTAGTGGTGCTATGCTTAGGCGTGAAGCTCGTGTTAAGGAAGAGCTCAACAATGACGGCCTGGATTGATCATGAACTAGCGCGAGACCTGGTGTAACACCACAGTGATGAAAGCATAGATGAAGTACATTCATGATACTTCAGTAGCATAACCATAAGAACCAAAACGCCATTTATTGTGGATCCTGATTTGCGAGGCTTCCTTGAACTTCTCTTGTTCTCGCATCGTCTTAATGTGTGGTATGATGGTAAACAATATTACTAGTGTTTAGTAATATCGTTATTTTATGAACTGATCGCATCTCGTTTTGATTCCTACTTGGCTTTGAGGTGTGTGTGTGCCTTTGAAAACCATACGTGAAACATTTCTTGCCTTGTTTCTTTCTTGTTGCTTTCTATGTGGTTATCTTGTTGTATTTGCATTGTGGACTAATTGCAGCTGGTTTTGTTGAATGCGAGGTATGTACGGCTACTGTCAGTCGGAGGACGGAGCTTGCGTAAAGAATATGCGACGAGTTGTAGCTTTGTAGTTTTGGCTATTCTTTGAATTCTCTGCATCTTTGGTTTTCCATGGTGGTTATAGTGAAAACAAGGAGCTTCAAAGGTGTCTTGTGATATTGGTAGTTTACAGAAGACTTGAGGTGGGAGCTATGCATGAACACTAAGAAGTCGCAAGCGAAAATCCATCCATGAAGTCGATTTGCGTGCTGCTCTTGATGAAAGCGGAGCTTGGAGCGAAATGAAAGGCATTGTTAGGCATAAGACTTAGTATTGTGTATAGCTTCTTCCCTTACTCATAACTCTATCCCATGATTACTTCATGATCTTGGAATTCTGCTGCTATCTTAAATTGACTGTTTTGTGACTTGACCAAACCCTGTGATCTTGTACTTTTGCAGTAGTTTATGAATTTTGGATCAATGAACTTGGCTCTTCAATGATATTTATGTAACTTAAGCCTTATAAGTTTCCTTGAACTTACATATTGCAGTTTTGTTGTTAATGCCTCTTTTTTGGAATGTGGGATGAAGTGGGCCATGTGCTTGTGTTTTGCTTTTGACGTACTGCTCGTGTTAAAGATGTCCCCATATGAAAATGTGCATATTTTCCTGATACAATACTTAATTTGTGACCACTTTTATGACCTGTATATATGGTTAGTATAGGAATTTGAAAATGATGCACCACGTCTTTTATGCTTAAACTGAACTTGCAATTCAACAATTGGTATCAATTTGGGAATTGGATTAGCACATGGCCACTCGAGATCAAATTGGGACCACTTGTGATTAAATCTGTGAATCAATCATTAAGACTCACCCTAATTTATGTTTAGCACATGACTTGGAAAAATGGATTAAGAACTGATTTGAAAAGCTTTTGTTCAAAGTTTAAAATAAGCTAGCAAAGTGAACCGGGTTTAAAAGTTTAATCATGGTTTCCTATACTATTAAGTTATATCTCGTACGCAATCTTAATTCGTATGAATTTACCATATACTATGACCATACCACGATCCTTTAAAATGAAATGAACTACGTCTTAAACAAATTGACTCTAGAAAACTAGCTCATTAGATCATAACTTGATGTTTGAACACTTAAATCCAAATTTGCTACTAATTGACATAGCTTGAAACTCCCAACTAGTACAAGTATGGCCAGAGGGTGAATTGACTGTGTCTTAGAAACATGAATGATCATAACTTGATCCCGCTGAAACATGACTTGAAATTTGCAAGCTAAATCTAAGTTTGTCACAAACTGATTTAGAATCCAAACATAGCTTGACGCTTACAGTCAATTCGAGCAAGGCTTGAAGATAAATCGACCGTGTCTAGAAGCATCATACGAAATATCTTTGAACAACTTGAATTAAGGGCAGATCATACGAACAACTTATTGTGAGGCTTAAACAACCTTAGAGAAGTTTGTAACCAAGTTGAAACAAAGTTTAAATTTCTTGAAACCCATCAATTGTGTTGCGAAATGGATTCAACCATGCATTTGACGCCATTGTACCATGTCTGTCTGATCGTGAGAACGAGGACACACATGAGCTTGGGTATAAGGGGTTAGAGGCATGCTCTTCCCACATAAATTGCTAGGGATTATAACCACGATGAGTACATATAAAGTCTTTATAAACGGAGTCTTAGAGAATCATGGCCAGAAATCATGAAACCGTCAAACATCCATTTAAACCGAAGTAGGACAAGTTTGGGGTATGACACTAATACATTCAAGCTCAAAGTTCACCACTCAAGAATTCAGGCTTAATTCAATTTTTGCGAATGAATGAGCCTATCAGACTCAATTCATAGATCTAAGAGTTGTGACCAAGTTACAAAGTCAATAAGTTTTGTGACATTATACATATTTAAGAAAGCCATGCTAATTCTCTTCTTGGGTACCAACCTTCTCTACCTCATTATTTCTCGTGTTGGTGCTGAGGCACAAGATATTCTTAACCAGTACAAGTTCCAAAGAAATCAATTCATTCATAACATGGTTCGACGACATGCTTAACAAGTAAAGCCTACCTTCCATTACGGCTTGTACAAAATGTTAGATTGGCATTTAAAATTGGGAGAGCAAAGGTAAAAATTGCTGAAAGGAGATAACCGTAGCATGTTACAGTTATACGGTAATCACGAAGAGTTTCCAATTATTATACTACCTGCACGGAGCATCTCAAGGGAAGAACAAATTAACGCAATTGTCAGACTAATTGGATCGAAGAATCACGCCACCATGTTCAAACGAAATTCCTAAGTGACACCCGCATGCTTACGGTGGGTACTGATACTATCTTGCGAGCAATGAGTAAAAGCCATACATTTATTGATGTTCAATTTGCAACAGAGATCTGAATAAGCTTAACATCTTAAAAAACAACAACACTTTATACATGTCACATCATAACTATTACAAGCAGAGTTTAATTCAAGAGGTTGGAACAATATTTTCTATTCAAAGACCTAAATACATCACGAAGCAGACGTGTTCAAAACAGCCCTGCTGTTCACCGTTATGCACAATGAAAGAAAGGACATAGAACCTCAGCACATGGAAACCATAAGTCCAGAAGAAAGAGGCCCTAACAGATCAAATAGAGTACAATGATTGAGCTGCAGAATGTTCGTCTTGAACTTCAAATTGAGGTCCCGCAACGAATATCCCAACTTCCCGCAACTACCTCACTAGCAGCCTGCCACAACCTCTTCATCACCCTGTTCAGAACAAGTCAAGAAAGAAGTTTGGGTTACTTTTCAGGACAGCAGTAAATCCACAACAGTTGGAAAATATTAAACACATTCTTCATAGCGGTTCCTTTCTTAATCACTACGACACACACTTACTACTTAATTCAATCTAGACACACCTGTGGAGAGATAATTCAGCAGTTGCTGAGATGGGTCTGGAAATACAATAAAAATCTTGAGGAGCAAGCTTCACAACTGCATATGTTGTCTACCTGGTTTCAGACTGTTTAGGTTTCTGCATCTGCTTCTCACGACTGTCCACTAAGGACGGCAGCAACTTACTCCCTATATGCTCAAAGATCCTGAAGCTTACTACCACCTACCAATCTGATGGAAGATACCTGATTGAGACAGAAGAGAATGGAAGCCCTATTTTAGAAGTCAAGACAATATATGTAAAAAACAATCACCATTTTAGAGTTAAAGCTGATAGTCTAATCAATGATACTAACCTTACTGCAACTCAGTACAAACAGTGGAGCTAGCAAGATCTGAGTGGGTTGTCCTATATGCAAACTAGTCTTTGGTTGAAGGTGAACAAAGCAAAGAACTACGTAACATTGCCCCATTCCCAGGCCTCTGCTTCCAGATTACCAGCAGCTACTGAGTTCCACACGTTCTCGTAGTTTGAATGCCTCAAGGATTTTAGGTAACAGTGAGCTGGTAGACTATACATTGGAAGTCCTCAATTCGAAAGACGGTGTTGAGAAGCACACTTTCTTCCGCAAATTCCCAAGATCATGATTAAACCTGCAAGAATTAGGTGTATCAGTCAGACATTCAAAGAACAACAACCAGACCACTACCTTCTTCATGTGATAGTTACAATTTGTAACGTTGGACCGAAACTATAGAAAACCAAAGGAAAATTCACTTAAACAACGCAAACATAGTTGATTACGCTATGGACAGTCACAAAATACCCTACCAAATTGAAGATGTTCCTTTGCCAGTGATGACAACACCTCTGAGCCTCTCCTTAATGAAGTAAAAATGCTACCAAATACAGCTTGTTTGATTCTCAAGAAATTGATTTCCAACGCACAGATGTCCAGCAAATACATGAGAGGAAGCTCCTTGAGCTTAAATCAAGCTTGTGCATCAGTGATCATTTGCCCCCTTTGTTCCTCCGATAAGAATGTTGTAACTCATGGATTTCTGCATTATGAACAAAAACATGTTTTAAGAGAGCTGAGGAAGCTTAAGAGGGAACCAATACCTCTTCTCATGAAAGGATTTTAACTGAAAAAGGGATGAAATATAATTACTTATCAGTTGGAAGTATGTAAAACCATATATGCTCCCTGCATTATCAAATGTGGACCATGGTGAGATCAGATATCAACAGACCACTGTGCTTCAGTATCAGATGCAAGTTTACTATTCTGGGCCGCTAATTTCTCCCCTGGCCCAAGACAAATCGCTATCCACACCTGTCAAATCACCAATCCAAAGTTAGTAAAACCATTGAGAAATATACCGGTTTAAAGAAAAGATCCAATCCAAATCTCCAGAACATTGAATCTGGACAGACAGAGCATTAAACTTGATTGGTCCAAATATCACAGATTGAGATTTTCATTAAACAAGTATCATTACCATCAAAACGAGAAAGGAAATTTTTCAAATCTTAACCAAACAGAAATGGAAGGTCTACAATCAGCAATCAAAGATTCAATCAAGGTTTTAAAAGATTCAATGCCCACAATCGTGTATAAAAAGGGGGATTTGGATCGAGGAAATCATCTTTTTCTTTTTGAGCAATTCGAAACTCAGCGAAAAAGAAAGTCACGAAAAAACCCTAGAGCCACCAAAAAAATCAAACTTAGAAAGTTCAAGAAACGGAGAGGAAACACTTATCCTGTTGACGAAACCCTCGTGCGCCGCTACGAGCCTCATCGACGGAACATCCATCTTCGTCATCTACCATTGCCACGAATTCACTCCGTCTTCGTTCGATCACGCCGCCGCCACTAATCTTCGGTAAAACTCCATTCTTGTCAGGATTATCGAATCTTTTGATTGTTTTGTGTTGTGTTTCAGGTTAAAGGAATGACAAGAGATGAAGGAGAAGGAAAATGACGAAGGTTGAACTCAGGGGAGATCGAGAGCAGAAAGAATTGAGAGAGGAGAAGGTTTTCTGATTTAGGGATTTGGGTTGCAATTAGGATTAGGGTTTTTGCTGTTTTTTTTTTATTTTTTATTGCAATATAATCACATATGCACACACACACCGTGCTTATCATACACCCACATACCGCCGCCCTTCGTTGCTGATCACACGATCTGCATACGCTCACCCACCGTGCGCCTTCACTGCCTCACCACACAGGATCACTCGCAACCCTTAATTAGCCTCATTAATCACCATTAACAACCTTTAATCTGCCATCTATTTAACCTCTAATTAATTTTGATTTAATTAATTATAACTAATAATTAACCTTTTTTAAAATGACTAATAACCTTTTAATTAATCATAATCAGTTTTTACCTTTTAATTTAATTATGTAGTTAATTCACCTTTAATATTTCACTTTATTTAATAAGTTATTTATTTTACCATTTGTCTAATAATTTCAATTAAATTAACCTTTATAAACCTTTTTTTATCTTAATAACTAAAACTCCTTTTTTTTTATAAAGTCCTATTTATCTAAATTAATCCATATTGAAAATCTTTTCGCTAATTAAATTAAATTAACCTTTTTCAAATCAACTTAATAACATTTCAGTTAAATAAATATTTATTCACTAAAAAAAAACTTTTTATAAATAATTTACATCTAATTGCCAATTTATCTAATTAATAATAAAACGTATTTAGTATTTAAACAACTTTTAAAACAAATAATAATAAAAACAACCTTTTTATTTCATAATCAATGTAATGCAAATTAACTTTAATAATAACCATAACTTTTATTTAAAAATAAAAATAAATCATTTCACATTTAAGTTAATCTTTTAAGATAGATAAAATAAAAATCACTTATGTAGTATATTAGAACATTTTATTTAAAGCCTTGTCTGTTAAAAATCTAATTTATATTAGTCTCGCTTAAAATCAATCCAACTAAAAATCAATTCAACCTCGCCTAAAAACAATCAATATCGTAATGTAATTCAATCGCGCACGCATACACCTCCTCACACATTCACGATTCACATTCACAGCTCACATTCACACCTTAGCGCTTTCATGCGTATATATGGTTTGATTTATCTGCCTTTTATCATTGCAATTTATTTTATCGCAATTCATCTTTCTCGCATCGCATCCCGTCCAAAGGAAAATCCTACACATGATTCAACAATCGTGTGTAGTGCACTCACATTTGCATCATTCTCCCCACATGATCCTTGATCCCATTCAAGTTGATCTCTAAGTTAGATCCTACCCCATAGGAGGACCTTTGTCTTTACTTTACAACTTAGACAAAACACATAAACACAACACAAACATATTCAAACACGCTAGAGAAAAAATGCCAAATCATCTTAAGCGAGATAGAATCTCCACCCCACATCAATACAATCAAGCCGTAGGGACTTTGCCTTAAGAGAGATAAAGGTGTACCTCGTCGATCCCTATCCGAGTACGTAAGTCCTTTTCTTAAGACGATGCAAAGACTATTTTCCTACAACCTGTGGCGGTTACATCTCCCTTAAAATGAAGACACATCTCTTCTCCTAAAATCAACCAACCAACTACCCTAAACCCGTAGGAACTTTGACCACAATCAAAGAATTCCTCTAACCCTTTAGGGGAACTACATATACTCTGATTCCACTCCCGTAAAGATATGTAGGCATAAGATGCGACATCTTATCGAGTATACTTAGAAATAAACCACTAGGGTCTTTTATACCCTTAAGCAGATAAACACTTAGCAATAAACAAACATAAAACAAGAGGTACCTGTAGAGTACTACAGAAACTTAGGATGCTAGTACCTTCCCTAAGTTTAACTGACCCCCGAACCTAAACTCTCTAAACCTTGCATTTGCATTGCATTGTGGGAATTTCGATCTTTATCCCTTCCTTTGGACAAATCAAAGTTCGGTTGCAAAATGAATTAAAGATTCAAACTAATCAATAGTTTGGTATCCGATTTTCACCGCGACACAAATGGCGACTTCACTGGGGACTGTCAGTGGGTCTCCCTATCTTGTTTTATTTCTTTATATATTCGTTTATTTGCTTACTTGTTTACTTGCTTATTTGTTTGTGTTCTTTATTTCTTTGGGTTGATATCTTTGAGTGGTGAGACAAAGTCCTACACCCGGACTTGAGTGAACTTAAGATAGGATAGTGATATGTTCAAAGAGGCTTATAGGGGGTAGAATCCCGACCAAGCTAACTTGAAAATCACGCTCAATTGAGACCCTCTCGAAAGATGTATTGTTGAACGAGTCCTTAATCGTGAAAACATGCACTATATTCGATGTTGGAGCCTATGATATTGAGGACCGTAGTTACCTTAACCCCACTTTGACCTTTACTAAGATGTAGTGCGGGGCTATGAGGGGGTACCCCCGAAATAGTGCTACGCGATGCTACACTCGAAAGAAGTTCTCTTGAGAATATTATTAACCCCCGAGTACTTGGGAAGTTGATAATATCCGAAAGATGGGCTAATGACTTTGGGAACCTCATTAGAACCTTGTTCTACAGGTACAATCAACCTTTAGTCCAAATCCTTTGGGAATGGGTATACCTTTTCTCTATGCTCGTTGCAAACCTAGGGTCCCCTTTGTTTGTTTATCCTTATGTTTCTATGTGCCTACTTGTGTTTGTTGCATTCATAAAGCATCATACCGCATTGGACTTCATGGGATTTACCTTTGTTTATGAACATTGTAGGGTATTATGGATCCCAATAGAAGACACACTTTGAAATACACTTTTAAAAGTCCCAAGTTGGATGACCTAAAGAAGTTGGTGACCTTGATTGAAGACCAAGAGAAGTTCAAGAGTAAGTATGGGAAGCTGATATCCTTATTGAGTCGCCAAGTAGACGAAGGACTCCTGTCCATTTTATTGCAATTCTATGATCCGCTATATCACTGTTTTATGTTTTCGGACTTCCAACTACTACCTACATTGGAAGAATACTCCTTTTTGGTTGGTCTACCTATCTTAGAAGAGTCTCCTTTCCCTTTCCTGGAAAAGGACCCCGATGAAAGAGAAATTGCTAAGGCCCTTTGTCTAAAGGTATCAGACGTCAAGGGAAATCTGATTAGTAAAGGCGGTATTTTTGGTGTGACTACGAAGTTCTTAATCAGTAAAGCAATGTTTTATGCCGATTATACGAACAAGACTTCATTCGAGGCAATCTTTGCCTTACTTGTTTATGGAGTGTTTTTGTTCCCAAGTTTTGAAGGGTTCGTCGACCTCAACGCAATTAAGATCTTTTTGAAGAATAATCCAGTACCAACTTTATTGGGTAATGCTTACCATTCTATACATCTCCGAAATTTCTATGGTGGAGGAATGATCACCTGTTGTGTGCCCCTACTCTACAAGTGGTTTATTTCGCACTTTCCGAGGTCTGCTTCCTTTTTAAGTCTCGATAGAGGGCTTTGGTCTCCAAGAGTTATGGAATTGACCCACTCAGACATTATTTGGTACAACCGAGCATATGATGGAACCTTAATTATTGATGGTCGTGGCGACTTTGCTAATGTACCATTACTCAGTTTTAATGGAGGGATCAGTTACAATCTGGTCTTAGCTCGTCGACAATTGGGATTTCCATTGAAGGAGCCGCCTAAGAGTGTCCAAGTAGAGAATATTTTCTTTAGGGAAGACAAGGAACTCCTGGACAAGGTTTTAGTTGCATGGAACCACTTGCACAAGAAAGGGAAAGAAAGCCTTGGGAAGCTTAATTGTGTGTCTTTGGAACCCTACCTTCGGTGGGTCAGAGAAAGGGCAATCAAGCTAAAGATGCCCTATTCCCGTCAAGATCCCATAGCTCCAAGGAGAGAGCCCACTTATGTCTTTATGTCTGAAGCCGAGAAGTTAGAGGTGTCCTTAAGGAAGTCGCAACATGAGTTGGAATCCTGGAAGAACAAGTACCATGTAGCAGTGGCAGAAAATGATGACTGTCAGAAGCAGAAGGTTGAACTTCAAAAGGAAAGGGATGAACTTCAGAAACAGCTACAATTGAAGGATGAAGAGCTACTCCCCTGCAAGAAGAGGAAAGTCATGGAGGATTTATTTTTCTCCGACCCACAATGCACTATTTGGAAACTAATTGTGGACAACCTTATCCGTGAGAAGACGCAATTAGAAGAGCAGCTCAAGCAGCAGAATTCGAAACTTCTTTAGTGTCTTTACTAGCTTTTATTTAGCTTTTATTTGGGAATTTTAAAAGCAATTATTTGTATTCCGTTTCGAAATTAATAAAAAACGTTTTCTTTTATTACAATGCTTATAAATAGTTGGGGATCCCATGAAGTCCTACTCATCTTGCATTACATTCTTTCTTTATTCATTTCAAGAAACTCAATTTTATTTCTCAGGTATTGTAACCATGGATTTCAAAAGAGAAGCATTGGAGTACACTTTTCAGAGCCCTAACATTGAAAGCTTGAGAGAACTAGCAGATCTAATCGAGAATCGTTACGCCTTCGCAGCAGAATATGGGGAAGTCTTCCATTTTCTCGAACTCAAGATGAAAGAAGGGCTGTTGGAGACCCTCGTTCAATTTTACGATCCGTTGTACCACTGTTTCACTTTTCCAGATTACCAGTTAATGCCGACACTGGAAGAGTATTCTGATTTCCTGAGGATGCCCGTAACGGCCCGTCCCATATTCACTGGCCAGGAAGACGCACCCAATCACCAAGAAATTGCCAATGCTACTCATCTCAGTTTGGAAGATGTGCAAGCGCACCTAATCACCAAGGAAGGAGTCCTTGGATTCCCTGCTGACTTCTTGATTGAAAAAGTCCGCTACCATGCTGAAAGACAGGAAGTCCTTATCGTGGAAGCCACCTTTGCTCTGTTGGTCTATGGGATTTTTTGGTTCCCAAAGATAGATGATTTCGTTGACATGGATGCAGTTAAGCTTTTCATACTCAAGAATCCAGTCCCTACTTTGTTAGCTGACACATATTACTCAATTCATTCAAAGAATGCCGAGGGAGGGGGACATATCGTTTGTTGTACCGCTCTGCTGTATTCATGGTTCATTGCTCGCCTAATTCGACACCCGTCTATTTGGGAAGAGGAAGAATCGCCCCGTTGGTCCGAGATAGTCATGGCCCTTACGCACTCCGACATTGTGTGGTACGACCCTACCTATGGAGGTATATGTATGATCCATAGCATCGGAGGATTTACTAACATACCACTCATTGCGAGAGAAGGATGCATAAGTTACAACCCTGCGCTGGCCCGCCTCCAATTTGGGCACCCCATGATTGGAGTGCCTGACCAGACTCTGTTAGAAGGGATCTTTCTCAAGGAAGGAGAAGATCCAGACCTGAAGACCGTCATAATTTACGCATGGAGATACATCAACCAAGAAGGAAAAGCTGCTTTAGGATACCCCAATTGTGCTGTCTCTGAAGAATATCTACATTGGGTGCGCGAAAGAGCTCTCGACCTCAAGATGCCGTTCCCTTTCCACGAACCTATGGTATTGGCTTTTCACGATCCAGATTGGTTTGATGTGAGTGAAGTAGATCAGTTGAAGGCTGCTTTGGATGAAGCTCAAAAACTGAAAGCTGCTTGGAGGAACAAGTTTTTTATACTCAAGGTAGAGAAAGAGAAGTCCCAGAGGCTGCCAAAAGTAGAACTTGCAAGGAAAAGAAAGGCGTGAGAGGATTTATTTTCCTCTCACACCTCTTCAAGAGCTGTCACCAGTGACGATCTTCCCCCGGATAATGTGGCTTGGAAGGAGTGTGTCGACCGACTCATCAAAGAGAAGGCCGAGTTGCAAGAATGCATCAGTCAGCTAGAAGGAGAACTTCGCACACAGAAGGAGCATAAGGAGTAGATCTCCGAGTTTCTCTTTTGCTTTTGATTCAATGTAATAAACTCTTAAAAGAGTACTCCGTTTTGTAATGCTTCGATCATCAAAATAAAATAAGTTTTTTCTCCAACGTTACAATACCGAAATAATTTGAGTTTCTTGAAGGTTCATACTCATTTGCATTTTGCATAAGCATAACATCGTTTTCATTCCAGGGTCTCACTCTTGCTTCATCTCTGCAGAACAAGCTGAATCACCGATACAACACTCGAGCTAGTCAACGCCAGAAGATGGATCAATCAGAGCAAGAGAACAGAATACTCCGTGATGAAGTTGCAAGTATGAAAGAAAGTTTGGAGAGGTTGAATGGTCTAGTGGAAGCTTTGTCCAATCAAGCCTCGATCAATAACCAAGAAGTTCCAAGGACTGTGATCTCTGAAGTGACGCCAACACTGATCCCAGTGGCGTCTTCTGTTGCTGAAATATCCTACAGTATGCCTCAAGGTTTCCCGTGGGGATTGTCTCCTAATTTCTTTTCGGCCGGTTACCGTCCGTCTGTATCTGAGATCCCTGTTGTGACCACTGTTCAAGATGCTCCTGTAGTTTCTGCTGTGATGACTACCACATCTCCACATGTGAATGTTGTTCCGTATATTCTGGATGAACCAATTTTACATGGGTCGCCAACTGAAACCGTGGGTTTAGAAGAGAGGATAGACGGATTTCAAGACCAATTTTCTGAATTGCAAAAAGAGTTGAAAGCCCTTCGAGGGAAGGATTTGTTTGGTAAGAGTGCCTCTGAGTTGTGTTTAGTTCCAAATGTTAAGGTCCCACCGAAGTTTAAGGTCCCTGATTTTGAAAAGTACAAGGGGAGTACTTGTCCTCAGAGTCACCTTATTATGTACGCCAGGAAGATGTCTGCCCAAACTGATAATGATCAATTACTCATTCACTACTTTCAAGACAGTTTGACAGGCGCCGCACTCAAGTGGTATATGGGGTTGGATAGTACGAACATTCGAACTTTCAATGATCTAAGAGGAGCCTTTGTCAAGCAGTATAAGTACAACATGGACATGGCGCCCGACCGAGACCAGTTGAGAGCAATGGCACAGAAAGATAAAGAGAGTTTCAAAGAATATGCTCAGCGTTGGCGCGAGCTGGCCGCGCAAGTCACACCACTATTAGAAGAAAAAGAGATGACTAAGATTTTTCTAAAGACTCTTGGTCCTTTCTTTTATAAGAAGATGGTAGCCAGTGCACCCAGTGACTTTACTGAAATGGTCAATATGGGGATGCGCTTAGAAGAAGGTGTTCGCGAAGGAAGATTGACCAAAGAAGAGAGTGCTCCTAAAAGGTATGGGAGAAGTTTTGTGAAGAAAAAGGAGCAAGGTGTAAATGCCATTCAAAAGGGACAATTCAGAAAGAGGTACATGACACCGCACCAAGTTGCAGCGGTATCACCAGTGTTTAATGCTCCGGCTTATCAACTACAGTCCCTGCAACCCTATCAGCAACCTCCGTCTCCCGTTGCTCAACAACCACAACCTCAGAAAAGTCCACAGTACCCTCAGCAGAATCGGCCATCCAGCAATCAAGGTCGTGTGTATAGAAAAATAAATTTTGATCCGATCCCAATGACATATGCTGATTTATTCCCCGCCTTGATTAAGAAGGGTCACATTCAGACAAGAGCTCCACCTTTGGCCCCCACGAATCATCCTCCCTCTTATAGAGCTGACAAGTTTTGTCCTTACCATCAGGGCGCTCCAGGACATGATATTGAGAGTTGTTTCGGTTTGAAGATGGATGTCCAGAGGCTCATTAAAAATGGAATCTTGTCTTTTAGGGATTCTGACCCTAATGTACAGAAGAATCCATTACCACCACATGGTTCGCCCTCTGTCAATATGATTGAAGATTGTTTAGAAACTGATAATCAGGAAGTTTCAAACAAAGAGGCTGAGGAAGTTTGTGTCATAGTACCCCATTTTAAGGAAGTGGAACGTATAGAGATTGTTTACAATAGCAGGAAGCCAACTGTTATTCCTTTGGTAATCAATGTGCCTGGACCTGTCCCTTATACTTCCAGTAAGGGTATCCCCTACAGGTACAACGCTACGATGTTGGAGAATGGAAAAGAAGTGCCTTTGCCCACTGCACCCTCAGTAGTTAATATTGTAGATGTCAGTAGAGTGACAAGAAGCGGTCGAGTTTAACCAACTTTGCCACCGAAAGAAAAAGAAGTTTTGTTCAAACCATCAGGCTCAAAAGACCCAACTGTGGGGCAATCTGGTGGATCTAATTTATCCAACTCAGATGAATGTTTGAAAGTAATCAAAAGAAGCGAGTATAAGGTTGCAGATCAGCTTCTGCAAACCCCGTCGAAGATTTCTGTGCTACAATTGCTGATGAGTTCCGAGGCTCATAGAGAAGCACTTCAGAAGATTTCGGAACAAGCCTATGTCGAGCAGGATGTGACCATGGAACAATTTGATAACATCATTGGCAATATTACTTCGAGTGATAATCTGGGTTTCAATGAAGACGATCTCCCAGAGGAAGGAAGGAAACATAACATGGCTCTACATATTTCTGTGAACCGCGGAAACGACTCTCTGTCTAGTGTGTTGGTTGATACTGGATCGTCTCTAAATGTAATGCCTAGAACTACTCTATCTATGTTATCGTATCAAGGACCGCCGATGAGGCCAAGTCGCGTTATTGTCAAAGCTTTCGACGGGTCAAGGAAAACGGTAATTGGTGTGGTAGATTTGCCCATGACTATTGGATTACAGACTTTTATGATCACTTTTCAGGTCATGGACATTCGTGCCGCCTATAGATGTTTGCTAGGGAGGCCATGGATACATGAAGCTGGAGCAGTTACTTCTACCCTGCATCAGAAGTTGAAATATGTTTTAGAGGGGAAAACAGTTACAATTTGTGGAGAAAGAGCTTTGGTGGTAAGTCACTTGTCATCATTCTCATATGTCGAAGCTGAGGAAGAGGTCGGCACGCAATTTCAAGCTTTGTCTATTGTGGGCGAGGGTGCCCAGAAGTCTCAAGCATCCATGTCATCATTTAAAGACACGTAGCGAGTAGTGAACAGTGGTCATCAAACAATGTGGGGAAAGGTGTTGTCTTTGCCAGAAAACAAAAACAAGGAAGGTCTCGGCTTCACCAGCAATTCTGCTCAACAAGGCACCAAGAATCAAGGGTTTCCGCTGATCAATGAAGTGTTCCGTAGTGGAGGAGTCGTCCATCATCCTCAGATTAATGTTGTGTCAGAGGACGAACTTGAGGGTTACATATCAGATGGTTCTGCAAGGTCCTCCATTCCTTACGAAGACTATGAGCCCTATATGGAAGACCCATGCTATGTTTCGGATGAATTTGACTATACCTTTGGAGTTTATGCCGTCACCGAAAAGGATCCCGATGAAGACATCCCAGACTTTGTGACCCCAGGTGTCGTAGTCAAGAATTGGAGTGCGGTTCAAGCCCCTACCGCCATTCATATATCTAAGTAAAGCATTTGTCTTAAATTTTTTCGCTCTGCCCAAGACGAAACTGCATTTGTTAGGGCTTATTTTCAATAATTCCCTTTGCTCTGCCCAAGGCAAAGGTGACTTTGTTGGGCGTGTCTTTTTGGTTTTGCTATCATCAATAAACTACTTTCATTTACATTTGTGTTTTATATTTATTCACGATGTTGGAAAATAATAAGTAGGATCTCGCGTACACACACTTTCCACTTTACAAAAACTTATTGAAAATCACATCACTTGCGCAGATTGCTACATAAATTACATCCTCGGAATAATGATCCGCTACCTTCCCCGAATTTTGAGTTTCCTTTGTATGAAGCTGAGGATGAAGAAGATGATATCCCAGAAGAAATTTCCAGACTGCTGGAGAAAGAAGAGAAAGCTATCCAACCTCATCAAGAGCCAGTGGAAGTAATCAACTTGGGATCGGAGGAAATCCGTAGAGAATTGAAAATTGGAGCTTTGCTCAAACCCGATGTGAAGAAACAGCTGATTGATTTGCTTGGAGAGTTTGTCGATGTGTTTGCTTGGTCATATCAAGACATGCCCGGATTGGACACAGCTATAGTCGAACATCATTTATTGTTGAAGCCAGAGTGCCCGCCAGTGAAACAGAAGCTTAGAAGAACTCGACCCGATATGGCTCTAAAGATTAAGGAAGAGGTACAGAAACAAATTGATGCAGGTTTCCTTGTTACTGCCGAGTATCCACTATGGTTAGCTAACATTGTGCCCGTTCCAAAGAAGGATGGTAAGGTTCGCATGTGTGTAGACTACAGAGATTTGAATAAAGCTAGTCCGAAAGATGATTTCCCATTGCCTCACATTGACATCTTGGTGGACAGTACTGCAAGATATGAGGTTTTCTCCTTCATGGATGGTTTTTCAGGTTACAACCAGATTAGAATGGCTCCCGAGGACAGAGAGAAAACGTCATTCATCACGCCCTGGGGCACCTTTTGTTACAAAGTTATGCCGTTTGGATTAAAGAATGCAGGGGCAACATATCAGAGAGATATGACTACTTTGTTCCATGATATGATGCAAAAGAGATCGAGGTGTATGTGGATGATATGATAGCTAAGTCGAAGACCGAAAATGATCATGTTAAACACCTGGCTAAGCTGTTTGGTCGTTTGAGGGAATACAAGCTTCGTTTGAACCCCAACAAGTGCACATTTGGAGTACGATCAGGGAAACTATTGGGTTTCATTGCCAGTCAAAGAGGGATTGAAGTGGACCCTGACAAAGTGAAAGCTATCCGGGAAATGCCAGCTCCCGCCACCGAGAAACAAGTTAGAGGATTCTTGGGACGTTTGAACTACATCTCCAGGTTTATATCCAACATGACCGCTACGTGCAAACCTATATTCAGGCTTCTGAGGAAAGAACAAGGGTACGTTTGGACTGAAGACTGTCAAAAGGCTTTTGATAGTATCAAAGAGTATTTGCTTGAACCACCTATCCTGATACCGCCAGTTGAAGGACGACCTTTGATTATGTATTTGACTGTTTTAGAAGATTCAATGGGTTGTGTACTCAGTCAGCGAGATGAAACAGGAAAGTAAGATCATGTCACTTATTACTTGAGCAAGAAATTTACTGACTGTGAAACAAGGTACACTATGTTAGAGAAGACTTGTTGCGCTCTAGCGTGGGCCGCCAAGCGTTTGCACCAGTATATGTTGAATCACACTACTTGGTTAGTTTTAAAGATGGATCCTATCAAGTATATTTTTGAGAAGCCCGCTTTGACTGGGAGAATTGCTAGATGGCAGATGTTGTTGTCTGAATATGATATCGAGTATCATACTCAGAATGCTGTTAGAGGAAGTGTCTTGGCTGATCATCTGGCTCACCAGCCCATTTTGGATCATCAACCCTCAAACGACGACTTTCTTGATGAAGATGTTATGTTCTTAAAGATGAAAGACTGTGAAGAACCCGTACATGGTGAAGGGCCAGAGCCAGGTTCTCAATGGGGTTTAGTTTTTGATGGAGTTGTCAACGCTCATGGAAAAGGGATAGGTGATGTTATCGTGACTCCTCAAGGGACCCACTTCCTGTTTACATCCAGATTAATATTCCAGTGTACTAATAATAAAGCTGAGTACGAGGCGTGCATTATGGGTCTTGAAGAAGCAATCGATCTGAGAATTAAGAATTTAGATGTGTTTGGTGATTCTGCAGTGGTAATCAACCAAATTACTGGAGAATGGATAACTCGACATGATAATTTGGTCCCATACAGGGATTATGCTAGAAGACTGTTACCGTTCTTTGATAGGGTTGAGTTTCATCATATCCCTCGTGATGAGAATAGAATGGCAGACGCGTTGGCCACTTTGGCCTCGATGATTGTGGCAAACATTTGGAACGAGTGTCCCCGGATTGAAGTAAAACATCTTGATAGACCTGCCTACATCTTTGCTATCGAAGAAGTTGAAGATGGCAAACCTTGGTACCATGACATCGAAGTGTTTCTTAGAACTCAAGAATATCCTTTGGGAGCTTCCAACAAAGATAAGAAAACTTTGAGAAGGTTGGCTGGAAATTTTCTTCTGAGTAACAATGTGTTGTACAAGCGGAATTTTGACATGGTCTTATTGAGATGTGTTGACAAACAAGAAGCGGATATGTTGATGACGGAAATTCACGAAGGATCTTTTGGAACTCATGCCAACGGACATGCTATGGCTAAGAAGCTTTTAAGGGCTGGTTATTATTGGATCACAATGGAATCAGATTGTTACAAGTTTGCTAAAAAGTGTCACAAGTGTCAGATTTACGCAGATAAGATTCACGTACCTCCAACTTTGTTGAATGTTATCTCATCACCGTGGCCATTCTCTATGTGGGGAATTGATATGATTGGAATGATAGAGCCGAAAGCGTCTAATGGACACCGATTCATCTTAGTAGCCATTGATTATTTTACCAAGTGGGTCGAGGCGGCTTCCTATGCTAATGTAACTCGACATGTGGTTGTCAAATTTATCAAGAATCAGCTCATTTGCCGATATGGTGTGCCAAGCAGAATTATTACAGACAACGGTTCCAATTTGAACAACAAGATGATGAAAGAGTTGTGTGAAGAATTCAAGATTGAGCATCATAACTCTTCCCCTTACAAACCAAAGATGAATGGGGTTGTTGAAGCCGCCAACAAAAACATTAAGAAGATCATTCAGAAAATGGTTGTTACTTACAAAGATTGGCACGAAATGCTCCCATTCGCCTTACATGGATATTGTACGATGGTACAAACATCGAATGGGGCAACTCCATTTTCACTTGTTTACGGTATGGAAGCAGTACTCCCGATAGAAGTTGAGATTCCTTCTATGAGGATCTTGGTAGAGGCAAAGTTATCGGAAGCTGAATGGTGTTAGAACAGATATGATCAGTTTAACTTAATCGAAGAAAAGAGGATGGCTGCGCTATGCCATGGGCAGTTGTATCAGCAGAGGATGAATAAGGCATTTGACAAGAAGGTTCGACCCCGTGTATTCAAAGAAGGTGACCTCGTGCTTAAGAAGATTCAGTCTTTCCTCACCGACGTCAAAGGAAAATGGGCCCCGAATTATGATGGACCATATGTAGTAAAAAAGGTTTTGACAGGAGGCGCTTTGATGTTAGCAACAATGGACGGAGAAGAGATCACTCGCCCTGTTAACACGGATGCTGTTAAGAAATATTTTGTCTAAGAGAATCAAGTCATTATTCCCTTTATGTAATCGCTATTACTTTCCAACATTGTAATATTAGGGGTCACGCTGACCACCATTCAATAAAAAGTTTTCATTTATCATAAATCTGTATTATTGATAGCAAAATCCAAATTGATTTAAACCTTTTCAAAACTTTGTTCTACTTGATATATGAATAACAAAAGGATGACCGGGGGACGTTTATTTCGTCCGAGAAAAACAACAATGTTATGTGCTTCTCCAGGGCAAGAGGATTTATTTTATCCAGACACAAAGGTTGCCTCTGTTCGAGGACTTTCTTCGCAGGCGATAAGGGATCTATGGAGATTTTGCTTGAGTACCCTTTTGTTTGAGGCGTTTATTTCGCTTCTCCCAATCCGTCAGCATACGCATAGCATATAAGTAGACAGCATGGCATGTGCATTTTTCGCATTCTTTGTATTTGTTTTGTTCTGTCGTTTTGGCTATAGTTATCCCTAGGTGTCTAGGTGCGTCTTATCTCTCCACGTAGATTCGTCCACCCTAGGCAGAAAGAGCACAATGTTTCATTTTCCCCATGAAGTTCAACCCTCATGGAAGACGGTTATTTCAGTACAATCCCATTTGAGTTCATACCTCAATGGTTGAGTCTTGCTTGACAGTTTCTCTTCAGTTATTTCCTGAATTGAACTTCGGTCTTTGGCGATCGCATCATGAACATCTCCAACTTTTAAGCGTGGATGCATTTATTTTGCACTCTCTTCCTCAGAAAGAATGTTCAGAAAGACAGGCATTTCTTCAACAATAGCATCACAGGATTTTCTCGAGCATCCACATTCGGACTAAATAATCTCTTTATTTGAGCAACTCATTTTGATCAGGATCTTATTCAAAACGACAAACGGCATTTTCTACAAGACAGTTCATACATCCTCAGTGGATCTTTCAACATCATCAATTCATCAAAAGACATCACTTCATAAATTCATCAAAGAAGTTTACTGAAGACGTTACAAGACGTCTTTCTTTATTTGAAGACTCACAGAACATCTTACAATTACAACAAGGATGCTGCACGGGAATGCATTCCCCAGTGAGTTTACTTCGCCCAGTTTATCTCCATCGAGCGACATCTCCCTAGAAAAGTTTGATGAGGATTATCACATTAAGTCCCCCTTTTATTTGAGGAGGCATACATTACAATTCAACCGGCTCACATTTTTTTTCTGGAAATCCCCGGTGAATCTCCACAACTACATCTACAATTAAATTTACAAATTACATCTACAACAACAGAGTACATTACAGATTACATCAACAACAAACTACATCTACAAGTTCTACAACGAACTACACTTACAGTCTACAACGACATTTGCAATCTATGAAACTTACAACCCTTTGTGAAGAGGCTCTCACGAGTTTTCATCATTTCGGAAAAGAAACTGAGACCAGCTCATGATTCCCATATCATGACGTTCGGGGAGGTTCTACGTTAGAGACTGAGACCAGCTCATGATTCCTATATCATGACGTTCGGGGAGGTTCTACGTTAGAAACTGAGACCAGCTCATGATTCCCATATCATGACGTTCGGGGAGGTTCTACGTTAGAGACTGAGACCAGCTCATGATTCCCATATCATGACGCTCGGGGAGGTTCTACATTAGAGACTGAGACCAGCTTATGGTACCCATACCAGGACGCTCGGGGAAGTTTTACATTTTACTATTTCCAGTTGGATAATAAAGAGAAAAGAAGAAGAAAGGAATACGAAACGAAGCTGAATCATGCCTCAAACAAGAAAATTCATTTGAATTATTACCAACCACCACACTCTAGTAATAAGTTATCCTTCGATTACAAGTTTCCCGCCTGACGTTTCAATCGCCGTATCCTTGGTGTACGTACTACTATTATACTTTGGAGATTCCCCACTAGTGGTGGTTTCCTGCTCCCGTGGATTCCCACCTCGTTGGGTCTGTTGCTCCTTTGTTTCACGTGTCGTGTCTAGTTCATCCCCTGTGAGATCTCCTCCTCACAGGACTGTTCGGCTTGCATTTCATATCATTTGCATTCAATGGCTTCTTAAGGCCAAAAATTCGTACAATGTTTGTATTTAAGTCCCTCCTATCTCGTCGAGACGGAGATTTCAATCTCCATCTCTTCGAATAGAAGTAACTTAAATAGGGGCATCTGTCACACCCCAATTTTTGACCGTAAGACCCCACCTCTTTTTGTGCATTTTCTTTTGTTATTAGATTTAATATTTAATATTTAGGTTTTTTGCGACTAACCAGCTCGTGCAAGTGCAGTGGTGTCCAGGTATAGATTCTTATAACCAAGCATCACAAGGGCGTGACTAATACATTCAAGCTCAAAGTTCACCACTCAAGAATTCAGGCTTAATTCAATTTTTACGAATGAATGAGCCTATCAGACTCAATTCATAGATCTAAGAGTTGTGACCAAGTTACAAAGTCAATAAGTTTTGTGCCATTATACATATTCAAGAAAGCCATGCTAATTCTCTTCTTGGGTACCAACCTTCTCTACCTCATTATTTCTCGTGTTGGTGCTGAGGCACAAGATATTCTTAACCAGTACAAGTTCCAAAGAAATCAATTCATTCATAACATGGTTCGACGGCATGCTTAACAAGTAAAGCCTACCTTCCATTACGGCTTGTACAGAATGTTAGATTGGCATTTAAAATTGGGAGAGCAAAGGTAAAAATTGCTGAAAGGAGATAACCGTAGCATGTTACAGTTATATGGTAATCATGAAGAGTTTCCAATTATTATACTACCTGCACGAAGCATCTCAAGGGAAGAACAAATTAATGCAATTGTCAGACTAATTGGATCGAAGAATCACGCCACCATGTTCAACCGAAATTCTTAAGTGACACCCGCATGCTTACGGTGGGTACTGATACTATATTGCGAGCAATGAGTAAAAGCCATACATTTATTGATGTTCAATTTGCAACAGAGATCTGAATAAGCATTAACATCTTAAAAAACAACAACACTTTATACATGTTACACCATAACTATTACAAGCAGAGTTTAATTCAAGAGGTTGGAACAATATTTTCTATTCAAAGACCTAAATACATCACGAAGCAGACGTGTTCAAAACAGCCCTGCTGTTCACCGTTATGCACAATGAAAGAAAGGACATAGAACCTCAGCACATGGAAACCATAAGTCCAGAAGAAAGAGGCCCTAACGGATCAAATAGAGTATAATGATTGAGCTGCAGAATGTTCGTCTTGAACTTCAAATTGAGGTCCCGCAACAAACATCCCAACTTCCCGCAATTACCTCACTAGCAGCCTGCCACAACCTCTTCATCACCCTGTTCAGAACAAGTCAAGAAAGAAGTTTGGGTTACTTTTCAGGACAACAGTAAATCCACAGCAGTTGGAAAATATTAAACACATTCTTCATAGCGGTTCCTTTCTGAATCACTACGACACACACTTACTACTTAATTCAATCTAGACACACCTGTGGAGAGATAATTCAACAGTTGCTGAGATGGGTCTGGAAATACAATAAAAATCTTGAGGAGCAAGCTTCAAAACTGCATATGTTGTCTACCTGGTTTCAGACTGTTGAGGTTTCTGCATCTGCTTCTCACGACTGTCCACTGAGGACGGCATCAACTTACTCCCTATATGCTCTAAGATCCTGAAGCTTACTACCACCTACCAATCTGATGGAAGATACCTGATTGAGACAGAAGAGAATGGAAGCCCTATTTTAGAAGTCAAGACAACATTTGTAAAAAAAAATCACCATTTTAGAGTTAAAGCTGATAGTGTAATCAATGATACTAACCTTGCTGCAACTCAGTACAAACAGTGGAGCTAGCAAGATCTGAGTGGGCTGTCCTATATGCAAACTAGTCTTTGGTTGAAGGTGAACAAAGCAAAGAGCTATATAACATTGCCCCATTCCCAGGCCTCTGCTTCCAGATTACCAGCAACTATTGAGTTCCACACGTTCTTGTAGTTTGAATGCCTCAAGGATTTTAGGTAACAGTGAGCTGGTAGACTATACATTGGAAGTCCTCAATTCGAAAGACGGTGTTGAGAAGCACACTTTCTTCCGCAAATTCCCAAGATCATGATTAAACCTGCAAGAATTAGGTGTATCAGTCGGACATTCAAAGAACAACAACCAGACCACTACCTTCTTCATGTGATAGTTACAATTTGTAACGTTGGACCGAAACTATAGAAAACCAAAGGAAAATTCAGTTAAACAACGCAAACATAGTTGATTACGCCATGGACAGTCACAAAATACCCTACCAAGTTGAAGATGTGCCTCTGCCAGTGATGACAACACCTCTGAGCCTCTCCTTAATGAAGTAAAAATGCTACCAAATACAGCTTGTTTGATTCTCGAGAAATTGATTTCCAACGCACAGATGTCCAGCAAATACATGAGAGGAAGCTCCTTGAGCTTAAATCAAGCTCGTGCATCAGTGATCATTTGCCCCCTTTGTTCCTCCGATAAGAATGTTGTAACTCATGGATTTCTGCATTATGAACAAAAGCATGTTTTAAGAGAGCTGAGGAAGCTTAAGAGGGAACCAATACCTCTTCTCATGAAAGGATTTTAACTGAAAAAGGGATGAAATATAATTACCTATCAGCTGGAAGTATGTAAAACCATATATGCTCCCTGCATTATCAAATGTGGACCATGGTGAGATCAGATATCAACAGACCACTGCGCTTCAGTATCAGATGCAAGTTTACTATTCTGGGTCGCTAATTTCTCCCCTGGCCCAAGACAAATCGCTATCCACACCTGTCAAATCACCAATCCAAAGTTAGTAAAACCATTGAGAAATATACTGGTTTAAGGAAAAGATCCAATCCAAATCTCCAGAACATTGAATCTGGACAGACAGAGCATTAAACTTAATTGGTCCAAATATCACAGATTGAGATTTTCATTAAACAAGTATCATTACCATCAAAACGAGAAAGGAAATTTTTCAAATCTGAACCAAACAGAAATGGAAGGTCTACAATCAGCAATCAAAGATTCAATCAAGGTTTTAAAAGATTCAAAGCCCACAATCGTGTATAAAAAGGGGGATTTGGATCGAGGAAATCATCTTTTTCTTTTTGAGCAATTCGAAACTCAGCGAAAAAGAAAGTCACGAAAAAACCCTAGAGCCACCAAAAAAATCAAACTCAGAAAGTTCAAGAAACGGAGAGGAAACACTTATCCTGTTGACGAAACCCTCGTGCGCCGCTACGAGCCTCATCGACGGAACATCCATCTTCGTCATCTACCGTTGCCACGAATTCACTCCGTCTTCGTTCGATCTCGCCGCCGCCTCTAATCTTCGGTAAAACTCCATTCTTGTCAGGATTATCAAATCTTTTGATTGTTTTGTGTTGTGTTTCAGGTTAAAGGAATGACAAGAGATGAAGGAGAAGGAAAATGACGAAGGTTGAACTCAGGGGAGATCGAGAGCGGAAAGAATCGAGAGAGGAGAAGGCTTTCTGATTTAGGGATTTGGGTTGCAATTGGGATTAGGGTTTTTACTGTTTTTTTTTATATTTTTTATTGCAATATAATCACATGTGCACACACACACCGTGCTTATCATACACCCACGTACCGCCGCCCTTCGTTGCTGATCACACGATCTGCATACGCTCACCCACCGTGCGCCTTCACTGCCTCACCACACAGGATCACTCGCAACCCTTAATTAGCCTCATTAATCACCATTAACAACCTTTAATCTGCCATCTATTTAACCTCTAATTAATTTTGATTTAATTAATTATAACTAATAATTAACCTTTATTAAAATGACTAATAACCTTTTAATTAATCATAATCAGTTTTTACCTTTTAATTTAATTATGTAGTTAATTCACCTTTAATATTTGACTTTATTTAATAAGTTATTTATTTTACCATTTGTCTAATAATTTCAATTAAATTAACCTTTATAAACCTTTTTTTATCTTAATAACTAAAACTCCTTTTTTTTTATAAAGTCCTATTTATCTAAATTAATCCATATTTAAAATCTTTTCGCTAATTAAATTAAATTAACCTTTTTCAAATCAACTTAATAACATTTCAGTTAAATAAATAATTATTCACTAAAAAAAAACTTTTTATAAATAATTTACATCTAATTGCCAATTTATCTAATTAATAATAAAACCTATTTAGTATTTAAACAACTTTTAAAACAAATAATAATAAAAACAACCTATTTATTTCATAATCAATGTAATGCAAATTAACTTTAATAATAACCATAACTTTTATTTAAAAATAAAAATAAATTATTTCACATTTAAGTTAATCTTTTAAGATAGATAAAATAAAAATCACTTATGTAGTATATTAGAACATTTTATTTAAAGTCTTGTCTGTTAAAAATCTAATTTATATTAGTCTCGCTTAAAATCAATCCGACTAAAAATCAATTCAACCTCGCCTAAAAACAATCAATATCGTAATGTAATTCAATCGCGCACGCGTGCACCTCCTCACACATTCACGATTCACATTCACAGCTCACACTCACACCTTAGCGCTTTAATGCGTATATATGGTTTTATTTATCTACCTTTTATCATTGCAATTTATTTTATCGCAATTCATCTTTCTCGCATCGCATCCCGTCCAAAGGAAAATCCTACACATGATTCAACAATCGTGTGTAGTGCACTCACATTTGCATCATTCTCCCCACATGATCCTTGATCCCATTCAAGTTGATCTCTAAGTTAGATCCTACCTCATAGGAGGACCTTTGTCTTTACTTTACAACTTAGACAAAACACATAAACACAACACAAACATATTCAAACACACTAGAGAAAAAATGCCAAATCATCTTAAGCGAGATAGAATCTCCACCCCACATCAATACAATCAAGCCGTAGGGACTTTGCCTTAAGAGAGATAAAGGTGTACCTCGTCGATCCCTATCCGAGTACGTAAGTCCTTTTCTTAAGACGATGCAAAGACTATTTTCCTACAACCTGTGGCGGTTACATCTCCCTTAAAATGAAGACACATCTCTTCTCCTAAAATCAATCAACCAACTACCCTAAACCCGTAGGAACTTTGACCACAGTCAAAGAATTCCTCTAACCCTTTAGGGGAACTACAGATACTCTGATTCCACTCCCGTAAGGATATGTAGGCATAAGATGCGACATCTTATCGAGTATACTTAGAAATAAACCACTAGGGTCTTTTATACCCTTAAGCAGATAAACACTTAGCAATAAACAAACATAAAACAAGAGGTTCCTGTAGAGTACTACCGAAACTTAGGATGCTAGTACCTTCCCTAAGTTTAACTGACCCCCGAACCTAAACTCTCTAAACCTTGCATTTGCATTGCATTGTGGGAATTTCGATCTTTATCCCTTCCTTTGGACAAATCAAAGTTCGGTTGCAAAATGAGTTAAAGATTCAAACTAATCAATAGTTTGGTATTCGATTTTCACCGCAACACTAACGAAAAGGGAAAAGACAGGTCATCGCAACCATATCTCAGGTTCGGGAGTCAGTTACGCAAGGGGAAGGTATAAGCACCCCTCACGTCCGTCGTACTTGACGGGATCCGCGCTTGTTGTCTAGTCTATGGGGTGAAAAACAAACTATCTACGACTGCTAAAGCTAAACGGAAAGGACTGCCTCGATAGAGCATCGCCGCTCTATGCCTATGTATTCACTTGTGCAATGGGAAAGTCAGAGTCAACTTAGTTCGGGAAACTACGGGGGGACTTGCTCGCCAAGACATCGCGTCTTGTGCCTACGTATTCTCATCTGGTATGAGAAATCAGAGCAAAACGTAGTTCAGGCTAACTACGGGAAAGCAGAGTGTTCTCGATCGCACGGGGAGCGAGAGAAAAGGTAGACGATATTAGCGCACACATTCTAGCAGTTCGGTGCATTGCTGCTCGACCATTGGAGACTTAGGCGTTACCTGTTTACGGTAGAACGGACGTAGTATGTCATTGGTTTAAAGGCACGGGAACCAAAGGACATATGCTAAACACTCTAGAAGAGTGAGAGGAAGCCCCTCACTCATCATTTCCCATGTATCTAATGCACAGCTCACAACACTCGACGGTTGCATAAAAGAAATGAAATAACAACAATGTTACCGAATGGAGTGGTTCTGTTGACCCTTGACTTTGCGTGCTAGCTTCCTTTCCAAGCTCCTCTCCTTTGATCCTTGATGATGATGTTTCGAATCGAATCGGAACCAATGTGACGCTAAACCGTCGTAGCTCGACTTATAAGAGAAGTCAAGCTATATGAGGTTGCGTATTGATTTCTGTGTCAAAGAAAAGATAGAGAAATGATATTGAGAATCATTCTCTAATTGAATCGTGTCACACGGACCAAAACAGAAGAAAGTCAAAATAAAATCAGAAGGAGAAGAGAAATGAGGAGAGAAATAAGTGGTCTTGGATCCTACATTATCTATCAACAATTTGATTAATAACGTTTTACGGAGGTCTCGTCATTGACCAAAACGAAATGAAAAAGGGATGAAAAGCCCAATAACAAATGGGAAGAAGAATTCAACTTCTAAAATTGAAATAAACTTCTAGTAGAAAAATTAAGTTCTAAAAGAAATTTAAAAGAGAATGAGCTTAAAAAAATGCTATATAAAACTCTATATTCTAAAACTATAATACAATACTATAAATTCTTAAAAGAAAATAGTAAAGAAAAATATCATATAATATCTAAAAAAATATAATACATATATTTACAAGTATATTACAAAACAAATGAATACAAAAATAATGCACAAAGGGGTGCAACAGTCAGATAGGGGGGATATGGTCCAGCAAGCTACACGGTTGGGCCAAAGCCCAAACCAACAAAAAAAAACAACAGCCAACAGAGGGGGTACAATAATGGATATGGGGGGTAAGATCCAAATATTAAACAAATGGGTCGAAGCCCACTAACCCAATCAAAGCAGGTTCCACGAAGACCTTCTTCCTCTTCATTCACTTTGGTCAGACTCCTTGTCTCTCTCCGATTTGCTTCCATTATCCTCTCCCTTACCTCCATTGTTGCTTCAAAATCAACCCTCCAGAAACAAACTTCCATTTCAACTCTCCGTCACCTCAACCCTCTCTCAAATTTCCTCTCCAAATCTTTTTACAGTTTGCATGTTGAAGACGAAATGAGTAACTGTTGGTTTATGATTTGAAACAGATCGGAGGAGTTTGGAGTGTGTTCGCTGGATTGACGATGATGAACATCTCAGAGTGTGCGAAGGTTTTTTGTTTGTGGAGATTTGGATTAAAATCGAACGGGTTAAGTTGCTTGGATGTTCAACGATGAAGATTGTTGTATAAATTCTGGAAGACACTTGAAGGTGATGGCTCGCGAAAATGGTGAAGAATCTTGGAGGTTTGTGGTAAAGATCTAAGCTCAAATCTGGATTTGGAATATGTTGAAGAGATTGAGTGGTGCGATAACGATGTTGGATCTGTGGTTCGATTGGTGGTTTTGCGTTCATGTGGATGCAGATCTGGAAGTTTGGTTGGTGTTTTGGTCGAAGCTTGTTCGTGGTTTGAATTTGATGATGTTGAAGTTTGTGTAACTCAGATCTGGATTTGGAGTTAGGGCATGAATTTGGATAAGTTTGTGTGGTGTTGAAATTAGAGGATTATTGAAGAAGACCTGGAAAGAATTTTGTGAGGATGATGAATTGATGAAGAAGGTGAGCTCAGATCTGAAAAGAAAATGATGAAGATTATGCGTTTCGTATGAAGATCTGCAGAGAAGCTTATCTTTCTTCAGCGATAAATGGCAGTCTCTTCAGAGAAGCTTATCTTTCTTCAGTGATAAGTGGCAGTCTCTTCAGAGAAGCTTATCTTTCTTCAGTGATAAGTGACAGTTTCTTCAGAGAAGCTTATCTTTCTTCAATGATAAGTGGCAGTCTTTTCAGAGAAGCTTATCTTTCTTCAGTGATAAGTGGCAGTCTCTTCAGAGAAGCTTATCTTTCTTCAGCGATAAGTGGCAGTCTCTTCAGAGAAGCTTATCTTTCTTCAGTGATAAGTGGCAGTCTCTTCAGAGAAGCTTATCTTTCTTCAGTGATAAGTGGCAGTCTCTTCAGAGAAGCTTATCTTTCTTCAGTGATAAGTGGAAGTCTCTTCAGAGAAGCTTATCTTTCTTCAGTGATAAGTGGCAGTCTCTTCAGAGAAGCTTATCTTTCTTCAGTGATAAGTGGCAGTCTCTTCAGAGAAGCTTATCTTTCTTCAGTGGTAAGTGGCAGTCTCTTCAGAGAAGCTTATCTTTCTACAGTGATAAGTGGCAGTCTCTTCAGAGAAGCTTATCTTTCTTCAGCGATAAGTGGCAGTGTCTTCAGAGAAGCTTATCTTTCTTCAGCGATAAGTGGCAGTCTCTTCATAGAAGCTTATCTTTCTTCAGTGATAAGTGGCAGTCTCTTTAGAGAAGCTTATCTTTCTTCAGCGATAAGTGGCAGTCTCTTGGGAGAAGCTTATCCTTCATCAGCAATAAGTGGCATTTTCTAGTAAGGCCCGTCGTAAACGGCTTTATCTTTTAGTTTGGTCGTAACCTTATTTCCTTTAAAGCCCGTCGTAACCGGCATTATATTGAGTCGTTACTAGTATCCCCGGTGTGTTTAGTCTTGTTTCTAGTCCATTCCTGAAGATCCCATTTGAACTTTTCGCTATAGGAAGTTCCTCATCTGATCATCCCCAGTGAGGTTGTATCCATTCTTTCGCTTCCCCGGTGAAGTCTGCTTCTCTTTTCCCGATGGAATTAATTTTCCATTTCCCCAATAAAAGTATATCCTTTTCCCCAGTAGAAGTCAATTCTTCTCCCCGGTGGAGTACCTCTGTTCCAATAAAATTGTCATCTTTATTGGATTTGTCTCTTCCCCATGTGAAGTTTCCCTGCTTACGCTATCAGTCATGTCTGAACTGTTAATTTAGTTTTTCAGTACGAGTCCCCAGTGTCGAGTCCTTGTATTTGTCGTTGTTTGTTTTACTGTTTCTTTTATTATTATCTTTGCGTCTGTGGTGTTTGCATTCAAGCATCATAAAACATCATTTAGAGTGCATGGAATATCATAACTTGTCCTTTAGCATGGCATCGGATCTAAGGGACAAAATTTTTGGTTATCTATATTTAAATACCCTTCACTATGATTCAACGAAGATTGTCATCTCTCGTCCCCCATCTAGTGAAGATATTTAAATAGGGGCAACTGTTGTACCCCAAATTTTGACCCCTTAGATTCTCATTATCATTTTAGAAGCATGATCATGAATTATCTAACCCTAAATCAGTGCAAGTTCATTATTGTCAAGTTACAAATGAATCAGGGTTTTCGCACCGACAAATTCAAAACAACTAAGGAATGATCAACCAATGATTTGGGCCAATTCAATCATGGAATGAAATCAAAGATAATATCAAAGTCAAATGAGAAGTCAATTTGAAGAAATCAGTTCAGAATCAAAGACAGTGCAGTCGAGAGGCCCCGATTAGGGTTTTTAACTAGTGAAAAGTCAACTGTGGTTTGACTTTAATGTTGGAAGGTGTTGTAATGGTGGTTTTGAGGTCCATGAAGTTCATATAGATTATTAAAGACTATTCAAGAAGTATCAAAGTCTCAGGATGTCCAGAATGTCAACAGGCGACTCAATCGGCACCGATCGATCGTACGGTTGACCGAAAAGTCAACTCCTCAAATTTTGAGAATTGGAATCCAAGTTGTTAATCAAAGTTGTTCCTTATGTCATAATGGACTTGCATATCAATTTTCATGATCATTGGATCAAGGATGAGAGAGTAATCGAAAAATCGGGAAATTAGGGTTTCAAAAGGGGCTAAACCCTAACTCCTTAACCACACACTCAATTGAGTTGGTTCCAAGCTCATTGGAAAGCTCTTGACAAGTACTACAAAATTCCCATACTAGTCCACAACCAGAAAAATTCTAAGTTATTTTCACCTTAAAAGCTTGTGTGCAACCAACTTTGAGAGGATTTTTCACCTAGTTCCAATTGGAGTTTGATTTCTTGGCAAACATGAATGTTTTAGAGCTATGTGAGGGCTTTCTAAATTGTACTAGAACATCTCAAGAGGAGTTATGAGCAGAAAGTTACATGGGTGCAAAGTTGGTGATTTCACACCTTAGTCCCACATTGATCAAAATTGCAAAATCATCTCTTCCATCCAATTGAGCCAATCTCAGCTTGTCAAACTCATTCTATCTGATATATGGAGTATGTGTAGCATGTTAGATCAGAAGTTATGCATAGAAGTATCACAAAATCAAAGCTTAAAGTTCATTGCCTTGCAAGTGGAGCAAGTTGGCAAGTTGAACTTTCCAAGCATGAGGTGGAAAGTAAAAGGCTGTACCAGCCCCTTCCCTATGGTCTATAGCCTGCTACAAACATCATAAAACCATCAAGGAGCATTGAAAAGTTGGTCTTGCAGCAGAACAAGTGGAAAACCCTCCAAGGGAGGTTTGTTTCAAAATATCTCCAAGCTTGCTTCATGGTGAAGAAAGATCTCTAGCAAGCACCTCAATCCATTTCTCTATAAAAGGAGGTCTCATTCACCTCATTCCACATAAAATCCATCTGATAAAACCTACAAAGAAGATTTGTCATTACAATTCCTTGACCTTGCTCCAAAATCTCAAAAACACCAAAGTTCATGAAAACTCCAAAATTGGTCATGAAGTGAAAATAGCTCAAATTCATTTCTATCATTTCCTACACTTCAACCACCCTCCACACAACTTCTAAATAACATATAGAAGGTGTGTAATCCATTAAACCACCTAGAAACCTCAAAAATCAAAAAGTCAAATTTCTACCTTTCATACTTTGACCAAAAGCCACATAGTTTGCCAAATCTCGGTCCAGCTTGTTCCTTGGTGTTTTAGCACTTGTAACACCTCTTATATATCATCTTGCAACTATCTAAAGTCTCACAAACCAGCTGGAAGGGCTACATCTCAAACTGGTATAAGTGTTGGCTTTATTGCAACATTCTTGAAAACTCAAAGCAACAAAAACATTCAAAAGGATCTATGGGTTTCTAGGAGTATTTTAGCTTGCTTAAGGTCATCATCACAGGTATGTAACTTGTAAACGTTGCTCTTGCATCATTTCAATTGTTTTGCATATTTGGCTTTTGGAACATAAAGCATGAACATATGAGATTTCCTTCATGACATTTTGTGTGTGCTTGGTTTATTGGTTTATAAGTTGTTATACATATTTTATGCTGTATAAAAGAGATGTGTATGCTCTTATCCTCACAAAACATCCTTGCCTAATAAGATAATCATGTTGCTGTTGTATAATGATGTTTATGCTTGTGCTCACATATCAAACTTGCATTTTGTGAAGATAGTTCAAATCTTTGATTCCTAACTGCTTTGGTATGATGTTTGTAATGGGTATTCATGATCAAATATGTTGTTTCACCTAGCCTAGATCATTTGATCCCAAGTGTGTGTTTTCTTGTCAAGAACTTGCATTTCCTATGATGATACCACAACCTGTTAAATATGAACATGTTTGATGCTTTGGAACCTCTCTATTTGGCTCATGTAAGGTGTAAGAACTGTTACTTTGCACAGAATTTGGTGTGTTCATGTTGCTCACTTGTTAAATGCACTTTTGCACATATTTTCAAGCATAACACCAGTTCTGGTTTTTGATACACTTTAAGCTCATCTAGTTGTTAAAACATCTCATATGCATCATGTTAAACATGCCTAAAACCTGGTTTGAGTGTTATAACAATTAATGTAGATTTTGAATCTCAAGTGTATTGTTTTTAAGCATTTCCTTGCATATTACATGACAGATTTGGTTCTAGGGCATTTCTACTTAAACCACTTGTCTAGACACCTCCAATATATCATTTTAAATGTGTTCAAATATTCACTTAAGTGTGAGAGCAAGTATTTTAAGATTCCACTTTCAAAATGCAAGTTTCACATACATTTTTGCAAAATACTCGCCACTTTCTCATGCTGTAAATTTTAATGATGTTCAAGGGTTTAGACTCATTTCATATGATATATTAGAGGTGTAGGACATATCAACTTGAAGAGAAATGGCCTGGAACCAAACTGTCCAAAAACTCATCTTGAAAATGTCACATTTTGTACTTAACTTCCAATGGTGGAAGTTATGTGTTATTTTTGACTTTTTTTTTTCAAAAATGTCACTTTTTGCTCAAATTTGCAAATGCCTTGATAACTGTCATGATATTTGTCTTTGTACATAAAAATTAGTTGAAACATCTCATATTGGTCAATTATAACATGTATGTATGTTCACTTCATTGAAAAACACACTGTCATGAAATCTCACCTTTCAACATGCATGTTTCTTCACAAAATCAACATTTCACATACCACTTTCTTGCACAAACTTATTTTCACCAAAACCACTTGTTGTACACCTCATGTTGGTCATTTGAAATATGTTTGCATCATCATTTGGTTCAAAAACTTTCTGTTGTGAACCTCACCTTTCAAAATACATTTTCTTCACAAAGTGACACATCACACACCAATTTTTTGCATCAGTTTGTTTTAAATTGAAATGCTTGATCTAACATCTCATACTTGTCATTCATGATGTGTTTGCATGTTCACTTGAAGTTGAAACTACTTGAAACACAAACACACACTCATAATGCATTTTCACACAAATAAGCACTTTTGAGTATCAAAACTTTACACTATCAGTGCAGCCCCTAATTTTCAATCAAAACTCATTCATCAACTTGTATTTGAGGTGTATGAAAGCTTGTTATGATAAAAATTGCTCTGAAACTTGAAATGCTCCAAGTCATGCATAACACTTATGTCACTCCTTTGCAACTTGCATATGAACTTTCACTACAGTTCAGTTTTAATCACAAATTTAATTTGAATCCACTCATTATCATATACCTGTGATGTGTGCATAGTTGGTATGGTTTGAATATGAGTATGTAAGGCTGCCCACATGAAAATGCAATTTTGAGCTTCAAATGGTAAGGCTATCGGGTTTTACACCACAGTGGGAATTTTTGAAAACTAATTGCACTATCATGTTCCTTGTTCAATTCTACCCCAAATCCATATAAATTTTGTTCCATTCCGATAAACGGTTAGGGAGATATGGTACAAAACGTAAATGCATTCGTTTATGTTTTCTTGCCCAGCCATTTCACAAAGTTACCCTTATTAATTATTAGGGGTGGCTTCATCAATGGATGTATAGCCACCCCAATGGTAAGACCATATTTTCAAACGCGCCTTTCACATGCATGACCTGGATTCGACCCCTGAGGAGGGCAACCCTTTTGCCATTTTTTGTTATTTTTCACACAAACTTCGAAAATTCATATCTCACTCGTTTTGCATCATTTTTCGTCCGTTCTTTTTTCGTTGTGCTCGTATTAATGTGTAATTTCATGCCATGGTTTTATTTTTCATGTTTGCATATTTTATCACTTATTTTGTTTAGGTGTAAGTTGTGCGTATTTACGCGATCGCGTACGTAGTTGCAGATGAATGTTCATGTGGTTCCTCTCAATATTTTTCTTGCATCTTGTTAAATCCATGTCTATATATGTTAGCTAACATGCTAGGATTTATTTTTGGTTGTTACCTTTTTTATCTGTTGATTTTCATTAAATGCGAACTGTTGTCACAGTGTCGATTATTTCATCTGTTAACTGTTACCTTCATGTTTCATTTTTACCATTTCTCATTATTTACTTGGTTGTCACCATGAATATGCTTTACCCTGATTGTCATCTTGTATAGCATCTTATTTTCTTGTATCCCCAAGCGACGAAACTCGTTAGTTCTCGTCCAAGTTATTTCCCCAGTCTCCCTCCAAAGGAAGGTTTGTCCACTTGACCCTCAATGTCATGAACGATTCAATCACACTCTCTTGACTTTGTTAAGTCATTTTTCACCTTAGATTAGAAACCTTAGACTTTGCTTAAGTCTAAAAGACCCGCCCGTACTAGGAGCGTTCTTCAACTAGAACCCTAGGAAAGAGTTCGTCAACTCTGTGTAAGAATCATCGTCATGATCTCTTACTTCCCCCTGTTACAACTTAGATTAGGGATTTTTGTCAAACTCCATACAAACATTGTCATGTTTGTTTTCCCCTTTGAGCCTTGATCGCCATCAAGTGTTCTTTTCTCTTGTGAGGTGAACTATGATTGCTCTGATTCTATCCTAGTCAGGATACGTAGGCAGAAGGTGCGATGCCTTTGCGAGCAAACTTAGAAAACCACTTAGGCCTTTTTATTTATTTTATCTCAATTCCCAATCCTTAAACCATAGTGCACAATTCACAAACTTAGCAAGTAATTAAACAAAAGGTTCCTGTAGAGTACTACAAATATTTAGGGTGCTAATACCTTCCCTAGATATAACCAACCCCCGAATCCCCGAATCTCTTAAAGCGTTGTTGTCACATCGCGCAAAAGGTTCTTCCTTTCTTTAGACCTATCCTTTGGATAAATTAAAGACCGGTTGTAAAAAGAAATACGGTTCAAGTTAATTAATAGCTTGATATCCAATTTTCACCGCAACAGAAAAATGGCGACTTCACTGGGGATATTATGCTTTTGTTTTGAGGGTTTAGCCTATTTTGTTTAAATACTTGCTATTTGTGAATATTTGTAAATATGTGCATATTTGTTATGTTTAGTTCTTGGGAATTTCAAGTGGTGAGACAGCACTATACCCGTGCTCGAGCGTACTTATGATAGGAAGGTGGTATATTCAAGAAGGCTTATAGGGAGTTGATTCCCGACTAAGCTAACTTGAGAAAACCACCGCTCAATGGAGGTCCTTTTTGAGGGTTGGTGTTGTTGATCGAGTATTCATGAAAATAATGTTGCTTTCTATAAGGGACCCATGCCATTGAGGACCTTTAGATCACTTATTACCCCACTTTGGCCTTACTAGGATGTAGTGCGATGACTATGAGGGAGTATTTCCAAATAGTTGATACGCGATACTACACTCGGACGAGACTCTCTTGAGAATATTATCGATCACCGAGTTATTTGGGAAATTGATAATATCTGAAAGATGGCCTGAAGACTCTGGGAACCTTTTAGAACCTTGTTCTACAATGGTAAAAAACTCTAGTACACTCCTTTTTGGGAAGGGTAGACCTTGGCCCCACGCTCGAATTTCCCCAAACCGAAACCTTTGTCTGTTTATCTATGTGTATATGTGAATATGTGTTTACCTGTGTTTGTTGCATTCATGCATCCATAAGCATCATATCATGAAAGTTTCATGGAACTCAAACTTTTTCGTTTGTAAACATCAAGAGGTTATTATGGACATTAAAAGGAAGAGAACTCTTGTAAGAAGTACTGACATTAATGAAAAGTTTTTGGTATATCTTGATGTTTGTAAATATTTCAAGTTCCATGAAACTTTTTGCATTGCATGAGCATGTCCTCGCATTCGCATTTGCATTTCTCAACCTGGAGTCTTATCCTCTTCCTTGTGACAGAGAGAGAATATTCTGGACCAATGGCAACAATGAATGAACTGTTGAAAGAACAAGAAACCTTGAAGGAGGAAATCAAGATCCTCAAAGGGCAGATGAATTGGGTTTTGGAAACTTTGCAGAGTTTGATGAAAAGTGAGGGAGTTTCTCATCCTATTACACCCAGAGAGGTTGTCAGTCCGTCACTTCCAGTGACTCTTCCAGCTCAAGGACCTCCTAAGTTTCAACGGTCAGGCCGTAGTCAACCAGCATTTGGGCCTGCGCCAAAACCTCATCAGGTGGTCACCAAAAGAATATCTCAGCACCCATTGGCTGCTTCCCCTCAAGGTTCCCAAAGCTAGAGCATGAATAAGAAAGATCCTGTCAAAAAGAACAAGGCATGCTACAGGTCAGTTCCTGTGCCGCTAAGTAAGTTGTACCCGCTACTAATTCAGAATTCATTGGTGACTCCACGAGCTTTTAACCCTGTGCCAGGGCCATGGCATAATGCAAACTTGACTTGTGAGTTCCATAAAGGGGCTGAAGGACATGAACTAGACAATTGTTTGGCATTAGGACATGTTGTACAAGAGCTGATTATTGACAAAGATCTTATCCTTGAAGAAGATCACCCAGAGGTTGAATGCAAGTACCATACTGGGACAGTGGGGCATCTGGTGGAAGAATGCAAAGCTTCCGGGTTAAAAGTGCAAAGCTTGTTAGAGCTATTAGAACTTCAAGAAGATAAACCAAGTACCAGTGGCTCAGCTCTTGAAGCAAGTGGCAAAGGACCTACGAGGCCCCTCATAATACTATACCACAAAGAGAAAGTGGTTGTGGAAGGTGTTTCTCTGCATCAAGCTTGAAATTTGTTTTGTTAAACAGTGTAATTCCCTAAGGCTGGCAGCTCGTAAACTGTTTCAGCATTGTGTTGTGGTTTCTTTGCATTTGTGTTTGCTTGCAAGATGGTTGTTCATTTTAAATTTGTGTATTAATGAAATGTTTATGCATCTTTTGATTAAATCCATTCGTTTCACTCTTTGTCTTTCATTGTGATAAGAGAACAAAAACAAAAAAAAATGAAAAAACAAAAATGCAAGAATTTCTTTTCTTTACCAAATTTCTGTTTGAAGCAAAGATTGGGGAGGATGATGAAAACTATATTTATAACTGCTGTTGATATGCTTTCAATTTGACTTTACCAATGATGTAAGGCATTGTTTCAATCCCTAAACACTGGAGAAATAAGGAAGATAATCCCTCGTTAAAACCCTTCGAGCCTAGAAGTAGGAGTTTTCTTTCTTCACAAAAATAAAACCTTAAATCTCAAACCTGGGGCGGGTAGTTCTCAGTTAACTTGGAGATATGTGCATACATGACACTTTTCATATAGAGTTGATGCACTCAGGTTTTCCTTCGTACACAACAAACAAGTGTCAAAGATGCTTTTCAGCATAAAACACGATGATGGTTCACTGTAAGCCATTAATCAAGGTAGTCACCTTCTTTCTCAACGAAAAAAAAAAGAAAAAAAAGAAAATTGAAAGGCCCGCTAAGTCAAAACCTATGAAGGGGACTTAGGCAAAATGGGGCATCCCGCTGACTGCGTATTCAAAAGAAAACAGTTCAGGCAAAAGTCAGGGATAATAAAAAGAGGAAAACCTTAAAGCTTTCACTTTTAAAATCCTTAAAATAGAAAAAGACAACCCAATAATGTAAGGGAGTTGTGACTACATTAGGTTTGTAAACCATCACTAACTACCATCAATTCAATTCTTAAAAAACGGGTAAAAACCTGAATGAATAGTTTGAGGTAACTGAACATAGGAGTGGAGTTCATCACGGAGAATGGGTGGGACAAATAACTTTGAGCCTTTATCCTTTGTTTCATGAACCGTGAACCGAGCCACGTTACAACCCTTAAAAGACATAATTGAGGTAAGGTTGTTTTGAAAGCATATTACAGCAAGGTTGGATAACCTGACTCCTAATGATCTTTGTTAACTGTGTGTGTTCATCACTTTATCCATCATTTGTAAATGACTGAATCATTTTCACTTTGATCACTTGACCACTCCACCGTGTGTGTTCCATCAAAAGATGTTTCCAAAAGATTGCATGAATTTTACATTGAGAATTGCCAATTTTTAAATGAACAACATTACGTGCAAGACAATCCAAACGTCAAAGGAAGCCCAACAAACGCTGTCAGCTAGGGAATGGGATTCGATAAAGGAAGCTCAGCCTGGGGCAACTAATTTGAAGGATTGGTTAATCATTTGTAACACCGTTAATCCAAGCCAATCAAAGACATTTGAAATGGGGCAGAACTCTTCAGTTAATCAGGGGCAGTCAAGTCAAGATTAGAACTCTCAAAAACAGTCAATCAGAAGCCATCAAGTCGGGATTAGATTAATCTCTCCAAGACAGTTAAACTGGGGCAGTTACGTCGAGATTTGTGAATCTCTCTAAGAGTTTGAAAATATTGAATGCATCTTGGATGACAATTCTTCTGTAAAATCCTCTTAGTGATTTCTTCTTGCAGACCAGGTGTTCTAGGGCACATTGTTTGAGATCTTAAAATGAATTGTTGTCAAGGCCAGCTACTCCAGGTTCGCCAGCAAAACCAACCAGGTCAAGGCCAGATGAATTTCTTAATCAACAGTTTAGTCTGGGGCAAATTTGGTACAGTTACCAGCTAGCAGGGGCAAGTTTGTTCCCCAATCATTACTTCCACAGTCTGAGGACTTTGTTGTGCAAATACAGTCAAACTGGGGCAATCACGTCGAGATTGGTAAATCCCTCTAAAGGTTTGAAGACATTGAAGCATCTTTATGACGATTCTTTTGTAAAAGCATCCTTCTGACGTCTTCTCACAAAATGCATAATTTGGGGCAGAAAGGATTTGAAGACTGTTCGTCGTAAGAGCCTTTGCTCGCTTGAAGAGGATTATCACCATCATGAGGCATAAATGTTTTGTTCTCATAGGTACCTTTTGTCAAAATTCTCCGGTTAAGTTGTTACTTCCGTTGATATGGGAATCTCTCAGTGTGATCTTCCTTTAGCAAAGAATTCAAACTCATGATGGCAGTCTAAGTGAAGTCATGATGTTTTGGCCTAGGAAGATTACTCTCTCAGAGAAGGTGGTAACCTTGAAAGTAGAATGGATATTCTTCCTGACCATCCCTTTGATGCCCAACTTTGGTGAAGTTGTTTGAGTCTCCGTGTCGAGATGTTCATTTCATCTCCAGTTTTGTTTGTTTTGTCAGCATAAACAAAAGCATAGCATAAACATGATCATGGCATAAGCATATGCATAACATTTGTGCATTTGTGCTATCTCTGGTTGTTACCTGTTTTGTTGGGTGTCCCTCCTTAGTGACTGGGCGTTTTGTCTCTTTCCCAAAGAGTTGTCGGCCTTTAGGCATAAAACTTCCACCCTTTGTCAATTCCCCACAGAGTTAATCCTCGTGGATGATGGTTGCTTTAGTTATCTTTTTCCAAGATTGGATAAGAGGTGTCCCCATTCGAGTTCATTTCTCAGTGGTTGGAGTCTTGTTTCACAGTTTCTTTCTAGTTCTATTCTAGATTGAACTTTGGTCCATGTCGGTCGCCAAACCTACCTGGACGTGCATTTATTTTGAACTATCTATCAAGAAGAGCATTTTTAGATAAGTGGCAGTCTTTTTAGAGAAGCTTATCTTTCTTCAGGGATAAGTGGCAGTCTCTTCAGAGAAGCTTATCTTTCTTCAGTGATAAGTGGCAGTCTCTTCAGAGAAGCTTATCTTTCTTCAGTGATAAGTGGCAGTCTCTTCAGAGAAGCTTATCTTTCTTCAGTGATAAGTGGCAGTCTCTTCAGAGAAGCTTATCTTTCTTCAGTGATAAGTGACAGTCTCTTCAGAGAAGCTTATATTTCTTCAGTGATAAGTGGTAGTCTCTTCAGAGAAGCTTATCTTTCTTCAATGATAAGTGACAGTCTCTTCAGAGAAGCTTATCTTTCTTCAGCGATAAGTGGCAGTCCCTTCAGAGAAGCTTATCTTTCTTTAGTGATAAGTGGCAGTCTCTTCAGAGAAGCTTATCTTTCTTCAGTGATAAGTGGCAGTCTCTTCAGAGAAGCTTATCTTTCTTCAGTGATAAATGGCAGTCTTTTCAGAGAAGCTTATCTTTCTTCAGTGATAAGTGGCAGTCTCTTCAGAGAAGCTTATCTTTCTTCAGCGATAAGTGGCAGTCTCTTCAAAGAAGCTTATCTTTCTTCAGTGATAAGTGGCAGTCTCTTCAGAGAAGCTTATCTTTCTTCAGTGATAAGTGGCAGTCTTTTCAGAGAAGCTTATCTTTCTTCAATGATAAGTGGCAGTCTTTTCAGAGAAGCTTATCTTTCTTCAGCGATAAGTGGCAGTCTCTTCAGAGAAGCTTATCTTTCCTCAGTGATAAGTGGCAGTCTCTTCAGAGAAGCTTATCTTTCTTCAGTGATAAGTGGCAGTCTCTTCAGAGAAGCTTATCTTTCTTTAGTGATAAGTGGCAGTCTCTTCAGAGAAGCTTATCTTTCTTCAGCGATAAGTGGTAGTCTCTTCAGAGAAGCTTATCTTTCTTCAGCGATAAGTGGCAGTCTCTTCAGAGAAGCTTATCTTTCTTCAGTGATAAGTGGCAGTCTCTTCAGAGAAGCTTATCTTTCTTCAGCGATAAGTGGCAGTCTCTTGGGGGAAGCTTATCTTTCATCAGCAGTAAGTGGCATTTTCTAGTAAGGCCCGTCGTAACCGGCTTTATCTTTCAGTTTGGTCGTAACCTTATTTCCTTTAAAGCCCGTCGTAACCGGCTTTATCTTTTAGTTTGGTCGTAACCTTATTTCCTTTAAAGCCCGTCGTAACCGGCAATGTATAGAGTCGTTACTAGTATCCCCGGTGTGTTTAGTCTTGTTTCTAGTCCATTCCTGAAGATCCCGTTTGAACTCTTCACTATAGGAAGTTCCTCATCTGATCATCCCCAGTGAGGTTGTATCCAGTCTTTCACTTCCCCGGTGAAGTCTGCTTCTCTTTTCCCGATGGAATTAATTTTCCATTTCCCCAAAAAAAGTATATCCTTTTCCCCAGTAGAAGTCAATTCTTCTCCCCGGTGGAGTACCTCTGTTCCAATAAAATTGTCATCTTTATTGGATTTGTCTCTTCCCCATGTGAAGTTTCCCTGCTTACACTATCAGTCATGTCTGAACTGTTAATTTAGTTTTTTAGTACGAGTCCCCAGTGTCGAGTCCTTGTATTTGTCGTTGTTTGTTTTACTGTTTCTTTTATTATTATCTTTGCGTCTGTGGTGTTTGCATTCAAGCATCATAAAACATAATTTAGAGTGCATGGCATATCATAACTCGTCCTTTAGCATGGCATCGGATCTAAGGGACAAAATTTTTGGTTATCTATATTTAAATACCCTTCACTACGATTTAACGAAGATTGTCATCTCTCGTCCCCCATCTAGTGAAGATATTTAAATAGGGGCAACTGTTGTACCCAAAATTTTGAACCCTTAGATTCTCATTATCATTTTAGAAGCATGATCATGAATTATCTAACCCTAAATCAGTGCAAGTTCATTATTGTCAAGTTACAAATGAATCAGGGTTTTCGCACCGACAAATTCAAAACAACCAAGGAATGATCAACCAATGATTTGGTCCAATTCAATCATGGAATGAAATCAAAGATAATATCAAAGTCAAATGAGAAGTCAATTTGAAGAAATCAGTTCAGAATCAAAGACAGTGCAGTCGGGAGGCCCCGATTAGGGTTTTTAACTAGTGAAAAGTCAATTGTGGTTTGACTTTAATGTTGGAAGGTGTTGTAATGGTGGGTTTGAAGTCCATGAAGTTCATATAGATTATTAAAGACTATTCAAGAAGTATCAAAGTCTCAGGATGTCCAGAATGTCAACAGGCGACTCAATCGGCATCGATCGATCGTACGGTTGACCGAAAAGTCAACTCCTCAAATTTTGAGAATTGGAATCCAAGTTGTGAATCAAAGTTGTTCCTTATGTCATAATGGACTTGCATATCAATTTTCATGATCATTGGATCAAGGATGAGAGAGTAATCAAAAAATCGGGAAATTAGGGTTTCAAAAGGGGCTAAACCCTAACTCCTTAACCACACACTCAATTGAGTTGGTTCCAAGCTCATTGGAAAGCTATTGACAAGTCCTACAAAAGTCCCATACTAGCCCACAACCAGAAAATGCATACTTTTTGAGATAGAAACAAAAACATTCCTAGAAGGGAAAATAACTTAGAAAAATTCTAAGTTATTTTCACCTTAAAAGCTTATGTGCAGCCAACTTTGAGAGGATTTTTCACCTAGTTCCAATTGGATTTTGATTTCTTGGCAAACATGAATGTTTTATAGCTATGTGAGGGCTTTCTAAATTGTACTAGAACATCTCAAGAGGAGTTATGAGCAGAAAGTTACATGGGTGCAAAGTTGGTGATTTCACACCTTAGTCCCACATTGATCAAAATTACAAAATCATCTCTTCCATCCAATTGAGCCAATCTCAGCTTGTCAAACTCATTCTATTTGATATATGGAGTATGTGTAGCATGTTAGATCAGAAGTTATACATAGAAGTATCACAAAATCAAAGCTTGAAGTTCATTGCCTTGCAAGTGGAGCAAGTTGGCAAGTTGAACTTTCCAAGCATGAGGTGGAAAGTAAAAGGCTGTACCAGCCCCTTCCCTATGGTCTATAGCCTGCTACAAACATCAGAAAACCATCAAGGAGCATTGAAAAGTTGGTCTTGCAGCAGAACAAGTGGAAAACCCTCCAAGGGAGGTTTGTTTCAAAATATCTCCAAGCTTGCTTCATGGTGAAGAAAGATCTCTAGCAAGCACCTCAATCCATTTCTCTATAAAAGGAGGTCTCATTCACCTCATTCCACACAAAATCCATCAAATAAAACCTACAAAGAAGCTCTGTCATTACAATTCCTTGACCTTGCTCTAAAATCTCAAAAACACCAAAGTTCATGAAAACTCCAAAATTGGTCATGAAGCGAAAATAGCTCAAATTCATTTCTATCATTTCCTACACTTCAACCACCCTCCACACAACTTCTAAATAAAATATAGAAGGTGTGTAATCCATTAAACCACCTAGAAACCTCAAAAATCAAAAAGTCAAACTTCTACCTTTCATACTTTGACCAAAAGCCAAATAGTTTGCCAAATCTTGGTCCAGCTTGTTCCTTGGTGTTTTAGCACTTGTAACACCTCTTATATATCATCTTGCAACTGTCCAAAGTCTCACAAACCAGCTGGAAGGGCTACATCTCAAACTGGTATAAGTGTTGGCTTTATTGCAACATTCTTGAAAACTCAAAGCAACAAGAACATTCAAAAGGATCTCTGGGTTTCTAGGAGTATTTTAGCTTGCTTAAGGTCATCATCACAGGTATATAACTTGTAAAGTTTGCTCTTGCATCATTTCAATTGTTTTGCATATTTGGCTTTTGGAACATAAAGCATGAACATATGAGATTTCCTTCATGACATTTTGTGTGTGCTTGGTTTATTGGTTTATAAGTTGTTATACATATTTGTCGCTGTATAAAAGAGATGTGTATGCTCTTATCCTCACAAAACATCCTTGCCTAATAAGATAATCATGCTGCTGTTGTATAATGATGTTTATGCTTGTGCTCACATATCAAACTTGCATTTTGTGAAGATAGTTCAAATCTTTGATTCCTAACTGCTTTGGTATGATGTTTGTAATGGGTATTCATGATCAAATATGTTGTTTCACCTAGCCTAGATCATTTGATCCCAAGTGTGTGTTTTCTTGTCAAGAACTTGCATTTCCTATGATGATACCACAACCTGTTAAATGTGAACATGTTTGATGCTTTGGAACCTCTCTATTTGGCTCATGTAAGGTGTAAGAACTGTTACTTTGCACAGAATTTGGTGTGTTCATGTTGCTCACTTGTTAAATGCACTTTTGCACATATTTTCAAGCATAACACCAGTTCTGGTTTTTGATACACTTTAAGCTCATCTAGTTGTTAAAACATCTCATATGCATCATGTTAAACATGCCTAAAACCTGGTTTGAGTGTTATAACAATTAATGTAGATTTTGAATCTCAAGTGTATTGTTTTCAAGCATTTCCTTGCATATTACATGACAGATTTGGTTCTAGGGCATTTCTACTTAAACCACTTGTCTAGACACCTCCAATATATCATTTTAAATGTGTTCAAATATTCACTTAAGTGTGAGAGCAAGTATTTTAAGATTCCACTTTCAAAATGCAAGTTTCACATACATTTTTGCAAAATACTCGCCACTTTCTCATGCTGTAAATTTTAATGATGTTCAAGGGTTTAGACTCATTTCATATGATATATTAGAGGTGTAGGACATATCAACTTGAAGAGAAATGGCCTGGAACCAAACTGTCCAAAAACTCATCTTGAAAATGTCACATTTTGTACTTAACTTCCAATGGTGGAAGTTATGTGTTATTTTTGACTTTTTTTTCAAAAATGTCACTTTTTGCTCAAATTTGCAAATGCCTTGCTAACTGTCATGATATTTGTCTTTGTACACAAAAATTAGTTGAAACATCTCATATTTGTCAATTATAACATGTATGTATGTTCACTTCATTGAAAAACACACTGTCATGAAATCTCACCTTTCAACATGCATGTTTCTTCACAAAATCAACATTTCACATACCACTTTCTTGCACAAACTTATTTTCACCAAAACCACTTGTTGTACACCTCATGTTGGTCATTTGAAATATGTTTGCATCATCATTTGGTTCAAAAACTTTCTGTTGTGAACCTCACCTTTCGAAATGCATTTTCTTCACAAAGTGACACATCACACACCAATTTTTTGCATCAGTTTGTTTTAAATTGAAATGCTTGATCTAACATCTCATACTTGTCATTCATGATGTGTTTGCATGTTCACTTGAATTTGAAACTATTTGAAACACAAACACACACTCATAATGCATTTTCACACAAATAAGCACTTTTGAGTATCAAAACTTTACACTATTAGTGCAGCCCCTAATTTTCAATCAAAACTCATTCATCAACTTGTATTTGAGGTGTATGAAAGCTTGTTATGATAAAAATTGCTCTGAAACTTGAAATGCTCCAAGTCATGCATAACACTTATGTCACTCCTTTGCAACTTGCATATGAACTTTCACTACAGTTCAGTTTTAATCACAAATTTAATTTAAATCCACTCATTATCATCTACCTGTGATGTGTGCATAGTTGGTATGGTTTGAATATGAGTATGTAAGGCTGCCCACATGAAAATGCAATTTTGAGCTTCAAATGGTAAGGCTATCGGGTTTTACACCACAGTGGGAATTTTTGAAAACTAATTGCACTATCATGTTCCTTGTTCAATTCTACCCCAAATCCATTTAAATTTTGTTCCATTCCGATAAACGGTTAGGGAGATACGTTACAAAATGTAAATGCATTCGTTTATGTTTTCTTGCCCAGCCATTTCACAAAGTTACCCTTATTAATTATTAGGGGTGGCTTCATCAATGGATGTATAGCCACCCCAGTGGTAAGACCATATTGCCAAACGCGCCTTTCACATGCATGACCTGGATTCGACCCCTGAGGAGGGCAACCCTTTTGCCATTTTTTGTTATTTTTCACACAAACTTCGAAAATTCATATCTCACTCGTTTTTCATCATTTTTCGTCCGTTCTTTTTTTGTTGTGCTCGTATTAATGTTTAATTTCATGCCATGTTTTTATTTTTCATGTTTGCATATTTTATCACTTATTTTGTTTAGGTGTAAGTTGTGCGCATTTACGCGATCGCGTACGTAGTTGCAGATGAATGTTCATGTGGTTCCTCTCAATATTTTTCTTGCATCTTGTTGAATCCATGTCTATATATGTTAGCTAACATGCTAGGATTTATTTTTGGTTGTTACCTTTTTTATCTGTTGATTTTCATTAAATGCGAACTGTTGTCACATTGTCGATTATTTCATCTGTTAACTGTTACCTTCATGTTTCATTTTTACCATTTCTCATTATTTACTTGGTTGTCACCATGAATATGCTTTACCCTGATTGTCATCTTGTATAGCATCTTATTTTCTCTTATCCCCAAGCGACGAAACTCGTTAGTTCTCGTCCAAGTTATTTCCCCAGTCTCCCTCCAAAGGAAGGTCTGTCCACTTGACCCTCAATGTCATGAACGATTCAATCACACTCTCTTGACTTTGTTAAGTCATTTTTCACCTTAGATTAGAAACCTTAGACTTTGCTTAAGTCTAAAAGACCCACCCGTACTAGGAGCGTTCTTCAACGAGAACCCTAGGAAAGAGTTCGTCAACTCTGTGTAAGAATCATCGTCATGATCTCTTACTTCCCCCTGTTACAACTTAGATTAGGGAGTTTTGTCAAACTCCATACAAACATTGTCATGTTTGTTTTCCCCTTTGAGCCTTGATCGTCATCAAGTGTTCTTTTCCCTTGTGAGGTGAACTACGATTACTCTGATTCTATCCTAGTCAGGATACGTAGGCAGAAGGTGCGATGCCTTTGCGAGCAAACTTAGAAAAACACTTAGGCCTTTTTATTTATTTTATCTCAATTCCCAATCCTTAAACCATAGTGCACAATTCACAAACTTAGCAAGTAATTAAACAAAAGGTTCCTGTAGAGTACTACAGATATTTAGGGTGCTAATACCTTCCCTAGATATAACCAACCCCCGAATCCCCGAATCTCTTAAAGCGTTGTTGTCACATCGCGCAAAAGGTTCTTCCTTTCTTTAGACCTATCCTTTGGATAAATTAAAGACCGGTTGTAAAAAGAAATACGGTTCAAGTTAATTAATAGCTTGATATCCAATTTTCACCGCAACAGAGTGTGAACATGACTTTATAGTCTGACACAAAGACATGTGGCACTCAGAATAGACTTGATTGGGACTGATTAGTTGACTGATTAATAAAAGAACAAACTAATTAATGATAATGCTAACAATTAATAATAAAGTTGAACCAAAATTAATGCAAGTGACTCAATTAACCTAACTAAAATTAACGTGTTCTTTTAAAACCCAACTCAATTAATAACAATTAATTAAACCCTAAAAATCTGAAAATCAACTAATATTCTAATTAAAAATTAAACTAAACTTTTATTCAAATTTAATCTAGATTAATAAGTTCTAATAAAAAAATCTAAACCATTCTAAAATAATAAAAACCTAATATTCTAAAAAACAATTAATTCTAGAAAATACTATTAAAAACTAAAATCTAAGATAGAGAAACTAAATCTAAAAAAAACTATTTAAAAACTCTAATTCTATGCCAAAAATTAAGAAATAAATTCTAGAAAATTAAATTAGTGAATATAAAATGGAGAATGCAGCGAAATAAACGGTAAAAAGGCAGACACCGAAATATCCCCAAAAATAACAGCATAGACTGAATCACCGGGAAGAGCACAAATTCCAAAATAAAACTCATTCGAACTGGTTTAAATCGCCTGAAACGCGAGCAAAGGGGCTGTAATCCCGATAAAATCAATCTGACCGAAAAAATGCATAGTATGCGATATGCAGATGCAAATGCAAAACGAAACAAAACATAAGTCAAATTACAAGAAACTGTTGGTCAAATTTTGGGGTACAACAGCTGCCCCTATTCAAACGGCTTGGACCTGAAGGGTTGAAAAGCAAACGACTTTCAAACGTTCAAAGGTAAAAGACGGTTGAATACCAAAGAACCCAGAAATTTGCCAACCGCAAAAATAGAACTGCAAACTCTGATGGTTACAAAAATCTCCAGAAGTAGCTGAATAACAGTTGCAACGACAACAGGCTAACTGATTATCAATCAAAAACATCGACACGCAGTCGGGAGAAACATCTGCTAACACGCAGGCAACGAGACCCAGTCGGAAAGATCATCTGATATCATCATCAGGCACCTATTGAACACAATAGGCATCGAACTCGCATGCCGGATCAACACGCAGCTGAGAATAACATCGGATCAATAGGCATCTGTGGGGAAAATACAAGCATCGAACCCGAGGGCCGGATCAACACAAAGTTGATAAGAAACATCTGGCATCGCCGCCAGGAATTCGCTAAATAAAATCGAGCATCGAAACCGAAGGCCGGATCAATCGAAGCTGATAAACATCTTGACAAATCACACGAATACTCCGTTGGGGACAAGAGAAACTTAACCAAGCAACTTTGGCAGGAAGAAAAGAGAAACTTAAAAAAGTAACTCTGATTGGGGAATACATGATAAGATGAACATGTACATCAAAAATTACGCCATGGTCTGGATACCTTACGGGCTTAATAATAACATCTCAAATTGCTGGAGTCTGGATACTCAATGAACAAAATGAATCACCGAAATTGGCCGAAGTCTAGATACTCAACGCAAAAGCCGGAGTCTGAATACTCAATGTAATAACCGGAGCCTGGATGCTCAACGTAATAACTGGAGCCTGGATGCTCAACGTAATAACCGGAGCCTGAACGCTCAACGTAATAACCAGAGTCTGGATACTCAACGAACAAAGGGATACACCACAAATATACTCATCAGGGTCTGGATACCACATGAGTTCATAACAAACCCCACCAACCGAAATCCATCGACGTCGCTGGGGAATACCATAAGCCGTGGTCTGGATACCACACCGGCTGAAAGAAAACATATCACTAGTTGCTAAGGTATGGATACCATACGGGCAACTACATTAACACTTGCCATGGTCTGGATACCATACGGGCAGAAGGATGACCTTTCAAATTACCGGAGTCTGGATACTCCACGAGATTGACCGGAGTCTGGATACTCAACGAACAAAATAAATCTGAAGATGCCATGGTCTGGATACCATATAGGGCTAAGAATAAATATCACCAACCGAAGTCCAGCAACGCAACTGGGGAGTACGTAAGCCGGGGTCTGGATACCACGCGGGCTAACAGAAATCACAACAGAAATTGCCACGGTCTGAACACCATATGGATAACGGATATATCAATCAAAACTTGTCAGGTCTGAATACCATGCGGGCAAAGTAAATCAACCACCTGTTGGAAATACACCTGAGAACAGAGAGGTAACGACTTGGCTTATGTCTCAAATACATATGTTTGAAAATGGCGTAATGCTCCATACGAAATGGAAATGCTACGCGTTTGGGAGGATGATATGCATAATGCAATTGCAGAGGAACCGCTCCAGCAAAATAAATGCTGGAGAGAAGAAAGCCAACTCCGCCGAGGATCAAATCAAACCCTGCTGAGGAAAATGCCCTGGATGGCCTGCCAGAAAATGACTCTTCTGGGGAACAAATGTCTCGACTGGGGGAAACATATCCACTCTACTGGAAAAACACAGCCCTTAACGGTCTCCTAGAACACCAAACCTTCTAGGGTACAAAGAAAACTGTTGAGAAATAGCCATACTCTGCCTGAAATCCAAATCCACTCCGCTGTGGATTACTTAGTGAGGGAATCCGTATCGACCTCTGCTTGGGGTAAATGAGAATAAAACTCATCAATATCAACCTCGGCCTGGAGAATGAGTCAATGACCTAGACTCTGAGGGGAAAGGAGCCAAAGAATTGGGAATAAAACTCATCCATCGTATGCTTGCCAAAATTTTCAATTGGCATCAGAGTAGGAACCCTGCCTGTTTAATCTGGGTGAGATCTAGGGAAAAAAAATTCTGGTACTATGGATAAAGATATAGGCTTCACTAATAGACCTCCAATTCTGGATGGATCTAATTATGATTATTGGAAGCCTGGGATGATTGGATTTCTAAAATCCTTAGACAACAAGGCTTGGGGAGCTGCAAACTCTGACTGGAAACATCCTGTGAAGACTGACAAGGAAGGAGTAGATGTGTTGATTCCTGAAGAGGAATGTAACAAAGAGCAAGAGGCCTTAGCTCTTGGGAACTCTAAAGCATTGAATTCTCTCTTCAATGGTATAGACAAAAACATCTTTAGACTGGTGCACCACTGTGAACTAGCAAAGGATGTTTGGGACACTCTCAGAACTACTCACGAAGGAACCTCCAAGGTCAAAATGTCAAGACTTCAAATGCTGACCACCAAATTTGAAGGTCTGAGAATGAAGGAAGATGAGACCATTCATGAGTTTTACATGAATGTTCTTGAACTTGCAAACACCTCAGGAGCACTGGGAGAAAAGATGACTGAAGAGAAACTTGTAAGAAAGATTCTAAGGTTACTACCTAAAAGGTTTGATATGAAAGTTACAGCCATTGAAGAAGCCCAAGACATATGCCACATGAAAGTGGATGAACTCATTGGTTCCCTTCAAACCTTTGAAATGGGAATGAGTGATCAGGCTGTGGAGAAAAGGAACAAAAGCATAGCTCTTGTCTCAAACACTGCTGATTCAGATGGTGAAAAGGAGGAGAATTTGTCTGAAGCAATTGCCTTGCTTGGAAGACAGTTCAACAAACTGGTCAAAAGGATAGATGTTAGGTCTAAACCTTATATCAAAAGCATGCCTTCTGACAAAGAGAATTCTGAAGATAAAGTCAGCCAAAGCAGAGGAATACAATGTCATGAGTGTGAAGGATATGGACATGTTAGGAGGGAATGTCCCATATACCTCAAAAAGAAGGAAAAAGGCTTATCTGTCACTTGGTCTGATGAAGATTCTAACAGTGGATCAGAAGAGGAATCAGCTAAACATGTCACTGCTCTTAACAATGTGTGCATATCTGATGATGATTCAAGTGATGAAGAGTTGTCTTTTGAGGAGCTTGCAGCCTCATACAAAAAGCTTCACATCAGAAGCACATAACTGGTTCAACAAGGAGATCAACAGAAGAAAATCGTCAAGGAGTTAGAAGCTAAAAAGAGAGAGCATCTAGCCACAATTGACACACTCAGAAGTGAAGTACAGGAGTTGAAAAGTAAGATGGATCAAATGGCAAAATCCATAAGGATGCTAAATTTTGGGACTGACGCCCTAGAGGAAATTCTATAGAGTGGACAAACCTCAGGAGATAGATCTGGACTAGGATATGCTGATAAATAAAATCCTGTACTAAAACTCAAGAGATTACAACCTGAGGTCTAGAAGCCAAAGAGGATGTCACGACCAATGTCATAACATCCAACCAACAGAAACTGGAATCAAGTCAAGAGTAGATTCCAAGGGTATAGATGTTATCACTGTGGAAAACTTGGTCATATCAAATCTGTGTGTTTCTGGCTGCATGAATTTCCTAGTCATCCTCATCAAGAACAGAGAGCTCATGTCAAAAGGCAGCATCAAGCAAGAGCAAAGAAGGGTGCTCCTAACAGGCAAAAACATTGGGTTATCAAGAATATGGCCTTAGCAGCTCACACTGATCTATGGATGCCAACCCAAGAGGACTGGTACTTTGACAGTGGCTGTTCCAAACATATGACTGGAATTAAGGATCACTTGATTAAACTCAACCCTCATTCATCTAGTTATGTAACCTTTGGTGATGGAGCTAGAGGAGAAACCACAGGTGTTGGACAACTTGACAATCCTAAAGTTCCAAAATTGAAGGATGTATTGCTGGTTGAAGGACTGACTGTCAATATAATTAGCATAAGTCAGCTATGTGATCAAGGTTTAAAAGGCCACTTTTCCAAAGACAAGTGTGTGGTTATCAATGAAGAAGGTAAGGAGGAAATGAGGGGTACTAGATCCAAGAATAACTGTTATCTATGGGAATCTAGATGTAACCTTAATGCCTTGGTCAATAAGGAAATAAGGACCAACTATGGCTGGAGAAGGGAAGACAATCACTAAAGAGGGATAGGACCAAGTCCAAAAAATTAGCAAGTGGATCTGCAAAGTGTGCTTCAGAAAGAAGGACAGGATGTAAGAAAAGGCATGAGGGGAAACCAGCCAAGAAGGGATGCCCAAAGATTGGTCATCAGGGAAAGCTAGATAGGGTGTATTGGAACCTGATGGAGTCCATGGAAGCTGCCCTGCATAAAGAAAGTAATGTCACTCCAGATGTCATGACCTTGTTCTGTGACATCAAGAGTACCATCCAAACAAGCTCTGACGAGTTCAAGGGAGACATGTTCAGGGGTAACTTGTGTAAATGGCAAGATGGCTATGCTAAACCTGGTAATTATGTCAGTACTAACATGATTTCAAGAAGTGTCAAGGAGTCTCAATTTAAAAAGTCTCTAAGAAAATTGAGGACCTCTAGTAATGATGAATTTTAGAAATTAATAGGGAATTATATTTTGAAAAATAATCACATTCGGATTGGTCAAAATATTGAATTCCCTCCTCTTTTACAAGTAAACCCGTCTAAACCCGTTCTCGTCTTTCAATCCACCTCCTACCTTATCTCACAAAACCCCATCAGAAACCCTCTTTTGTTACAACCTAAGTCCTCTACAATGTCTCAAAAACATATCTCCAGCCCCACCAAGCCCGACCCTGCTCTGCACAAGAGCACCTCTGTGATGAATGTGAGCCCTCTTGATATGATTTCTGAGAGAAGGAGTGAAGACCAGTCGTCAGCTACTTCACATGCAGACCAAGAAGGTCATAATGTGCATGGAATCACCATTCCACTGCCTAGGGTTGATTCTTCTCCAATATCGACTAAGAACCTTGAGGATAATTCTGAGTTCTCCTCTGAGAAGACTAACCCTACCACAGAAAAACGAGCAAATCATGCAGTATAAGAGGAAGGATAGGATGATGATCTGAATAAAGCTCTTGCCAATGATGTTGATGTATCTTAAGATGATGAATTCCTCAAGAATGTTGCTTTGGGAATAGCTCAGAAACTAATGACCAAGAAAGGCAAACCTAGTCTGGAAGACAACTCTGTGAAAAGTCAGAGAAAAAGAGCTCATGTTGGGTCCTCCAAACCTAGGAGCAAAAACGCCTCCAAGAAAAGGAAGGTTACTGAGAGTAGCCCTGAGTCTGAAGGTGATGTCATAACAGATGTTCCTAACATCGTCAATGTCAAACATTCATTGGTAGAGAGGCCAGTTAAACCCATGCCAGCTGCTCCTCTGGACAACATATCCTTTCACTCCATTCACAGTGTAACCAAATGGAGATATGTCTATCAAAGGAGAATAGCCCTTGAGAGAGAATTAGGGAAGGATGCCCTGGAGATCAAGGAGGTAGTGGAACTCATCAACAAGGCTGAACTACTTAAAACAGTCACTTGATTTTCCAGATGCTACGAGGGATTGGTCAAGGAGTTCATTGTTGTCGCAACTGCGAAAAACACCCGGCAAAAACAGAAGAGTCACCACCTTTCGTTATTTATCCCAGAGAAAGGGAAAGGAAACGATCGGAAAAACCTGACGAAAAAAGGAAAAGACGAGGTCATCGCAACCAAGTCCTGGATTCGGGAGTCGGTTACGCAAGGGGAAGGTATTAGCACCCCTCACGTCCGTCGTACTCGACGGGATCCACGCCTGTTGTCTATCTAAGGGTGTGTTTAACTATCTACGCTACAGGCTTGCGGGACAAAAATAAAAGAAAAGAGACTCGACAGAGCGTCGCAACTCTGTGCCTATGTATTCCCTCGTGCAATGGGAAAGTCAGAGTCAATGTAGTTCAACTAACTACGGGAGAGAAGGGGGAAAGGTTGCTCGCTAAGACATCGCGTCTTGTGCCTACGCACTTTCATCTGATATGAAAGATCAGAGCAAACGTAGTTCGGGCGGACAGGAAACCACAGGTTGATTCGAAAGTTTTTTAGGCCTGAGTAGGGTTAACAATCAGTTCTAGCAGTTGGTGTATGCAGCTCGAGCATGAGATACTTAGGCGTTACCGTTTGTGATAGAACTAAAAGTTAACAACACTCTTTTTTCTGAAAAGGTTTTCTGATTAAGAACCCCAAAGGGTGAAAAAAGGTTTTTGTGTTTTTGTGTTTTTTAGTGAAGTGAATTAATTCGGTTTGTGATTCACGTTGCACTAAAGACTATGACATGGAGTCGAATGTGTCATATATCACCCCCAAACGGGACGTATAAACACCCTAGATAAGTGAGAGGAGACCCCTCACTCATCATTCCCCATGTAGCTTAAGGCTCGTAGCGCACAACGTTTATCGCCTTTATTAAATGAGTTAGCATGGTTTTGAGATGAGAAGAGAGAAGACACACGGACGGTCTAAGGGAAACTTGGCCCTAACGTTGTCATGCAAAGTACTCCGAAGGTTTGGATGAAAAGGGAAACATCTACCTAATGTTAGCATACTTGGATCGATCACCTAATGCCTCTCCTACTCCCATCCTAAACGGAGGGACTAGGAATCCTACGAGGATCATGACAAGAAAGCACGAGAAGAACAAAGGAAGAATCAATCACAAGTAGATAAATGCTAACATGAAAATGCACACTTAGAATGGTGGGAGGGAGGAAAAAGTGTGTGGGGCAGCAGCCACCACAAGCGCGTCTCGACCTCTACAGCGATGCAAGAATGATGCAAACATGTGGGGAAAACAAGAGATGAAAGCAAATGAACATGCAAACAAATGATCAATTCAAACCACATACTCAATCATGCAAACAATTGAAAAATGATCATACATATCAACAACATCATGATTAATCAACCACAAACAGTGACAATTATCCAAAACAATTCGATCCTAATGCATCACACTGATCTATGATGATTCGAATCGAACCGGTATGCGAACATGCAAGCAAAACAACAAATATGGCATTCTGGCACAGTGTTAATTGGTTAACACATACTGTTAATCGGTTAACCTATGTAAAACAAGTGAAAATCTGGAAATTCATAGGTGTTAATCGGTTAACACCAGGCGTTAACCGGTTAACACCCTGAAAACGTTGAAAATGTGAATATTTGAATTGGTTAACCAGTTAACCATATACGTTAACCGGTTAACACTGTACCAGAAGCCAAAAACAGCAAACAGAATCACTTCTAGCACCAAAACAGCTTATCCAAGGTTCCAACATATCAACTTATCAATTAAGCACGAAATTGACAACATAAAACATATATCCAACAGCATGGAAACAAATTATCACAGTAGATTCACAGATCACATGGATTAGATCAACACAAATTCAATCAAAAATGAATATCCACATGATTAAAGCAAATAAGCTAAAAACAGATTCGGATCCAACCTTCGGAGCGGAGATTTGCTCCGGTTAGTGTTGATCAAATGAATTTGAGCAGATCCAAACAAGCTTATCCGGAAAACTTCAAGATCCAAGCCAATTGTTGTTGTAGGAATGGAGGTCAAACACTTTAAAGCCAAATTACTCCAAATAAGCACTTCCAACTCAAGCTCCAAAATCAGATCTCAATTTGCACGAAAATTGATTATGAAAATGGATCCAATGATGATGGTAAATGGAGGTTTATGCTCAAGAATTCATTGATTCCAATGAAGAATCAAGAATTCCAATGAAAAAGAGCTTTGAGTGAGTTTTGGTTATGGAGGGAATTGAGAGAATTTGAGAGAGAATGGAGTGAATTCTGAAAAATGAATGTGAGAAAATGAAAAGTGGATGGTGAGGTTTGGAATGGATCACTTAAATATCAATTAGGCTTGGATCCCAAAGCTAGGCTTGGGAATTGGATTAGAAATCAAGGCTTGGAATGTGGAATGGGATTTTGGAGGGAAATCTGAAATTTAAAGGTGTTCTAGATCCTTCCCACATGCAAATTTGAATTCCAAGGTGATCAAAATAGAACCCCAAGTGCATTTGGCTTACAAAATCACGTACAGGGCAAAATCTGCTATGGTTAACCGATTAACCATATGCGTTAATCGGTTAACGCCTCTGAAACTTTGAATCAGGGATAATTTTCCTTTGGTTAATCGATTAACCATATAGGTTAACCGATTAACACCTTCAAATTTTGAATTTTGGCGCCTTTTGGAGGGAAACCTGCCCGTTTTCCCTGTTTCAACTGTTTTGAGCTCTGTTTAGCTGCTGAACCTCATTTTTGACCGTTATCACTGTGAAAATGCTTGTTATGAGCCTGAGTGCTGATCTTGATCTGAAATTAACCTGCAAAATAAAATCGGTCGCCTGACCACTGGGCAAAATAAATGTCTGCAACTCTTGATGTTTGTTGTTCAGTCTTTTGCTCCGAAATGAAACTGAGCCACAGGAACTCCTTGATCCCATACCAAATGAACGAATGCTATGCAATGCAATGAAACAAAAGCCAGTAACAAGAAAATTGGTTGGGAAAATTTTGGGGTGCAACAATTGTAAACATACCTGACTCAATCTCTAGCAGAAACAACAAGGAGTTCATGAAGGTATTTGTTAGAGGAAAGTGTGTGTAATTCTCTCCTGCTGTGATCAACAGGTATCTGGGGTGAGTAAATGGATACTTCAGACAACCAGGTCTGCAAGATCATCACTGCAAATCAAGTCATAACATGGCCAGCCAAAGGGAAGTTGTCTGCAACACTGCTCAGTGTAAAGTATGCCATTCTTCATAGAATTGGAGCTACTAATTGGGTGCCTACCAATCATACATCCTCCATTGCTGTTGGACTGGGCAAGATAATTCATGCCATAGGTACCAAAGTTAATTTTGACTTTGGTCTATACATCTTTAATCAGACTGTCACGCATTCCACAACCAGTGCTATCAGGTTACCTATTGCATTTCCCTCCCTCATTTGTGAGATCATCCTGAATCAACATCCTGGAATTCTAAACTCAAGTGATGTTGTCAGCAAGAGGGAGCCTGAACTGTCACTTCACTTCAAACTGTTTGAAGGAAGACATGTCCCAGATATGATGTTTACATCTGCCGAGACAGTTAAGATCTCGAAAAGAATGATGATTGCAGAATTGAAGGACACCTATAAGGAGTTAGGAGAAACCATCAGTACAGCTACTGCCAAAAAAATCAAGCTAGAAGCTCTTATCCAAAGGCTTGAAAGAAATGCAGATAATAATGGAGCTGTGTCAGAAGAAGAGGCTGATGATAGTGGTGAGAATGTCCCAACCAATGTCAATAACATTGGTTCCAGTTCTTCCTCTAAGGAAGAAGTTTGATGTGGTGATAACCTGACTGTGTGGCTCAGACTGCTGGTTGCTAAGGAAGAGGTGCTGCTATTTTTTTTTGTTTTGTTAGACTTCCTTAAAATGTGGTTGACAACTTGAATTTGTAATGCTCCCCAAATAGCAGTTTTATTGAAATGTAACCCCTAACAATTGTAATGGTACCTATGATGAGCTATGCTATTTGGATCTTAATTTGTGGCTAAAAAGGGGGATAGGGTAATAGAAAACAGCAGGTGGAAGACAGCAGGTACAGAAGGTGGAAGAACAGGTTGAAGACTGGCTAATTATACATATGATATTATACGTGCATGCTTGCAGGGTATGGCCACAGTTGTAAGTGCTGATAAGATGTGTATGGCCACAGTTGTAAGTGCTGATGAGATGTGTATGGCCATAGTTGTAAGTGCTGATGAGATGTGTATGGCCACAGTATAGTAGTGTGCTTGTGCTGATACTATATGTGAAATCCTAGCTGGAGTAGGAATGTATGTTAGAACTAGGAGCTCTGAGCTAACCTTGTGTGTGCACTTCATGATGTTATCCTGAAGGTCATAACATCCAAAGCAGACTGGATGAATATGTGTGTCTGCATGATAATTGCAGAGAGTCTTGTGCAACTCTTCAGGGGGAGTAGCATAGGTGTGTGTTACTTCAGAAGGTCATTCTGAATGTCTGGGCATCCACAGGATGGATGCTTATATCTGTGACTGCAGGGTGTGCAGGTGAAGTATTCAACTGATATAGTGCATCAGTTGAGGGGGAGTAACTCTGTATGTTACTCACTCAGCAAAAAGTGACATCTATAGTGGTAACTAACAGATGGTTAACATAATGAGCTAACAGTGAGAGCTAACTGTGAGGACTCAAAGTGGATTGAGCTAGGAACTAGATGCATGATAAGACACATCATAAGTCTTCTGCTGTGTGTAAACTTTGATATGTTAACAGGTTGTTTTAGCCAAAAATTTGCCAAAGGGGGAGTTTGTAAGTGCTCTTGATTGGCTGCATTTTGTGGCAAAACTTTAGAGTGTGCATGTATGTCATACTAAATGTTAGGACATACTTAATGATGTGTGTGTAGGGCAAGTTAACTATAAGTTAACTTAGTTGAGCTGAATGTCATACAGAATGTCATAACACTGAACGTATGACATCCAGCGGGCAAGGTTGTTTTTCTGGTATCTATAAACTAGGAAACAGAATAAGTGCTCAAGCTGGATATCAGAAGACTTTCTAGAAGCCCTAGGCAAACTAGAATATCCCTGAATTAAGTGGCAAGTGTACAGATCCTTGAGAATAGGTTTTTTTATGGATAAAACCTAATTAATGCACCAAGGCCCAAAAGGACTGACAACTGCTATAAAGATCAGAAGATGCAATCTTGAAGAGCAGCTCTTGACAACAGAAGAAGAAAGAGTGCAGTTTGCAGAGTCCTTGGAAGTGAAGAAGGCTAGTCTTCACGTGTGAATTCTGTCTAGGAATACTTGTAATCCAAGCAATTGTCTGGTGGATGATTTGCATTGGATAGGTAGATTCTAGGCTGTGTCTCACTCGAAGCTTTGAAGCAAGAGTGTGTGAGTTCCTTGATTAAAGCTGTGAAGCAAGATCAAGGGGTGTATGAAGTGTCTCTTCATATTGTTTTCTGTAATTGTTTGGTATCACTGTTGTGTGATTGAGGGGGAGTGAGTGGGTATACTCCGGTCTAGAGTGCCTCTAGGTTGAAATGCCATTGGGTAGGGATTAAGTGAGGAGTGTAAATTGGAGGTTTAACTCTGAATTGATACTACTGATAATGAGTTTCCTCCCTGGCTTGGTAGCCGCCAGATGTAAGTGTTGTTGACACTGAACTGGGTAAGCAATTGCTGTGTTATTTACTGCTTTTATTATTACTGAGTATTAGCTGTTAAGTAGCAGATGTCATAGTGGATGTTATAACCTTGGGAATAACATCCATCGTGTGCTTGCCAGAATTGTTAGATTCATCCTTGATTATCCCCATTTCATAATGGTTGGCTTCAATATACTCTTGAAGTAGCTTGCCCCTGAATGAGCGTTGAAGCGACTTAACTTGTCCTGACTGAACACTGGAGGGTTCTACCCTCATTCAACAGAATCTCCAGGTGATTGCCCCTGATTGGTGGAGCCTCAAGATGATTCCCTTCTGATCAACTGCTTCTTAAATGATTTTCCCCATAATCACCCGATGCTTCGGGACTTGTCTTAGACTGACTAATTCCAAACTCACTGGATGTCAATGCCCCAGATTCACAGGGCTTCCATGTATACATAAATCTGATCCAGACTGTTGAATGATTCAGTCCTGTTTGACTATTCCCTGTTATAATTTCTTCGATGCTAACTACTGACCTGCAATTAAAATTGTTTGTTCATGAATGGTAATTTTAATGCGATGTTCATGCAGATTTTGAAATAGATGTCACTTATTAAGTATCGTGATAGTGAGTGACGAATGAACCAAAAGTCCAAACGTAGTGCTGATTTGATTAGTGAAAGATACAACAAGGATATGATTAACAAATCATGTAGGAGTCAGGTTACTCAACCTCATTGTAGTATGCCTTCAGAATAAACCCCGCCTCAATTAGGTCTTTTAAGGGTTGAATCATGGTCGGGTTCACAGTTATTGAAACAAAGGATATCAGGCTCAAAGTATGATTTGTACCCACCCCTTCTCCGTGATGGTCTCCAATCCTATGTTCAGTTAACTTGGCATAAGCGCTCACCTCTTCAAAATGTTTATTGAAAGGTAGGAGTGATGGTTAAGGAACCCACAAGGTTTTCAGAGTGACAGTCACCCCTTTGGTCTTCAGTGTTAGTAACCACACAACTTTGTTCTTGTTTGAGGATTTTTCTTTTGAGATCCTTTCTTTATATTCTTTTGTTCCCTAATTTTTTGCCTGGACTGACTCTTTTTGAGTTCTTTTGATTTTGAAGTCCAGCGGGATGCCCTAATTTTTGCCTAAGTATTTGCTTTCTAGCTCTTTAACTAAGCGGACTCTTTTTCTTTCTTTTCTTTTTTTACTTTCTTGAAACAAGTTGTGTGACACTGGCTATCTTGATTTCTCTGAAAGGGTTGTGACTGTCTCACTCCTGATTGGTGAGGTTTAACCATTGTGGTTGATGATGGACGACCTCTTGAGAGGGATAAGATGTGGTTGGTCCTTGAATGGGGACACTACTCTATAAGACTTGAATGCCCGGTCAAGCTAACTGGCAACTACCCTAACACAGGTTAAGATGTGAGGGTTTAAAGATTCGAAGAAACTCCTACTTCTAGGCTCGAAGTGGTTAACTAGGGACTAACTTCTTACATCTCCGATGTTTAGGGGATTTGAAATAATTCTTGTACGTCATCAGCAAGATTTCATCCGAAATCATACGATCATTAGTTATGAGTATTCAGTTTTCGTCATCCTCCCTCCAATCTTTGCTAACCATAGTGATAAACTGGAGTGGATAAAAGGTGCATGTGTCTGTGCTGTTCAAAAATGAGCGAAAGCGACATGATTAATTCATAAAAATGCATAATCACTTCATTAATATTATCATTCAAAACAACAATGTTTAAAAGCAAGTAGCAACTAACAGGAAAGAAACTACAGATGCAAATGATAAAAAACGTCTGAGGACTGCCAATGTTGAGGACGTCTGCCTGTCTGGACCACTGGCTTCTGGAAATGACCCTCTGAATCTATGAGCTTAGACAGCTGAGAGGTTGACATGAACAACCAAAACTCTTTCTGGAAAGGAAATGCACCCTTTGTCAATCAACTGTTGCACTTTGGCCTGAAAAGCTTTGCAATCTTCGGTTGAATTCCCCATGGATCCGCCATGATATCCACACTGCACATGGGGATGGTACCCGGGAGGGTAAGGTTCTGGCACATGCCTAAGAGTCTTAGGCTCCACCAAATAGTTCTGAATCAGATGTGGCAGAAGCTGGCTGTACGACACAAGCACTGGATGGAAGGGAACATTCCTTCTTTACAAATTGTTGTGAGGCCTACTCTGATTCTGGCGCTGATTCGAATAACCTCGACCACGAGCTCATTGATTTGCATGAGGAGCGACCCAAGGTTTTTGATGTGGTGCCCTAGTTACAATTGTCTGTCCAGAATAACCAGACAAAGAAAATACTGACCGTTGAGAAGATGAAGAACTAAAAGATTTCGCCAAATCACCCCGAGAATAACCAACATCTATCATGACTGCATCAACCACATTTTCTTCTTCTTGGGAGCTACAGAGAGATTCAATTTCACTGGCATGACTGCTCAAGACATCTTGAATTTTCCCAGTATTTATGCCATTCTCAATGCATTCTCCTGCTATTACCAATTCAGAGAAGTTTGGCGCAATCCCAAGCATTCTTTCAAAGTATGGGCTCTGCAAGGAGTTTATGAACATGTCTGCTAACTCTTGGTCTAGAAGCGGTGGTCGCACTTTGAAGGCAAATTCTCTCCACCTCTGAGCATACCTTCTGAAGGGTTCATTGTTCTCCTGAGACAATTCTTGCAACTGCATGCGACTAGGAGCCATGTCAAGATTATATTCATAGTATTTCAGAAAAGCCTTGGCTAAGTCCACCCATGATCGGATCTGATTACTCTCTAACTGCATATACCAATTCAGAGATGCCCCAATCAGACTGTCCTGAAAACAGTGAATCATCAACTTGTCGTTATGCACAAACGAAGTCATTCTTCTGTAGAACATCACCAAATGTTGCCTTGGGCAGTTATCCCCTTTGTACTTTTCAAACCTTGGTGCTTTGAAATTCGGAGGTAACACTAGGCCGGGAACCAGACACATGTCTGAAGCATTGAGACCAACAATATCTTTAACTTCCAAGGTCTTGAGTTTTTCATTCAACGCACAAAACCTTTTAGCATACTCAAGAGCTCTCGGGTCCTTAGTCCTCATCATCGGAACCTCTTTTCTGGAATTCGGCACAGAGAAAACATCATCATGATAATCTGTGGTATCAGATGAAGAAGAATGTTCAATTCGGACAACAAACTATTCATGTAGATCTTGATCTTCAATAGAAGGCTGCACAGGTTGAGCTTCAGTCATGTTGTTCACCTACGGAAAATCTTCATCGGGCAGAGAACCATACAGAGGATTAGTCATCACAGTAAAACCTGACAAGGTATCAACATTCTGGAAATCGTTCCCTGACATAGCTACCAAACAACTTCCAACCTGACTTCACTGCTCGAAACTGCTTGATTCTGCTTCAACCACTTGGTTGTCTTCCAACAATCACCACTTGCTTAAAACGGGCACCGGAGAATCACCTTCTGAATCAAAATAAAGGCTGGATAAGAGCTCTGGCCAACTGAAGAATGCTATGCAAAAATGATGCAAATATGCTTATGCAAATGCAATGCAATATGCAATAAACACGGGATCACATCCCCCACAAAGCTTTGAATAGTTGTTGCACTGCTGACTGGATAAGTTCGCTCTGAAGAGAAAACCAAAATACCGGGTTGGCTGGAAGTCAAGTTTCTTGCAAAAACCTCCCACTCACAGGTATTGACTTAATCTGACAAGGTTCGACATCCTATACGGTCGTTAGCGTCACAAACTTTCGAGAAACGATGATACGTTCACCATTTCTGGTTCGACATCATAGTCTAATGAAGCGGCCTCACTTAGCTGACTTCCAAGTGATCGGTCTCTAGAGTCAATAATCCTCAGATCCAAAATCCTTTCAAGTCCTAAGGACTAGAAAAGAAATCATCAAAGAGAATCTCGTCTGAGCGCAAATTTCATGGGAACTAGTGCATGCTAAGCATACAGGTTCACCACTACTTTCCACTTCTAATGCTAGGGTTGTACTCAAGCCTGGGTTTTGGCTTATCTCTCAAAAGAATAACCACCCAACAGCACAACAGCAACAGATAATAATAGAGTGCGGAAAATGTAAATACAACAATATACAACACACAAATATACACACCCAAAGACAAGCAAACAAGCGCTAGTTTCGACTCGCATAGGGAACCAGAGCCCTCCCCAGTAGAGTCGCCAGTTGTCGCATCGCTGCGAAGAGGGGCCGGCAAGGACAGAAGAGTCACCACCGTTCGTTATTTATCCCAAAAGAGGGAAAGGAAATGATCAGAGAAAATCTAACGAAAAGGGAAAAGATAGGTCATCGCAACCATATCTCGGGTTCAGGAGTCAGTTACGCAAGGGGAAGGTATGAGCACCCATCACGTCCGTCGTACTCGACGGGATCCATGCTTGTTTTCTAGTCTATGGGGTGAAAAAAACTATCTACGGCTGCTAAAGCTAAACGGAAAGGACTGACTCGATAGAGCATCACCGCTCTATGCCTATGTATTCCCTCGTGCAATGGGAAAGTCAAAGTCATCGTAGTTTGGGAAACTACGGGGGACTTGCTCGCCAAGGCATCGCGTCTTGTGCCTACGTATTCTCATATGGTATGAGAAATCAGAGCAAAATGTAGTTCAGGCTAACTATGGGAAAGCAGGGTGTTCTCGATCGCACGGGGAGCAAGTTAAAAGGTAGACGATACTAGCGCACGCATTCTAGCAGTTAAGTGTATTGTTTCTCGACCATTGGAGACTTAGGCGTTACCTGTTTGCGGTAGAACAGACGTAGTATGTCATTGGTTTAAAGGCATGGGAACCTAAGGGTTTAGAACAATGGGCTGGTCTCAATTGCGCTAGGGCAAGAGAAAGGGATGTTATTCGTTAGCGGGAAAGTCTCGATCGCACGGAAGCGAGAGAAAATAGAAATTAGTTGTTACTGTGCTCGCCAAGACATCACGTCTTGTGCCTATATATTCTCGTTTGGCACGAGAAATCAGAGCAGCTGTAGTTCAGCCAACTACGGAAAACGGTCTCGATTGCACGGGGGCAAGAGAAGGGATCTCGATCGACAAGATGCGAGAGAAAAAGGGGTCTCAATCACAGGGATGCGAGAGAAAAGGGACTCAATCTCCAGGGTGCGAGAGAAAAGGTTCGGATCGGGACGCACACACAAAGCCTAAGATGTAGGAGCGAATGCGTTGCATATTGTCCAAAGGACATACGCTAAACACTCTAGACGAGTGAGAGGAAGCCCCTCACTCATCATTTCCCATGTATCTAACGCACAGCTCACAACACTCGATGGTTGCATAAAAGAAATGAAATAAAAACAATGTTACCGAACAGAGTGGTTCCGTTGACCCTTGACTTTGCGTGCTAGCTTCCTTTCCAAGCTCCTTTCCTTTGATCCTTGATGATGATGTTTCGAATCGAATCGGGACCAATGTGATGCTAAACCGTCGTAGCTCGACTTATAAGAGAAGTCAAGCTATAGGAGGTTGCGTATTAATTTCCGTGTCAAAGACAAGATATAGAAATGATATTGAGAATCATTCTCTAATTGAATCGTGTCACATGGACCAAAACAGAAGAAAGTCAAAATAAAATTAGAAGGAGAAGAGAAATGAGTGGTCTCGGATCCTACATTATCTATCAACAATTTGATTAATAACGGTTTACGGAGGGATGAAAAGCCCAATAACAAATGGGAAGAAGAATTCAACTTCTAAACTTGAAATAAACTTCTAGTAGAAAAATTAAGTTCTAAAAGAAATTTAAAAGAGAATGAGCATAAAAAAATGCTATATAAAACTCTATATTCTAAAACTATAATACAATACTATAAATTCTTAAAAGAAAATAGTAAATAAAAATATCATATAATATCAAAAAAAATATAATACATATATTTACAAGTATATTACAAAACAAATAAATACAAAAATAATGCACAAAGGGGTGCAACAGTCAGACAGGGGGGATATGGTTCAGCAAGCTACACGGTTGGGCCAAAGCCCAAACCAACAAACAAAAACAACAGCCAACAGAGGGGGTGCAATAATGGTTACAGGGGGTAAGATCCAAAAATTAAACAAATGGGCCGAAGCCCACTAACCCAATCCAAGCAGGTTCCACGAAGACCTTCTTCCTCTTCATTCACTTTGGTCAGACTCTTTGTCTCTCTCCGATTTGCTTCCACTATCCTCTCCCTTACCTCCATTGTTGCTTCAAAATCAACCCCCCAGAAACAAACTTCCACTTCAACTCTCCGTCACCTCAACCCTCTCTCAAATTTCCTCTCCAAATCTTTCTACAGTTTGCACGTTGAAGACGAAATGAGTAACTGTTGGTTTATGATTTGAAACAGATCGGAGGAGTTTGGAGTGTGTTCGTTGGATTGACGATGATGAACATCTCAGAGTGTGCGAAGGTTTTTTGTTTGTGGAGATTTGGATGAAAATCGAACGGGTTAAGTTGCTTGGATGTTCAACGATGAAGATTGTTGTATAAATTCTGGAAGACACTTGAAGGTGATGGCTCGTGAAAATGGCGAAGAATCTTGGAGGTTTATGGTAAAGATCTGAGCTCAGATATGGATTTGGCATATGTTGAAGAGATTGAGTGGTGCGATAACGATGGTGGATCTGTGGTTCGATTGGAGGATTTGCATTCATGTGGATGCAGATCTGGAAGTTTGGTTGGTGTTTTGGTCGAAGCTTGTTCGTGGTTTGAATCTGATGATGGTGAAGTTTGTATAACTCAGATCTGGATTTGGAGTTAGGGCATGAATTTGGATAAGTTTATGTGGTGTCAAAATTAGAGGATTATTGAAGAAGACCTGAAAAGAATTTCGTGAGGATGATGAATTAATGAAGAAGGTGAGCTCAGATCTGGACAGAAAATGATGAAGATTATGCGTTTCGTATGAAGCTCTGCAGTTTCTGGAAGATAATAAAGGTTATGAAGATTTCTGGAAAATTGATGGATGAAGGTTTGAAGATTCGAAGAAAATATGGAAAATGTTGTATGAAGGTTGATGAATGTTGTATAAAGATATGAATTTTCCGGCGAGATTGATGAAGTTTCCGGTGAAGGCTTGGGCGCTGTTTGATTTTTCCAGTGGAGCTATTTAGGGTTTTTTAGGAATGCGTGCAGCCTCTGGAGAGAGAGAGTGTGAACAGGACTTTATAGTCTGACACAAAGATATGTGGCGCTCAGAATAGACTTGATTGGGACTGATTAGTTGACTGATTAATAAAAGAACAGACTAATTAATGATAATGCTGACAATTAATAATAAAGGTGAACCAAAATTAATGCAAGTGACTCAATTAACCTTACTAAAATTAACGTGTTCTTTTAAAACCCAACTCAATTAATAACAAATAATTAAACCCTAAAAATATGAAAATCAACTAATATTCTAATTAAAAATCAAACAAAACTTTTATTCAAATTTAGTCTAGATTAATAAGTTCTAATAAAAAAATCTAAACCATTCTAAAATAATAAAAACCTAATATTCTAAAAAACAATTAATTCTATAAAATACTATTAAAAACTAAAATCTAAGATAGAGAAATTAAATCTAAAAAAAACTATTTAAAAACTCTAATTCTATGCTAAAAATTAAGAAATAAATTCTAGAAAATTAAATTAATGAATATAAAATGCGAGAATGCATCCAAATAAACGGTAAAAAGGCGGACACCGAAATATCCCCAAAAACATCAGCATAGACTAAATCACCGGGAAGAGCACAAATTCTAAAATAAAACTCCTTATTCGAACTGGTTTAAATCGCCTGAAATGGGAGCAAAGGGGCTGTAATCCCGATAAAATCAATCCGACCGAAAAATGCACAGTATGCGATATGCAGATGCAAATGCAAAACGAAACAAAACATAAGCCAAATTACAAGAAACGGTTGGTCAAATTTTGGGGTACAACAATGTGCTCTTTCTAGCTCCTTCTTTTTATCTTTGAGAATATTACTGGCGCTTTTCAAGTCTCGACCTACTCGCTCTCGGGCGCGAATCTCTTCTGTCAATTCCCTACTCATCTTGTTCACTATCTCTGTATGCTTCTTGGATGAGTGGGTGGTCTAATTCTTTTCCCTCCTAAGCTGATTGATTTTCTCTTCCAACTCTTCGTTCGCCTTGCGTAGTTCTTCCTTTTCGGCCCACAGTTGATTGTACTTTTGTACGTCAACTGTCGTTGGTTCTTCAACTACCAAGGGGTACAAAGGTTCTTTGACTGGAAATGCTAGCAACAGTCTTTCAACTCTCTCTTGGATCCATTCTACATATGGTCCATAGGCTCTGCAATCACTCTTGCCCAAAGAAGATTTTCCTTCACAGTGAATTTTCCCCCAAGCCTTTCCAATCTGATTAAGGTCTCATTATCAACTACACCGGTGAAATACAGAGATTCCTGTATTTCTTCTTCCTTCGGAGGTTCTCTTAGAGCACAACCAAACTGTATGACTGTGAGAGCATGGTTATAATTAATGCCCCCTTTCTCCCAATCAAAGGAACATTGGGGAAACTACCACATATATACACAAACTCCACACCCAAAAGATCTCTGTTGAACCATACGATATTCTCAGAAGTTAAACCCATAAGTTTTTCTGACCAATCAGCAGTGTCAGAGATGTCAACAAAAGGACCAGACTTAGGCAGATGCGAAATAAACCATCTGTACAGGAGAGGCACATAGCAGGAAACATTCTTCCCTCTTCTGTTCTCATTCTTATAGTGGACAGAATGATAAACATCTCCTAAGAGTGTTGGAACAAGATTCTTGGAGGCGAAGATGTGAAAGGCATCCAAGTCAACAAAATCAGGGATATTGGGAAATAATATTATGCCATAGATACAAATAGCCAAGATGGCATTGAAGACAATCCAACATCCTTCTTTTGCAAAATGCTGAGCTCTGCTCCCCAAGAAAGGCAATGGGAATCCAGGTACTCCACTCCTCCAACTCATCTTTCCATCTAATTCAGAAACATCCAAGTGGAGAGAATTTTCTAACTTTGTCAAGTTGGGATCTGCTTCAGAATGGTAGAAAGGCATTTGTTCCAGAACTAGGATTCCTAGCAACAAGGCAAATTCTTCCAAAGTAAGCATTAACACATATCCTAGGAAGATGAAACATCGCGGCTGAGGATCATAGAACTGAAACAATGTATGAAGACCTCCTAACTCAAACAATGAAGCTTTGTAGATATAACTCAGGATCTTCCCATAGTCTTTCTTGAAATCCTCTATCACACTGTGATCAGCTGTAGAAACCAGACTGAGCAAGGACCCTATATCTGGTGTTGGAAACTTGTACACTACTGTTATCTTCAAGCTTGGCTTCATGCTGACAGTGGATTAGATTACTAGAATCAAGGAGAAAATGTGCACCTGAAACACAAATACAGGTTAATGTTAAAATGCAAATGAGTATGCAAATGCGATAGGGGATCAAGATTGCTGTGCTGCTAACTGAGATGAACCAGCGCTTCGCTTTGGCGAGAAAATACCGGAACACCAAAAGACCAAAATATAGGAACCTCATAGCATCAGAGATCAAAGGTCCGCACTGATAAGAAATCCAGGTAGGTTGGAGGTCAAGTTTCCTGCATAACCCTCCCCACTCACAGGTATGAACCTATCTCTGACAAGGTCTGGCATCCTATGCGGTCGTCAGCGTCACAGACTTTCGAAAAATGATGATACATTCACCATCTCTGGTTTGACATCATAGTCTAACGAAGTGGCTTCACTTAGCTGACTCCCAAATGATCGGTCCCTAGAGTCGACAATCCTCAGATCTAACATCCTCTCAACTGTTCGAAACAGACTGGAAAGGTAGTCATCAAAGAAAATCTCGTATGAGCGCGAACATCGTGAGGACTAGTGCATGTCGCCATACAGGTACATCACTACTTTCCACTTCTAATGCTATGGTTTTACTCAAGATTAGGTTTTGGCTTATCACACAAGGGCCTCCACTTATATCCCTCCAACTAGTTCACTGAAATCTTCTGCGGTACAAATGTCGGATTCAAGATCCTCACCAGTGCATTTCGATGTGCCTCAGAACACAACAACAATGACAGAATATAAATCTTCGACATAGTCTGATCTAAGTGATCCACAATTTTTTAGTCACTTTTACGAATGAGTCTCATAAATTCCTCGGCGTCTTTTGAAAAAGCATATTACTAGCCTGCTGTTGGACGTCTTCCTCAACCACTGCTTTACCCTTCCCCTTATCATTCTTATCATTACTAAATTCAGGTGGAGAAAATACCCTCCCACTTCTAGTGATTCCTCCCACACCGACTACATTTTCAACCGAAGAACCACCATACAACGACCCTATCAATTCCTGCTTCTGTCCATTACAGAACACTTCCACCCCATAGTTCCATGGGATGGCCTTAGTGCTCTTGTATGGCACAGGTTCAGGTGCAGTAATGATAACTGGCGCTGGCCTTGCAGGCGCTGAAATATTAATTGTTTGGTAGGAAATTGAAATTGTGGCGAATTTATTTCCATCATTATTGATTCTAGCATCCTCATATTCTTCCACAACTCTGTTAAACTCCAGACAACCTTCATTAATCAATTTTTGAATACCATTCTTCAAGAGAATACAACCCTCAGGCTGCAAAGCACACTTTGAACATTCAACCGAACATCCTGGAAAAATAACTCCCTTTAACAATTTATGCTTCACAAAGCTTAAAAAGGTCTTCAGCTCTTCAACATCCATGATCAAATTTAACCTCTCCCCCTCTTTCCTTGTTTCGAACAATTATTCCATTCTCATCAAGTTTGTTTTTAAACACCCATCTGGTACCTATGATGTGTTTATCACTTGGCCTAGGAAAAAGTTCCCAAACTTGATTCCTTTCGAATTGGTTTAACTCCTCTTGCATAACAATGATCCATTGGTCGTGTCCTAAGGCTTCATCAACTTTGGAAGGTTCAATTTGAGATACGAATGCCATATTCAAGCATGCATCCTTGAGGTTGAGTCTAGTTGTGACGCCTTGACTAATATCACCAATAACTTTATCAATTGGGTGATATCTATGTGATCTCCATTCCTTAGGTAGATCGTCGTCTTTTGACTTTTGTTGAATCAACTCTTCTTGATGCTTAGGTTGATCATTTGATTGAGAAGTACCTTTTTTAGGAATATCTACAATATCATCATCATCATCACACAAAACAATTTCCTCCTTGGAGGGGTTAGACTCATCAAATTTAACATGCATAGATTCTTCAATAGTTAAAGTTCTTTTATTATAAATCCTAAAAGCCTTACTAGAGAGAGAGTAGCCATGAAATATGTCTTCGTCAGATTTCTTGTCAGACTTACCGAGATTGTCTTTGTCATTGTTCAAGATAAAACACTTGCATCTAAAGATATGAAGGTAAGCAATGTTTGATTTTCTCCCTTTGAAAAGTGAATAAGGAGTCTTTTTAAGAATAGGTCTAATACTAACACAATTACTTGCAAAGCATGTCGTACTAACCGCATCCGCCCAAAAATATTTTGGAAGATTCGAGTCGCTAAGCATTGTCCTTGCAAGTTCCACCAATGATCTATTCTTCCTTTCTACAACACCATTTTGTTGGGGAGTTCTTGGTGCCGAGAAGTTGTGAGAGATTCTATATTCTTCACAAAATTCTTCAAAAGACGCATTTTGGAATTCTCCACCATGGTCGCTTCTTATGGAGGCAATTGTTAATGACTTCTCATTTTGTATTTATTTTGCAAACTTCATGAATGCTTTGAAAGCATCACTTTGCTGCACTAAAAAGTAAGTCCAACAAAATCTAGAAAAATCATCAATAATAACCAAAACATAAACATTACCTCTGAAGCTCTTTGTTCTCAATGGACCAAACAAGTCAATGTATAACAATTGTAGTGGCCTTGTAGTGAACACCACATTCTTTGAATTGAAAGTTGATTTGGTTTGTTTCCTTTTTTGACATGTGTCACACAACTTATCCTTGATGAATTTTATCTTAGGCAAACCAATAACTAGATCATGTTTAACCAACTTGTTCAAATGTTCCATGTGTATATGAACAAATATCTTATGCCATAACCATGAATTATTATTGTTCTCCATGAGACATTTAACCTTCAAAGACAAATTGTCAAGAGAAATCATAAATATATTATTGATCCTTTTACCTTTTAGCTTTACCTCTTTAGTGACTTCCTCTTCCATCAAGCATTCGTATTTTGTGAACTTGATTTTGAATCCTTTGTCACATAATTGGCTTATACTAAGTAAGTTGTGCTTTAGTCCTTCAACATAAAGAACATCATCAATAGATATGAAAGGTGGGGCTCCAATATTGCCTACGCCAAGAATCCTTCCTTTTTTATTGTCACCATAGGTAACATAACCCTTGGCCTTAAGCTTTAGATTTGAAAATTTGTTGAGGTCACCGGTCATATGCTTCGAACAACCACTATCAAGATACCAAAGATTTGAAGTGGTTTTCAAGAAAACCTACAAAATAAGTTATTTCTTGTTAGGTACCCAAGTTGCTTTGGGTCCTTCATAATTAGTGCCCTTCTTAACCCACACATAATGCCCGCTTGCTATACTGAAGTTTCTAACATAGCATGCATTAGGTGTATGGTCAATGATACCACAATAGAAACAATTAGGTACAAAATTACTTTTATATCTAGGAACGAAAGATTTCTTTTTCGTAACCTTTTTCTTTTTATGATGATGATGCACAACTTTAGGCTTGCTCACGTTCTCTTTATAAGTTTGATCACTAGCCTTAACAAAGATTGTTTTGTTAGAACTTGGTTTAGAAAATTTTGAATACCCAAGTCTGCTTTTATTGTGTGATTATCTTTGTTGGCTAAGGACCCCTTCTAAACCAATTTGTCCTTTTTCGTATCTTTCAAAAACTCTTTTAAGTTGAACAATTTGGAATGAAAGTGACTCACAGTTTTTGCATACAAAGTTTTGTTTTTCTTCACTATCAACCTTTTCTTTTTCATTCTTTTCATCTTTTTCCACAGTATTCACTTTTTCTTCTAAAGATGATATTTGTTTCTTTTGTGAAGATATGGTTTTACACATAACTCTGCATTCATTTAATAGTTCCTTTATAGCCTCTTGAGCATCGTTATCATAAAGTGAAAAAGAAGTACTAACCTTATCATTTTCATCGTCGGAGTGATGAGAAGCCATCAATGCCATATTTTCACTTTCGTCGCTTTCCGATTTGGATGATGAACTAATGTCATTGTCCTCTCATGCAACATAAGCCTTCTTGTTCTTTGTCTCCTTTTTGCCTTTGAATCCATTCTTCTTTGAAAGTATTGGACAATCCGGTTTAATGTGACCTTGCTTCCCACATTCATAACATGTAACATCTTGATTTGATGTGGAAGTCTCCCTTTTCTTGAAGTGTTTCTTAATCTTTGCATACTTGACGGGTTTGTCACTTTTGTTGAAGAATTTTCCAAGTCTCTTAACTAGTAGCATAAAATTTTCATCTTCCTCTGATGCATCATCATCTTTTCCTTCTTTTGAGTCTACTTTTAGAGTAATGCCTTTAGACTTTTTCTCTTGATGTTCATGTTTCTCAAGACGTCCAAGTTCTAACTCGTGCTTTTAAAGTTCCAAAAAGCAATGCGAAAGTCATTGTTGAGAGAATTTTCTTCTCCAAAATTTCCATAACTTTGGGTTGCCATTCTCTTGTTAAAGATCTTAACACTTTTAGATTTAATTTATCACTGGAGAATGTTTTACCTAATGCAATTAAACGATTGGTCAGGTGAACAAATCTTTTCTGGAGAGCAACAATGGATTCTTCGGGTAGCATACGAAACATCTCATATTCTTGTCTTAGTGTGTTCAGCCTTGATATTTTAACCTTGGTGGTTCCTTCATGAGTCTCCACCAAAGTATCCCAGCTTTCCTTAGTCGATTTGCATTGTGAAATTCGGAAGAATTCATCCATGCTTAAAGCACTTTGCAAAATGTTGATAGCCCTCTTCTCATTTAGGACTTTATTTTTATCATCATCATCCCATGCACTTTGAATTTTTGGAGTACCAACACCATTTGCAACACTAGTTAGTACATGAGGGCCAATTTCAACAGTTTCCCATATGCCTTCTTCTTGTGCCTCTAAATGTGTCTTCATGCGAATTTTCCAGAAGTCAAATTATTCCCAAAGATGGCCAATCATCTTTGAACACCGGATTTGCGCTAGTGGAAGCCATCTGGATCTTTTAGGAATAGGTCCTATAACTTGCTCTGATGCCAATTGTAAGTGTGAAATGCACCTAAGGGGGGGGGGGGGGGGGTGAATTAGGTACTTAAAATTTTCTGATCTTTGATGTAGGATCCTTGTTTTACTTCTTAAAATTTACTAAGAATGCGGTAAATGCAGAAAGTAAAGAGACACGACGATATATCCTGGTTCCCCTCACAGTCCGAGAGTACTCTAGTCCCCTTTCAACACAAAAGAGATTTTTCAATAATTGTTAGATCCTAAGACAAGGCTTCTACCTAGTCTTTCTATACAGGTTCTAAACAATCAAACCACCAAGAACAAACTCTTGGATTTTTCAACTAAGTCCAATGATAACAATCCTCTCAACATGGACCTCTTGCTTCCAACAATCATGGACAGCAAGGTAATAACCTTACAAACTTAATTCCAACAATCCTAGAACACTCAGTATGTAATCAAAGAGTAAATGGATAAAATCTATTTTTAGTAGTTTTGCAATTGTCTTTAAAATATCAATCTCCCGATCGATCTTCTTCTTGATATTCCAACTATTATATATCTTAACAAGTGTTCAAGAGGTAAATGAGTGAAACTATGATGAATTCATGAAAGTTGAAGTATGAAAGTTTCACCCTTGAAAAATCAGAATTTTAACACTTGTGGAAATTTGAGAATAAGAGATGAAAAATATATTTGAAATTTTTGCAAGAAGGTTGGATTTAAAATATGAGTTTAGAGGTATATATATACACCTCTAAACACCTTTTTAGAAGAGACATAATGCCCAAGAGATGCCATGATTCAAGAAGAAGAATGAAAATAATTTTATGCCAAAAGATGCAACTTTCTGGCCTGCAGCGCCAGTGGTAATCAGTTACCATAAGTGGGTAACCAGTTACCAGCCACAACATACTAAAAAATTTGAAAGATTACAAAGAGTAATCGGTTACCAAGTTTGAGTAACCGGTTACTCTGTTCAATTTTTCAGAAAACAGTTTTGAAAAAGAGGCAGAAGTGCATAAAAATGTTTTAAAAAGGTTTTAACATGAAATGCAAGAAAGAGAGATGAAGTTGAATACTTGTTTAAGGTATATAGTAGCTTAAACATTGTACCTCCCTTTGTGTAGAACTTGTCTCCATTCTTGATCAAGCTTTGACATAATGATTAGAAATTGAATTGCTTCAAACTTGATTTACTCGATAGCCTTTAAACCATCCTTGCATGTTGTGGAGTGTGTCGTCATCAAAATCGCTTGAGAAGCTTTGTCTTCACACTAAATAAAGTTCGGTGGAGACTTTGTTGTATCTTTGAGTGTGTGATTTAGTCAGGTATAATCCCGCTAGTTTTCAACAAGGATTCACACATCATTTTTGGAGAGTTGGTCCAACTCTTCTTGCATATCCCGAATCCACTCAGTGTCTAGAAGTGCTTTATCAATAGAAGTAGGTTCTATAAGGGACACCAAACCTAGAAAGGTCTCTTCAGAAGGTTTGAATAAGGATCTAGTTTGGAGTGGTTCAGTCTTATCTCTCAGAATTAATTCTTTAGAGTGTGAGGATCTTTGTCTGTGCTTCGTTATAGGATTCTAAACTTCAACAACTTCAAGTTGAGCTATTTTAAAGTCTTTAGCCTCAACATCTTTTACTTATGAAGTTTTAGCTTCAGAGCATGAATAAGTGATCTTCATATCTGCAAACTTTTCAACTAGCTTTGAATTTTTAGGGTCAAGCTTATCATTAAATATAACATGAATTGATTCCTCAACAATTTATGCTTCTATGTTGTATACTTTATGGCCTTTAGATTGATAAGAGTATCCAAACATAATACACTTTTGTGCCTAGAACCAAACGTGTTCAGATTGTCTTTAGTGTTCAACATAAAATAATCACAACCAAAAGGATGAAAATATGAAATGTTGAGTTTTCCTTCTTCCATAATTCATAAGGAGACTTACCCAAAATAGGTCTTATAGAGATCATGTTCTAAATGTAACACGTTGTATTAACTACCTCTGTCCAGAAGTGCTTAGACACATTAGTCTCATTGTGTTAGAATAAGATTTGTTCATGACATATTTTGCTTGGGTTTTGATGATAACATAGTATTGAAAGAACAATGGTTTATTTGTTATGTGTTACATTTGTGCAGGTTCTAATACTTGTAAATATTATAGTCAGAATCTGTTTTACATTAAGCACACTTTGAGAGTTGCTAAATTTCTAACTTCTGGTAGAAGAATCTAAAGAACACTTGCTAAGTGATGTATGACGTAGACTCTTAAGTTGAAGGTCTTAGCATCAAAAGAAGCAGCATAATTATCTCTATACTTAGTGAATGAAAATTGGCTTCTGATACCATTCAGAGTTGGTGATAAATCTGAAGTTGTCCGTACTGCAGAAAGCAAGTTGTATTGTCAAATCAGTTTGTCAGCTAGAGTCTACAGATTACAAGGCTCAAGAAAGGATGAGATGCTTTATGGATATATACTCTCAATGGCTCTAATAGTACATAATCTCTTGAAGGCTCAAAAGTTAAACATGTTACATATTGTATCAAGATCTTCTGGTGTATCTATCTTCAACATCTCTTGTACTGTGGAGTAACAACAAAGACTCTTGATCAAGTTACCTCTTTAACGACTAGTTTCTAAAAAGGATATTAATATGGCTGAAGGTTCAAACTGAATTTTTAACAAGGATCATCCAAAAGAAGGAGTAACAAGATCAGTAATTATCAACATAGTTGTATATGCAAATTTTCTGTTATAGGCCGTAATTGTAAAAGTCTTAATATTTCTTACATGTTGAATATCTTAGAAACCTCAAGTACTTTAGGTCTTTGTTATGGTGATTTCACATACCTATAATACTAGTATCAAGTACACATTGGTCTCTATTCTTTTGAACTTGCTTAGTAGTTTAGATAGAAGTCTTGTGTCATTGGGATACAAGCAAGGAAGTCTCAAGCCAAGATGCTTGAGCAATATAAGTACCTTGTTATATGCTTGAGCTCTGAAAGTATTAATCAACTAGGTTGATTAAGAAGAAGTCTTGTGTCATTGGGATACAAGCAAGGAAGTCTCGAGCCAAGATGCTTGAGCCACATATGTTTCTTGCTATGTGCTTGAGTTGTGAAAGTCTTAATCAAGTAGATTGATTGAGAAGGTTGGATCGATACATGAAACTGGAGCAGTAAGTCTTGAACTAGAGGGGTCAAGCAGAGAGCCTTGTTTCATGGGACCTGGAGCAGAAGTTTTGAGCTAGTGTGACTTGAACAGGTGAGCTCAGTACATGGATTTAGAGCAGTAAGTCTTGAACTAGAGGGGTTCAAGCAGGGAGGCTCGTTTCATGGGACTTGGAGCAGAAGTCTTGGGCCAAGGGTTTGAGCAAGGAAGTCTTGGGTTCGTAGAACCTGAGCAAGAAGTCTCGAGTAAGGAGCTTGAGTAGAAGTCTTGGACCTTGGATCTGAGCAATTGTAAAAGTCTTATACATAATGTATAAGCAATTGTAATCATGATTTTATTATAGTGAAAATCTCTTGTGGAGCAAGGGGACTGAACTACTCTCAGTTATGGAGGAACCAATATAAATATTTGTGTCTTCTCTTATTATTGATTTGCTTCGGTTAACATTATGCTGCTAAGAATTAACCAGAATCTGAACCCCAGTTTAGATTCTGAACTCTGATCAGATGCAAACTAAGAAAACAAAAAACATAATTCAACCCCCCTTCTTATTTACTTTTCTCACCTTCAATTGGTATCAGAGTATGGGTCTGTGCTTAACACTTAACAATGGCGCAAATAATGATCTAATAAGAGAAGTATGTCTGTCAAAAACTTTCACTACTATAAAATACACATTGGGTAACATTATATTACCACAACCATTCCATCCATCGTTGTAATATATGAAACTGGACATGCCTTATTTTTTTTAAAGTCATTTTATCATGGTTGATAGACACAATCGTGGTGATAGAGTGAGTGGTACATGGTTCGACCCGACATCTACATTTTTTTCTTATTACAAAAAGCGTGTGTCACTTAAATTCATAAATAAATAAATAATTGAAGATTATTTAATCATGGATTTAATAATTAATCGTTGTAATATTATATGTACAACCTTTGCACTTCAATAAATAGAGAAACACTCTTCCCAACTATAATGATGATTGAAAATTTTCTTCGGTTTTCAAGACGGTCACAATGTCATTCAAGAATATCAATCATTAGAAGTAATCATTTAAAGCATTAAATCATCAGATTTTTCATCTTCAACCATTTCTATAAAGGCACAGTTTCATATAATGAATTTTCACTTCTTCAAAACTATTCTTCTTAACTACATATAGCAACATGAGTTCTCCATCTGAAAATGCTAACAAAAATATCTCAACTGAAGCCACCACAGTACAACACCATGATGAGCAGTCAAATGAGGAGGTCTAACCATCTGGATCAACTGCTGTCAGAGATACACTTAGGGTTAGGAAGACCAAGAAGAAGAAAAAGAAGAAGATGAAGAAGAAGAAAAAGGTGCCCAAAAAGATTTGTTACTATGATTTTGACGAGGGTAGTGAGAAGAGAGTCATAGATTATAAATATTCCTTTGCTGCTAGGGGTTATTGTTTCGACATTGACAATATGTAATAAAATAATTTATGTATTCCGCCCTCTTGGCCCTCTTAATGAAATTTTTTATTATTTTTATATACACTCTTTCATTTATACCACTATATATTATTATTTTACAAAATAACAGTACAAGCCAACAAAAATAAAAACAATAATCATAACAGTAATAAAGAATAAATATAACAATAATTAATACCTCTATAACAATTGGTTCATAAATAAATAAAAAAATTGTGAGGGATTTAACCACGGTTTTACTAAAGAACTGTTGTTAAAGTTATGTATTATATCATAGTTTTTCTTTCTAACCGTGATGAAATGTGATATTTTTTACTATATAAGTGAAAATATCTATTGTTCAGTACATAACAATTGTTTCTCTCAAATGAAAACCCTAACATATTTCACTTTTCTCTCTCATAACATAACCCTAACATCCATGTCACTCTTTAAACTTTCTTAAAGCTTCAGATTCGTCTTCACCAATCATTACAATACTCTTTAATCATATTTCAGGTTCGTCCATTAAACTTATTCTTCAATTTTTTTTTACATTTCTTGTTAAAAATGGGTTCTTATTTTTTATTTGGTGAATGTTCTCGTTTTTTAGATTTGTCTTCACCACCTTAACAAAGCATATACTTTGGTTATGATACATATGGTTTGTGTAGCTATGAAAAAAATACAAAAAGTATGAAGTTAGTGTGTTAACTTCATTCACCTTGTGCATTCATTAAACATTACATAATATCTTATGTTGTTGTATGTTATTGTTGTTGTATGTTGCTATTGTTGTCTTTGAACCTTATTTTGTTGTATGTTATTGTGTTGTTGATAAATGTTGTTGTATGATGTTGTTGATTAGTGTTTTAAGAATTTAAAGAATAAAACATTGCTAAGTCACAAGAAAGAAGCTTCTTGTGACTTAGCAATGTTTTATTCTTTATAAAATTCTCAAAACATTACATAATATCTTGTGTTATTGTATGTTGTTGTATGAAGTTGAGTTTACTATATGCTATGTAGATTATTTATTTCACTAACCCTTCACTGAAAATACATTTCATTTAAATTGACATAGAAATTATAATATGAAAATTAAGTTGTATTTGAAAACCAACTTATATCAATCAATGTTTTCCGAATTGCATCTGTCTCATCATTCATCTCCCGCTCTTTAACATATAGAATGTCGGTCAATGGTCTGAGTCCTTTAACACATCCATATCTTCTCTTATAGTTTAATTTGAATAACAATAATTTGTTGATATTATTCAAATTAAACTAGACTACAAGGAATTGATGTGATGAATGACTTAGACCATTGAACCACATTCTATATGTTAAAGAGCGGGAAATGAATGATGAGACACATGCAATTTGAAAATAGTGGTTTGTGTAAGTTGGTTTTCAAGAATAGTTTAATTTTCAAATTATATACTTCTTCATCAATTTGAATGAATGTATGTTGTTTTGAGGTTTATTGAAAAACAAACAATCTACATATTATATAATAAACCCTGGGTACTTTTAACAACGGTAATTTATAATAACCGTTATCATACCCTAAACTTTTCCATCAAGACATCACATCGTTGTTCAAATTATCACCATAATATGGATGTATTTTCATACCTCACCAATCTTCTCAAAGATTGTTGAGTATTCACCTTAACAAAGGATTAGGGTTTTGAGCCCTCTCAGAGTATTCAGGCAAAGGATCAATCAAGAATTGACATGATCTTCAAATTTTCAAACATCTTAAACATCCATGAAGGATCATGAGTTTTCCTTCATCAAGGATCTAACATAAGATTGTATCATTCTATGTTAATCAAGCCTCAGGACCATCAGTGTCACCAAATTAGGATTTTGGTCGACCAAGGCTTCCAAAGAGAAATTTTCATCTAGGCATGAGCCAATACTTTAATATATGTTTCAAGAAGCTCAAAAGAACCTCATTAGTCCATTCATAAGTTCAAAATAGCCTTAGGGGATGCATCTATCAAAAATCAGGAATTACGATTTTTGACCTAATTTAGTCCCTAGGTTGACTTTTTGAGTAAGGCATGATCCAAGACCTCAAGATATGCTTTAAGGACATCAAATACATCATATGGATCCATTCAAAAGATTGGATTAATTCAAAGAACTTGGTTCATAAGCAATACAAGGATTCAAGTTCATCTGGACCACAAACTAGGGTTCTTGAGAAAAAGTCAACCATGCCTTTGACTTTTGAACAAAGCATGATCTCAAACCTTGGGGAATGATTCAAGACACTTAAAAAAAACCTTTTAAATTCATCCATTAGGTTCAATTTAGCCCAAGGACTTGAATTCATAAAGGGTCACAAAGTTCAAGTTTCATCTAATGTGAAAAGTCAACTATAATCAAAACCAAGTTTGACTTTTGGGATTTTTTGGCAAACATAGCCTCTTTAAGTCAAGAAAAATGTTAAATTATGATTTGTATCATGATAAATTAAGAAAAATCAAGAAAAGTAAGGTTACTTGCAAAAAGGGCAACCTTGAGAAACCTAAAATTTCACTAAGTTATGGGAGAAACATGATTTTTACCCAACTTTGCAAGGCCATAACTTGTGATCCAAGCAACCATTTTCCCCCATACAAAGCTCAAATGATAGATATTTTTACATACAACAATATTTCAAAGCAGAAGTACCCCCAAAAATGCATAGATTTTGAGATATGAAGCATTAAAGTTAGGGTTTCATAAGATTTTGAACTTTGACACTTAGAATTTTTTAGTCAGAATCTGCCTCATGTTTTGTCCAACTTTGGAGGCATATTTCATTATGATCCAAGATGAATCAATACCAAATGTAAACATCAAAGTTGAATTACATAATCCCCGCTTTCCAAAGAGCCTAAGAGCATGAGATAACTCTACTTACGCAAAGGGATATGGAATGTTCAATACACCTTACTGCAAACTGTTTTGCAAAATCAATTTGGTCATTTACTTGCCATACACAATTTTTTTGTCAAGTGTAATGATCAATGCCACTCATATTAAATGCATAACAGGAGGGATCATAACAAACCTGCAAAATTGAGTCAAAGGGTCAAGAGATATCTCAAATTGGATTAATGGATTTTTGTCACATTATGCCTTGAATTCAAAGGCATTTATGTGCAATAGTGCACATTCAACAAAGGTACTCTTTTCAGTCAAGATGCTCATATAAACAACAATAAAAACATATGAGGAATGTGGAATGTGGAATGAGTCAAAAGATAAGCTAGCTATGTGGAGATCTATGGTGCCTTGTGTGAAGGGCAATGATATATCTTGCCAAAACCTTTGAATTCAAGCTAATCTTTAAGCTATCACTATTCAGCTAAGACAAATCCATTCTCCTATAAATAGAAGGTGTTTCTGATCATTCTAATCACACAAAAACAACACAACACTTGTTTTCTCTCTATTCTTGATTTTGCTCCAAGTTTCAAAAATCTACAAAGTGAGATATGTGTTTTCAAAACCAAAGCTCCTTAGCTCAAACCAATGGTTCAAACACCTCACATGCATCATGTATGAGTGATCCAAGCACTTAAACAACTTCTGTAACATCAGAATCATCAAGTCATACATCATTTTCTCAAAATACATCATAAGCTGCAGTTGGAATCGAGCCCATCAAGCCAGAGGGTTTCAATCCATCCCAAGCACATTAACACATTCCTCGAAATCTAGGGAAGCTGTCCAAGTCATCATTTCACATATGTAACACATATACTTGAGGATTCGATTTCCTCTTTCACAGGTAAGCCCGAACTTCCCAAACTGCATGAAACATGCATCATTTTTTATATTTCAAGTTACCAACATGTTTCTAGACTTATATAGAATGTTTTCTCTCAATCAATTGCTATGTACGAATCGTGTATAGGATTTTATAGTGTTCTTGCAAAAATTAGGGTTCATTTGTTCATCACTTGATAACTCACTTCACACTTAAAAGAAATGAAATTAATTGGTACCATTTGTCGCACCTCAAAAAAAATAAACAATCGAGAAACGCGACCCTCGTGCGAAAAGCGCGGAAATGCAGTTCGACAGATTCGCCACCGAACTTTATTTATCCCAAAAAGATGGGAAAGTAAAATATTGAGAAAAATTTAAGGAAAGATAAGAACATGGTTGTCGCAACCAAGTTCTGGGTTTGGGAATCGGTTACGCAAGGGGAGGGTATTAGCACCCCTCACGTCCATTGTGCTCAAGGGGAACCTCTGTTGCACCCCAAAATTTGACCAACTTTTCTTTACCTAGCTTGTGTTTCATTTCATTCACATTAGCATTATCATTTGCATTTCATTGACATGTATGCAGGAGATCAAGAGGTATGATTGCCAATCAAGGAATATGAAAGAGTTTGAAGCTAGCTAAGAAGGTTATTCAAGTGTTCAAGGGTTGATATCTTTGCCAGAAAAGATAAAAGATCCTCAGAGAGAGTGGTTGAAACCAAGGTTGTGGGCCTCCTAACTTGAGAGTTGTGGGAGCTCCTCAGATGATTCTGAAGTCAAGAATGTTAGACTTGAAGCCTTGAAAGAGCTTATGATATGTCTTGAAAGCCATCATGAAGCCTAGACAGGTCATTGTGCAAGATTAAGAAGACCCAGCCATGAGTGGTGTAATTAGGGTTTGACTGGGTCAACCCTAGGTCAACTGATGATTTGGAGAGGATTGAGACCTAAACCAAGATCCATGTGATCATGGATTGATGCATTGAGATGCCATTAGGATGATTCCAAGGTTAACTCATCATGATTGAAGAGTTTGAGAAGTTTCAAGCTAGGGTTTCTAAGGCTTGACAGTGTAAAATCCCCTAGTTAGACCCCTATCTTCAAGGCAATTTAGCTCAATATGTGATTGTCATCTCATCTTACCCCCAACATGAATGTTGTAGAGCTTGATCTTAGATTTAATTTGAGTGCTATAAGTCCTTGATAGGATTTATAGAACTCAAGTTATGACTTTGGCAAGTTACAGGTCATTTGAGGTATGTGAATCAGGGGCCTTGAAAGTTACCCAACTTGCATCAAACTTTTGCCATAGAAGGATGATTCCTATGAACTTTTGGTCAACATGAATGTTGTTCCTTATCTTCTTAGATTTCTAGAGAGTACTAGAAGTCCTTGATAGGATTTGTAGAACTCAAGTTATGGCTTTGACAAGTCAAGGGCATTTTGGTCATTTGGAGATTACAGGTCATTTCAAGTGTAAAGCCATAACTCCTATTTCCAAGCTTCAAATGGAAAAATCTTCAACATCAAACTTGTTCAAAATGATGTTTTAAGGCTACTAAGGAGTTCATGAGATGATGGAAATGCTTGTAACTCAAAGTTGCAAAAATGACCTAAAATAAGGGCATAAGTTAAATAAACCAAAGTTGGAAATTGATATTTTCAACCTACACATCCAAACCATGGCATGTAATATATCATTTTGACTCTAGAAAACATTTTAAGAACATTGGTTTAGCCACATTTTTGAGTTGAGATTCAATTTGTGGACTTGCTTTGAAAAGTGGTGGCTTGCATATTAAGTAACATGTGCATAACTCAAAATCAAGGCATGAGCAAGGGCCTTTGCAAGCTAAACTCTTCCAAAATGTCACTAGAGGATAAATTAGGAGAGATTGGGATTGATTCCAAGCTGCAAACAGAAAGGTGCGTATCATGAGATGTGTTTGAAAATCTCATGACATGAGAAGTGGAAACTCTCATTAGAAGGATCTAGAGGGTTCTAGATCATCAAAACATCATCTATATATTGAATAGAGTTGATCCAATGCAAAGGTTGGTGATGATTGAAGGAGAGAGCATAGATTGAGATTGAAATTTCATAGCTTGCAAGTGCAATCGGTTTCACCAAGTTCTTCACTCTCCATCCATTTTCTTGATTGAAACTTCTTCCATGGATGTCAAGGAGTGATTCCAGATCATAATCAAGAAGGATTCGTGGCTAATTGGTGCTCTTGAAGTCAGAATTTTCCACCTGCAACTCACCATCGGGTTTCAAGATTCAAGCACTTTCAACTGGTCCTTTTGCATACAGAAGCAAGGAGAGGGTTCATTGATCGTGTCTGCAAGATTAGAGAGCTTGATTTGGAGGTTTAGTGCATCTGTTCATCCAAGATTTTCAGGTTGGTAACTTTCTTCCTCTAGCATGATTTAGGTCGAATCAAGGTGAATTAAGGTGTTAGATTCATTGTAGAATGGTGTAGGATGAATTTCAGATAGGTAATTGGAGAATTAAAGACAAAATAGGGGAGTTACCATTTTCGGTTGAGGATTAGATATGATGAATCTTGAGGATTTAGGCTGAATAAAGGGTATGGTTGAATTCGTGGCAAGATTTGGGATGAGTTTCATGTTTTGACCATTTGCAATGGAGGCCTGTAGAGAGAACTAGGGTTGAGGGAGATGACCGGAGCTCCACCGGTGGTGGCCGGAGCTGGGCGCGAAGCTCAGACATTCAAAAGGTAGAAGATGATGAGGATACCGTTGGATCAAGATGAAGACTTTGACTGAGGAAGCAATCCAATGGCCATGTTTTAATTTGAAGTTGTGAAGGAATTCTGATAATGAAACGCACCGTTTCATTTATTCAGTGTTTTAGGCTTAATGAATTAAGTGCTATCCACACCCCCTGATGGTCCAACCCATGATTTGTACTGATTCTGATTACTATTTACACCGCGCGTGTTATGATTTTAATTTGATTTTCATTATTTTTTTCATTTTGTTCATGGTTCTTGGAAAATTCATAATAAATTGAAAACTAATCCAATCAACCCCATTCTTTTTGCATAATACTCATGATTGAGTCTAGTATTTTTTAAAGAAAAAATATTTTTAGTTAATGCATTTTCTGATTTTTTGTGTGTGATCGTATGGTGATGATTTTGATCCTAATTTTGTGTGTGATTAGGTTAGACATGTATGCTCGCATAGTATTTTTCTCTCATTTTTGAGATGAAAATAGGTGTGCCTTCTAGATTGATATTTAGGTGCTTCCTTTTAGGGTTTAGGTTTGATACCTTGTAATGTAGGATTTAGTTCTAGGTCCAATTTGATGATTTGATCTCTGAAATTAATGTGGTAGAGTCATGATTGACATAGGTTCCCATAGTAATTTTTGTAGGATTTTACAATTGAGTTTAGTATTTTAGTTAGGACTAACTTTAGTAATAGGTTTTAGGCGATCCTAACCTACTAATTCAACTAGTTTAACTCATTTAGTTCCCTTAGATTAGGGTTTTTGCTTGGTTTGCCTTTGGTTGAGATTGAAGACAAGTTGAAGACAAGGTGAGGATGCTTGAAGTTGCTTGAAGTTGCTTGGAGCTAGGAATTGCTTGTGCCTGAAGGTGTCTGATGAAGGTTTAGGAGATAGGAAACATAGGGAGAGCCTTATAGTTAGAATGATTTCTTTCACAAATATGGAAAGCATCTTGTGCTTCCATTCCTCCCAGTGACCAAAAGTCCTTCTCAGGTATTCACATCCCTCCTTTGGAAGGATGAGTGGCTTTATCTTGGAAGTAGAACTTTGAGGGAACCAGTCTCTCATAATGATGAACCCTTACAGGCTTCCTTTGGTTGTCAATAAGTTGTTTATCATTTCCTCTCACCCTGTTAAATCAATTATCTTCTGGGCTGAGTATCTTGAAAGATGTTGGACTTGAGTTTGAAGATGAGGACTTCATTGAAGAGTGTGGAAGAGGATGATCCTTTGAGCATTGCCATTGTAGCTGAAGCTTGAAGAGCAAGAAGACTAAGTTGATACTTATGAAGGGGATTCAATTGAGATTGGGTGAAAAGATGAGGCTTAAAGAATTGAAGGATGAAGTTGACACTTCCATGTGATTGAAGACTACTCAGAGAAGCTGAAGCTTGTAGGAGAAGAAGACCAAGTTGATACTGGTGAAGCAAAGAGAGCTGAAGCTTGAAGACTAAGTTGATACTTATGAAGGGGATTCAATTGAGATTGAGTATGGAGTTGAGGCTTGAGGAATAAAGGATAAGTTGATACTTGTGCATTGATGCACTGAGAGCCTGAAGGAATCAAGTTGACACTTGTAGTTAGAAGCAAAGCCTGAGGGTGGAATTGACTGAAGGGGCTGAAGCCTGAAGAAGGAGGATAAGTTGAAACTTATGTTGATGGATTGAAACCCTGGAGAAGCAAGTTGATACTTAGCATGGAGGATGATAGCCTTGAAAGGTGATTGAGGTCTGAAGACTGGATTGCTGTCAGAAGGGCTGAAGCTTGGAGTTGGAAGAGAGAGTTGTTGATCTGCTTTCTTGTATGTTTTCTTTTCTGTGCTGAGGTGCCTTGTTTGATTTGCTTGATGCATTATAATAAGTCCATGATTAGACTGACTGTAATCTAGGAGCATGATTGCACTAGAGGTTGAGTTGCTCCCTCTGCTTGTATTGTTACTGTATGGCTTTGCTTGCGGGTATTCGGTAGAGCCCTGCTCCCTTGCCCATGTGGTTTATTTTGCTTGATAGCATTTTATTCTCTTCTGTATGATTACAGTCTCTTATATTATGCTTGATAGCATGTTATTATTGTTGTATGATTACAGTTATTCATATCTGGCTTGAGGTTGAGATGAGCTTGTGGAGGATGTTGCCCTACACACATTTCCTCCCTCACTTGCATTGCATTCATTTTACAGTCGTTTACTGTTTACCGTTTACTGTTTAAGCTGATGCTTTATCTGTTTCTGTTTATCATTGACATGATCCCTTAGGAATCTCACTTCCTTTGATAAGGAAATGATGATAGAACTTTAGGTTGAAACCTATGTATGATAACTTTTAGGAGTTCCCTGTTTTAAACCTCAACCATAGGATGAATCCTTGGCATGACAACAGTAGGACTTGATAGTCTCCCTTTAGTTGAGCATGTTCTCTTCTCATCTCAAACAGCTTAAAATACAGTAATCATGAATGATTTCTTTCGTACGTTACGAGCCTTAAGCTATCTGAGAAAGGATTGTTGGAGAGCTTCTTTCCAACAGTCTGGATGTTTAGTATGGCACCCTTTGGGTGACATGCGACGCATTCACTCTCAGGTCATAGGCTTTAGTGCGATTGAAATTGCAAACACAATAAAAAACACTTCTTCCGTAAAAGACAGAAAACAAACTTCAAACCCTTTTGCCCCGTGGGCCCATAATTCAAAAGGAAGCTTTTCTGAAGAAAAGAGTGTCGTTAAACTTCAGCGCCAACGCAAACAGGCTTTGTCCCTAACTGCTGGAACTGTTGTTTAACCCTACTCGATAAAACAGATGAATCTGAATCCCCGTAATCTGTACTATCCCGAACTACGTAAGCTCTGATCTCTCATACCTGTTGAGAGTACGTAGGCACAATACGGAAGTATTGGCGAGCCACCTTCCCCGTAACCCGTAGTAGGTCGAACTACGTTGACTCTGATTTCTCATTCTCTGAGGAGAATACGTAGGCATAAAGCGCGACGCTTTGCCGAGTCATTTTCTTTTCTTTTTTAAGCCAGACTTGATAGGTAGATAGATAAAACAACTCGTCCAGTAAACACAACAAGCGTGGATCCCGTTGAGTACGACGGACGTGAGGGGTGCTAATACCTTCCCCTTGCGTAACCGACTCCCGAACCCAGACAACGGTTGCGATGAACTTGTCTTATACCTTTTCGTCAGGTTTTTCCGATCGTTTCCTTTCCCGCTCTGAGGGATAAATAACGAAAGGTGGCGACTCTTCTGTTTTGCCGGCACCTTATTTTCGCGGAAGCGACAACCTCTTATTTTGATTTGCGATGGGAGTTATCTAAGCTTACTTGTTTTCTTCTCAACGGTAAATGCAAAATGGTACGATAAAAGGATTACGATTGCTAATGGGAAAATGGGTGGTTTAAGAACAAGGTGCTCGCCAAGGATTAGGGCCCTTGTGCCTGCGTATGCTCATTCAGACGAGAATGAGAAATAAGAGATTTTTTAGTTCGACTACGTGAAAGGTAGAGGGGAAGTAGAAGATGGATAGAAGGTAGCTTGCCAAGATCATCGTGATCTTGTGCCTACCTATCTTACATTAATATGAGAATGAAGAATCAAAGCGTCCGTAGTTCGTGGAGACAACCATGAAAACAGAGGGGTTGAATTGATAAAGTTTGGTTTAGAAACGAAAGATTGAATGACGAACAACCCAAGGGGCGGGCCTCGAGAGCTGTCACTCAAGAATGCGAGATTCTAAGAACTCAGTTCTTTCGGGAGCTAATTGAAAAGGTTTTGAGAAAGGATTGAACGTTTTGAAGTCGAAAGATTGAATAAATAACAACCCAAGGGGTGTGCCTCGATTGATATTCACTCGAAGATTCAAGGAATGCTAGACTCTAAGAATATTCTTCTTTCTTAAGTTTGATTATGAAAATGTTTAGATAAGAGTTACATGTTTTAAGATGAAAGGGTGAATGAATGACAACCCAAAGTGTGCGCCTCAAGAGCCATTCATTCAAAGATCCAAGGAATGCTAGACTCCATGGATCTTCTTCTTTCATTATTTGTTAAGAAAAGCATTTGAAAAAGATAGGATCAAATAAGTTGCGAAAAGAGGTGGACTGTAAGGCAAAAGGCACTCGATTTACAAGTTTGAATAAAATACCACTTGACGTTGGATCAAGGTTTAATTGTATTAGCGTGCAAAGACGTGTTGGAAAAGAGGTTGATGAAAATGGAACCGGCTTGACGACAAATCGAGGGTTATTTGAAAAGAGGTAAGAGTTGATATTAGTCCCTAGGAGTGCTCCTAATAAAGAAACCACGATGAAACGTGCGAGTGTGTTGGATAGGTTGATCGCGAATGCGTACGAGCAATCAACTTACGGGGGGTGTTTGAAAATGGCTCGATGACGAATCGAGAATTAGTTTAAAAATGGCTTAGGCTATGCTAGTCCCTAGGGGTGCTTCTAGAAGATAAACCACAATCAAAGCAAATACGAATATGTACATCAAAATGGGAGAGGGGTACATGTAAGTTACACGGGATTGCATGAAATAAATGGTCTCATTGTAAGGTATTCCAAAATGAATCCGTGTGTGTACGAGGTGTCCTAAACTATGCCTTGAGCAAGAGTCAAACCAAAGCTCCTTTGTTAGGGTTTTTGATAAAGTCCAATAATCTGTTGCTCGGAAAAGTAACCACAGTCTACCAATTTAGGCTTTTAGGTTTCGATCATTGTTAATGTGTTTTCAAATAGTGTGAATGAGATATGAACAATATGAAGATGATATGAACAATGTGAGTAATATGAACAATGTGAGTAATATGAACAATGTGAATAATATGACAAGATATATAACAATATAATCAAGATAATATCCACAATAGTATAATCAAGATAATATTAACAAGTACATGGACAATGATAATAAAATTAAGATATATTGACTAAAATATAAAACAAGAATATATTGACAAAAATTAAGGTTAGTTGTTAGTTGATATTGAGTTGAATCGGTACGAAATGTAGGGTTAAACCGTCGTAGCTTGATCTATGACGAAGATGAAACTATAGGAGGTCGCACAAGTTGATATTCATGCTAAAAACACAATGGAGAAATGATGATGAGGATCATTTTCCAAAGTAATCGTGCCACACGAATAGAAAATATGACAGTCTCATTTTAATCACAAACTCGTGTTAATTAATTGAGGATAACCTATCACGATCCCAAAGTATAGAAAATAATCTCGATGATCATTTTCTACAGATTTGAAATAATGAAGGTTAACAACCTCAACCAATCTACATTCATGAATTTAAAGACTTCATTGACCAAAGAATTCGAAATAGAATCGAAATGAAAAAAAAGAAGACTAGAAAGTAAAAACATAAATCAAAGGAAATAGGACCAATAATGAAATTAAGGAAAATCAATTATGAGAATCGAAAAGAAATGAAAAATAATATTGAAATTAATGTAAAATAAAAATCCAAATGAAAAAAGAAAATCTAGAAGTGAAAGAAAACAAAGGTTTTTTTTTCTTAAAAAAACTAATTAAAAGATAAAACATTACAAGAAAAAAGTATAAATTAAAAGAAAAAAAAGAAATGAAGATGGGGAGAGGTGCATCGCTTGGGGATGGTGTTGTAAGATAGATACATGGGATGAAAAAACTGCGCGGCCCACACAACCAAAAAAATGGCACGATTTAAGGATCCACAATACCAACGTATAAAACAAAACATCAACAATTCATATTAACAGAGTAAATCATCATCTCTTTTCTTTTGACACAGTTTAAAACAAAAACAAAAAACAGATCCTTATCCATTTTCTTCACGTAATTTTTTCAAGTGAAACAAAGGTTATTCCTTAAATCAAAACCAACATCACACAGCGGAGAAAATGAAATGTGCTCTGATTTCATCATGATCATCATCGCAGCATGAAAGAAAACAGTATCATGAAATCTACATATCTACACAACACGAGATCAGAATGAAATAAACAAGGTCAAAGCTACTTGCGCTGTCACGATTCTGGAACCAACCGTCTTCATGTGTGAATCTGTTTCTCTTGCTCTTTTATCAGATTTTGTAAGTGGACATGTACAATGGTGGGCTTTTGATTATGAAATGGATTTTTTCAACTTGCACCCTCCATATTTCGAACCATGTGCTTGAAATGATTTTGAATTCATATTTGCACCTCACTTCTTGAACAATGCTTAAAAAACTTGACCATGGTGATTAAGACTTGAATTTTCCATGTTGATCCAAAATCTCACCAACCAAATTTCACCTTTTCGAATTCTTTACTTGAATTGAATAAAGCTTAAATCAATCTTTTGAATTTGAATGAATTGGAGCTTTGAATCAACATGAGTTCATCTGAACATTGCCACTTGTACTGATAAAAATGAACCTTTCACCATGACTGGAATTGAAATCAAAAGAACATGACAATATAATCCATCAAACTTTGATTAAAATGAACTAAGTCTCTGATAATTCTTAATTATGAAGGACTTGAATTATCCCACCTTGATAACCTGAACCAAACATAACTAACCTGAATTGAAATGGAAACCCTAATTGGATCCTCAAGCACACCCCATTTGAATCATTACAAACCCTGGCCTGACTGATAAACTAACTCAAAACCAATGAACCTAAGCTCATACTTCTCACATACCCAACTCCTCGTTGTAACAACTTGAGTCAAGGAAATAAGAAAATTAAAGCAGAAGCAACATATTTTTTTGAACAATGTTAGTGGGTGGATGCACCGATGAAGTTTATATACAGGTAGGACAAATTTGGGGTATAACGTATGCCCCTATCTAATTGGCTTAAACCTAGTAAGATGAACTGCTGCGACATTCTTTATTTTAAGGTAGAAGTCAATTAGATATGAAGAAGACCCTGAATTTGTCAAAAAAGAAAGGAAATGCTTGGAAAGTGGAATACAAATTAATGTCGACCCTCGAGCAGACACTGAATAACTCATAAAATTCGTTATCACCAAAAGAATGATAACTGAAGAAATCTAACACCAAAAAGATGACAGACCTATCACCAAAAGGATGATAGTAAACTCACGCAACCCGACTTGCTATTATCAAAAGGATAACAGTAAGCATACACAGTCTCCCGACACCAAAAGGATGGCGGATCTATCACCCAAAGGATGGCGGATCTATCACTAAAAGGATGATAGAGAACACACACTGAATCTGGCACCAAAAGGATGGCATACCTATCACAAAAAGGATGATAGTAAACTCACGCACACAACTCCGACACTAAAAGGATGGCAGATCTATCACCAAAAGGATAATAGAGAACACACACACAATCTGGCACTAAAAGGATGACAGACCTATCACCAAAAGGATGATAGTTAACACACCTCCGACACCAAAAGGATGATGGATCTGTCATCAAAAGGATGATAGAGAACACACACATATTCTGGCACCAAAAGGATGACAGACCTATCACCAAAAGGTCGATAGTACACATACATCTCCGACACTAAAAGGATGATGGATCTATCACCAAAAGGATGATAGTTAACACACCTCTGACACCAAAAGGATGACGGATCTATCACCAAAAAGAAGATAGAAAACATACGCACAATCTGACACCAAAAGGATGACAGGCCTATCACCGAAAGGATGATAGTTAACACACCTCCAACACCAAAAGGATGAAGGTAAGATCAAACAAAACAAGTTGCTACCACCAAAAGGATGATAGGAACTTCCCAACTTTGAGGGTCACCAACACCAAAAGGATGCAGGTCAGGTTGGATTGACAAGGTTTGGCTATCACCCAAAAGGATGATAGTAAGGAAATTGACAAAAGGTCAAGTTTGCTAGAGATATGATGAGTGCTGCTTTTTAAGGACATCAACAAAAGGTTGAAGCAAAGAAGTCATCTAGGAACACCATCCTTACCAACAAAAGGTTGAAAGGAGCCAACTCACTGAGGAACACCCAAGAAGAAGGCTAAAATTGAAACAAATCAATAGGGAACGACCACTGACTCGGAGAAATACCACTGGTTGAGCTGGGGATGCAAACTCTATCGACAAAAGGTTGAGAACACAACTCAATAAGGAATGCCCACTGACTTGCTTGAAGATCACAATTTCATCAACAAAAGGTTAAAGTAATTCCATGAGGAACGCCCATGAACTTGAAAAAGATGCCCCTGACTGAGCTGGGGATTGCTTTGAAATATTGTCTTAATCAACAAAAGGTTGATACAACTTCATGGGGAATACCCACAGATTTGAAGGAGATTCCCCTGGCTGGGCTGAAAATCATCTCGGAAATCTCGAGATTGATCCTGGACCTTGACCTGCATACTTATGAATGCTTGATGTGTAATGATGTTCCATAATGAATGGAAATTCAAATGCAAAGGCTGACACATGGAGATGCAAGTGACAGGGAAGTATGATTGGTTTTGGGTATGTATATGGTGCTTATGATGCTCATGATGTCAAATGTGATGCATATGATACATATGATGCACATGATTATAGACGGGTGATTGGATATGTTCAGGTGACGATGCCATCACGACAGACTTTTGGTAGTTGCCAATGTGAATTGGACTTTGGGTGGTGGGAGGTTTTGATTTCCTCGACACGCAATTCGTTGAAGATGCCATGATTGAAGCAGACGAAGATGCTCTTGATTCCTCAAGTCTAATCACTTGTTGGCTTGTTGTGAACTTGATTTAGAGAAGATCACAACTCTTCTTGATGGTCAGGATGGCCTGATCTTGCCCCAATCTCAAAATGGTAATGGTCTTCCCCTGATTAACCAGTTCTAGAAGTGGAAGCTGAACTTTGATGTGCTCTGAGATGACTTGCTCCTGATCGAGCTCTTGAAGAATTTTCCCCAGCATGTGGGTTTCGAGGTAGCCTTGTTTCGTGTCAGTCACTGAAAGTTTAAGTTCCTCTTTGATTGCCCCTTGTTGGAGTGTCTTTGATGTCGAGCACTGATTTGCAGTTAAAATTGTACATTCACAAATGATACTATTAATGCAGAGTTCATGCAAGTTTTAAAAAAGAGTCGTTTATTGAAGTGTCGTGATAGTGTGAGATGAATGGAACGTTACTCCAAACGTTGTGCTGATTTTTCTTAGTGTGAAAGATATAGCAAGGAAAATGACACCAATGCTGATGATTAGCAAATATGTGAGGAGTCAGTTTACGCAACCTTGCAATAATATGCTTTCAGAATAAACTTTTCCTCAATTAGGTCTTTCGAGGGTTGTAACATGGTCTTCTCAAAGTATGATTTGTACCCACCCCTTCTTCGCGATGATATCCAATCCTATGTTCAGTTAATTATGCACATATTTTTCTTCCAAAAGGGTTGACAGTGTAAGCTCGATGATTCAAGGTATGCTCGAAATGGAAGTCACCTTATTTTGTTTTTTATGAATGTCAGTGACCCTGTTGATTTGATATGGTGGCCACTGAATCTTATTTTGTTTTTGTTGAGGGCTTGAGGGCCTCTTTCGTTATTGTTTTTGATCCCTAACTTTTGCATGGACTGATTTCGCTTGTCAGATCCATCGGGGCTGACTTAGAAGGCTTTTTGATTTTTGATTTTATTTTGTTGGAGGATTGCGACTGCCAAGTCATAGGTTATTGAAAAACAACCGTCATGTGTTTTGGATTTTGCTTTGAGATTCGAGTGCGTAGTTGGATTAATTGAATACTAACCTGCCCTAGGTTGAGTGTAAGGGTTTATAGATCTGAAGGAAACTGCTACTTCTTTGCTCGAAGTGGTTAACTAGGGATTAACTCTTTGTCTCTCTAGTGTTTGGGGAATTGAAATAATGTCTGTACATCATCGACGAGATTCTGTCTGAAAGCATACAGTTTGCAGTTATGGGTATTTCATTGTCATCATCCTCCCTCCAATCATAGTAAACAACAATTGATAAAGAGTGTGAAGTGGACAGAATATGTATCGGTGATTCGTGGTAAGTGGAAGAAATGAGTGAATACGACATAAATAATTCAAAGCATGCATAATCAATACATTAATAAAACCAAATACGAATGGCAAATGTTTAGAGCGGACAGTACTTAAACAGATAAAGACAAAATACAAGAAATGCAAAAGATGAAATGGCATGATGACTGCCTTCTTCGGGGATATGAACTTGACTTGACTTGATTTGACTTGATGCTGGCACTAGCTTGGTGACGGCATAGGATTGTTGATGACATTTAGAGTGTTCCCATTGAATGTGAGAGCATTCTTACCAACCAGGTCCTAGACTTTGTGTTTGAAATCTCTGCAATCCTTAATAGTGTGCCCTGAAGCGCCCTTATGAAACTCACAGTGAGTGTTTGCATCATAGTATGGAGGAATGACAGTCGGATGCGCTAAATCTCTTGGGGTAATGGCCATTTTCTCCAACAATTGAGCAAAGAAATTAGCATATGTCGTTGGCAGACGATCAAAGACTCTATCTGGCTTTCTTGGCCTCTATTGATTAGGCTGACACTGTTGTTGAGCAGCTCGCTGTTGTTGATTCTGAGGAGGCTACTAACACCCTTGCTAATTGTATGATGGCTGTTGAGGAGCCTGTTACTGAGGCACTGGAGCTTGAACAACTTGTACAGCTGGCTGATAAGGCATTGGAGCGTATTATGTAGCAACTACGTATGGATACTGGAAGTAGGGAACCTGATAAGGCATAGGAGCAGGAGCTTGTTGAGGAGCTTTCCCTTTCTGAGTAGAGATGGTATTTGTTTCGCCCTCTTTTTTCTTGTATCCGTTGAAAGGTTTCTTAGCACCAGACTTGCTGCTAGAACCTCCTTAAATCTTTTCACTTTTCAAACCTTCTTCAATTCTCTCACCGACGATCACCAAGTCAGAGAATCCAGCAAAGACACTACCGATCAGCTTCTCATAATATTGGCCTTGTAATGTGCCTATGAAGATGTTGATCAGTTCACGGTCAACCAATGATGGATGCACCCTTGCAGCTAGCTCTCTCCACCGCCGTGAGTACTCTTTGAAGGATTCACTGTCCTTCTTAGTCATACTCTGAAGTTGAGTACGGTTTGGAGCAAGGTCGATGTTGTATTTGTATTGCTTGACGAATGCATAAACTAGTTCAGCCCAAGTGCGCACATTACTATGCTCTAGCTCCACATACCATTCAAGGGATGCTCCAGACAAGTTGTGTTAGAAGCAATGGATCATTAGCTTTTCGTGTCTAACATAGGCAACCATCTTGCGACAGTACATCTTCAGATGAATGTTAGGGCAACTGAGGCCTTTGTATTTTGAGAATTCTGACACTTTGAACTTGGGAGGAATGACGGCATTCGACACCAAGCACAATTCCAGAGCATTGAGAGAAGATGAGTTGTGCCCCTCCATGACTCGGAAATTCTCAGCTAGATCATGATACATCTTGATGGCTTTAGAATCCTGAGCAGCAATAGGACTAGTAATGGGGATAACAACATGATAATTTTGCACATCATCATATTGGTCTAGCATATTCTCTTCAGTATGAGGAATGGGGATCTGTATGACGGAAGGTTGGGCTTGCGGGATGGCTCCAATAGTAACTCCAGGCATTGGGATTGGTTGAGAAGTGGTTCCTTCAATTGTGGGAATAAATTTCATCGGTATCCCATAGTTGATGGGGTTGGGAACAGGAACTGAGAGCCTTGAGGTAGACCCTTGCACATGACCGTTGTTGTTGACGGCAGCAGCTTCACGCAATTCTTCTTCTTTTTTGGTCGTGGTGATGGCTTCGAGGATCTGATCAATCCTGCCTTTGATGGAATCCAACTCCTCGCTGAAGGAAGCTTACTCTTGTTGAATATGCTCAATCATGCATCTAGTGTTAGCTCTAGTTGCTACTGGTGTCAAGGAACCAACTTGATTTACTGGAGAGGAAGGAAGGAGAAATGAGATTCTGCTGTAGGAATGAAATGCAAGTTGCATAACCGTTGCAATGCAGTGCAATGACATGTATGCAAGATTCAGGATCACAGGATCACATGTTCAAACAAATCTTGAAGCTGGTTACTATAACAGGTAGATAACCAAAGTCTCTGATCAAAGAAACCTTACAGGTAGACCCCATACGGGAAGATCTAGATTCTTTACCCATAAACCCACTCATGGGATGGTTTCTACGTTGATGGATACGGTTCTCAGGATCATGGATGCTAATCACATTAACGTCATGCAACAGCCTAGCTGCATTACAACGATAATGATGACAAAGTCTCTTCTGAGTGTAGTCCTCATGCTAGGCACACAAGAAGCGAGTCCTTGGAGACTAACACTACATGACCACCAATATAAAACTAGTGCTAAAAAGGGTTCCCAGAATCACGGACCCTTCATGAATCAAGTCGTACAGCAGGCTAGCTGTGTTACAACAAGATCTACGAATAAGTCTCCTCTAGGGGAGCTTTGATTCTATGTATGCAAGGAGCGAGTCCTTAGGGACTAAAACTACTCAACTACCAATTCTAAACTAGGTGTTCCCTCTGCTTTTACCAAAGCTCAGGCGTAGATCCTTACTCATGATGTCATCCCAAGATCCAACAGGGAAGGAAGATAACAAGTGCATAAGAGAAAGAAATAAGAGAATGAATACGTAAATGAGAAGAATACAAGCAAACAAAGATAACGCTCTTCGCAAATCTCTAAGTTAGGCTCGACTCTCTCTTGCATGGAGAAAATAATCCTCAGCATAGTCGCCAGCTGTCGCCACCTAACTTTATTTATCCCAAAAAGATGGGAAAGGAAAATATTGAGAAAACCTTTAAGGAAAGATAAGAACATGGTCGTCACAACCAAGTTCTGGGTTCGGGAATCGGTTACGCAAGGGGAAGGTATTAGCACCCCTCGTGTCCGTTATGCTCAACGGGAACCTCTTAGTTTGATTTGTGATGGGCGTTATCTAAGCTTACTTGTTTTCTTCTCAATGGTAAATGCAAAATAGTACGATAAAAGGATTACGATTGCTAAGGGGAAAATGAGTGGTTTAAGAACAGGGTGCTCACCAAGGATTGGGGCCCTTGTGCCTATGTATGCTCATTCGCACGAGAATGAGAAATCAGAGCTTTCATAGTTCGACTAAGGGAAAGTTAGAGGGGAAGCGGAAGATGGATAGAAGGTAGCACACCAAGATCATTGCAATCTTGTGCCTACGTATTTTACATTCAGATGAGAATGAAGAATCAGAGCGTCCGTAGTTCGTGGAGACGACCACGAAAAGAGAGGGGTTGAATTGATGAAGTTTGGTTTGGAAATGAAAGATTGAATGACGAACAACCCAAGGGGGCGGGCCTTGAGAGATGTCACTCAAGAATTCAAGGAATGCGAGATTCCAAGAACCCAGTTCTTTTGGGAGCTGATTGAAAAGGTTTTGAGAAAGGATTGAATGTTTTGAAGTCGAAAGATTGAATGAATAATAACCCAACGGGCGTGCCTCAAGAGTTATTCATTCAAAGATTTAAGGAATGCTAGAATCCAAGCATATTCTTCTTTTGTAAGTTTGATTACAAAAATGTTTAGATAAGAGTTACGTGTTTTAAGATGAAAGGGTGAATGAACGATAACCCAAAGCGTGCGCCTCAAGGGCCATTCATTCGAAGATCCAAGGAATGCTAGACTCCGAGAATTTTCTTCCTTCGTTATTTGTTAAGAAAAGCGTTTGAAAAATACAGTATCGAATAAGTTGCAAAAATAGGTGGACTGCAAGGCAAAAGGGACTCGACTTACAAGTTTGAATAAAATACCACTTGACGTTGGATCAAGGATTTAATTGTATTAGTGTTCAAATAGGTGTTAGAAAAGAGGTTTATGAAAATGGAACTGGCTTGACGACGAATCGAGGGTTAGTTGAAAAGAGGTGAGAATCAATACTAGTCCCTAGAGATGCTCCTAATAACAAAACCACGATGAAACGTATGAGTGTGTGCGATAGGTTGATGGTGAATGCGTACGAGCAATCGACTTATGAGGGTGTTTGAAAATGGCTCGATGAAGAATCAAGAATTAGTTTGAAAATGGTTTAGTCTACGCTAGTCCCTAGGGGTTCTCCTAGAAGATAAACTACAATCAAAGAAAATATGAATGCGACATCGAAATGGGAGCGGAGTACATGTAAGTTACACATGATTGCATGAAATAAATGATATCATTGTAAGGTAGCCCAAGAGGAAGCCGTGTGTATGCGAGGTGTCCTAAACTATGCCTTGAACAAGAGTCAGACCAAAGCTCCTTTGTTAGGGTTTCTGATAAAGTCCAATAATCCGTTGCTTGGAAAAGTAACCACAATCCACCAATTTTGGCTTTTAGGTTTCGATCGTTGTTAATGTGTTTCCGAATAATGTGAATGAGATATGAACAATATGAAGATGATATGAACAATGTGAATAATATAGCAAGATATATAACAATATAATCAAGATAATATCCATAATAGTATAATCAAGATAATATTAACCAGTATGTGAACAATGATAATAAAATTAAGATATATTGACTGAAATATAAAACAGGAATATATTAACGGAAATTAAAGTTAGTTGTTAGTTGATATTGATTTGAATCAAGACGAAATGTAGCGCTAAACCATCGTAGCTCGATCTATTACAAAGATCAAACTATAGGAGGTCGTGCAAGTTGATATTCATGCTAAAAACACGATGGAGAAATGATATTGAGGATCATTTTCCAAAGTAATCGTGTCACACGAATAGAAAAGGTGTTTGTCTCATCTTAATCACAAATTCGTGTTAATAAATTGAGGGTAACCTATCACAATCCCAAAGTATAGAAAATGATCTCGATGATCATTTTCTACAGATTTGAAATAATGAAGGTTAACAACCTCAACGAATCGATATTCATGAACTTAAAGACTTCATTGACCAAAGAATTCGAAATAGAATCGAAATGAAAAAAAGAAGATGAGAAAATAAAATCATAAATCAAAGGAAATAAGACAAATAATGAAATTGAGAAGAAAATCAATAATGAGAATCGAAAAGAAATGAAAAATAAGATTGAAATTAATGTAAAATAAAAATCCAAATGAAAAAAGAAAATCTAAAAGTGAAAGAAAACAAAGGTTTTTTTCTTTAAAAAAACTAATTAAAAGATAAAATTTTACAAGAAAAAAGTATAAATTAAAAGAAGGAAAAAGAAATGAAGAGGGGGAGAGGTGCATCGCTTGGGGCTGGTGTTGTAAGACAGATGCATGTGATGAAAAAACTACATGGCCTACACAACCAAAAGAAGGGCACAGTTTGAGGATCCACAATACCAACTTTTAAAACACAACATCAACAATTCATATTAACAAAGTAAATTATCATCTCTTTTCTTTTGACATGGTTTATAACAAAAAAACAACAGACCCTTATCCATTTTCTTCACGTGATTTTTTCAAAAGAAATAAGGTTATGCCTCAAATCAAAACCAACATCACGCAGTGGACAAAATGAAATACACTCAGATTTCATCATCATCATCACACATCAATAAAGGCAACGATATAATTAAATCTACGGATCTACACAACACGAGATCAGAAGAAATAAACAAGGTAAAAGCTACTCGCGCCGTCACGATTCCGGAACCAACCATCTTTGTGCGTGAATCTATTTCTCTCAGTCTCTCGCTCTTTTTTCAGACTTTTGTTTGCTTTCAGGTTCGTTGTTCTTGTTTGCTCTTTCGTCTCAATCCCTTCTCCTTCTCGTCTCACTCTGCTTCGTCGTTTCTGGATTTATTTGGGTGAATGAATGTTGTGTTGATTTGTGATGGATTGAAAAGATAAAGGGTATTTTGAGGAGGGTTATTGTGAAAGCTGTGGTGATTTATTTGTAGATTATGGTATCTACCGTTTTATGAAGATGAAGGATGAAGGTCGGTGAAGGGAGATTGAAGGATGGGTGATTGGGGTGGAGATTTTGGCAGCATTTTGAAGGTTCTTTCTAAACTCCCCCCTTTTGTGATGAGAAAGAACTTTGATTTATATGAAAGAGGAGGGTGAAATGAAGGAGTACGTGAGGTATTGATTTGGAATCAGAGGGAGAGAAAAGTGACGTTGCCAGGTGGGGTCAAGTTAGTTTTGCAAACTATGAAATTGTTTACGCGGAATTTGCGTTGCACGTTATATTTGTGTGGTGACTTGTGGCTTGATAATTTTGGGAGTTTTAGGGTAGTGCTGTTTTGTATTGGAATTGTATGGGAGAGCGGCTGGAGTCGTGCTGCAACATATCATGACTTGTATTCTGTGAATTTTTTGTGGTGTATGTCGCATGTTCGCAAGTTTGGAATGGTACATGATTTATGCGTGTTGGTCTGAGGCGTGGTTATTACTTGTTTTGTGAATCATGCGACGATCTTCTGCTGTAAGTCAATTTGTTGATGTAATTGTAGCATATATGGTACAAGTTGTGTGGTTATCGTGTAATTGTTATTGTTGCGGTGGAAATAGGATATCAAATTATTAATTAATTTGAATCGCATCTTTAGTTCACAACCACTCTTTGATTTATCCGAAGGAAAAGGTCAAAAGAGGATAAACCTATTTTTGCATCATAAACACAATGCGGAGAGAGATCTAGGTAAGGGGTTGGTTAAGCTTAGGGAAGGTATTAGCATCCTAAACTTCTGTAGTACTCTACAGGAACCTTTTGTTAAATTTTACTATTTGCTTTATTAATTGCTTTAGGGTATATACAAAGCTAAGGGTTAAGATAAAAGAAAGACATAAGGGTTAGTCCTAAGTTTACTCAGCAAGACATCGCATCTTGTGCCTACATATCCTGACGGGAATGAAATCAGAGTAATTATAGTTCCCCTCGAAAGGGAGGCTAGAAACGTCTTGACTGTGGTCAATGTTTCAATGGGGAATAAACGTATCTTAAGGACACGCTTACATGGAGTGCGGAGACTCCAATCTCTACGTTGAAATTGTTAAATAAATTAGGGTTAAATTAGAGATTCCACGGCGGGAAACCCTAAAACAGAGTGCGGTGACTCTTTGACCTAATGCTAGGGTAAAAGGCATTTTCGTCCACGGCAGGACACCTAAAAGTATGAGTACGAAGACTCAAAGTTTTATGGTTTGAAAGATGAAAGGTATAAGGGTTAAGGATTATTGACTCGGCGGTCAACTGCTAGACCTAATCCTTCGGAAGTGCAATTACGGTAAACGAAGAGTAGCGCGAAATAAATTATATGATGATGTTCGTAAAATAAAATACAATCATGGATGAAAATAAATACAAATAATATTATTATATAAATTACAAAAATCCTGAAAAAGAGAAAATGTAACACAAAAGGTTAGTGAACAAAATCATCATAAGATTAGACGGAGAGATTTAAACAGAACGACGTCAAGAACACTTGGAGCGTGAAAGTGTTAGGAATTAAAATTTAAGAGAAGTTAGCAATTTTTTTATAAAAGTTTTTGTGATTTTTTTACAAAAAGAAATGTTTGTTTTTTTTATTAGAGAAAAGATATTTAATTTTTTTAAAGCATATTTTTAAAGAAAAAGGGTTATTTATTTTTTTAAGTATTAACGAAAGAATATTAAAACAAAATATCTATTTACATTTTTTATTTTTATTAAATTAATTAAAAAACAATATAAACATAAAAATCAAATAAAAACAAATAAAAACAAAAAAAAAGTTGGGTCGGGTCACCACTCCCGGACTCGACCCGGCCTGATGACATAAAGGGCTTCCAAAACGAATTAGGGTTTGTGACCCCCCCCCCCCCCCCATTCTTCACAGCCGCGACGCCGTCTCCTCTCTCTTCGTTCTCTCATCGTTCTCTCACGCATCCTTTTTGTTTCTGTTCATCGTGCTTTTTGTTCACCATAATCTTCTTCTTCTTCTTTCATTTCGACCTGCAAAATAAATGAGAAAATAAGATTGTTGGCGGTTGAATTCTTACGGCGGCTATGCTACGATTCCGGTCGATGATGTGCGTTCTGAGGCTACGAAGGTTGATTGCCCGCCGTTTGTGATGAACGGCGATGGCGGTCTCCAATTCGCTTTGTTGTTCGTAGTGATGACAGTTTGGGTGAGAAGATCTCTGCGATGATGGTAGTCCGCGATGAACTAAAAGGGGCGTCCGTCTTGTGATCTGTGGCTGCCGTTTGGTGAGTTTGTTCTTGTTTAGTGATTTGGTCGCCGTTTGGTGGTTCTGTCACTGATAGGGTTTCGTTTTCTGCCTTTTTTGTGGTTAAACCCCCTTAATAGCTAAAGTGCACCAGATGTGATTCCTGCAAAATAAACAGACTATGTAACCCGTTAGTAGTTAGCTGATGCAAAAAATGAGATGTTATGCGACATGAATCGACTAATCCAAGGGTAAAATTTAGGGTATTACAATTATGATGTAGTAATTGTATTAAGTTGGTGTCAAGGTTTTGTAAAGTTTTGGTGTGCGTGTATTTCATGTGGCTGATCTTGTTGTGTGTAGCAGGTTTGAGAAGATGGTGTATTAGAAGCAGCATGGGAACCGTGTGGGTGGGACATTTTGGATGAATCAATTTGCAGCGTGGGACCTCTGCTTGTTACAGGTTCTTCTTTTGTTTTTTTTGTTATTCTCTTCTTTGGACTCAAAATGATATGGGCTCCTTATTTTTGTATGGGCTTGAAACTCTTGTGGCTTTATTTTTGTAACATTTTTCTTTTGGAAACTTCTGTGTAAATTTTGTAAGTGGACATGTACAATGGTGGGCTTTTGATTATGAAATAGATTTTTTCAACTTGCACCCTCCATATTTTGAACCATATGCTTGAAATGATTTTGAATTCATATTTGTACCTCACTTCTTGAACAATGCTTGAAAAAAATTGACCATGGTGATTAAGACTTGAATTTTCCACGTTGATCCAAAATCTCACTAACCAAATTTCACCTTTTCGAATTCTTCACTTGAATTGAATGAAGCTTGAATCAATATTTTGACTTTAAATGAATTAGAGATTTGAATCAACATGAGTTCATCTGAACTTTGCCACTTGTACAGATAAAAATGAATCTTTCACCATGACTGGAGTTAAAATCAGAAGAACATGACAATATAATCATCAAACCCTGATTGAAATGAACTGAATCTCTGATAATTCTTAATTATGAAGGACTTGACTTATCCCACCTTGATAACCTGAACCAAACATAATGATCGGATTGACATGGAAACCCTAATTGGATCCTCAAGCACACCCAATTTGAATCATTATAAACCCTGGCTTGACTGATAGACTAACTCAAAACTAATGAACCTCAACTCATGCTTCTCACATACCCAACTACTCCTTGTAACAACTTGAGTCAAGGCAATAATAAAATGAAAGCAGAAGCAACATATTTTTTTGAATAATGTTAGTGGGTGGATGCACAAATGAAGTTTATATACAGTAGGACAAATTTGGGGTATGACACCATCGTGTTCCTTGTTCAAAAATGAGCAACTTTCATGTTTACATCTTTTAAAATCATTGCGTATTGAGAGAGATAAGTGAGATTTTACATATCTGATGATGGGGTGGGACGCTAATCACAAAAGTAACAAGTGTACTATTTTTAACCGATGCAGTAATAAGGGACAAGTTCCCCGAATATCGATCTCGCGGACTGCGTAATAATTATAAGTTCTATTTTTAATAAATTGAATAAAAACAATTGGGTTTTTAAAAAGTACTTTATAATATAAATCGACAACAGAATAAAATAACGATAAAATAAAAAGCCTTTAGACAACTATGAGAAGTTATGCTAGGGAAGGTGTATGTACTTTTCCTTGTAACAACATCAGGCCTAATTTTATAAAATCACTGCTTAATTTGATCATTATCGATTTTAAAGGTTAGTTAACTTTAATTCCTTATGAAGAAAACCCTTTGGTATTCTTCTTATACCCCAATTCCTTGGTGGTATAGGAACAATATCAAGCAATATGATTTATCTAAAACATTTTGGTTATGATAGTATATCCTCATTCCTAAGTGATAACACTATCGATTTATCGTATAAAAATATTAACCGTGTTTTTCCAAACCTACAGTCAACCCTAAAACAAATCCCATTTTTCAATAAGAAAAGCGTTAAGATAATTATACGATAACAATGATTTTCATAAAATAGTGAAATTCCAATTTAAAAAGGATAATGTTATTACAAGATCAATTCAGGGACACCCCCTAGCATTGGGGGGTTTAGCTACTCATAGTGTTTACAATAGAATCAAAGTACAAGATAAAATCAGACGTTATAAGATAGTGGATGAGAGTTGATCTTCAATTGCAAATGCTCATGAAAATTGCTCCTCCTCCAATTCTTGATCGCATGGACTCTTATTTTCGTTCCAATCTTTACACCATCCAAAAAGTCCCCCTTTCCTCCTTCCAAACAGGACTAAATATCACAAATCCAATTCATCAGCCTCCTGAAATCCTCAGAATGCCTTTTGGAAGTCACTTACTCAAAAATCCTGAAAAATCACATTTTCCACGCTCAGGCCATCACGGGCCGTGTCAGCTCCCTGCCCTTGGCCTCCAACCAAAACTTGATTCTTGCCCAGCTGTGTCAGGTCCTCTGAGATCTTCAAAAATCATAACCGGACTTCCGGAAAACCCCGTTTTCTTACGTCAGTCATGCGGGTGATTAACCTTGTACCTGAAACATCTAACACTACCAAAACACGTAAAAAAATTACCAAAATAACAAAAGTACTCAACGGAATAATGCGAAAATAAAAATTGCAAAAAAGTAAAAGAAATAACGAAAACATCAATACTTTGAAAGAAAGTGTTACCGATTTTACTAAGTTTTTGTCGAATAAATAAGAGAAAACTCATAGAGTTGGTGACTAATCAGGCGCGAGGAAGAAGAAGATGTTCTTCGCGCCATAATTCAATTTTTTGAATTTTTAAATATTTTTAATATTTTCATATTATTTTCAAAAATTATTTTCTACATCCAATTTTGATTATTTTCAAATGAATTTTTGCACAAATATCGTCCATCTATTTAAATATTTTATTCACCAAATAAATCAAAAAATTATTTTATATTTGATACATTTTTAATATATTTAATATATTATTTTTAATTTATTTTAAAAATAATTTCAAATATTGATTTTTCCTATCAAATTAATTATTTTTAGTCCAAATTTTTTCACACATGTCATTTAAATACCCTACCAATTTAGTCCATAAAGAATCAAAAAATAATTTTTATTTGATATATTTTAATATATTAAAAATATTATTTCAAATTGTTTTAAATATTTTAAAATAATTTCTTTCTTTGATTTTTCTTAAACCAAAATGATTTTAAATATTCATGCGGATAAAATACCTTTTCCACAAACCTTAATGATTGTTTATAACATGATTAATGGATTTACTTGATAAATTATACATTTTTTTATTGAATTTCTTTGAAAAATAACTTTAAAAAATGAAATTAGGGTTTTCCCTTTTATTCAATCTTTCAAACTTTATTTCAAATATCTCTGGGCCTCTATTAAAGTGTAAGACCTAGCCCTCTTTGTAAATAAACCAAAACTCTAGGGCCTCTGCTATAGTATAATTCCTATTGCGCTTTTCAAAATCACAGTGCGATCACTATTTTCACAACAATCAGTTGGGCCTCTAATAGAGTGTAAGTTCCATCCCTTTGTACATAAATAAACATTTTTAGGGCCTCTACTATAGTATAAGTCCTTCCTCTGAGTTTTCAAAATCACTGTGTTTTCAAAATCATTTGGGTCTCTGCTTGGAGTGTAAGTTCCATCTCTCTATACATAAACTTTGTTTTAAACAATAACTCCGGGCCTCTGATAGAGTGTAAGACCCAACACCTTTTTATAAATAGAAAATATTTTAGCCTCATTCATCCTGGGCTTTGTACAGAATACAAACAATCATCTGGGCCTCTGATAGAGTGTAAGACCCAATACCTTTTGTAAATAGAAAACCTTTTAGCCTCATTCATCATGGGCTTTGTACAGGATACAAATAACACTCATGGGCCTCTATCTAGAGTGTAAGACCCAACACCTTTGTTTACTTAGAGATCAAGTCATCTTCAAAGTCAAAACTTTCTTCAATTTCTCAAAACCCTAACTTAGTCTCGAAGAAAACATCTAATCAATCACAGTACACTTGGGCCTTTTGTTAGACGATGACAATGATCTAGAAGGGGGGTTGAATAGATCAATTATTAAAAACAGAGTCGACACTTATTAAGATTTGGATTTTAAAAAGTTTTAAGCGGAAACGGCCAAGAAACTATACTCGTCTAAACGAACCGTTACCAAAAAGATCGAATATACGCAAAGCCTATATGGAGTACTAATAAAGACGAGAATTAGAATCAATAGTATAAACACAAATCAATCAGATTTTGTTCACTTAAGGTTGGACAGTTTCCATTGTGTGTGAAATATAAACCAATTGAAAAACAACTCAAGTGTCTGTGTTCACGCAATTAGTCAAACACTTGGTGTGCAAAGCACCTCGAGTAAATTTCAATAGGTGAATGAAGTGCTATGTTCTTCAATTACAATTAAAAGATTGTAATGAGGTTTCTAAAAATGTTTCAGCACTAACATACACCAGAATTTTAATCAACTAATATGTTTGCACACAAACTCAAAATTCAGCAATGAAAATAGTAAAAAGAGAAAACACCAATTTGTTGAGGCAGTTCCCCCGTCGTCCTCGCTCGGGGTACGTCTGCCCTCAATTCTAAAAATAGAATTAAGACATATATATATATATATATATATATATATATATATATATATATATATATATATATATATATATATATATATATATATATATATATATATATATATATATATATATATATATATATATATATATATATATATATATATATATATATATATATATATATATATATATATATATATATATATATATATATATATATATATATATATATATATATATATATATATATATATATATATATATATATAACCAGTTGCAAATTATTTTTACAAGAGAGGCAATAGAATTTAAACAATTAAACCCAAATGTTGACGCTGAGCCTATGCCTTCTCTTCCCTTAATTCACGATGAATCAAGTCCTTCGAGCGTGATGAGTAAACCTCCGATTATGGAATCACCTCTAAACAACCCTATGGTCTTCAAATCTTGCCCGAATAATTTCAAACACCAATGATTCGAACCAAAACCTTCCTACCACAACCCTCCGTTAACACTACTAAATTGACAGAACCTCTCGTTCTTCAATTACCTTCGCTCGGCTGAATCTGTTAAGGAACGATTTGTGCAAAACCCCAAAATCCAAGATTCTTGAACGAAAAAACCCTCAAGGTTTTATTCAACAAAACCCCATTGGTTTCTCAACCCAAACCCGGTACACCAATCTTAAGTTTGGACGTTATCACCTCGATGATGCAGAATACACAACAAAAATGATTATGTGTAGTTGTTGAGAAAATGCAAGAAAGAGGATGAAGATGATGAGAACCAAATCAGTGTATATTTTCATTTTTCTTATTATTATTGTGAATAATGAACTAACTCAATATATATGCAAAGTTGAAACCAAATAATCAACATAACAGTCACTTAGAATGTTAAGCATAACAAAAATTCTTTGAGAAACGCGCGAGTGGTCGACCTAAAACAAGGGGAGGGTCGACTTGAGCTCTCCCAAATTCAGGATTATGCAGGAAACAACACTTTGCGTTGACCGGAACAGGTCCATGCGTCAATGCAAAGGACCCCAATTTTGACAAACATAAATGCACACAGTATGAGTCGACCGGAGGGTCGACACAAGCTCTCTTGAGAGCAAAACATGAAAATTGACTTCTATATGAGTCGACCCAAAGACCCAGAACTTGCAAAAATGCATATTTTCATATATTTAGCTACTTCTAAGAGATCCTAATGCATCTCTAACTTAACCAACACGATCAAACTCATATAGAATACACATAGTGCTATTTCTATATGTACCTAGACATGTTTTGACAAATATGTGACCCAAGAAAAATAACGTATGCATATGCGACTCGATGATACCGTCCAAAGTATATTTTTCTAACTATATATGTTTTGACATCATTAAAACAAGTATAACCAAGTATGAGTCACTTTACCTTCACATACTCCCCCTTTTTGATGATGGCAAAACAGTAGAAACATAGTTGAGCATAATGTGTTATATCATCCTCCCCCTTAGTCCATGCATTTATCTAGAAACGATCTGCATGTTTGATCAGTCTTGTAAAAGTGATTTGTTTCTGCTTGATTTTATTCTCCCCCTTTGACAACATCAAAAAGAAAGAAGATAAAGGTCAATGAAAGACATATTATAATGAGATAAGCAAATTCACCAAATTTGCAACAGGATAGTCATTAACAAACATCCCACATATAACGAAGGTAACGAAAGGATATAAACTGATAAATAGATAACCACACAAAGAGATTACCACTAGAATGTGATGAACAATAGATTTAATGACACACACAATGATATACAAGGATTCCTTAAGGCCTCCTCCCCCTAAAGTGATGGCCTCTTCCGCGAAATGGATAGTCATGAGGTGGAGGAAGTTGTTTCTCATCTATCTATTTCGTATACTTTAGGATAGCTCGATTAAGAGTGTTGAAACTGGTAGCGAGAGCACTGTGTTGACCTACAGCAGGTTTAACCATGCCATCAAACCGACCCATCACTACTGTTGCGAATGAGTTGAAGTTATTCGTGTGAGCTTGAAGCTGGTTCTACAAATGTGTGAACCACTCATCTTGGGCAGTGATGAAGTTTTGTTGTTTGAGCTGCATACTCCTCATCATTTTGAGGAGTTTGTCATTGTTCTGTTGGGGACGTGGAGGTGATGGAGGCACGTAATTCCAATCCGGGGTCTCTTGATATTCCTAATTCATTGCTTGAGGCATTTAGTTTTCTCCTAATATAGTCCAGCTCGTGTATTGTCAGGCACCCCATCCTTGGTTGTCATCATGTTCCAAATGGGGTGATTGATCTATCCAACCATTGTTATCTTGTTTATTAGTTTCCATGTGAGTTCCAATCTCTTCTCCTTCTTCTTCTTTGTCTTTTATCACTCTCTTCAGATTCCTGCAGACGAGAGCTTGTTGCCTTAACAATAAATCTGTAGCGAGAATCAAGATGATCCCAAATATAACCCATAGAGTCTTTTGACAAAACTCTTGGTCGGTTTTCAAGGTTGTGTAAGGGATACCTGGTACATCCACATTAGCATTATTGAGGACAAATTGGACGAAGGAGCCATATGACAGTGCGGTTCCTCTACCAAAGTGTTTCAAAGAGTAGATTCTACTCGCAATGTAGTGAGGCCAGTTAATCTTGATCTTCTTTTCAGAAAGTAAACCAAGTGAACCTCGGCTTGATCAACCCGAGAATAATCACCTTTCTTGGGTCGAAGAATGTGCGAGACAATCCACTGTAAAATTCTGTCAATCGGCTTCAACCTACCAGTTGTGACTGATTTCGGAAAAGGTCGCTAGCGACAATGTCGTCAGCATATGGTTTCTTCAGTATAGAGTTCAAGGTGTAACACCCCAAGTTTAATCGGAATATTTTAATTAATTAATTTAATTAAGAATATTCGTATTTTTGGTGTTTTCGGTGGTTTTGGGAATTATTGAGAAAATGTGCATTTTGGACTATTTATTTAATTAATAGTATACAATATGAGAATATCAGTATTGTTATGAATTAAAATAAATATAAGAGAAATAAGGGTAAATTGGGCATTATGAAGAGTTAGTAAGGGTATTATGGGAAAAGCCCAATTGTGTGGCCCAAGTCTAAGTTTGACAAAATAGAATTCTGAAGGTGGAGGATTCATTTTTGGTTAACCGTGAAAAGAATGAGGCCAGAGCTCTGAGGAGGGAGAAGTGGAGGCAAAAGCTTCGGAAGATCCCGAAGTTAATCATGAAAGCTGCGAATCGGCTAAGGTATGGGGAGTATCGCATTTCATGATTTTCTATGTATGCCTTTCGGTGTGTTTATGGTGAAGTTTATGATTTAGGGTATTTTGGGTTGATCGTGGAAAATTAAGGGAAACTGATAATGAAACCCTGGGGATGGTGGTTAGTGGTTAGTATTCCTGACTGTTTGATGTGTAACATGAGAAAGGAAACCTTAGGCCTTCGTGGCCAAAACCTTGGATTGTGATATGATTTACCCTGTAGGAATAGGAATATTCAAATGTGAGTAACTCTGATGCACTCAGAGCAATTGCAGGGAAATAATGTTTTAGGCAGTGCAAATATTGCTGGATTAGCCTAATAAACCATAGGTTGGGTGTCGTTATCGTCGTATGACATTGGGGGTGTTTTAATGATGTTTTGGGGGCATTGGGTATGTGAATCGTATGAGTTATTGGGTGGAAAGCAGATCTGGTGCGTAGCAGCAGTTACTGTCATCACACTGTTCGCCTAGCGAGCAAGCCAGCAAGGGGTTCGCTACAAGGTTTGCCTAGCTAGCAAGCCAGCGAGGATTCGCTAGAGGCTCTCCTAGCGAGCAAGCCAGCGAAGGCTTGCTACCAACTCGCCTAGCGAGCGAGCCAGCGAACGTAGCAGAGCTCACGAATATTAATCGTGTGCAGCGATGCCGTGATGTTTGATTATGAGATTCCTGTGATGAGTTGCTATGAGTATGACAGTGAGGTTGCGTGATTAATAAGTGATAGTATGAGGATTACCGCGAGTGGAATTATGATGAATTAATATGAGGCAATATGAGATGATATTAGGGATTAATATGTGAATACTATGTGATGATATGACGAATTAACATGAGTAGAACTGTGAAGTTTATGTGATTGATAGGCGATAGTGTGAGGATTACCGTGAGTATAAGTTGATAAATTAATATGAGATGATATGGGGATAGTATTATGAATTAATATGGGATAATATGACTATGAGCTAATATGTGATTTATACGTGATTATATGATGACATGATATGCGAGAATGATTAATATGATGAATTATGATGATATGTTATATGATGAATAATATGATGTATTATGATGATATGTTGTGTGATGATTAATATGATGAATTATGATGACATGTTATATGATGAATAATATGATGAATTATGATGATATGTTGCATGATGAGTAATATGATGAATTATGATGATATGCTGTATTGATGATTAATATGATGAGTTATGACGTATGATGAATATGATGAATGATGATGCACCATATGTTGTTATTATGAGGATTATTGTGACGCGTGCATCATGCATTCATGTGCATCCGGACTTCGGTTCAGGACCTCGATTACTTTGGCTTCAATCCCATTGTGTGGATGTGAAGTATTTTGATGTGCTTCGATCCTATTGATGGGGATCTACGGAGGGTTGATGGCCCAGTGTCCATCGTGCTGTGATGATTGGTACCACATGCATTGAGTCTATGTTGCATTTCATTTATGAGCCTTTTTGTATGAGTTATGACGTTGTGGCCTTTGAGGCATATTCGAAGGATATCAATGTGTTGAATATAATTATGAGTAATATGTCGTTTATGCATCGACTGTTATACATTAATTATTATGAATTGTCTTACTCACCCTGCCTGTTTGAATGTTACCTCCATGTGGGTAACATGCAGATGAGCAAGTTTAGTCGTGGACGCCGTCGAGGAGTATTGTGAAGTTTTAGAGTCATTAGCCTTTATGGTTAATGTAGAGGGTCTTTCTCTAATATGTAACATGGGGTTGGGTTCTTTGAGTTGATTGTATATCATCGGGTTATTTTACTGATGTTCCCTTATGAGGAAAACATTGAGTTATGTTTTGAGTTCCGTTCTATATGATGTTTTTGATGTATTTTGAGAAAACCCGTGTGTTACGGAGTATTGACCAATTTTGTTGACTTTGAGAAATGTACGCCCTTTTGTGACTTTTTAATGAAAGTTAATATTTTACTCTGAAATCTGTGTTATTTTGTCGTAATATCTGTGGGGTAGAATAAGGGTGTTACACAAGGCCTCCTTGAACTCATACCCATTCACGGTTTGAGTATCCGTGACCTTGATCAGTGGCTCAACAGTCAGAGGAGACATATCGAAAAGATTTTTCCAGACAGAGTCATTGACATATACCTTATTAATTCTAATCTTAGTACTGAACTCAAAACCTTCAATTTTTCCTTGAAGACCAGTGTAGAAAATTCTGATCAAGTCCTCATTATAATTATGATTGCATTCCAAAAATTTATTCAAATTTTGAGCATCCAGAAATTCAAGTACTTCTTGGATGTGCATTCTTTCAGCAACTTTTCGATAATAAACATATTGTTTAACAATTGATCTCTTACTCAGATTTTTCTCATAAAGTTCAGTGTATTCAGGAGGTAAGAGAGAGAGAGAGAGAGAGAGAGAGAGAGAGAGAGAGAGAGAGAGAGAGAGAGAGAGAGAGAGAGAGAGGTTACTGGTAGAGCAGCTCTAGAAGTACCAACTTGAACGGATGAAGCTCTGGTTGTTCTTTTCCCTGTTACTCTTTTTATAGCCATTAGAGCAGTTCTTTGAAGAGGATGAATAATGAAAATAGAGTTTAATATATTGATTAGAGAGACTCACTATACTTCTTGACTAGATAGTGAAATTAGGTTTTGAAAGAGACTTTGGGAAGAGGAGATGTAGATAGTAGCCTTGAGTAGGTGCAAAGTACCAATGTAAATGTTAATGATGATGTTGTTTGAATGCATAAAAAAAGTGAATGCATTAAATGGGTCAAGAATTTGAATGATTCATCAAAAATAGAGGTTTTTCAACAAACTCGCGCGACGCGTCGATCCATACAGGTTTTGCATCGACGCATACTGTGAAAGCAAATATAGTCAGAAATTTTCAAAGTTTGAGTCGACCAAAGGGTCGACCTGAGTGGACCCTCATTTAAAACAAGAAAATTTGTTATTTTGTGAGTCGACCGGACTCCTGTGTAGGTTGACTCATCGAGTTAAAATCAGCACAAATCATCAATTTGAAACATACAAGCATCAAAGTGACATAAATAGATAGCATACTTAAATATCAAACATTCAAAGGGATGAAACATGCTTAATCGTGCAATAAACATCAATAATAACACTTAACTTGATACATCAACTTACACAAATGAGGTAAATATGAAAGTTTGATAATAAGGAAAAATAGTACCTCAACCGCGATCGATGATAGATGCCCTCACATATGGCTTGGTTACTTCATTTGTTAGATAAAGATATAGACAAAGCACATATATAGAAAACATACAATAATGAACTCCTAAACACGATCCGATATGTTGAGAACACCGAGTTTCCTACGGATGTCAAAGAAAGGCTCTGTAGCGAGTTGTTTTGTGAAAATATCCGCAAGTTGATTTTTGGTATCAACGTGCTCAAATACCACATCACTTTTCTCCACATGATCCCTAAGTAAATGATGACATATTTTGATATGCTTGGTGCGTGAATGTAATACGGGGTTCTTGGTTAGATTAATGGCACTGGTGTTATCACAAAGGATCAGAACACGCTCAAGATTTAAATTGAAGTTGAGTAATTGTTGCTTAAGCCATAAGACTTGAGCGCAACAATTACCGGCCGTAACATATTCTACTTCGGCTATTGAAAAAGCAACGAAAACTTGATTTTTTCTATGCCAACTCACCAAAGAATTTGAAAATAAATGACAAGTGCCACTTGTGCTTTTCCTATCCGATTTGCAATCGGAAAAGTTGGAATCGGAAAAGCCAACCAAGGAACAATCATTACCCTTGGAATACTAGAACCCATACTTTGGAGTACTAGAGAGGTATCTAAGTATGCGCTTTACAGCTTTCAAGTGAGATTCCTTGGGACATGATTGATACCTCACACACATGAAAACACTAAACATTATGTCGGGTTGAGATGAGGTAAGATAAAGGAGAGAGCCAATCATACCTCTATACTTCTTCACCTCCACATCCTTACCATTCTCGTCTCGGTTGAGATTTGCACATGAGGCATCAGAGTGTCAATCGCCTTGGAGTTAACCATGTCAAAACGCTTGAGAAGCTCAAGGAAATATTTTGTCTGGCTCACAAATGTACCCTCTTTGAGTTATTTGATTTGAAATCCGAGGAAATAGTTGATCTCCCCCATCATGATCATCTCAAACTCTTCGTGCATTAATCTAGGAAAGTCCTTGACCATATTCATGTTAGTTGATCCAAAAATGATATCATCAACTTATATTTGTACCAAGATTAAGTGTTTTCCTTGACGTTTAATGAAGATATTTGTGTCAACCTTTCCTCTTGAGTACTCTTGATCAAGAAGAAATTTGCTAAGATGGTCATACCAAGCCCTAGGGGCTTGTTTGAGTCTGTACAAAGCTCGTTTTAACTTATAGACATGATCAGGATACTCATGGGATTCAAACCCAGGAGGTTGGGCTGCATAAACCTCTTCAGTTATATATCCATTGAGTAAACCCCTTTTTACATCCATCTCAAATAATTTGAAATCTTTCGCACAAGCAAAAGTAAGCAAAAGGTGTATAGCCTCGAGTAGGACAATCAGAACATAAGTTTCCTCATAGTCAATTCCTTCCTTATGGTTATAGCCTTGCACGACTAACTGCGCCTTGTTGGGTGTTATAACTCCGTTTTTGTCCAGTTTATTCCTAAACACCCATCGGGTGCCAATTACTCAATAGTCTTGTGGAGGAGGGACAAGGTCCCAAACCTCATTTCTTTTAAATTGATTCAGTTCCTCTTGCATTGATAAGAACCAATGTTCATCGAGTAATGCCTCTTGAGGGTTTTTAGGCTCAACTTGAGAGACGAAAGCAAAGTGATAACAAAAGTTACTTAGCTTAGATCGAGTTGTCACTCCCTTTGAGATATCACTGAGAATGTTGTCAATAGGATGGTCTTTAGAAGACTTCCCAGCTGGAGGAAGGCCATCGATGTTAGTCGGATGAAAATCCTCAATCTCCTCATGATGATGATCTTTTTCCTCCTCAACTTTCACTGATTTAGGTTGAGCAATTCCTTTCTTAGTGTCTTTGAGTATGTCTTCAGAAGATACACCTGCACCATGAAATGAAATACCTTTTCTGACACTTTTCAGATAAGTTTCATCAAAAGTGACATGAACAGATTTTTCAACTATAAGTAACCTCTTATTGTATATTATATATGCTTTACTTGACTGAGAGTATCCGAGAAGGATACCTTCATCTACCATTTCTTAACACAAAACACTTACAACCAAAAACATGAAGGTGAGACACATTTGGCTTCCTCCCTTTCAAAAGTTCATACGGAGTCTTGTTAAGAATAGAATGAATGAGCACCCTATTCAAAACATAACAAGCCGTACTAATGGCATCGGCCCAAAAATATTTAGGAAGTCCACTTTCATTGATCATAGTTCTTCCTAACTCTTCCAAAATTCGATTTTTATGTTCCACAACCCCATTTTATTGAGGGGCACGTGGAGCAAAGAAGTTATGATCAATTCTGTATCTACCACAATATTCTTCAAAAATATGACTTTCAAACTCACCTCCATGATCACTTCTAATTGATATAACGTTTGTGTTTAACTTGTTTTGAGAAAGTTTAGCAAAATTTTCAAAGGCAGAGAAAGTATCGCTCTTGCTAGTCAAGAAAATAGTCCAACAAAACCTAGAGAAATCATCGACTATAACAAAACCATAGTAGTTACCACCTAGACTCTTAATTCTAGATGGTCCAAAGAGGTCCATATGAAGAAGTTCAAGAGGTCTCATAGTTGACACAATGTTTTTAGATTTAAACGAGATCCTTGTTTGCTTCCCTATTTGGAACGCATCACATAAGTGATCCTTTGAAAACTTGATTTTGGGTAAGCAAATAACTAGGTCCTTAGAAACTATCTTGTTTATCAAGTCAAAATTGACATACGTCAAACGTCTATTCCACAACCATGAGTCCTCACTCATAGTCATGAGACATTTGTTGCTACTCAATGATACTTCACTAAAATCCAACATATAAACATTATTTACCCTCAAGCCATTAAACACATCCCCCTTTTTATCATTATTTTCAATCATGCAACAATATTTTGAAAAGGATACTTTGTATCCCTTTTCAAATTTTGAAAAGGATACTGTGTTTAAGGCCCTCAACTAGCAATACATCAAAGATAGTAGTAGACAAGGGATTACCTACACTATCTTTTCCAAGTATTGCTCCCTTATTGTTCTCTCCATAGGTTACAAATCCCTTCTTCTTTGCCACAAAGTCAATGAAGAGAGATATGTCTCCTGTCATATGTCTTGAGCATCCACTATCAAGAACACATCTTCTCTCCTTAGGCTCAAGACTTTGTACCTATAAAAATAACCAACGAAAATAGGTACCCAATTGTTTATTGGGTCCTTGGTTATGAGTGAAATCTTTGTTGCATTTAGGCAACCGTTGATAAACCTCTTTAGGAACTAAAAATCTCCTAAAGCGACATTTAGCAATGATGTGACCCCTTTTGCAACAATACAAGTGAGGTTAACCTTTGTATCACTTTTGTTACCTTGATTTTTGATCACATATGTATATTTTTTATAAGGATTAATAATGCTTTTTCTAAAATGTGATCTATCAATAGGAAACATGATCTTTGGTTCTAGAGCCTTGTCAAGTTTGGCTTTAAGAGTTCTAACCTCTTTTTGCCAAATATGACAAGTATCACACCCAAAGTTTACCCATCTACTTCTTTCTTCCTCAACATCTACCTTTGTTACTTCCACCATGGATGCCTTTAGAGCCTCTAATTCCCTTTCGAAATCGGAGATCTTTTGCTCTAAATGAGTAAAAATTTGTTTGTTTGAGGTCAACCGTTTAAATGCTTCCTTGGCTTCATGGTGTAAGGTATCAAAGGAAAGTTGTAATTCATAATGAGACAATCTAGTAGAGTTTTCATATTTAGCATGTCGTACCTTTTTATTTTTCTTCTTTTAATGAGCGGAGAGACAAAGGTTGACAGACTCTTCTTCTTCATTAGAACTATCATCCGCGGATGACTCACTATCGCTTTCCCAAGCAATGTAAGCTCTTTTAGGCTTACCTTGTTTCTTTTGTGAGCGATTACTTTCTTTTCCTTTGTCCTTCTTCATCAATGGACAATCCGGCTTATAGTGTCCGACTTTTCCATAATTAAAGCACGACCCTGTTGCTTTACTCCCCTTATTTCCTTCATTCTTGGAAGACCTTGATTGTCTTCTAAAATTAACGAGATTCTTTTTGGAATGTTGGATACCATTCTTCTTTACATAGCAATTGTATCGCTTCACGAACAACCTCATATCCTCATTCGTTTCTTCATCATTGTCATCACTCGAGTCGTAATCACTTAGCTCTTTTGCGGAGGACTTTGAACAAGAAGATTTTAGAGCTATAGACTTATTTTCCATAGTTTTAATCTTTTCTTTCTTTTCCTTTTTCTCAAATTTCTCGAGACTAAGAAGCACTTGTTCATGTTCTTGGAGCTTTCCAAAAAGAGTTGTAAGGTCCAAAGTCATAAGATCATTTTCTTTCTTTATGGTCGTGACCTTTGGTTGCCACTCCCTGTGAAGGAACGATTTAAGTCCAAGATTCTTGGAGGACAAAACCTCAAGGTTTTATTCAAGAAAAGCCCACTGATTTCTTAACCCAAACTCGATACACCAAGCCTGAGTTTGGATGTTATCACCTTAGAATAGACAACAAAAATGATTATGTGTAGTTGTTGAGAAAATGCAAGAAAGAGGATGGAGATGATGAGAACCAAATCAGTGTATATTTTCACTTTTCTTGTTATTATTTTGAAGAATGAACTAACTCAATAAATATGCGAAGTTGAAACCAAATAACCAACATAACAGTCACTTAGAATGTTAAGCATAACATAAATTCTGTGAGAAACGCATGAGTGGTCGACCTAAAACAAGGGGAGGGTTGATCTGAGCTCTCCCGAATTCAGGATTATGCAGGAAACAACACTTTGCATAAACTGGAATAGGTTCATGCATCGATGCAAAGGATTCCAATTTTGACAAAAACAAATGCATACAGGATGAGTCGACCGGAGGGTCGACGCGAGCTCTCCTGAGAGTAAAACATGAAAATTGACTATTGTATGAGTCGACCTAAGCAAGCTATGACTCGACTCAAATTCATAAAACTTGTAAAAATGCATATTTTCATATATTTAGCTACTTTTAAGAGATCCTAATGCATCTCTAACTTGACCAACATGATCAACTCATATAGAACACACATAGTGCTCTTTCTATATGTACCTAGACATGTTTTGACAAATGTTTGATATCATTAAAACATATGCATATGCGACTCGATGATATCGTCCAAAGTACATTTTTCTAACTATATATGTTTTGACATCATTAAAACAAGTATAACCAAGTATGAGGCACTTTGCCCTCACACCTTTATGCAGAGAATAAGACCCACCATCTTTTTCAATTCAATTCATACTTGTTTATATACTTGTTCATATCTCTGTATATATGCTTATACATATCTTGTTAAGTTTCTCTTAGCATTTAAATCATCCTTAGTTTAGACAAGTTCAAAACATAGGATCCTTGTCAATCATTATAACTTAGTTCAAAAAACTAGTCCCCCATTGTACAAAAGAATTCTTCTTCCCAATACAGTCGGTCTCCTCTTGGGCTTTTTTCAATTGATTCAACCTTGAAAAACTTCAATAAAGAGAGGATTATTTCCCAGTAAAACCTCTTCTTTAACCCCTTTAATCTTAGAACGGTTCAACAAAGAAAGGATTATTTCCTGTGAAATCTTTCTTGAACTCTTCTTAAGACTTGGAGAGTCTAAATTTCATAGCCTCCTCTTAGGCTTCATACAAGGACCCACAGGCTTCCTAGAAGCATCCCTAGCCTCATCTTGGGCTTCATACAAGGACCCTCAGGCTTCTTAAAATCATAAGATAGACCCTAGTCATCTCTATCCCTACATCAATTCCCAGGAAAGCCAAAACTTATAAGACATTCAAACTCATTCTTTGAGTCTCCTCTGATCCTCAATAAGGCTTGACTTCCACCTTAAAATCCCCATCAAGGGTCATGTTACAATCAATAAATCCCCAAAAGAATCAAATCCTTTATGGCATTTCAATAAATCCAACTCTCCTCTAAATCTCCAACGGGAGTCAGTTTCTCTTTTAATTCCTCAGAGCAGTTGGAGCTTGCTATTGGATTTAATTTTCCTCAGCAAGAGTCACTCTCCACTTAAAATTCCTCAGCCTCCTCTTAGGCTTCATATATGGATTTTCCCCCAGTCATACTCAATCTTGGGCCTTGTACAAGACATATATAATACTCCTCCAGTTGAGTTAGTTTTTAATCCCTTTTTAGCTTCAACCTTGGGCTTTGATCAAGGCACATAATTTAACATCCCGGCATTTGAGACTCTGAGTCCTCTTTGTAGGTGGATATTTCTTCTATACATCACATTTCAGAACAAACAATTAAACCTTTTTCCAGATAATTGATGTAAGTGGCACACTTGTTGATTCAAAATCCAAGCTGGAGTCCCTCCCTTATCATGGCTAAAATTCTCTTTCATCTAAGTGATGTAAGTGGAAAGCCTCTGGATTCTACACATCTAAGACAATGTCCCTCTCTTAGCATTCAAAGATTTATAAAGGAAAAAGCGACATTGCTCTACACTGAGTTAAAGCTTCTTCCTTCATGACATTTCAACTCTCTTATGAAGGAAGATGTGGCATTGCTAGATTCCACACATTCTAGTTAAAGCAACTTCCCTTATAAACAATCCCCCGATGATTATTATTAATAGGTGAGGTATCTCCGTTTAGAGATGACAAATTCTCTCTAAAAAACTCTTTTAGCTTCAACCTTGAGCTTTGAACAAGACACAAACTCCTTTAGCTTCAATCTTGGGCTTTGAATAAGACACAAATTCTTTTAGCTTCAATCTTGGGCTTTGAACAAGACACAAACTATTTTAGCTTTAATCTTGGGCTTTGAACAAGACACAAATACTCTTTTAGCTTCAATCTTGGGCTTTGAACAAGACACAAATTCTTTTAGCTTCAATCTTGGGCTTTGAACATGACACAAACTCTTTCAGCTTCAATCTTGGGCTTTAAACAAGACAAAAATACTCTTTTTAGCTTCAATCTTGGGCATTGAAAAAGACACAAATTCCTTTTTAGCTTCAATCTTGGGCTTTGAACAAGACACCAAATATTTTTCCTCCCATAGAATAGGAGGAACTACGAACGCTATGATTTCCCCAAATCTCTTTACGGGAATACATAGGCATAAGATTGAGAAATCTTAGCGAGCACACTAGTCAAAAATATTAGGTCCATATACCTTTCCAAAAACAATAGAAAACCCTCAAACAACAAAAAAATTTCCTCAAAGAAGAAACTTTCCCCACCTGACAGCAAATAGACTCAAGAAAGCAATTAAAACAGTAAAAAATAGATGTAAATACAGGTTCCTATAGATTATTATAGATACTTTGGGTGTTAATAGCTCCCCTTTGTATAACCAACCCCCAATTCCAGATCTCTTCGCATTTTTAGGGAAAACACTTACGCACAAGGTTATTTTAAGATATCTTCCCCTTCCTTTTAAGCTTCATAGGATAAATATAGAAATCAGAAAGTAGCACCAAAAGCGGTAGTGGTCGTGTCACAAAAAAACCGATGCTACAGAAAAATGGCAACTTCACTGGGGGATTTCTCATCCCCTAAGAGGGTTAATCCTAGAATTACATTTTTTTGTTGTTTTATTTGCTTTCTCATTTTTTTATCATTTGCTATCATACCATCTGCTTATCGGCTATACTTGTTTAAAAGATTATTATTTGGGAATGCGATTAATACGTATGTTGTGAGTTAAAAAGTCCTCATGGGGCTTGAAAGAAATTTTAAGATAAGAGGTGGCAGACTCGGAAAGGCTTATAGGGAGTGAGTCCTGACCAAGCTAACTTGAAATTCCACCAAATCAGTGGAGTTACCCTTTTGGAGTTACTGATGTTGAACGAGCAAGTTGTGAAAACATTACTTTTTCCACTGGGTAACCTTGAAACTAAGGACTAGTAAGCATTTAACCACTTGACCATTAGGCAGTACGATGGCTATCGGGAATAGTTGATACGTGATACTACACTCAAATGAGATTCATCCTAGGGATATTACAACTCTCATGAGTCAGTCAATTTGTTGATAATATTCTTAAGAGGGGTCAATGATTTCGGGAACCTTGTTAGAACTCGTTCTACAAATACAAAAAGAACCCTAGTACACACCTCGGGGATGGATAGATCCATGGCTCCATGCTCGTGACGATGAACCCTTAAAACCCATGTTTTCAAATGTTTTTATTTGCTGCATTCATGGATTTCATTCATTCCTAAAAAATATAAACTAAAAAAAAAAATTTTTTTCTAAAAGAACTAAAACAATCATTACAAATATCAGAATTTGTGCTATGGATTTTCGTAGAAGAAAAACGCACAAGTACACCTTGTAAATTCCAGAGAATGGAAGACTTGAGAAAATTGGGAAGGTTGATTACTAATTGTTGCACCCTAAAAATTGACCAACCGATTCTCCCATCTGGTTCATGGTTCAATTCGTATTTGCAAATCAGATGCATGACATTTATGCACAGACAGAGGATATCAGAGTTACAGTTTGGGTTTCATTTACCAGATATTTCAGATCCAGTCCAGATCATCAGGGTTTTATTTTCGGGAAATTGTGCGCTTCTCGGTGTTTTCAGCTTACATGGTGATTATGGGATATTCTGATGCCAGGGGTTTATTGTTTTCGATCTGAGCTCGCGCTCTCTTTATGCCGGTTATTTGCATTTGTCTTCATTTTTTTTAGGATTTAATAGCCTTTTGAGGATTTTTATTAGGTTTTTTAGATTTTTAGGATTTAAATAGATTTTTTAACATTTTAAATAGTTTAAATCTTTTTCTAGAGCTTTATAGAATTTTTAATGGGTTTAATAGTTTTTTAATCATTTTTAGAATATAATAGATTTTAAATAGCTTTTAAATGTTTTAGAATAATATAGAAAGAATATAGTTTTTTTTTTCTTTTATTTTAATAGTGTTAAACAAATGGTATAGATTTTATTAGGGATTTAATAGGATTTTAATAGTTTTTTAAATAGAAATAAATAGAGTTTGTTTTAATATAGATTTAATCTTTTAATAGATTTTTCTTTTATTAGAATTAATAGAAATTTAATAGATTTTTTTTAGAGACTATTAGAATTTTATTAGTTTTAGATTTAATTAGGGTTTAATTAGGTTAATTAGGAGTTAATCTCTTGTTTAGAGTTTAATTTGAATTTGTTAGAATTAATTAGGATTAGTTTAATTTTCATTCAGATTTAATTGTGGTTTTAACTAGTTAATTAGGTTTAGTTTTAATTAGTTTAATTAGTTAATCATTGGTTAGTTAGGTTTAAGGTCTTAATCAGCTTTTTAATCCATTTTTCATATTAATCCTTTTAATGCAGTTTTTTGGAGTTTATTGGCTAATTTTCGTGGGCCCAGAGAGGGTCTTGGAGGCCCATTATCAGTTTTTTTGTGTGATCCATTTTTGTCCAGAAATCAGCAGTGACACTTGTCACTATATAGCCAGTCCACGCGTTCACCCATGAGAGGACCCACCTCATTTCTGACTCCTCCCTCTTTCAGTGACACCTCACCCACTATCTCTCTCCCTTCTGCTGCCACGCGCCCCACTCCTCCTTCACTCTGCCAGCACCCTCACCACGTGGCATCACCTCAAGCCTCACCGGGACCCTCATCGTCGGCCATGCAGCCGCCGGCCAGACCACTCCCCTCAACCGTAACAGTCGCCGGAGACCGGTAAGGTCGCCGGAAACTGCAAACTTGCAGGTTTCACCAGAAACACGTCCAAACGCTTCGCATCTTCATCGTCCACCTCCATCAACCTCCTCACCGGAAAACTCAACCGTGACCGGAAAATTCATACGAGTTCATCCATTTTCCCAACAATTCCTCACCTGGCTTATCAATCTCCAGAAATCAACCTTCATACTCCATATTTTTCCAGAAGAATTTCGAAGATCCGTCAGCAAAATCTCATCACAGTTCGCGTTCAAGAATTGTTCTCCCCGTCAAGATCCATCTGCTCTCCAGAATCATCATCTTCATCGTGTTCCTGTTCAGTTGTCCAGATACTCCTCCGTTCATCTTCGTCTACTCGGTGTTCATCAATTTCCAGAACATTCAAGAAGCTCCAACAACGGCTTATTTTCCAGATCTCCGTTGAAGGCCTCAAGAACTTCATTGTTAGCTTCGTCTTCAAGAAGCGTTCTCCAGAAGCCTCGTCGTCTTCGTTGCTTCATCCAGGTTTGATTCTTTTCTCCTCCTAGTCGATTATTCAGATGGATTAGGGTTTTCGCTTGAGATTTGCGTGTTAGTTTTGTTGAGGAAGATAGTTTAGGTTAGGGCTTGAGTTGAACAGATTTGTGTTTAGGTTCAGTTGTAGATTGGGTGAGAGATTGTTTGAGTTTGTTTTGAGAAAATTTCTCAGAGAGAGTTGGGAGAGGAATTGCAGAGAGGACGGAGGTTGGGGGAGCGGCGTGTTAGGGTTAGGGGTAGTGAACAGTAGACCGAGAGGATAGAGGGGAAGAAGGGTTTTGTTGATTGCTAACTTGGATTAGGGTTTCGGATTGGGTCAAAGCCCAAAGCTGGTTTACTTAGATTCACTCCCTGGTTTACTCGTATCCCCCCCTTGAGTGTAAGAACTGAATGGGATGTGGATTGGGCTTAAGCCCCATTTGTTATTTGCACCCCCCACCAGCGAGCCCATTTCAAAATGAACTAGGATTTCTTTCTATTTGCACCGAGCTCTTATCCTTTTTTCTTTCATTTTTTGATTCAATTTCTGAAGCACATGGGCCCAGACACGCTTACTAATTGCACCCCAGTTTCCTGGCCCATCAGAATTGAACTAGGCGTAGTTCATTTTCACACCCCTCCCCATTTTCATTTAATTTCTTGATTTTAATTTCTTTTATATTTTTAGCATCTTTAAAAAATCATATAAAATCAGAAAATTGGTATTTTTAATTCCTTCTTTTTGCATTAGGTCAATAATTCTGTTAAGAAAAATAATAAATAATAAAATTAGCATTTTATTTTGTTTTAGTATTTTTTGTGCATTTTTATTTTAAATAGCTTTTTAGATGGTTTAATTTGATGCATGATTTTGTTAATTTTAGTTCAATTAGCTCCCCTTAGATTTAGGGTCCATTCTTTTTAGGGTGATTAACTTAGGACTTTAGCTTCCTCATAGGATTTAATTCATTTTTTTAGGATTAACTTTTAGATGATTTGATTAGGTGAGATTAGAGTGATTAAAATTAGGGTTTTAGGTGTGACAGGTGAAACAAATCATTTTTTTAGGAGTTTTAGTTTGATTTTGGGTATGGGACTATAGGGATATTATGGGTAAGTATAATAGACCCTTGTGAATAAATGGTAGATTTTTCCCTTTGATTTTAGTATCTTTAGGGTGTTTTCTGAATTGCTTGGTTGTGAGGTTTGCATTTGTGATATTTGTCTGCTTGTGGGGCTCAGTTGGGGGATTGCTTTGGGGCTTGGCTTGTTTTGAAGAACTTGCAAGGATGCATGGATTGAGGTCTTAGTCTAAGATCTTGCTCTCTGTTTGTGAGGTTTGAGATCCTGAAGTTTGAAGGGAGTTTATGGTACTTTCCTGAGGAAGGCACTATGAATGACTTTCATTCTTTCTTCTCACCTCTTTCGAAAGTATCCAATGATGTTGGAGCCTCCATGTGAGTTTAGTTTCTCCTGAGGAGGAATATAAACTGATCACAGTTGTTGAGCCACATGGGATACGATTCCTAAGTGGAGGTCTCCTAGTACTTTCTTGAGGAAGGCACTATGGGTCTGTTCACTTAGTTCCCTTTGTTCATCTAGAATTTCTCAAGTATCCAATGATGTTGGAGCCTTCATGTGAGTTTAGTTTCTCCTGAGGAGGAATATAAACTGATCACAGTTGTTGAGCCACATGGGATATGATTCCTAAGTGGAAGCCTCCTAGTACTTTCCCGAGGAAGGCACTATGGGCCTGTTCACTTAGTTCCCTTAGTTCAGGTAGGATTTCTCAAGTATCCAATGATGTCGGAGCCTTCATGTGAGTTTAGTTTCTCCTGAGGAGGAATGTAAATCGTTCACAGTTGTTGAGCCGCATAGGATATGATTCCTGAGTGGTAACCTCCTAGTACTTTCCTGAGGAAGGCACTATGGGTTTGTCTGCTTAGCTCCCTTTCTTTGGTAAGCTTGTTTTGAAGCTTGAAGACTAGGAATTGATTCCTCTTGTGTGTAGGGTTTTGCTTAGGGTTTTGATTAGGGTTTTGCTTAGAGATTTGATTAGGGTTTTGTTTAGGGGTCCTGCTCAGGGGTAGTTTCTTGTTTTGGGATAGGGGTTTGTTAGGCTGGTTCGCCTTCTCTTTGTGTTGTTTGACTTGGGTGGTGTTGTGCTGCATTAGACTTAGGGGTTCATCTAGATATTTCTGAGGTAGGTGCATCTTAGAGATAGGCTTTGTGTGCATGAGAAGTTGAGGTGGTCCTCCTTCTGCTTGTTTGTTATTGAATGGCTTTGCTTGCAGGTATTTGGTAGAGCTGAGCTCCCTTACCTCTGTGGTTTGCGGCCTTTGCGCCTTGCTTGTTTGGTTGTTGCATTCATGCATATTTCCAGTATTTCTTTACTTTGCAGTTGATTCCTGTTTGCTGTTTAGTCCTGTTGCCATGATCCCTTAGGAGCTCTAACTTTTCCGCTGCAGAGGGGTTATGATAGACATTAGGATGGTCAACCAGGCATGATAACAGTAGGTAGATTCCCCTTTTCAACCATAGTTTTAGGGTGTCTTTTTCCTTTCAATAGAAAACACTTGAGTAGCTTGTGTCGTAGTTAGCCGAACTACAGCTGCTCTGATTTCTCGTACCAGACGAGAATATGTAGGCATAGGATGCGATATCCTAGCGAGCACACTAACAACTAACTTTTTGTTCTCTCGCGGCTGTGCGATCGAGACTTTCCCGCTGACGACTGATTGTTATCCCTTTTCTCTTGCCCAAGCGCATTTGAGACCAGACCGTAGTTGTAGGTTCCCGAACCTTTAAAACCAGTTTGATTTCTCACTGCTGTGTGAGAGCGCCCAGATTAGCCGTAGTTAGTCGAACTACGTTTGCTCTGATCTTCCATGCTGTGTGGAAGTACGTAGGCACAGGATGCAATGTCCTGGCGAGCAACCTTCCCCTGTCTAGACGTAGGTAGTCGAACTACGTTGACTCTGACTTTCCCATTGCACGAGGGAGTACGTAGGCCCAGAACACCGTATGTTTTGTCGAGTCCTGTCCTTTTCTTTTCTTTTCATACTGACCATTAGCGTAGATAGATAAACACACCCTTTTCCTTATAAACACCAAGCGTGGATCCCATCGAGTACGATGGACGTGAGGGGTGCTAATACCTTCCCCTTGCGTAACCGACTCCCGAATCCAGGTTTTGGTTGCGATGACCATACCTTTTCCCGTCTTTGCGAGGTTTACTTCGAGCGTTTCCTTTCCCTCGATTGGGATAAATAACGCACGATGGCGACTCTTCTGTCAGCTGGCGCCGATTTTCGCAGTAGCGACAGCTGGCGACTCTGTTGGGGACTTTTCCCATCCCTTATGCTGGGACCGTTTCCCATCCCCTACGCGAGTCAATCCTAGCGCTTGGGTGTTTATCTGTTGGGTGTTGTGCATATGTGTTTTATCTTTTCGCACTTTACTTTCCCGCACCTTTACCTTTCTGCATTTACTTTCAGCACCATATTATTATGATTATTGCTGTGGGAGAGGGAGGTTACTATGAGTGAGAAGCCGGACCTGGGCTTGAGTATGCACCTAGACATAGTTGTGGAGAGTAGTAGACGAACCTGTCTGCTGAGCAGGCACAATTCCCTACGAAATCTGCGCTCAGACGAGGTTCTCGCAGAGGTGCTCCTTTCCAGTCCTGAGGATCTGAGGGGAGTCCAGACGTGAGGATTGTCGACTCTGGGTACCGATCATTTGGAAGTCAGCTAAGTGAGGCCTCTTCGTGACTTGATGATGCCACTCCTTCTGGGAATCGTATCGTCACTCATGAAAGTCTGTGACGCTGATAACCGCATAGGATGTCGTACCTTTGTCCGTGGATTAGGTTCATACCTGTGAGGGGGATCGGGTTATTGCAGGAAAACTGGCCTTCAGAAACCATGATTCAGTAGTTATCAGACGGTGTTCTTGATTCATCTCCAGGTGTGTTGTTTGGATCAGATGGGTTTCTTGTCTGAGGTTGATACTATTATCAGATGGTTCTCTCGTCAGATACAGAGGTTCAGATGGATTTCTTACCAGGGGATTGGTATTTTGAGTATCAGATGATAGTTAGTGTCATGAAGTTCTGGTGACTGTGGTGGTTTTCTGTTCTTGACATTACAGAGATGTTCCTCTTCAGGCTACAGCATAGCCCCTGTGTTCACTGATTGCATCATTTATCATATTGCATTATTGCATTACCATTTGCATCCAACTAACGTGTGTGTATTGCAGGTACATATTTTCCCTCCCAGTTCCGGTGTTTGTTCCCTAGCAAGACATGGAAGCCATGAAGAGAGTGTTACCTTACAAGTTCCCGTCTCCAGATATCAGTCTGTTGTCAGAGTTGATTACTATTGCTAAGAAGAGGGTGATGGGAGATTTCAGGAAGACATATGGGAGGATCCTGACTTATGTTTACCAGCCCTCGACTTATGAGATCAACGGCATTTACACCCTGTTGCAGTTTTATGATGCTGAGCTCAGGTGTTTCGTATTCCCTGACTTTGTTTTGGCTCCTACCCTGGAGGAGTATTCTGCACTCTTGGATATACCGATTCGCGAGCAGATGCCTTTCTATCACACGGACGCTAAGCCTAATCTGGATGAGCTTTCTGCTATTCTGTACTTAGGAGAGTTTGAGCTGACAGGGAAGATGATCAGAAGAGGAGATGTGTGGGGATTTCCGTTGGATGTCTTGGTGGAGAAGGCTCGGGAGTATGCCAAGAAGGGTGGCTGGGTTGTTTTTGACGCCATCCTCGCTGTGTGTGTTTATGGCATTGTATTGTTCCCAAACATTCCTGATTTTGTTGATGCAGATGCTTTCTATATTCTGGCTGCAAAGAACCCAGTTCCTACCTTGCTGGGAGATATCCACCATTCCACTCACTACCAAAATGAAAAGCGGCGAGGAAGGAATGTATCTTGCTGTGTACCTCTACTGTGCCGGTGGTTCACTAGTCATATGCCGAAGTCAGGGCCTTTTGTCACTTCTATTGATTCTTTAGGATGGCCTGAGCGCTTGATGGGGTTGACTTCTGAGAATATGGTGTGGGTTAACGAGGAGGTGTTCGGAGTAGAGGTCATATACAGATGCGAAGGATTCCCTAATGTTCCTTTGATAGGAAGGAAAGGGTGTGTCAATTACAACCCTTCTTATTAATCAGGCAGTTTAGGTATGCACCTCAGGAAGCACCGAAGCCCGAGGAGATACAGGAATCTCTGTATCTCACTGGGGCAATAGAGGAAGAGATGTTGATCAAGCTTGAGAAAGCATGGAAGAACCTGCATAAGAGAGGGAAGCCTTCAGGTAGCAGAAGGGGTACTCGAGTTCTTGGTCCGTATGTGGAATGGATTCGTGAACGAGCTGCGAAGTTCCTTATGCCTTATCCTGCAGTTCAGCCATTGTATCCTTCTTCGGTGGAGGAGCTCACCACTATAGACATACAGGTATATAAGCAGCTGATGGCGGAGAAAGAAGAGCTAGCAAAGGCTAAAGAAGCTTTAGAGAAAGAGAATGCCCAGCTTCGTCATGAAAAGATTGAAACAGGATATTTTTCCAAGCAACAGGCTGAAACTTTGAAACATCTGAAGACTACTTTATTGGAGTTGACTGAAACTAAGAAGCGTCTAGAGTTAGATGTAGACTCAGTTAGCAGTGTATTGGCTACTAAGAAACAAGAGCTGGAAAGGGCCTACACGAAGTTAGCTAAGTTCAGAGAGCATTGGGATCTCACTATGGCCAAACGCAAAGAACGGGAAGAAGAGCTAAAGACACAAGTTGCTCAGTTGGGAGAACAGGTTAGAGCAAAGACCGGAGAGCTTGAAGAAGAAGCATGTCGTCGATACGAGGCCGAACGCCAACTGATTGATGCCTTGAAGAATCTGGAAGATTGTCAGCGCAGAGCAGACATCAAGAGACCCAAACCTGGGAATGGTGCCCAGGATAAGGCTTGGGAAGACTTTGTCAGAGATATCCAGGGAACGGTCAGAAAAAGGGATCAGTTGATAGAAGGCTTGACTTATCGACCGGATCACGCAGAGACGAAGAAGATGGTCGAGGATTTCTGCGACCGTACTCGCACTTGATTTCTCTCTTGTATTCTCTATGTTGAGATCACCACCAGACATGTTGGTCGGGATCCCCCTTTATCATATCAGTTGTATGGAACATAGTTGTGTAACGTCTTGACAAGACTGTTATTCCAATAAATATATGAGGGTTTTTCTAAATATTGTCTTTATGGTTTATCTTGTCTTGCTACCTTGACACTAGAATCGGAGGGGAAATATCCCCAATGCACACATACACGTTAGCATTTTTTGTTTTCTGTCTGCATAAATCATATTGCATAGCATTTCTCTAGCTGGCCAGAGCACTTATCCAGCCTTTGTTTTCACCAGAGGGTGATTCTCGGGGATTGTTCGAGGCAAGAGTGGAGTGTTGAAGACGACCAAGGGGTTGGAGCAGTGTAGTCAGTAGCTACGTCTGAAGGCAATCTCCAGGCTCCTAACACCTTGATAGGGTTTACTATGACGTCCCACCCTCAGTATGATTCTATGGAAGACTTCCCGCAAGCGAACAACGTTACTGCAGACCAAGTTGTACACCCTACTATTGAGAACCGAGATCGACATGAGCAGTTTGTCGCCCGAAGTGAACGTACTCCTCCTGTTATCAATCAAGGTGCTGTTTTCCCTGAGAGGAATCCGCGCAGAGGTATCCCAGTAGCCAGGACTATAAACTCAAGAGCTCTTGAAGGGGATAGAAAGTTCCGAGTATTGGAAGAAAGAGTTAAGGCTTTGGAGGTCAAAGATGCTGTTAACCTGGATGCCGCAGACATGTGTTTGGTCTCTGACCTGGTGTTGCCTTATAAGTTCAAAATGTCGGAATTTGAAAAGTACACGGGAGTTAGCTGTCCGAAGCTGCATTTGAGGATGTTCTGTCGAAGAATGACTTCGTTCGTGCGAAATGACCAATTGATGATCCATTGCTTTCAGTATAGTCTGACTGGGGCATCTTTGAGGTGGTATGTGCAGTTAGAGAGTAATCAGATTCGATCATGGGTGGATTTAGCCGGAGCTTTCGTGAAGCAGTACGATTACAACCTGGATATAGCTCCTAGTCTCGTACATCTGCAAGAATTATCTCAGGCGGAGAATGAATCATTCAGAGGGTATGTGCAAAGATGGAAAGAATTGGCTGCTAGTGTTCAACCACCGCTTCAGGAAAGAGAAATGGTGGACATCTTCTTGGGTACTCTGAAAGGCCATTATTATGACAAATTGTTCAGTTGTACAAGCTTTGTGGGCCTGATGAGAATGGGGGAGCTTGTTGAGAGAGGACTCAAGAGTGGAAAGCTTCGAGATGTTCCTTATATCCCAATTGATAAGAATGGGTCAGTTGTCAGTTCTCAAGAAGAGTGGGAAGAAGGAAATGACGTCGTCTCAGAATATCTAGCATCTCAGGATCGGTTTTCAGACACTTCAAGTCAACGGTCATTCTGTCGTCGATCGCGTCAGCACGCCCAACAAAGACCAAGGAAGCCTGAAAGGTAGTTTACTCAGCTACCGGTGTCGTACAGTCAGTTGTTGCCAGATCTGGTCCGAAGTGGATTGATAGTGCCGAAAGAGACTAATCCAGTGATTCCACCATATCCTCCCGGTTTTGATGCCAGCGCTCGCTGTGAGTACCATGTTGGGGCACAGGGGCATTCAACAAATGATTGTAAGGTGCTCAAAAGCCAGATTCAGGATCTGTTAGACTCCAACCGGATTTTCATCACGCCTCAGGGTTTTGTTCAGATTAACGATTCTCCGACACCCAGTTATGTGGGTTCGCCAATTAATGTCATGGAAGAGTCCACGGGAAGTGTGTGTTCTGAAGAATGTCAAACAGAGAGTTCAGTTGAGTATGGGAGAAGTTTCTAGAGGTTTCTATGTCGGGTGTCGCATCTGTTTTCTCTGCCTAATCCGCTTAGCTTTTGTGCTAGTGTTTGCTGACCACCACCAGGATTGTTGGCTGGGGTCATTATATTCGTACTCATTTGTGCTTACGTGCTGCTTTTGTTGGTTGTACATGTGTGGGAGATGTTCGTCTGGGTGCTTATAGTTTGAGTTTCTCTTTGTCTTGTTATGAATATGTGTTTGCTTGCTGCTTTGCATTATGATTTAACAGGTACATCAGAACCGTGGGGCTTATTTCCTCATCGTCCAGTTTGTTGCAGGAATTCCTTCAGAGATATGGAACAGAATCAGTTTGAATTGGTTGAAGTCCGAAGCCAGCTGGGGCAGATGATGAGAGACATGCAAGAGATGCGTCTGGAGCAGAAGATCCTCAAAGAGGAAAATAGTCAGCTGAAGACCCAAATGAGCTTGATCATGGAGGTTGTCAAGAATGTGCTTAGGAAGGGGGATGATCATCTATTTGAAGCCGCAGTGAAAAAGCTCGTGCCACCTGTGCCTGTGGAACCTGAGCAACAACAACAGAAGATACACCCGGCTCAACGGAGGATTCAGGAGGGGAAGCCAAAGAGGATATTCGAGGCGCCACCTTCAACGTATGCTGAGCTCTTGCAAACTTTATTGAGGTTCAAGATGGTCGAAAAGAGAACATTGGAACCACCCACAGGGGCGCATCCTTATGGATACGATGCCAGTAAGCAGTGTGAGTTTCATTCTGGGGCGCTCGTACACGACATTGAGAGTTGTCATGCTTTTAAGCACAATGTTCAAACCTGATTGACTCAAAAGATATTGAATTCACGCCAAGCGGCGTAGCTGTACGTATTGCTCCTATCCCAGTTGATGTTAAGATGACGGATGTTTCTAAAGCTGCAGTAGGTCAGAAACGTATCCTGGACTCCATGGTGTCAGAATCTCCATGTCCACAACTGTTGCCTATTCCTGGGGCAGATCTGAGAAAGAAAATGGCTAAGCATAAGGAGTGCCTTGATCAGTACGGTGAAAGTCAAGAAACCGATGTTGTACTGGCTACGAAGGTTGTTCAACAGTCAACCCGATACCAGCGACAACAGCAACGATCTCAACAGTGGAAAAGGCAGCAGCATCCCAATCAGCGAAAAGCTCAAAATCAGAGGCCGGTGAGGGTATTTAGTGTGCCTCCGATGCCGTATGCCGAACTTCTTCAGGTGTTGCTACGATTACAGTTGGTCGAGAAGAAGAAGTTAGCCCCGCTGACAGGTATGCCTCCAGCAGGTTATGATATCATTGAGCGCTGTGATTTCCATTCAGGAGCACCGGGGCACAACATTGAAGATTGTCTGGCCTTTAAGCATAAAGTACAGGATTTACTTGATAGTGCAGCAATCAACTTCGGGCAGGAAGGGCCCAAAATCACCTGAAGGAGGAGGAGGGGCTCTATAATTTGGTTGGGTCGCTGAAAGCAGATCAGGACAACAGCGGGTCGCCTCTAATAACTGATTGTGAAGATAGCTGGTTCAGCAGCAGGACAGATGTGAAAGCTCGATTCTCGGAAGCTGGCATTTTTCTTTGTTTTATCTTGTCATTTCTTTACGTTTGTAGTTTCTTTCCTGTTTAAAATGCAATCTTGTTTGTAAAACTTGTTGTTTCCATTCAATTGATGATAATGAAATAAATATGCATGTTTTGATTAAATCCATTCGTGTTCACTAATTGTTTTTACAAATGTCCAACGCCTGGTTAAGAGGAATCCGGGGAGGATGACGAAAATGAACGACATGCAGATTCCGATATTGTATGCTTTTGAAATAAAACCTGCTGATGATGTACAGGCATTGTTTCAAATCCCTAAACACCGGTGATATAAGGAGGAGAATCCCTTGTCAACCCTTTTGAGCCTAGTAGTAGGAGTTCTTTCTGAAAACGAAAAACCCTCAATCTTTAACCTGGGGCAGGGTAGGTGTTAGCTAATTTGACCGAGCGTCCAAATTGCAAAAGGAGTGTCCGTTCGAGGATCAATCACACCTCTAGAGGTCGTGCCTAAAAAACCACAGTGAGACAGTCACATTATTCTCCAAAGGGGCAACCAGTGTCACACGACTTGTTCGAAAAATAAAAGAAAGCAAAAAGAATCGAAAGCTCGCTAAGTCAAGAAAAGAAAACAAATGACTTAGGCAAAAATGAGGTATCCCGCTGGACTTAAAAAATCAAAAGAAACTCAAAAAGAGTCAGTCCAGGCAAAAGTTAGGGATAAGAAAAAATGAAAGGAAAGAAAAATCCTCGGACAAATGCGAGTCGTATGACCTCAAGTGTCAAAGACGAAAAGTGAGTGGCTGTCACTCCAAAACTCATGGTTTCTCGAACTATCACTCCTATCTTTCAGCCTCTGAGAGGTGAGTGCTAAGGTCGAATTAGCTGAACATAGGATCGGAGAACATCAAGGAGAATGGGTGGGTTAAAGTAAACTTTGTGCCTTTATCCTTTCCTTCAAAACCGTGAACCTGACCACGTCACAACCTTCAAAAGTCCTAATTGAAGCAGGTTATTTCGAAAGCATACTTCGGTAAAGGTCGCGTCGATTATGACTCCTGAAAGGGTTCCTCTTACCATGATGGTGTTGATGTTGATATTCTTGATAAATGTTTTGTGCATTATATGCCATAAACTGTTTTTTCCTATCCCCAGTGAACAGATTGGATGTCAAAACTATCATATGTGTTGCATTAATACGTCTTTTACGCAGAACAACTTGTTTTACTTGCGAGTAAGCGCTTGACAGCAGGAAAGTTTTCTGCGATGGAAAGTATGGTCAGGATAGAATACAAAGCGCCCGAATATTCCGAGAGCAGGGGCAAGTTATTATCGTGATCCCCAGTCAGGTCAGCCTTTCGAAGTCAGTCATCCTGGGGCAATCAGGTTGAGATTCGGTGGATATCCTGTAGTCAAGGGGCACTACTCTGAATCAGATAATCAGGGGCGAAGTCATTGCAGGCTGGGGCATATCAGAAGCGAAAGGATTGTTCTTCTCCGTATCATCAGGGTTATTCAAAGTTATTCGAACAGATTCAGCCAATTTTCAAGTGTGAGAAGAATGTCGGGAAGTCGTGTCACTATCCTTTGACTCCTCAACCAGAAAGCTGTGTATTCAGACAGAATGTTTTCCAGCGTCAGTTGTACCTGACCCATCACACATAGCCTAAAAGCCTGAATCAATGCTGGCGGTCACTGCGAGGCCCATCCGTGTTGGTGCATCAGTTTCCAAATCCAATCGTCATCAGTACGCAGGAAGACTCCGTCTATTTTCTCCAGCAAAAGTCCAATTTCTCATTGGCACGGGTGAGCTATCCCCAGAGAAGTCCAATCATATTTGGCACATCGGCTATTTCACAGCAAAGTTATATTCCTCAGCAGGGTGTTGCTTCAACGAGGTGTTCGGTTAAGTTCCCAATTTCCCCAGTGGAGTTGATTTCACTCTTCTAGCATTTATTTTGCTGGAATGATTCTGTGATATTCGGGTTATCCCCAACGGAGTTGGCTTCGTCTTCAGCATTTATTTTGCTGAAGTGGTTTTCTGTACCCGACTTTCTCCAGCAGCCCGAGCCTGCATTAGCATGTTGCATATCATCATATCTGCATCATACTTGCATTTCATTTTCAAGATGCGTAGCATTTCCATCCTGAATGGAGCATTACGCCATAGAAAGATTCAAACATATGCACATGTATACGAAGCATAAGCCAGGTTTTCTATCAGCCTCATAGGGCGCGTGAATTACGCTGTGATCAGTTCAGGGGCATTCATCTAGCAGCAGTGTTTAGACAATTCAGCGGTTTATTTGTATTTCAGATTATACGACAGTTATGCTTTGATCAATCAGTCATCTGGTATCGACAGACTTTTCTTCCCGTCAATTCATATTGACGATGTGTTCCTCCAATAAGTGGATTTCTTCGTCTATTATTAGACGTCTTGGGTTTGAATCGTTTTCTTTCCGTCTATCAGTAGACGATGTGAAGTTTTGGGTGATTTTTCAGTGGGGTTTCAAGATAGGGTTTCTCTAAGTGGTGTTCTTTCCGTCTATCAGTAGACGATGTGAAGTTGCAGGGGATTTTTCAGCGGGTTTCTTATCGTCAGATCATATGGATGGCGTGTTTCCCCAGCGAGTCTTCTCCGGCTATCTTTAGATGTTGAGGGGTTTCACAGCGCTCTTTCGGATAGTGGTTTTCTTTCTGTGTATTGGATGAGATGACATTTCGAGAGGGATTTTCTGACTGTCGATTCTCATTGACGTCGAGGCTCTTTGAAGAATGTTCGGTTTTCCTGATTGTCGTTTCTTATTGACGACAGGGCTATTTAAAGGTGGTTTTCTTCCCGTCGGTCCATACTGATGATGTGGCCCCTTTAAGGACATTGTTCTTTCCATCAATTCCCGTAGACGAAAGGATTCTGAAATTCGATGGATGGTGTTGAAGTGCGTATGGGTGTCTTTCCGTCTATCCTTAGACGATGTGAGTATTGGATTTTGGGTGTCTTCCCGTCTATCCTTAGACGATGTGAGTATTGATGGATTATGGGTGTCTTCCCGTCTATCATTAGACGATGTGAGTATTGATGGATTTTGGGTGTCTTCCCGTCTATCATTAGACGATGTGAGTATTGGATTGAAGGGTGTCTTTCCGTCTATCCTTAGACGATGTGAGTATGGAATTATGGGTGTCTTCCCGTCTATCTTTAGACGATGTGAGTATGGATTAAGGGTGTCTTTCCGTCTATCCTTAGACGATGTGAGTATTGGTTTGTTTCTTTAGATTTTGGGTGTCTTTCCGTCTATCATTAGACGATGTGAGTATGAATTTTGGGTGTCTTCCCGTCTATCTTTAGACGATGTGAGTATGGATTTTGGGTGTCTTCCCGTCTATCATTAGACGATGTGAGTATCGAAGTTTTATTTGAAGCAGGGTGTCTTCCCGTCTATCCTTAGACGATGTGAGTATTGATCGATTGGGTGTCTTTCCATCTATCCTTAGACGATGTGAGTATTGATGATGTTTCCTTCGGGATTATGGGTGTCTTTCCGTCTATCCTTAGACGATGTGAGTATTGATTTTTTCGGGATTATGGGTGTCTTTCCGTCTATCATTAGACGATGTGAGTATTGTTGGTTTTCCTTCGGGATGGGTGTCTTTCCGTCTATCTTTAGACGATGTGAGTATATTTCTCCTCCTGTCAATCAGTAGACGATGTGAGAGGATCAGGTGTTTTGTTGCAACCCTCGGGTTTGTTATATAGGATATCACAGGTAACTGGCATTAAAAGCAGGAGTCTTTACCAGATGATTGATCAGTTTGTTGCCGTAATGACTGGGTTCGGTTCTGGATTTTATTCCCCAAACAGTTTTACAGTATATTCTCACGGTTGGCAAAATTTTTGGGTTTTATTGGTATTCAACCGTCTCGTACCTCCGAATGTTTGAAGGCTGAGCGTTCTTCAACCCTTCAGGTCCAAGTCGCTTGAATAGGGGCAGCTGTTGCACCCTAAAATTTGACCAACCGATTCTCCCATCTCGTTCATGGTTCAATTCGTATTCGCAAATCAGATGCATGACATTTATGCACAGACAGAGGATATCAGAGTTACAGTTTGGGTTTCATTTACCAGATATTTCAGATCCAGTCCAGATCATCAGGGTTTTATTTTCGGAAAATTGTGCGCTTCTCGGTGTTTTCAGCTTACATGGTGATTATGGGATATTCTGATGCCAGGGGTTTATTGTTTTCGATCTGAGCTCGCGCTCTCTTTTATGCCGGTTATTTGCATTTGTCTGCATTTTTTTTAGGATTTAATAGCCTTTTGAGGATTTTTATTAGGTTTTTTAGATTTTTAGGATTTAAATAGATTTTTTAACATTTTAAATAGTTTAAATCTTTTTCTAGAGCTTTATAGAATTTTTAATGGGTTTAATAGTTTTTTTAATCATTTTTAGAATATAATAGATTTTAAATAGCTTTTAAATTTTTTAGAATAATATAGAAAGAATATAGTTTTTTTTTCTTTTATTTTAATAGTGTTAAACAAATGGTATAGATTTTATTAGGGATTTAATAGGATTTTAATAGTTTTTTAAATAGAAATAAATAGAGTTTGTTTTAATATAGATTTAATCTTTTAATAGATTTTTCTTTTATTAGAATTAATAGAAATTTAATAGATTTTTTTTAGAGACTATTAGAATTTTATTAGTTTTAGATTTAATTAGGGTTTAATTAGGTTAATTAGGAGTTAATCTCTTGTTTACAGTTTAATTTGAATTTGTTAGAATTAATTAGGATTAGTTTAATTTTCATTCAGATTTAATTGTGGTTTTAACTAGTTAATTAGGTTTAGTTTTAATTAGTTTAATTAGTTAATCGTTGGTTAGTTAGGTTTAAGGTCTTAATCAGCTTTTTAATCCATTTTTCATATTAATCCTTTTAATGCAGTTTTTTGGAGTTTATTGGCTAATTTTCGTGGGCCCAGAGAGGGTCTTGGAGGCCCATTATCAGTTTTTTTGTGTGATCCATTTTTGTCCAGAAATCAGCAGTGACACTTGTCACTATATAGCCAGTCCACGCGTTCACCCATGAGAGGACCCACCTCATTTCTGACTCCTCCCTCTCTCACTGACACCTCACCCACTATCTCTCTCCCTTCTGCTGCCACGCGCCCCACTCCTCCTTCACTCTGCCAGCACCCTCACCACGTGGCATCACCTCAAGCCTCACCGGGACCCTCATCGCCGGCCATGCAGCCGCCGGCCGGACCACTCCCCTCCACCGTAACAGTCGCCGGAGACCGGTAAGGTCGCCGGAAACTGCAAACTTGCAGGTTTCACCAGAAACACGTCCAAACGCTTCGCATCTTCATCGTCCACCTCCATCAACCTCCTCACCGGAAAACTCAACCGTGACCGGAAAATTCATACGAGTTCATCCATTTTCCCAGCAATTCCTCACCTGGCTTATCAATCTCCAGAAATCAACCTTCATACTCCATATTTTTCCAGAAGAATTTCGAAGATCCGTCAGCAAAATCTCATCACAGTTCGCGTTCAAGAATTGTTCTCCCCGTCAAGATCCATCTGCTCTCCATAATCATCATCCTTATCGTGTTCCTGTTCAGTTGTCCAGATACTCCTCCGTTCATCTTCGTCTACTCGGTGTTCATCAATTTCCAGAACATTCAAGAAGCTCCAACAACGGCTTATTTTCCAGATCTCCGTTGAAGGCCTCAAGAACTTCATCGTTAGCTTCGTCTTCAAGAAGCGTTCTCCAGAAGCCTCGTCGTCTTCGTTGCTTCATCCAGGTTTGATTCTTTTCGCCTCCTAGTCAATTATTCAGATGGATTAGGGTTTTCACTTGAGATTTGCGTGTTAGTTTTGTTGAGGAAGATAGTTTAAGTTAGGGCTTGAGTTGAACAGATTTGTGTTTAGGTTCAGTTGTAGATTGGGTGAGAGATTATTTGAGTTTGTTTTGAGAAAATTTCTCAAAGAGAGTTGGGAGAGGAATTGCAGAGAGGACGGAGGTTGGGGGAGCGGCGTGTTAGGGTTAGGGGTAGTGAACAGTAGACCGAGAGGATAGAGGGGAAGAAGGGTTTTGTTGATTGTTAACTTGGATTAGGGTTTCGGATTGGGTCAAAGCCCAAAGCTGGTTTACTTAGATTCACTCCCTGGTTTACTCGTATCCCCCCCTTGAGTGTAAGAACTGAATGGGATGTGGATTGGGCTTAAGCCCCATTTGTTATTTGCACCCCCCACCAGCGAGCCCATTTCAAAATGAACTAGGATTTCTTTCTATTTGCACCGAGCTCTTATCCTTTTTTCTTTCATTTTTTGATTCAATTTCTAAAGCACATGGGCCCAGACACGCTTACTAATTGCACCCCAGTTTTATGGCCCATCAGAATTGAACTAGGCGTAGTTCATTTTCACACCCCCTCCCCATTTTCATTTAATTTCTTGATTTTAATTTCTTTTATATTTTTAGCATCTTTAAAAAATCATATAAAATCAGAAAATTGGTATTTTTAATTGCTTCTTTTTGCATTAGGTCAATAATTCTGTTAAGAAAAATAATAAATAATAAAATTAGCATTTTATTTTGTTTTAGTATTTTTTGTGCATTTTTATTTTAAATAGCTTTTTAGATGGTTAAATTTGATGCATGATTTTATTAATTTTAGTTCAATTAGCTCCCCTTAGATTTAGGGTCCATTCTTTTTAGGGTGATTAACTTAGGACTTTAGCTTCCTCATAGGATTTAATTCATTTTTTTAGGATTAACTTTTAGATGATTTGATTAGGTGAGATTAGAGTGATCAAAATTAGGGTTTTAGGTGTGACATAGGTGAAACAAATCATTTCTTTTAGGAGTTTTAGTTTGATTTTGGGTATGGGACTATAGGGATATTATGGGTAAGTATAATAGACCCTTGTGAATAAATGGTAGATTTTCCCCTTTGATTTTAGTATCTTTAGGGTGTTTTCTGAATTGCTTGGTTGTGAGGTTTGCATTTGTGATATTTGTCTGCTTGTGGGGCTCAGTTGGGGGATTGCTTTGGGGCCTGGCTTGTTTTGAAGAACTTGCAAGGATGCATGGATTGAGGTCTTAGTCTAAGAGCTTGCTCTCTGTTTGTGAGGTTTGAGATCCTGAAGTTTGAAGGGAGTTTATGGTACTTTCCTGAGGAAGGCACTATGAATGACTTTCATTCTTTCTTCTCACCTCTTTCGAAAGTATCCAATGATGTTGGAGCCTCCATGTGAGTTTAGTTTCTCCTGAGGAGGAATATAAACTGATCACAGTTGTTGAGCCACATGGGATACGATTCCTAAGTGGAGGTCTCCTAGTACTTTCCTGAGGAAGGCACTATGGGTCTGTTCACTTAGTTCCCTTAGTTCATCTAGGATTTCTCAAGTATCCAATGATGTTGGAGCCTTCATGTGAGTTTAGTTTCTCCTGAGGAGGAATATAAACTGATCACAGTTGTTGAGCCACATGGGATATGATTCCTAAGTGGAAGCCTCCTAGTACTTTCCCGAGGAAGGCACTATGGGCCTGTTCACTTAGTTCCCTTAGTTCAGGTAGGATTTCTCAAGTATCCAATGATGTCGGAGCCTTCATGTGAGTTTAGTTTCTCCTGAGGAGGAATGTAAACCGTTCACAGTTGTTGAGCCGCATAGGATATGATTCCTGAGTGGTAACCTCCTAGTACATTCCTGAGGAAGGCACTATGGGTTTGTCTGCTTAGCTCCCTTTCTTTGGTAAGCTTGTTTTGAAGCTTGAAGACTGGGAATTGATTCCTCTTGTGTGTAGGGTTTTGCTTAGGGTTTTGATTAGGGTTTTGCTTAAAGATTTGATTAGGGTTTTGTTTAGGGGTCCTGCTCAGGGGTAGTTTCTTGTTTTGGGATAGGGGTTTGTCAGGCTGGTTCGCCTTCTCTTTGTGTTGTTTGACTTGGGTGGTGTTGTGCTGCATTAGACTTAGGGGTTCATCTAGATATTTCTGAGGTAGGTGCATCTTAGAGATAGGCTTTGTTCGCATGAGAAGTTGAGGTGGTCCTCCTTCTGCTTGTTTGTTATTGAATGGCTTTGCTTGCAGGTATTTGGTAGAGCTGAGCTCTCTTACCTCTGTGGTTTGCGGCCTTTGCGCCTTGCTTGTTTGGTTGTTGCATTCATGCATATTTCCAGTATTTCTTTACTTTGCAGTTGATTCCTGTTTGCTGTTTAGTCCTGTTGCCATGATCCTATAGGAGCTCTAACTTTTCCGCTGCGGAGGGGTTATGATAGACATTAGGATGGTCAACCAGGCATGATAACAGTAGGTAGATTCCCCTTTTCAACCATAGTTTTAGGGTGTCTTTTTCCTTTCAATAGAAAACACTTAAGTAGCTTGTGTCGTAGTTAGCCGAACTACAGCTGCTCTGATTTCTCGTACCAGACGAGAATATGTAGGCATAGGATGCGATATCCTAGCGAGCACACTAACAACTAACTTTTTGTTCTCTCGCGGCTTTGCGATCGAGACTTTCCCGCTGACGACTGATTGTTATCCCTTTTCTCTTGCCCAAGCGCATTTGAGACCAGACCGTAGTTGTAGGTTCCCGAACCTTTAAAACCAGTTTGATTTCTCACTGCTGTGTGAGAGCGCCCAGATTAGCCGTAGTTAGTCGAACTACGTTTGCTCTGATCTTCCATGCTGTGTGGAAGTACGTAGGCACAGGATGCGATTTCCTGGCGAGCAACCTTCCCCTGTCTAGACGTAGGTAGTCGAACTACGTTGACTCTGACTTTCCCATTGCACGAGGGAGTACGTAGGCCCAGAACACCGTATGTTCTGTCGAGTCCTGTCCTTTTCTTTTCTTTTCAGACTGACCATTAGCGTAGATAGATAAACACACCCTTTTCCTTATAAACACCAAGCGTGGATCCCATCGAGTACGATGGACGTGAGGGGTGCTAATACCTTCCCCTTGCGTAACCGACTCCCGAATCCAGGTTTTGGTTGCGATGACCATACCTTTTCCCGTCTTTGCGAGGTTTACTTCGAGCGTTTCCTTTCCCTCGATTGGGATAAATAACGCACGGTGGCGACTCTTCTGTCAGCCGGCGCCGATTTTCGCAATAGCGACACTAATCCTGAAGCTTTCAAAGCTAAGCACGGAGGACTGTTGTCTCTTTTGAAAGTTAATATGGTGGAAGGACTTCTTTCTATATTGGTTCAGTTCTATGATCCAGTATACCACTGCTTTACATTTCCAGATTATCAGCTCGCACCAACATTAGAAAAGTACTCTCATCTGATTGATTTACCTATCACTGATCAAGATCCATTTTCTAGACTGGATGAAATTCCCAAAGATCAAACCATTGCAAAAGCTACCTCTTTGGAAGAGTCAGATTTGCTGCTTTTTGGGATCCCAAAAGTAGTAGGCGATGGTCGCAAAATATTATGTCTCTCACCCATTCTGAAATAGATTGGTACAATCGGGTCTATGACGGAATAAAAATCATTGACAAATGTGGAAGTTTCCCCAATGTGCCTATCATTGGTACCAAATTAGGGATCAATTATCATCCAATGTTAGTTCATCGTTAGCTCGGATACCCGATGAAGGACATACCATATAACATTCATCTAGAATGTCTTTTCTTCAAGGTAGGAGAAAATGACAAAGCACTTAAGAAGGAAATTGTGCATGTCTAGAAACATGTTCATAGGAAAGGAAGAGAGTCCTTGGGAAGGCCAAACTACATCTTTGCAGAACCTTATCTCCGATGGGTGCAAACCAGAGCCATCAAATTAAAGATGTCTTACCCTCGTCAGGGAGTTTTTCCCTTGAAAGAGTCTATTCTCTACTTCATGAATGACATAGAAAAACTTCAGGTCACTTTAAACAAGGTCCAATGTGAGAAGAACTCTTGGAAGAACAAGTACCAATTGTCAGCTTGGAATGCACAAAGATCTAAGAACTACTAAGAGAGAAGGATGCTCTGATTGATATATTAGAGAAACATGTTATATAAAGTCAAGAGGAACAGAGGAGTTTACTCTCTACTTTCACTTGGAAAAGGATCATCAACCCAACAATGACGATTGAGGAGGGTCGATTAAAGAAGAGAAAAGGGAGTCAGCAACTAGCATCTAGACCTTCGTTAGAAATTCCCTAAGATTCATAGGCCTAGTTTTCCTCCCTGCACTTTGTAAAATAATGAACTTTTCCTTGTAAGATATTGTAACCCTTTGAATTCAATAAAAAGTTTCCATCGCTGTATGATATTTGCAACATAATTCTTAAAAGTTCTTTTGAAAACAAAACAAACAGGTCATTCTCATTTCTTTGCATATCATTCATCATTCTTGAATTACACATCTTCGTCATAGAGTCTCACACATGCGTCGCACTTTAGATTCAAATCGTCTCATTCGTACAATACTCAGGTCAATCGGCAAAAGAAAATGGACGATCTTGAGGAAGAAAATAGAGAGCTAAGAGAGGAGGTCATTACTATAAGGGAGGGTATGGAGAGACTGAACAACATGATTGAATCCCTGACAGCAGCTTTGGATCAACCAACTCAAAGGAGTGTAATCTCATAAATTGTGTATACACCAACATTTGACATACCCACCAGTCTTCCTCAATACAATATACCTAAAGATTTTCCCTAGGGCGCGCCTTTCAATTTTATACCTGAAGGATACATACCACCGGTCACTGAAGACCTAGAAGCCATATCCAAAACCTCGAGACCTGAAGGTTACAAACTTCAGGTGAACGAAGATGCAAGGACTATGATAGAGACTCCCGTACTTGAAGGTTACAAACTTCAGGTCACCAAAGCACCAAGAGTTACTGCAGTAATGTCTATACCACAACCTGTGATACACACTATCCCAGAGGACAGATTCTTCAGACCACTCCTGGCAAGAATGAAGAAGTATACAAAAGAATGAATGAATTCCAAGAACAGTTCTTGGAAATGCAAAAAGAATTGCATGCCATGCGCGAACAAGACTTGTTTGGAAAAGATGCTGGTAACCTCTGTCTGGTCCCTAATGTAAAAATACCACATAAATTCAAGGTGTCGGACTTTGAAAAATACAAAGGCAATTCTTGCCCTCAGAGTCATCTGATAATGTACGCTCGAAAAATGTCTACCCAGACAGAAAACCAACAGTTACTAATCCACTACTTCTAAGACAGTTTAACTGGTGTCACGCTCAAATGGTACATGGGATTAAACAATGCAGAGATCAGTACTTTCAGAGATCTCGGGGCAGCTTTTGTTCAGTAGTACAAGTACAATTTGGATATGGCGCCCGACGGAGACCAGCTCAGAACAATGTCCTAGAAAGATAAGGAAACCTTTAAGGAGTACGCTCAAAGATGGCGTGAAATTGCCGCCCAGATTTGTCCTCCCCTTGAGGAGAAAGAAATGATAAAAATCTTCTTGAAAACCTTAAGCTCATTTTATTATGACCGAGTGGTCTCCAGTTCACCTAGTGACTTTACTGAGATTATAAACATGGGGGTACGTCTTGATGAAGCAGTCTGAGAAGGTCGATTGATCAAAGACGCAGAGCCATCCAGTAGTACTAAAAGATACGGGAGTACTTTCCAAAAGAAGAAAGAGCAAGATATCAGTAATATCTCTCATAGTATACAAAGGAGAAGGTATAAACCTCGGCAGGTGGCAACAGTATCTCCTATTATCAACCCAACACCGACTCCGACATGTCAACCACAGGCTGCTCAGAGTCAGCCGAATCAATAACCGTATTAGCAAAGGCATTGTTCAAAATCACGACATCTGAGCGATGAATGTCAATCTAGTTGCAATGTACTCAATACAAAGTTAGTATTACAATCTGCCATTGCACGACTACAACGCTTGCTCAATTTTCTCAAAAGACAATCAAGGATGTTCTTTTGTACAAGAATCCCTCCAGTGTCAAATGGATCTAGGATGGATCCAAGACTACCATGGAAGGAATGATCATCAGGTCGACATGGTTCAAATTTTTGATATTCGTTTGATGGACACCAGCTTGGTAGAATTATATGCCAAGCAAGTTAGACTCGATGCATAATTATCAAGACTGCAAAGATTGCTCCGGAAACGACCAAGGTTGCACACTTGTACAAAGAACCCTTAAACATCTATTGGACCATTTGTGGCTTCCAATCTACCAAGATGAAAACACACATCAAGTCAGCATAACTAATAGAAATCCAAATAGACACTAAAGTTGTGACATCCACTTACTGGAAACAGATTTGGTAAAGATGCACTGCATACAGAGCAGGTACGGTCGTGTACCACATCACAATTATGAATGCTGCCGGATATATTTAGAAAATAGCCAAGGGTGCTACCTCGTGCGAGCAACTCTACAGGATCAAGTGGACCAAGGGGAAACCCAATTATGTTTGAATTCTCACTCAATCAACATATTGCAATATTTCCCAGGGCAGTATGCAGTTTATGACATTAAAAACATTAAAATGTCATTGGTCAAATTTCACAAGTGCCTGTGAGGACTTGATTATTTTGGTCAAAATCATCATGGTGTCGCTTGCGCGAAAATAAGGTGCCGGCATGACAGAAGAGTCGCCACCTTTCGTTATTTATCCCTCAGAACGGGAAAGGAAACGATCGGAAAAACCTGACGAAAAAAAGGGTAAGACAAGGTCATCGCAACCATTGTCTGGGTTCGGGAGTCGGTTACGCAAGGGGAAGGTATTAGCACCCCTCACGTCCGTCGTACTCGACGGGATCCACGCTTGTGAGTTTACTTGGACGGGTTGGTTTTATTCTATCTACCTATCAAGGCTGGCTGAAAAAAGAAAAATGACTCGGCAAAGCGTCGCACTTTATGCCTACGTATTCTCATCAGAGAATGAGAAATCAGAGTCAACGTAGTTCGGCCTACGAAGGGTTACGGGAAAAGGTTGCTTGCTAGGACGTCGCATCCTATGCCTACGTACTTCCACACTGTATGGAAGATCAGTCGCTGATGAGAAGGAAACCCCGGTGTAAGACTACTGATCTGATCTGCTAAGAACGACCCTCTGACAGGACCATATATATAAGATCAATATTCAGCTCTGCCGAGAGCAAATGTCTGATAATAAGGACCCCGGGTGCATGATCAAGAGATATCTGCTGATGAGGTCTTCAGACCCTAAATCAAAAATCTGCCCTATCAAGAACAAACACACAGCTGCTGACGGGATCTTCAGACCCCGCTCAAAATCTGCCCTATCAAGAACAAATAACATCTGCTGATGAGATCTTCAGACCCCACTCAAAATCTGCCCTATCAAGAACAAATAACATCTGCTGATGAGATCTTCAGACCCCACTCAAAATCTGCCCTATCAAGAACAAATAACATCTGCTGATGAGATCTTCAGACCTCACTCAAAATCTGCCCTATCAAGAACAAACCACTGACGACAATACTCTGATCAAAACCTGTTCCATCAAGAACAGACAAATCTGCAACTGAGAACTCTGGTACCAACATAACTGATTCACTGTCAAGAAAACCAGGTAGTCTGAAGGTCAAAGTTTCCTGCAATAAACCCAGCCCGCTCACAGGTATGGACCTAAACTGACTCAAGGTACGACATCCTATGCGGTCGTCGGCGTCACAGACTTTCAGGGTTGATGATACGATTCCCAGAAGGAGTGGCATCATCAAATCCTGAAGAGGCCTCACTTAGCCAACTTCCAAATGATCGGTCCCCAGAGTCGACAATCCAACTAACCAGCAACCCGAGCCACCCAAAGGGCAGGACAGGAGGTCAACCAGAAGAACCTCGTCTGAGTGTAGATTTCGCGGGACACTAGGACATGCAAAGCACGTGCGCGCCCACTAATCTCTACTCTAAGTCTAGGTGCACTCAAGCCCAGGTCCGGCTTCTCACTCATCAGAACTCCCATCCCACAACAGCACAAATAATCATATTATACTGAAAATAACATGCGGGAAATAAAGTGCGAGAAGTAAAAACGCGATAAATAAACGCAACCCAACAAGCAAACACACAAGCGGTAGGATTGACTCTCTTAAGGGACGTTGGATCCCAAAACTGACTCGCTTTCGGGACGTTGGATCCCTAGGACACTATCAAGTCCCCAACAGAGTCGCCAGCTGTCGCTTGCGCGAAAATAAGGTGCCGGCATGACAGAAGAGTCGCCACCTTTCGTTATTTATCCCTCAGAACGGGAAAGGAAACGATCGGAAAAACCTGACGAAAAAAAGGGTAAGACAAGGTCATCGCAACCATTGTCTGGGTTCGGGAGTCGGTTACGCAAGGGGAAGGTATTAGCACCCCTCACGTCCGTCGTACTCGACGGGATCCACGCTTGTGTGTTTACTTGGACGGGTTGGTTTTATTCTATCTACCTATCAAGGCTGGCTGAAAAAAGAAAAATGACTCGGCAAAGCGTCGCACTTTATGCCTACGTATTCTCATCAGAGAATGAGAAATCAGAGTCAACGTAGTTCGGCCTACGAAGGGTTACGGGAAAAGGTTGCTCGCTAGGACGTCGCATCCTATGCCTACGTACTTCCACACTGTATGGAAGATCAGAGCAAACGTAGTTCGGGAAACTACGGGTTATCTCCTGAAAGAAGTGTTTTTTATTGTGTTTGCGATTTCAACCGCACTAGAGACTATGACCTGAGAGTGAATGCGTCGCATGTCACCCAAAAGGTACCATACTAAACATCCAACCTCAGATAGATTAAGGCTCGTAACGTACGAAAGAAATCATTCATGATTACTGTATCTTAAACTGCTTTGAGATGAGAAGAGAACAGGCCCAACTAGGAGGGAGACTATCAAGTCCTACTGTTATCATGCCATGGATTCATCCTATGGTTGAGGTTTGAACAGGGAACTCCTAGAAGTTGTCATGCATAGGTTTCAACCTAAAAGTCTATCATCAAATCCTTATCAAAGGAAATGAGAGTCCTAAGGGATCATGTCAATGATACACCAAAACAGACAAAGCATCAGCTTAACAGTAAAATGCATGCAATGCAAGTGAGGGAGGAAATGTGTGTGGGGCTTCAGCCTCCACAAGCTCATCTCAACCTCAAGCCAGTCATGAAATAACAGTAATCATACTGAAAAATAAACAACATGCTATCAAGCAATAAACAGAAAAAAGAGATAAAGTGCCATCAGGCAAACAAACCACATGCTTGAGAAAGAATCCATCTACCTCTACTCCTAACCTTAAAACAGAATCCTGATCAAATCTAAGCCATGCCCTAAAGCAACACCCTAAACAAGAGAAATCAATCCCAGTCTTCAAGCTTCAGAACAAGCTTACCAAAGAAAGGGAGCTAAGTAGGCAGACTCATAGTGTCTTCCTCAGGAAAGCACTAGGAGGCTTATACTCAGGAATCGTACCCTATGTGGCTCAACAACTGTGATCAGTTTACATTCCTCCTCAGGAGAAATTAAACTCACATGAAGGTTCCAACATCACTGGATACTTAAGAAATCCTACCTGAACTAATGGAACTAAGTGAACAGACCCATAGGACCTTCCCCAGGAAAGTACTAGGAGGCTTCCACTTAGGAATTGTATCCCATGTGGCTCAACAACATGTGATCAGTTTACATTCCTCCTCAGGAGAAATTAAACTCACAAGTTGGCTCCAACATCATTGGATACTTAAGAAATCCTAGATGAACTAAGGGAGCTAAGTGAACAGACCCATAGGACCTTCCTCAGGAAAGTACTAGGAGGCTTCCACTTAGGAATTGTATCCCATGTGGCTCAACAACTGTGATTAGTTTACATTCCTCCTCAGGAGAAATTAAACTCACAAGTTGGCTCCAACATCATTGGATACTTAAGAAAGAGGTGAGAAGAAAGAATGAAAGTCATTCATAGTGCCTTCCTCAGGAAAGTACCATGAATTCCCCCCAAACTTCAGGATCTCAAACCTCACAGACAGGGAATAATCCCCAAGCTCTGGGTCTCTGAGTCTTGATCTACAATCTTCTCCTTCATCATGCTCTTCAACAAGATATTCAAAACAAACTAAGCCCCACAACAAATTCCCAAAAATAAACCCCAGAGACAGACAAATAACCACAGAACAGTCAAAACCATCAGTCAACTTCAGAAAATACCTAAAAATACTAAAGCAAGAGGGAAAAATCTAACAATCATTCACAAGGGTCTATAACATCTACCCATACCATCCCTATATACCCATACCCAAAAATCAAATCAAACTCTCCACAGAAAATGAATTATTTCACCTATGCATAACATAAACCCTAATTATGATACCCTAATGCTAACCTAATTAAACTAATCAAATTTTAATCTAAAAATCAAGAATTAAATCCTATGGGTAACTATGCTTCAATATCTAATCACACCAAAAAGAATGAATTAAAAATCATAAGGGAAGGTCCTAAAAGAAATTCTACAAAATGAGGTATCAAACTAAACACTATAAAAAAGCTATTTAAATGAAAAATATACTAAAAATACTAAACTAAAAATAAAATGGAATTTTTACTTTTATTAATTTTCTAGACAAATTTATTAACCTATAGAAAAAACAAGAATTAAAAAATATCAATTTTCCTATTTTCTATGAATTTATTAAAATGCAAGAAAATTAAAAGAAATTAAAAAATAAAAGAAATTAATTAAAAGGGAGGGGGTGTGAAAAGAAGTTGCGCCTAGTTATTATATGAGATGGGCCAAATCAGGGGGGTGGGAATAGAAATGATTTGCTGAAGCCCAAGTCTAACAATTAAACAAAACGACGCGTTTTGATTAGTGGAACGCTGCGTTTAGCGCGCTTCAGAATCCCTCCATCTGCGAGTTTGAATCTGGCCCGTTGGATGAGATTATTAAGTCAATTTCTCAGAGTAATCCAAGGGCTGTGGATCATCGTCCCAAACGAGCCATCTAGGGTTTCAGTTTCGTTTTCCATGCACCCTCCTTCAAGCTCTTCTTTCTCTCTGGTTTCTCAATGAAATCCAAATCTTTAAAAACCAAAGTTACTCCATTTCTCCCCAAGAACACGATGGTATCCATAGTTTTCACTAAAACCTCGCGTATCCTCCAAACAGAATGCATGAAGGTTAGGGTTTCAACATTTTTCTCTGGTATCAACCTTGCTAGAGCTCCAATCTAATGGTGTGATCTTGTTCCTTGTGTTACCCTCACCAATCTAAACCATAACATATCAATTAATGCTCACCACACGACTCATTCTTGAAACTGAAAGAAACTAGGGTCTGCCATGGATCCTTACACAGAGCTCTCTAATTCTCAGCACATGATCTCTTGACCTAACCTATTCATTCTACTCCTAGAAACCTTATGGAAAGCGCATAAATAATGAGATATGGGGAAGCACACCAACCTGCCAAGTGATGATGGTGAGTGATGCTAGAGATGAATTCAGAGCTTGTAATGGCTTCCAAGGAATCCTCTAATGGTGTAGAGGTTTCTGTTTGCAAGATTCTTGAAGGAGAAAGCTTGTAATGGAAGATTCGAGTCTTGCTTGACTTTGAAGAAAGCTTTGAACACCTCACTCTTTCTCTCCCTTTCTCCACTGAATTCTCCAACCTTGACCAACCTCTCATCACACTATGAGGTACTCTTTAAATAGCAATCCATGGAAGCTTCTAGAATCATCTAGAATCCACTAGAAAAGCTTGGATTTTCTCCTTTGGTGACAAGTTGAACATACCATATCTCATGAGTTAGGCCTTGTAAACTTGTTTCAAAATCTCATTACAAGAGATATTGAGATCATATGTGCAAAAATCAGGCCAAACTTGCCTTGTGTAGAACCTTCCAAGGATGCCTTAAGATACAAGTTACAATTTTTCAAAGCAACCTTCATTTTTGAGCCTCAAATCAAAATTCTGTTTAAACCAAAGTTTTTAGAATGTTATTTGCACTCAAAATGGTATATTGGATGACCTATTTTGGATTCATAGATCTCCCAAACCAAATTTCAACATGACTTGAATTAACTTATATGCCTTTTTTAGTTCAAATTTACCAAACTTTGTCATTCCATGCTATGAGCTTTTCCAACAACTCATGACCTCTTTTCTAGGCTTAAAATGCCATTTTGAACAACTTTCATGTTTTGAGTTTTTCCATTTGAGGCTTGGAAATAGGAGATATGGCCTTTGCTTAAAATGACCTATAATTGCCAAATGACCAAAATACCCCTGTCTTGTTCAAACCATAAGTTGAGTTCTACAAATCCTATCAAGGACTTCTAGTACTCTCTAGAAATCTAAGAAGATGCTCTTCAACATTCATGTTGACCAAGGGATCATAGGAATCATCCTACTAGGGCAAAAGTTGTCTGCAAGTTGGGTGACTTTCAAGGACCCAGATTCACACACCTCTGCTGACCTGTAATTTGTCAAAACCATAACTTGAGCTCTGCAACTCCTATCAAGGACTTCCACTACTAAAATTAAAGCTAAGAACAAGCTCTACAACATTCATGTTGTGGGGAAGATGAGATATCAATCACATCTTGAGCTAAAACTGCCTGGGAGATAGGGATCAAATTAGGGTTTTTTCACTGACAATCCTCAGAAACCCTAACTCAAAACTTCTCAAACTCCTCAATCATGATGAGTTGGCCTAGGAATCATCTTTATAACATCTCCATACATCATTCCATGATCTCATGGCCCTTGGATTAGGTCTCAACCTTCTCCCAATCTTCAGCTGATCTAGGATTGACCCAGTCAAAACCCTAATTCTACCATTCATGGTTGAATCATCTGAATTCTTGCATAATGACCTCTATGGGCTTCATGATGACTTTCAAGACATCTCATAGACTTTCTCAAAGCTTCAGGTTCAATCTCAAAGTCTCAGAATCATCTGAGGAGCTCCCACAACTCTCAAGTTATGAGACACCCAACCCTGGTTTCACCCAATTCCTCTGAGGATCTCTTGAACTTTCTGATGAAGGTATCAACTTTCAAACACTTAATGAGTAAATAATTGTTGGTCAAATTTTGGGGTGCAACAGCTGCCCCTATTCAAACGGCTTGAACCTGATTGGGTGAGAAGCGAACGGCTCTCAGCCGATCAAGGTGCGAGACGATTGAATACCGGTAAACCCGGAAATCTGCCAACTGCACGAGCACACGATACTCTGCGGGGAACAAACCTTCGAACACTGCAATACTAGCTGCATGACAACTAGCTGGAGAAATACTGATCTGACATCGCCGTCAGTTATCCATGTTAACTTCTTCTGATATTGCCTTCAGACAACCACAACACCAAACATCGCCGCTGGAAGACTAAACCATCTGACATCGCCGTTGAACAATCAAATTACCCTGCATCGCCGCTGAACAATCAAATTACCCTGCATCGCCGCTGGAGAACCAAATCTGACGAAAATACCCCGCATCGCCGCTGGAGAACTAAATCTTCTGGCATACCCAACATTGCTGTCGGAAAACTGAATCTGACATCGCCGTCGGAAACAAACATCCTCTGAGAGACACTCGACATCGCCGTCGTACAATACATCATCTCTGCTGTGGATTAAAGAGTCTGACCTCGCCGTCGAAACAAACATTCAACCTCGCCGCCGAACAAACATCATCTGACCTCGCCGTCAAAACAAACATCCTCTGAGAGACACTCGACATCGCCGTCGTACAAACATCATCTCTGCTGTGGATTAAAGAGTCTGACCTCGCCGTCAAAACAAACATTCAACCTCGCCGCCGAACAAACATCATCTGACCTCACCGTCCAAACAAACATCCAACCTCGCCGTCGAACAATCATCCAACCTCGCCGCCGGACAAAATATAATCTGAAAACGAACATTCAACCTCGCCGTCGAACAAACATCCAACCTCGCCGTCGAACAAACATCCAACCTCGCCGTCGGACAAACATCCAACCTCGCTGTCGAACAAACATCCAACCTCGCCGCCGGACAAAATATAATCTGAAAACGAACATTCAACCTCGCCGTCGAACAAACATCCAACCTCGCCGCCGAACAAACATCCAACCTCGCCACCGGACAAAATATAATCTAAAAACGAACATTCAACCTCGCCGTCGAACAAACATCCAACCTCGCCGCCGGACAAAATATAATCTGAAAACGAACATTCAACCTCGTCGTCGAACAAACATCCAACCTCGCCGCCGAACAAACATCCAACCTCGCCGCCGGACAAAATATAATTTGAAAACAAACATTCAACCTCGCCGTCGAACAAACATCCAACCTCGCCGCCGGACAAAATATAACACTGAACAAATCTAACCTGGGGTTCACCCCTGGAACAAAAGGTACACTTGCATATTTGAAATGGCTCCGCTGGGAATGAGAGACTCAACTAAGCATGCTCTGATCTGGGGTTCACCCTCAGCACCATAACGAACATCCGAATACTACTGCACACTGCCCACCGTAGAACTTTAACATCAAAGCTATATGAAACCCTGGCCCCTGGCCGCTTCCAGCTTCAGCTAGAAAAGATCTTCAAGTATTTTTGAAGATAAGCATCCTTGGCCTTCAAGGATGTAAACTTTTTCCTGTCGACAACTCTGCAGGAGGTATCTTCGACTTCAGTCTGAAGAAAAATGGTCCTTGGCCTTCAAGGATACATGGACCTGCCTTCAGGCAACTCCGCCTCTGCTATAGAGTATCCGTGACTTCAGTCAGGGATATACTTCGGCCTCCAGTCCGAAAAAATGAATCCTAGGTCATTCATGACCTTGGGGATAACCTTGTCTTCAGGCACCTTCGCTTCAGCTTGGGAAATCTGTGACTTCAGTCAGAGAATTGGTATCCTGAGCCATTCATGACTCTACGGGGATTCAAACATTTTGCCTTCAGGCAAAACTCCGCTTCAGCTGAAGAAACACCTTCGACTTCAGTCAGAAGAAACACTATTCACTTGATCGCAACCAATCATCACCTCAGGACAACCGACTTGGTCTTCAGGCCAACACGGATCACCTTGCACATGAAAGCTGCGTTTACAAACTTTTGAACTTTGTCTTCAGACACACGTTGATTCATCAACACGGAAATCTGAATCCACAGGAACATTCTGGTACCGCCTTCAGGCGCTTACGAAATCCATCTTCAGATTAGACATCGTTGTTGGAGCAAACATATCACGCTGCTAAGGACTTCAAGAATCATCTTGAACAAACAAACTCCGTCGGGCACCTTCAAGAATCATCCTGAACTGATAACCTTTCTGGCGACTTCATTCTGCTGGGTATTCCAGGAATCTTCCTGGGCACCCCTTGCTAGGGACGCTACTGGGGAGCTCAAGAATCATCCTAAGCAAACAACTCGGGAAATTGCGCTGAGGTCTTAAGAGTCATCTTAAGCAAATGGCCCTGCTGAAGAATTCAAGAATCGTCTTGAACTGAAGCCTTCGCTGGGGATCTCAAAAATCATCTTGAGCGAGCGACTGTGGAGATTACACCGGGGTCTTAAGAACCATCTTAAGAAAGCGACCTCGTTGGGGAGAATGTCAGGAATCATCCTGAGTAACCGGTCCTTTGGTGGAACACCTGTAAAACAAGAATGCTAATAACCTAGATCATGCTTATGATGCATATGCTTCGGCGCCATGCCCCACATGGTGGAAATGCTATGCGTTTATGCTAGATGCTATGCAATCATGCTAAATGCTATGCAATCATGCTAAATGCTATGCAATCGTGCACAATGATGCAATCCCATCAGCAAAATAAATGCCGAGGGGGAAATCCTCCTGTCAAGGAGAAAGAACTACTCGGGTAGAGGAATCATCCTGCTGAGGAGAACGTGGCCACGCCAATATCAATTGGACTCCGTCTGGGGAAATGATCTTCGGTTGACTGCTGCAGGGGAAGCAACTTCAGTTGATTGCTGCAGGGGAACGAAGCTCTACGAGAACCTGGACCTGCTGATATCAATCGCGAGAATAAACTGCGCGGCCGCCATGGCTACCTTTCTGGGGATAATAACTCTGTGGGGAAACAACTTCAGCTGCTTAACACTCCACTGGGGGAACAACTAAACATGATCTGATCAACCTCCAAGGACTCGGCTCTCTTGGACATCTGCAAACTCGGCTGGGGAAGGAGAAGTCATTCTGCTTCGCTGGAGAGAGTGCGACTCTGGGGAAATACCGCATCGGCTGTTCAATACTCTGCTAGGGGAAACCCGCTCATGGTCCCAACTGCTTCCAAGGATTTGGCTCTTTTGGGGCTTGCGGACTCAGCCGGGGAGAGAAATCATTCTACTTCATTGGAGAGTACGCCTCTGATGCGGAATTTCAATTTCGCTGGGGAAGAAAGCATCATCTGACTTCGGGGGAGAGTACAACTCTGCAGGGGAATACAACATCAGCTGTTCCAACACTCTACTGGGGGAAGAGGGAATCATCTGACTTCAGGAGAGAATACAACTCTGGTGGGGAATCTCACTTCCGCTGGGGACTTCAGTCTGACACCATTAGTTACTACATATCTCGTCGTACGAACAATTTCCTGCGACACCTGCACTTGTGACCCGGTGCTGGGGAGACACCTGCTTCGGCGACTTTACTGGGGAAAACACGAGCTTCGGCACCCGAACATTTCTATGAAACCTGCACTTGTGACCCGGTGTTGGGGGCATATGAGCTTCGGCGCGCTACTCAGCTGAGAAAATGACGTTCCTTCAGGATGCGTCTGCTTGGGGAAGAGAATCATCTCTACCTGGGGAAGACATATCAATGCTCACTATTCTGCATTCAGATGCTGCGGTGGAGAGACCACTGAACACTGCTGGAGAAGGAGGACTTGCCCTGCTTCGGGGATGCGTACGGCACATCTTCTGGAAGGCGCTATACCTGCAACAACACAGACAAACAGACAAGATACCCTCCTCAAAGGGGCCTATCAAGGTTATTATCTCGTGACAACACTCAAGTAATTAATTGTTTCAACAACCAATGGGCCTAGGCCCGTAAGTTTATGTATGCGCATTTTATCAAAAACATCGGCGTTTTCATTCGCAAATAAAACAGATAAATGCTAAATGGGCAAGCAGAATTGCTGAATAATATGCATTTTATTGATGGTGGACCCCTGAATGGGTAAATAAATGTTTTACAACAGAGGAAAGCTCCTGGAATGAGGAAGCCGCGCAAAAATAAAACATAACTATACATCAGTATGTACAAATGTCGGCAACGAGGCGTAGACGAACACCATGAGTTGATCCCTCTAAGACCCACTCGACTTCGATACTTCTCCGATGCTTCAGCTTCGGAAGAGATTGATTCAGATAAACGGCCCTCAGGTCCTCCAACCCACTAAACAATGAAAGTCCACGCGGAACGCAGTCATTTGCTTATTCAAATCCCTAACTTTTGCGTGAACCGCCCTTTACGGGTTTTCAGTTCACCGGGATACCCTTTTTTGCCGAAGCCGCCCAGTGTAGGTTTTCGACTTCGCGGGTGTACATTTTTCAATATATCCCTAATTTTTGCCCGAACCTTTTATTCTGTTTTTGGTTCGCCGGGATGCCCCTTTTTTGCCTGGACTCTTTCTTTTTTGTCCAGCGGGTCTCTTTCAAGCAAAGTATTTTTTAACTGCGTCCGCGTTCACCGGGGATGCAAAATCTTCACCATCCATCGTGGATAACAACAAAGCTCCTCCCGAGAAGACCTTGCTGACGACATACGGCCCTTCGTAATTCGGAGTCCACTTGCCCCGGTGATCGGAGTGTGGCGGAAGAATCTTCTTCAGGACGAGATCACCCGTCTGAAAGCTTCTTGGGCGCACCTTCTTATCATAAGCTTTCTTCATTCGGCTTTGGTACAGGCGACCAAATGCAATCGACGCTAACCTCTTCTCGTCCATCAGGCTGAGTTGGTTCAAACGATTCGTAATCCATTCTGCCTCGTCGAGTTTCACATCAACCAAAACTCGCAAAGAAGGAATCTCCACTTCTAACGGCAGGACAGCTTCCATACCGTACACCAAGGAGAAAGGAGTTGCCCCGGTCGACGTACGCACCATCGTACGATAACCGTGCAAGGCGAACGGCAACATCTCGTGCCAATCTTTGTACGTCACAACCATCTTCTGAACAATCTTCTTGATGTTCTTGTTGGCCGCTTCAACAGCGCCATTCATCTTCGGCCGGTAAGGAGACGAGTTGTGGTGTTCAATCTTGAAGCTCTGGCACAACTCCTTCATCATCTTGTTATTCAAATTCGAACCATTATCAGTAATGATCCGCTCGGGAATTCCATAGCGACAGATGATGTCCCTCTTTATGAATTTAGCTACCACCTGCTTGGTCACATTAGCATACGAGGCTGCTTCCACCCATTTGGTGAAGTAGTCGATGGCTACCAGAATGAAACGATGACCATTGGATGCAGTGGGCTCAATCTTGCCTATCATGTCGATGCCCCACATGGAGAACGGCCAAGGGGAGGACATGACATTCAATGGGCACGGCGGCATATGAACTTTATCCGCATAAATCTGGCATTTATGACATTTCTTCGCGAATCTGAAGCAATCCGACTCCATCGTCAGCCAGTAATACCCTGCTCTCAGGATCTTTCTCGTCATGGCATGCCCGCCGGCGTGCGTACCAAATGTGCCCTCATGGACTTCTTCCATGAGCATACTCGCCTCTTTCTCATCTACACATCTGAGTAGCACAAGATCGTGGTTTCTCTTATACAACACTCCGTCAGGATTGAGATAAAATTTTCCGGATAGCCTCTTCAGAGTCTTCTTATCCTGGGTAGACGCACCCGCAGGATACTCCTTAGTCATAAGGAAGGTCTGGATGTCGTGGAACCATGGCTTGCCGTCATTGGCATCCTCGATTGCAAAGACAAATGTCGGTCTGTCAAGACGCGAAAGCACAATTCTTGGAGCCTCATTCCAAAAATTGACCTTATACATTGAAGCCAACGTGGCTAAGGCATCAGCCATCTGATTTTCAGCCCTGGGTACATGATGAAGTTCCACTCGGTCGAAGAAAGGAAGCAGCCTCCTGGCATAATTCATGTACGACACTAAATTCGCTTGACGAGTTTCCCACTCCCCTTTAATCTGATTGATTACAAGCGCTGAGTCACCATATACGTCTAGATTCTTGATTCTCAAATCATTTGCCTCTTCTAGACCCATGATACATGCTTCATACTCTGCTTCATTGTTGGTAACTGGAAACGTCAGTCTCGCAGTAAACGGGATGTGGGATCCGTGAGGAGTCGTGATGATAGCCCCGATACCACTTCCATAGGAATTAACCGCTCCGTCGAATATCAACTTCCACTGAGACTTCCTATCTGGCCCCTCATCGGGCAATGGCTCATCGCAATCCTTCGCTTTGAGAAACATAATATCCTCGTCAGGGAATTCGAACTTCATCGGCTGGTAGTCTTCGATTGGCTGTTCGGCAAGGTAATCAGACAATACGCTTCCCTTAATGGCTTTCTGAGAGACGTACTGAATATCATATTCCGTTAACACCATTTTCCATCTGGAAATCCTGCCCGAAAGAGCCTGCTTCTCGAAGACGTACTTGATCGGATCCATCTTCGAAATTAGCATAGTGGTGTGGTTGAGCATATACTGTCGTAGACGTTTGGCGGCCCAAGCTAATGCACAACACGTCTTCTCCAGCATCGAGTATCGAGATTCACACTCAGTGAACTTTTTACTCAAATAATAAATGGCATGCTCCTTTCTGCCCGTCTCGTCGTGCTGACCGAGAACACACCCCATACTATTCTCCAGAACCGTCAGGTACATGATTAATGGTCGTCCAGCCACTGGGGGTATCAAGATTGGAGGTTCTTGAAGATACTGCTTTATTTTGTCGAATACCTTCTGGAAATCCTCATTCCAAGTAATCGCCTGATCTTTCTTTAAAAGCTTGAACATCGGTTCACAAGTGGCCGTGAGCTGAGAGATAAACCTTGCAATGTAGTTTATTCGGCCCAAGAAACCACGAACTTCTCTTTCTGTTTTCGGCGCTGGCATTTCTTGGATAGCTTTTATTTTCGCAGGATCAACTTCAATCCCTCGTTCACTAACGATAAACCCCAATAACTTTCCGGACCGCACTCCGAAAGTGCACTTGTTAGGATTCAGCCTCAGCCTGAATTTCCTAAGCCTCTCAAAAAGCTTCAATAAGTTGACCAGATGCTCTTCCTCCGTTTGGGACTTTGCAATCATGTCATCAACATAGACCACGATCTCATGATGAATCATATCATGAAACAAAGTTACCATTGCTCGCTGGTAAGTGGCCCCTGCGTTCTTCAGACCGAAGGGCATTACCTTATAGCAAAATGTTCCCCAGGGGGTGATGAACGTCGTTTTCTCCATGTCCTCCGGTGCCATCTTGATCTGATTGTAACCGGAGAAGCCATCCATGAATGAAAACACGGAAAACTGGGCTGTGTTGTCGACCAACACATTGATATGAGGCAACGGGAAATCATCCTTAGGGCTCGCCCTGTTCAAATCCCGATAATCGACGCACATGCGTACCTTACCGTCCTTCTTCGGTACAGGCACTATGTTGGCGACCCACGGAGGGTAAGTGGTAACGGCTAGAAATCCTGCGTCCAACTGCTTTTGGACTTCTTCTTTGATTTTTACAGCCATGTCTGGTCTCGTCCTCCTGAGCTTCTGCTTGACTGGAGGGCAATCTTCTCGCAACGGCAAGCGATGAACCACGATGTCAGTGTCAAGTCCGGGCATATCTTCGTATGACCAAGCAAAGACGTCACTATACTCTCTTAGCATCTCGACCAATCTCTGCTTGACATCACTCTGCAGCGCAGCCCCTATCCTGACATTTCTGACGAGCTCTTCAGAACCCAGATTTATGATCTCAATATCCTCTTCATGAGGCAGAATAACCTTTTCCTCTTGTCTCAACAAGCGGGCCAACTCTTCCGGAAGGTTCTCGTCTTCATCAATCTCATCCTCGGCTTGATAGATCGGGCAATCGAAGTCGTAGTGAGCCGTAGAGGGTCCAGAGTCGATGTCATCTGTTATGCGGATCCTGCAATAACAAGGGTTAAGTTTAAAGCAAGAATATGCAGGTTAGCACAAACCTCGTTGCCATTTTACTGTTTTTCGAAATAAACATAAAACAGGAATAACAGAGAACACAATATTTGAGTACGAAGAAAACGCCTTTTATTTGTTAACAAAATGCATGTACATAATCCAACAAGGCCCTGACAATAAAACCACTATGCCCCGGGCAGGACATAGGGTTGTACAAAGATTGTAAAAAGCAAATCATTACTCTTCACTTGTCAGCTGGATAATCTCCTTGATGGTCCAATTGTTGAGGCGCTCGCCCGGCTTGCTCGGTTGAATCCAGGCGTCAAGATCACAATCACTATCCCCGCTGTCCTCAGACGCTGCGTTGATGCTTTCGAAAATCACTCCGCCCTTGGTGAATAGGATCGGCCCTTTCCCGCGAGACGAACTGCTAGACGAAGAAGATGAAGCTTCAGCTTCAGGAGAGTACCCCCAATCCAAACTTATCCTGCTTGATTGGTATATCCAAAACATGCCCCCAGCCTGGGGTGGAACCGGCCTCAACGACGGCCCGAGCTTCTTTAAACGAGGAGAGATTCATCTCTTGCTTCTCTACGACGACAGGAGCCACCTCTTTCACCTTGACGGTTTCAAATGCTTGGCAGAGAGTTTCATGGATTTCGCCATCCATTTCAACATACTTAAAGGATGACAAGTGGCTCACCATAATGTCCTCCTCACCACAGACGGTTACTATGCTGCCCCCGACAGCATATTTAAGCTTTTGATGCAGCGTGGACGTCACGGCACCAGCAGCATGGATCCATGGCCGACCTAAGAGGCAACTGTAGGCATGCATGATGTCCATGATATAGAAGACCGTATTGAACGTCTCTGGACCAACTTGAATTGGTAGGGTCAACTCTCCGAAAACGTGACGCTTAGTTCCATCAAAGGCCTTCACCACCAGATCACTGGGCGTGCAAAGCAATCCACGAGTGTCCAATTTCATCAATGCCTTCTTCGGAAGCACATTAAGCGACGAACCCGTATCCACCAGGACATGCGACATGATAGTGCCTCTGCACTCTATTGAGACGTGCAAGGCGCTGTTGTGGTCTCTTCCTTTAGGAGTCAGCTCTAGATCTGTAAATCCCAGCCCATTACCAGCATTAACATGGGCTACCACCTCTTCCAGCTGATTTACTGCTATCTCCTGCGGCACGTAGGCAGCGTTCAATACCTTCAGTAACGCGTTGCGGTGCGCTTCAGAACACAGCAACAAGTTAAGAATAGAGACCTTTGACGGAGTCTGATGAAGATGATCTACAATCTTGTAGTCGCTCTTCTTGATTAACCGCATGAATTCTTCAGCATCTTTAACTAGCAAATCTTTTTCTGCCCCAGAAGGGACCCCTTCGACAGCTTTGCCTTTACCCTTATCCACAGCATCAGCTCTGACTACCTTCTCTGCCACAACCTCCGCTGGCGCGAACACCCTACCGCTTCGAGTAATGCCACTGACTCCGGCAAGATTCTGCACAGTCGATCCGTATGGCTCCAGCTCTAACTTCTGACCATTGCAATAGACTTCGGCGTCGTAATGCCATGGAACGGCGCTAGTGCTTTCGAATGGGATTGGCCTGGCCCTGGTAATAGTGATAGTAGGCGGTCGGGGCGCAGAAATAGTAATAGGGTGACGAGGAATAGTAATGGTAGCGACTTCATCTGCCTGTCTCAGCACAACCTCCCCTGATACACTTTCAATTCTCCGGCTGAACTGCAAAATACCCTCGGACATCAGACTTTGGATACCTTCTACCAGCTGCCCACACCCATCAGGAAGTGTAGCACAAGCCATACATAACTCTCCACATCCAGGAAAGAAGCCCTTCTTCAGCAACTTAGCCTTGACAAAACTAAGCGGCGTTCTCAAGTCTTTGACATCAGTCAGCAAGTCTGCACTCTCTTCTGTGATAACGGCGTTCACTCCGCCTCCCCTATGATGAGGCATAGGGTTTTTGGTAACATTGGGCACACTGTCAGAAAAATTAATAACCTTGGCGTCCACCAAGTCCTGCACTTTGTGCTTAAAAGCTTTACAATTCTCAATCGTATGGCCTGGTGCCCCAGTATGGAAATCACAAGTAGCATTAGCGTCATACCCCGGCGGCGTTGCCCCTGTCAAGGGAGCCAACGTCCTCTTTTGAACTAGCTGAAGCTGCAGCAAAGTTTGCAGAAGCTGCGCATATGACATAGGTGGAGTTTCAAAATGACGATTTGCCAAAGGAGCCCGGTTCTGATATTTCCTATACCCCTGCTGATTCTGCTGCTGGGGCTGCTGCTGCTGCGGCGGCGGAGCAGCTGGGATATTTATGCTAGCAATCTGTTGCTGAGGGCCCTTGCCCTTTCTCCGAGCATTAGTGACAGCACTTGCATCCCCCTCTCGACGCTTGCCAGCGTAGGGTTTCTTACTACCTCCTCCAGCTGAGGATGATTCGCCCTGAATTTTTCCGATCTTTATACCGTTCTCAACATGCTCGCCCATAGTGATGAGAGCCGAGAATGTTCCAGACATGCCACTGACCATCTTTTCATAGTAGATTCCCGGAAGGGTAGCCACGAACATTTGCACTAGCTCACGCTCAACCATCGGCGGTTGAACCCCAGCAGCCAATTCACGCCACCGCTGGGCGTACTCTTTAAGGATTTCATTGTTCCGCTGTGAGAGATTCTGAAGCTGAACTCGGTTGGGGGCCAAGTCGCTATTGTATTGATAGTGGAGGACGAACGCTTCTGCGAGATCTTTCCAGGTGCGCACAGTAGCGGGCTCCAGGCCCATATACCATTCGAGTGATGGACCAGAAAGACTATCCTGGAAGAAGTGCATCAGCAACTTCTCATCGTCAGAATAGGCGGACATCTTTCTATAATAAGATCGGAGGTGGACGCGGGGGCAAGTAGTACCCTTATACTTCTCAAAGACAGGCACCTTGAACTTATGAGGTACCTTGAAGTCAGCAATCAACCCGAGCTTGGACATATCAACGCCCAATGTGTTCTGATTTTCAATGTCTCTCATCTTGTCCTCCAGCGCTTTGAACCTGAGTCGAGCTTCAGCATTCAACTCTGCTTCTACACCTCTCTGAGAGAATATGTCATCCTGATGGTCCTCCAGCCACGGTTGAGGCACCAACAGATTTCCGACACCAGCATTGCCGTTAACCGGCCCTATGTTAACATTGGCTCCCAGACTACCATTGCCGACGCCCGCCGCATTGACTCCGAGATTGGTCATCAGATTGCCGTTAGCACTGCCGTTGCCCCCGGCAACAGGAACAACATTCTGTGGAGCATCCACTGGAGGAGGAGTAGGCACGGCCCCGCCGTGAAGTATGCCATTACTGTCAACCCTGGAGATCAGAGGTTGAACCAAAGTACGAAGCTGGTCTTGACCATTAGCGACTACCTGCATCAGCTCCATAAAACGATCCATCCGTTCACGGAGCTCTTGAACATCTGACTGCACCTGGTCCATGATCCTTGTCTGATTAGCGCGAGCTGAGTAGCGATGAATAAGTCTTTAATCAATCCTGGAGATCGGAGGCAGCTCGGAACCTGTGAACCTGAAAAACCTGTCAATATTAAAGGTTAGGAAAAGCCACAAAATGTATGTCATGCGAAATGCATCATGCAGATGTATGTGTGTGTCTGCGTGCTTGAGAGGTTTCCCCCGATCCTAGCGCCTTGGTCCCAATGCTGACAATAAGAAGAAGAATAAATCCGAGCTCAATCATGGAAACATCAATCTCACACATAGCATTAGCAATAGTCAAATTCGACACATCAAGGACCGAGAACGCGTACGCAACAGTCTTCCTGAGAGAGGCTGCAATAATACAATAGGAGGCGAGGGGTCCTGGATCGGGGAAACGGCACCTGTCACAGACACACGTTAATGGAATGCAAATGAACATGCAAACTAATGCAGAATGCAGGCATGCAATAATATATCCAGGTAGCTGCTGTGGAGATTCGGTATCAACAGTCGCTGATGAGAAGGAAACCCCGGTGTAAGACTACTGATCTGATCTGCTAAGAACGACCCTCTGACAGGACCATATATATAAGATCAATATTCAGCTCTGCCGAGAGCAAATGTCTGATAATAAGGACCCCGGGTGCATGATCAAGAGATATCTGCTGATGAGGTCTTCAGACCCTAAATCAAAAATCTGCCCTATCAAGAACAAACACACAGCTGCTGACGGGATCTTCAGACCCCGCTCAAAATCTGCCCTATCAAGAACAAATAACATCTGCTGATGAGATCTTCAGACCCCACTCAAAATCTGCCCTATCAAGAACAAATAACATCTGCTGATGAGATCTTCAGACCCCACTCAAAATCTGCCCTATCAAGAACAAATAACATCTGCTGATGAGATCTTCAGACCTCACTCAAAATCTGCCCTATCAAGAACAAACCACTGACGACAATACTCTGATCAAAACCTGTTCCATCAAGAACAGACAAATCTGCAACTGAGAACTCTGGTACCAACATAACTGATTCACTGTCAAGAAAACCAGGTAGTCTGAAGGTCAAAGTTTCCTGCAATAAACCCAGCCCGCTCACAGGTATGGACCTAAACTGACTCAAGGTACGACATCCTATGCGGTCGTCGGCGTCACAGACTTTCAGGGTTGATGATACGATTCCCATAAGGAGTGGCATCATCAAATCCTGAAGAGGCCTCACTTAGCCAACTTCCAAATGATCGGTCCCCAGAGTCGACAATCCAACTAACCAGCAACCCGAGCCACCCAAAGGGCAGGACAGGAGGTCAACCAGAAGAACCTCGTCTGAGTGTAGATTTCGCGGGACACTAGGACATGCAAAGCACGTGCGCGCCCACTAATCTCTACTCTAAGTCTAGGTGCACTCAAGCCCAGGTCCGGCTTCTCACTCATCAGAACTCCCATCCCACAACAGCACAAATAATCATATTATACTGAAAATAACATGCGGGAAATAAAGTGCGAGAAGTAAAAACGCGATAAATAAACGCAACCCAACAAGCAAACACACAAGCGGTAGGATTGACTCTCTTAAGGGACGTTGGATCCCAAAACTGACTCGCTTTCGGGACGTTGGATCCCTAGGACACTATCAAGTCCCCAACAGAGTCGCCAGCTGTCGCTTGCGCGAAAATAAGGTGCCGGCATGACAGAAGAGTCGCCACCTTTCGTTATTTATCCCTCAGAACGGGAAAGGAAACGATCGGAAAAACCTGACGAAAAAAAGGGTAAGACAAGGTCATCGCAACCATTGTCTGGGTTCGGGAGTCGGTTACGCAAGGGGAAGGTATTAGCACCCCTCACGTCCGTCGTACTCGACGGGATCCACGCTTGTGTGTTTACTTGGACGGGTTGGTTTTATTCTATCTACCTATCAAGGCTGGCTGAAAAAAGAAAAATGACTCGGCAAAGCGTCGCACTTTATGCCTACGTATTCTCATCAGAGAATGAGAAATCAGAGTCAACGTAGTTCGGCCTACGAAGGGTTACGGGAAAAGGTTGCTCGCTAGGACGTCGCATCCTATGCCTACGTACTTCCACACTGTATGGAAGATCAGAGCAAACGTAGTTCGGGAAACTACGGGTTATCTCCTGAAAGAAGTGTTTTTTATTGTGTTTGCGATTTCAACCGCACTAGAGACTATGACCTGAGAGTGAATGCGTCGCATGTCACCCAAAAGGTACCATACTAAACATCCAACCTCAGATAGCTTAAGGCTCGTAACGTACGAAAGAAATCATTCATGATTACTGTATCTTAAACTGCTTTGAGATGAGAAGAGAACAAGCCCAACTAGGAGGGAGACTATCAAGTCCTACTGTTATCATGCCATGGATTCATCCTATGGTTGAGGTTTGAACAGGGAACTCCTAGAAATTGTCATGCATAGGTTTCAACCTAAAAGTCTATCATCAAATCCTTATCAAAGGAAATGAGAGTCCTAAGGGATCATGTCAATGATACACCAAAACAGACAAAGCATCAGCTTAACAGTAAAATGCATGCAATGCAAGTGAGGGAGGAAATGTGTGTGGGGCTTCAGCCTCCACAAGCTCATCTCAACCTCAAGCCAGTCATGAAATAACAGTAATCATACTGAAAAATAAACAACATGCTATCAAGCAATAAACAGAAAAAAGAGATAAAGTGCCATCAGGCAAACAAACCACATGCTTGAGAAAGAATCCATCTACCTCTACTCCTAACCTTAAAACAGAATCCTGATCAAATCTAAGCCATGCCCTAAAGCAACACCCTAAACAAGAGAAATCAATCCCAGTCTTCAAGCTTCAGAACAAGCTTACCAAAGAAAGGGAGCTAAGTAGGCAGACTCATAGTGTCTTCCTCAGGAAAGCACTAGGAGGCTTATACTCAGGAATCGTACCCTATGTGGCTCAACAACTGTGATCAGTTTACATTCCTCCTCAGGAGAAATTAAACTCACATGAAGGTTCCAACATCACTGGATACTTAAGAAATCCTACCTGAACTAATGGAACTAAGTGAACAGACCCGTAGGACCTTCCCCAGGAAAGTACTAGGAGGCTTCCACTTAGGAATTGTATCCCATGTGGCTCAACAACATGTGATCAGTTTACATTCCTCCTCAGGAGAAATTAAACTCACAAGTTGGCTCCAACATCATTGGATACTTAAGAAATCCTAGATGAACTAAGGGAGCTAAGTGAACAGACCCATAGGACCTTCCTCAGGAAAGTACTAGGAGGCTTCCACTTAGGAATTGTATCCCATGTGGCTCAACAACTGTGATTAGTTTACATTCCTCCTCAGGAGAAATTAAACTCACAAGTTGGCTCCAACATCATTGGATACTTAAGAAAGAGGTGAGAAGAAAGAATGAAAGTCATTCATAGTGCCTTCCTCAGGAAAGTACCATGAATTCCCCCCAAACTTCAGGATCTCAAACCTCACAGACAGGGAATAATCCCCAAGCTCTGGGTCTCTGAGTCTTGATCTACAATCTTCTCCTTCATCATGCTCTTCAACAAGATATTCAAAACAAACTAAGCCCCACAACAAATTCCCAAAAATAAACCCCAGAGACAGACAAATAACCACAGAACAGTCAAAACCATCAGTCAACTTCAGAAAATACCTAAAAATACTAAAGCAAGAGGGAAAAATCTAACAATCATTCACAAGGGTCTATAACATCTACCCATACCATCCCTATATACCCATACCCAAAAATCAAATCAAACTCTCCACAGAAAATGAATTATTTCACCTATGCATAACATAAACCCTAATTATGATACCCTAATGCTAACCTAATTAAACTAATCAAATTTTAATCTAAAAATCAAGAATTAAATCCTATGGGTAACTATGCTTCAATATCTAATCACACCAAAAAGAATGAATTAAAAATCATAAGGGAAGGTCCTAAAAGAAATTCTACAAAATGAGGTATCAAACTAAACACTATAAAAAAGCTATTTAAATGAAAAATATACTAAAAATACTAAACTAAAAATAAAATGGAATTTTTACTTTTATTAATTTTCTAGACAAATTTATTAACCTATAGAAAAAACAAGAATTAAAAAATATCAATTTTCCTATTTTCTATGAATTTATTAAAATGCAAGAAAATTAAAAGAAATTAAAAAATAAAAGAAATTAATTAAAAGGGAGGGGTGTGAAAAGAAGTTGCGCCTAGTTATTATATGAGATGGGCCAAATCAGGGGGGTGGGAATAGAAATGATTTGCTGAAGCCCAAGTCTAACAATTAAACAAAACGACGCGTTTTGATTAGTGGAACGCTGCGTTTAGCGCGCTTCAGAATCCCTCCATCTGCGAGTTTGAATCTGGCCCGTTGGATGAGATTATTAAGTCAATTTCTCAGAGTAATCCAAGGGCTGTGGATCATCGTCCCAAACGAGCCATCTAGGGTTTCAGTTTCGTTTTCCATGCACCCTCCTTCAAGCTCTTCTTTCTCTCTGGTTTCTCAATGAAATCCAAATCTTTAAAAACCAAAGTTACTCCATTTCTCCCCAAGAACACGATGGTATCCATAGTTTTCACTAAAACCTCGCGTATCCTCCAAACAGAATGCATGAAGGTTAGGGTTTCAACATTTTTCTCTGGTATCAACCTTGCTAGAGCTCCAATCTAATGGTGTGATCTTGTTCCTTGTGTTACCCTCACCAATCTAAACCATAACATATCAATTAATGCTCACCACACGACTCATTCTTGAAACTGAAAGAAACTAGGGTCTACCATGGATCCTTACACAGAGCTCTCTAATTCTCAGCACATGATCTCTTGACCTAACCTATTCATTCTACACCTAGAAACCTTATGGAAAGCGCATAAATAATGAGATATGGGGAAGCACACCAACCTGCCAAGTGATGATGGTGAGTGATGCTAGAGATGAATTCAGAGCTTGTAATGGCTTCCAAGGAATCCTCTAATGGTGTAGAGGTTTCTGTTTGCAAGATTCTTGAAGGAGAAAGCTTGTAATGGAAGATTCGAGTCTTGCTTGACTTTGAAGAAAGCTTTGAACACCTCACTCTTTCTCTCCCTTTCTCCACTGAATTCTCCAACCTTGACCAACCTCTCATCACACTATGAGGTACTCTTTAAATAGCAATCCATGGAAGCTTCTAGAATCATCTAGAATCCACTAGAAAAGCTTGGATTTTCTCCTTTGGTGACAAGTTGAACATACCATATCTCATGAGTTAGGCCTTGTAAACTTGTGTCAAAATATCATTACAAGAGATATTGAGATCATATGTGCAAAAATCAGGCCAAACTTGCCTTGTGTAGAACCTTCCAAGGATGCCTTAAGATACAAGTTACAATTTTTCAAAGCAACCTTCATTTTTGAGCCTCAAATCAAAATTTTGTTTAAACCAAAGTTTTTAGAATGTTATTTGCACTCAAAATGGTATATTGGATGACCTATTTTGGATTCATAGATCTCCCAAACCAAATTTCAACATGACTTGAATTAACTTATATGCCTTTTTTAGTTCAAATTTACCAAACTTTGTCATTCCATGCTATGAGCTTTTCCAACAACTCATGACCTCTTTTATAGGCTTAAAATGCCATTTTGAACAACTTTCATGTTTTGAGTTTTTCCATTTGAGGCTTGGAAATAGGAGATATGGCCTTTGCTTAAAATGACCTATAACTGCCAAATGACCAAAATACCCCTGTCTTGTTCAAACCATAAGTTGAGTTCTACAAATCCTATCAAGGACTTCTAGTACTCTATAGAAATCTAAGAAGATGCTCTTCAACATTCATGTTGACCAAGGGATCATAGGAATCATCCTACTAGGGCAAAAGTTGTCTGCAAGTTGGGTGACTTTCAAGGACCCAGATTCACACACCTCTGCTGACCTGTAATTTGTCAAAACCATAACTTGAGCTCTGCAACTCCTATCAAGGACTTCCACCACTAAAATTAAAGCTAAGAACAAGCTCTACAACATTAATGTTGTGGGCAAGATGAGATATCAATCACATCTTGAGCTAAAACTGCCTGGGAGATAGGGATCAAATTAGGGTTTTTTCACTGACAATCCTCAGAAACCCTAACTCAAAACTTCTCAAACTCCTCAATCATGATGAGTTGGCCTAGGAATAATCTTTATAACATCTCCATACATCATTCCATGATCTCATGGCCCTTGGATTAGGTCTCAACCTTCTCCCAATCTTCAGCTGATCTAGGATTGACCCAGTCAAAACCCTAATTCTACCATTCATGGTTGAATCATCTGAATTCTTGCATAATGACCTCTCTGGGCTTCATGATGACTTTCAAGACATCTCATAGACTTTCTCAAAGCTTCATGTTCAATCTCAAAGTCTCAGAATCATCTGAGGAGCTCCCACAACTCTCAAGTTATGAGACACCCAACCCTGGTTTCACCCAATTCCTCTGAGGATCTCTTGAACTTTCTGATGAAGGTATCAACTTTCAAACACTTAATGAGTAAATAATTGTTGGTCAAATTTTGGGGTGCAACACATGGTCACTCAGCTTGCAGAAAATGTCGCAGAAGCCGACAAGGCTGTCTCATTGTCCAAAATGAGATTCAAGAATTGTTGGACAAAAGAACCATCACGGTTTTCAATGAAAGAGAGCCTGTTAATTACGGAGTTGACGGGGATGTTTTCACTGTATTTCCTCTACTCAATGAGCTAAAGCATTCAGAGATCCCTTTCGACAATGGAAAAATTGCCAACATTCCCGAGATGGACCAGTTGAGTTTACTTATGACATTGAAAGACCTAGATAACCCCCTTGGCCATATACTTTCCAGGCCCAATTCCATACGAGTAAGAGAAAGCTATTCCATACAAATACGGTGCAACCATAATAGAAGATGGAAAATAAGTTTCATTGCCATCTGTTGTCAACATTGCTGATATCAGTTGAGTCACCCGAAGTGGCCGAATCTTTAATAGAGGAGTTGGAGAACCTACAAAAGAAAAGGGACCTCAAACTTAAGTTCCTAATCAACAAATTGGTCAATCCAGCAGCACAAAGTCTATGAAAAGTAACGATGAAATGTTAAAACTCATCCAGAGAAGTGAACACAACATTGTGGATCAACTATTACAAACTCCTTCTCGGATATCCGTGTTATCTCTCCTACTCAGTTCAGAAGCTCATAGAGAAGCTCTATAGAAATTTTTGGAACAAGCCTATGTAGAACAAGATGTGACAGTAGTTCAATTTGACAACATTATTTTCAACATCACTTCCTGCAATAATTTGGGTTTCAGTGATGAAGAACTTCCAGAGGAAGGCAAGAATCATAACGTGGTACTCAACATCACATTCAATTGCTAAGGCGATGCTTTAGCCAGCGTACTCATAGACACAGGTTCATCCTTGAACGTCATGCCAAGATCAACTCTGGCACGATTATTTTTTCAAGGCGCCCCATGAGAGGCAGTGAGATCATAGTCAAAGCTTTTGATGGGTCTAGGAAGATAGTTATTGGCGAAGTTGACCTTCCCATAACCATTGGTCCCCATACTTTCAAAGTCACCTTCCAAGTCATGGACATCCGAGCGGCGTACAACTATTTATTGGGACGACCTTGGATACATGAAGCAGGGGCAATCACTTCGACACTTCACCAAAAGCTGAAGTTTGTCATGAACGACAAGTTGATCACAGTATGTGGAGAACAAGCTCTAATCGTGAGCAACCTATCATCATTTTCATATTTAGAACCAAAGAAGGTCATTGGAACTCAATTTCAAGCACTCTCTGTTAGTAATGAGAATCATCAAGAAGAAGAAACGTCAATTTCCTCGTACAAAGATGCTCTCCAAGTATTAAGAAGCAGTAACATAAAAGGATTGGGGGAAGTTGTGATTCCTGTTGATAACAAGACAAGAAAAGGTCTCGGTTTTTCTCCAGTACTTACCAAGGTTACAAAAAAGGATGAGGCCACTCGACCTATTCAAGATTTCTTCCACAATGGAGGCTTCCTCCACCGAATATCTCAAGAAGTCCATACTATCGAAGAAAATGATCCCTTTGATACAAATGAAGAATGGAAATCCTATTTCAATGATGAAGGATATATATCTCAGGAAGAAACATACATGCCATTTTGCTCTCTGAAGAAACATAAAGGCGTTTCATTGCATCAAACGAGTCGTCACCTCTGCAGAAGATTTTACAGGAAGTCCATTTCAACAGTTCTCGTCAGAAGCAAGGTTTTGGGAAAGTTTTAGTCATTAGGGGTAGATTGTCAGTGGATTCAATGTAACTTTTTCATGTTGCCATTTTCAATTGTAAAAGTTCCATGGAGTTTTGTCATTAACAAGCTTCCATTCTTAAATAAAATCAGTTTTGGACCATTCTTTTGCAATTTACCATGTTCTCTGTTTCCTTTGTTATGCAAAATATCGTTTATTAAATCAATGATAATTTTGAAAGCACCAGGTTCGAATTTAAAAATAACTTTTGAAGATTAACAAAACACAAAATACTTTGGCTCACGGAAAGATTCGATGGAAATCATACCCTTCGAAAAGTCTTAACGTGGTAGAAGCTTTGATGTGCCATCTCAATACATATCCCATGGAAATGTCAGTTGGATTGATTTGATAGGTTGCTCATTCAGTCGTGTGTAGTTACCAATATTGAAGACCATCTCCCCAGGTTTCTTTACGAGATACGTTCTTATGATAGTGGACTCATCCTCAGTGGAAGCATTCAGAGCCTCTATTTAGAGTTACGTTGTCAATTCTGGCAAGCTTCCCTGAAGCTTTATTTCCCAAGCGAGTGGGTTTATTTCCCAGAGAATCTCCAGACACCTTTGTTTTAGGAATCCAATGTGATTCATTGCGTCCCTAGTGAGATAGATTGGCTTATCTATCTTTCCCCTTGAGTCTCCAGATTCTTCTATCTCTCGTTAGAGTCAGATCCTGCATATCATTTATCATTAGCATCATGGCATATCATGTGCACCTGTCTTGCCTCTGTGGTCTTTGGATGTTACCTTTTGTCTTGTTTGTTTCCTGGTTGCTACCAGTGGTCTTGCTTGTTATTCTTCGGGCATCCTCTGTCATTTTAGGGTATTGGTCGTCACCAATCTCTCTACTTTAGTTGTTACCGAGTTTGTTTATGATTATAGGTCGTCACCTGCATCCCGCTTGATTCTAGTCGTTACTAGTACCTTTGGGCATTCCCATTTGTTACTGATATCATTTGCTTGGTCGTCACCAGTTTCTCTCCTTGAAGTCTAGTCGTCACTAGCAATCCCCATTGTTTAAAATCCAGTAGTAACTGGCATTGTTTAAAGTCCAATGGTAATTGGCATATCTTTTGAAAGTCCAGTGGTAACTGGCGCTGTTTAAAATCCAATCGTTATTGGTATTGTTGGTTTGGTCGTCACCATATCTTTTGAAATCCAATAGTAACTGGCATTGTTTAAAGTCCAAATGGTAATTGGCATTTCTTTTGAAAGACCAGTGGTAACTGGCACTGTTTAAAATCCAATCGTTATTGGTATCGTTGCTTTGGTCGTCGCCATATCTTCTAAAGTCCAGTGGTTACTGGTTTTGCTCGAAAGCTAATCGTTATTAGTACCGAGAGTTGGTTGTTACCAATTTCCCCAGCCGAAGTCCTGTATTGTATCAATGCAATTCGGAGTTCCCAATTATTGGTTTTGGTCGTCACCATCACCCCCAATAAGTCTAGTGGGAACTAGCACCCTTTGAAAATGATTGTTGTTATGGTCGTCACCAGTGTTCCCAGCAGAGCATTGCTTTCCCATTCGAGTCTCAGAGATCTAGTGGATACTAGCATCCCCAGTGCGTCTGGTCTTGTTTCTGTTCTTTTCCTGAAGATCCCGTTCGAACTCTTCGTTATAGGAAACCCCTCATTTGATTATCTCCAGTGAGGATTGCGTCTCTTTTCTTTCGTTTCCCCGGTGGAGAATTTCCTTCTTCCCCAACGGAGTGTTGTCTCCTTCTCCCCAATGAAGTTTTGTCTTCCCTGTTGGAGTTTGTGTCCCCTGTGTGAAAGATTCCCCCCTGAGCAGCGTCTTTAGTCATGTTTGAACTATTTTGTTTGTTTTGCCTTGGATCTTTCCCCAGTGTGTTGGGTCTCTCATGAGTAGTTACTCGTTGTATTGTCGTTCTTTTATCTTTGATCGTGTGTCTGCATCTGTCTTGCATTCAAGCATAATAAAGCATCATCTAGATTCATGGCATATTCGCATTTGTCCTTTTGCATACCAGCGGATCTAAGGGACAAAATTTTTGGTTCGCTATATTTAAATACCTTTCACTATGATTCTATGAGGATTGTCATCTCTCATTGTCATCTAGTGAAGATATTTAAATAGGGGCAACTGTCATACCCCAAATTTTGACCCCTTAGATCTTCATCATCATTTTAGGATCATGTTCATTTGATTATCTAACCTTAACCTGTTTCAAGCTTGTCTTTGTTAAGATACATGAATCAGGGTTCTGTATAGCCGAAATCGAGGTTTCGAGGGTTAATCAATCAATGTTTTGGATTGGTTCTTCTTAAGATAAGTCTCCACATCATCAAACACAGTCCATTGGATCAAGTATGAATCCAATTTGAGGTTGTCACCCAGGAATCAAGAACAGTGTAGTTCAAGATACCCGATTAGGGTTTTCGATTAGGAAAAGTCAACTGTGGTTTGACTTTTGATTTAAAAGGTGTTACAATGGTGGGATCATGATCCATAAAGTTCATATGGCTTAGTGAAGTCTATTCAAGAAGTTTCAAGGTTTCAAAAGACCCGGAGCATCAACAGTCGACTCGGTAGTCACCGATCGATCGTTCGGTTGACCGAAAAGTCAACTCTTTATTCATAAGGAATTTGACCTCAAGATATGATTCAAAAATGTTCCTAATGACATATTTCACCTACCCATAAAATTTCATGACCATTGGATCAAGGATTGAGGAGTAATCGCAAAAGTCGGGAATTAGGGTTTTGAAAGGGGCAAGACCATAACTCCTTAACCACACATCCAATTGAGTTTGTTCAAAGCTCATGACAAGTACTACAAAAGTCCCAAAGTGTTCCATGATCAGAAAATGCATAGATTTGGAGTTATGACCAAATTCATTACAAGAGGGAAAAGTAACTTAGAAAAATTCTAAGTTATTTCACTTTTATGCTTGTTTTTCAGCAACTTTGAGAGGTTTTTTGGCCAAGTTTCTTTGGGAATCTAAAACTCATGAAAACATTAAAGTTGTAGAGCTACATGAGGGCTTTCTAAAATGTACTAGAACTCCTCCATAGCCCTTATGAGTTGAGAGTTATGAATTTAACAAGATGAGGTTTTAACACTTGAGTCCCACACTTTCAATTTTTCACAAACACATCCTTTGACCACTTGAGCTATTCTCAGCCCTTGGATCTTATTTCTATCTGATATTTATAGGATTTGAAGAGAAGAAATGCATAAAGTAAGGAGGTTTAGCAAGTCTTGCAACTTGGAGGCAAGTGGTAATATTTTAATCATAAAAGGGAGGAAAGAGAAACTTTGTGGCACACTTGAAGTAAACAGCCCCTTATTTGCCTAGCCACTCCAATCACCATTATGTCATCCATACCACTTGAAGCAATGCATCAGTTGAGCCAAGGATCTGATCTTGCAGCTGCATCAAACCCTCAAGCAAAGTTACCTTTTCAAAATCCCTCCAAAAGTGCCAAGTTACAAATTTGTCCTCACCCTTCATTTTTCCTATAAATAGAGGCTCCCTCTATGTCATTTCTACACCAGAGCACTCTTAGAACCAAGAGAAAACCACATCTCTCATTCCTTTCTTGCTTGCCTCATTTTCAAAATTCCAAGTTTTCTTCAAAAATCTGTCTTGGGCAGTTGGCTTCCCGAATCCATTTCCACACACTCCAATCCTTCAAAAACTATCTGCACAATCCATAAATGATGTGTAGAAGGTGTTCATACTCTTAAACCACCCAAAAACACCATTCTCCCAAAAGTCAACCTTCAAACCAAGCAAGTTTGACCTTATACACAAAAACAAGCAAACCTCTGTCCAGACCTGTTTTCATCATTCTAACCATCCATACACCTTCAATATATGATGCCTCAACTGTCCATAACATAAAGCAACCTCATCCTCATTTATTTTGAGATTTGTCACAAGTTCTTCACATTTCCTTCAAGTGCAAGAAAGTTGTTTTCATCAAAGTATTGGTTGGACAACAGTGGGAGTGTTTTCAAGGTTTTCTTTACTACAATAAGCTTGCTTGGAGGTCTACAAGAGGTTAGTGGTCACTGTCCCTTTTATTTCTGTCATAAACATACTTGACATGTTGGTGTTTGAATGCAAGATATGTCTTATGTGCAAAACTGCCAGCTTTTTGTATCTACTTTGCTCATATCATGTTTAAGTGTTTTGTTGGCCATTTCATGATGTATCTTTGCACCTAAGTCATGTGTGAACTCTAGGAGAGCTTTTAATTCATAACTGTTGCTTAAATTTGGATTTGGATGTTGAGCTGTCCTCATGAACATATGGGAAACTGCTTTGAAGCAAATGCTGTTTGGTTCTGTTGTGAGAATATTAAAATATTGATGTAGCATTACCACTTTCATGTCATGATCATGTTTAGATATTTTTTTGGTTTAGACACCCTCATGTAAGTGTTTATGTGATGTTTGCATTGTGGAAAGCTAGTTTGTTCTTTTGGTTCTGCAGTAGATTTTGTCCTTGCATTTTTCAGCCCACATGTATTTTCCAACCAACAAGTCATTTTAGGATTTACCATCTTTTAAGATCATGTGTATGCTTAAACTTGGCCCTTGATACATTTTGAACATGCTTGTAAGTGTTTCTGCTTCATTTAACTTGCCCAGGTTGTTGGAATGAATCATTGGAATAATGAAGACCAAAACCTATTTCTGATGACTTGATGTTTGTAACTGTCTTGACATGTATTTTAAGTTTGATACTTGCCATCTGATATGTTAAGGTGTCCTCATATTACTTTGAGTTTTGTTTGGTGTTTGCTAACATAAAAGCCTTGTTGCCTTGAAATCATAATTTGTGCTTGGTACTATGTTTTTGCATCAGTTGGTGTTTGGTTCATGTGATATGACTGTCTCAGCTTGATATGTTCATATGTCATTAAAGGTTGTTGCCTGCCATTTGTCTTGTTGCATATTGATTGATAACATGAAAACCGATACCTTTTGAACCATGGCATGGTTTCATCTCTTACATCACCACTATCATCACTTAGACACTAGAATAGGGCTTTGATTGCAATCATGTTCTGTTCACATATTCTCACATTACCAACTGTGTCAACTTTGATTGCAACCTTTAATATGAATCTGTCTTGAATTTGCCAGCCAGCCCAATTGTTCAATTTAGTTCACTTCTATCTTTGTGTCTTGTGCTTTCTATTGAACCAATTGCCATGACACCTTTGATAAAATTGCAAATTGTTGTGTGTATTAGGCATTAGGATCATTTGTTAATGTGTGCTAGCCTTGCCTTTTTGAAGATCCATACATGCTGCCAACTGCCTAGGTCTATTTGAAAATGCCATAATACTATTTTGCTGTAGGATGACATTTGACATATGTTTTGCAAATTGATATGTGCATATAGAACTAGGGCTTACCATTGATCATTGATATTGCCATATTTGCTGTCATGTGCCTTGTTGTCATGTTTCTGTTTTTCTGTTCCAATTCATGTGCCATCACTTGTGCTAAATTCTTACATCTTGTTGAGATCTTTGATTCAATGTGCATAATTCATTTTGTATGATAAATGCATAGGATGCATCATGAACTTTCTTCAAATTGGCAAACAGAATTTTAAACACTCTTGTACAAACCATGACAGTCCATAGGTAAATTTTTGTTTAGAGTCATCTTTGCATAAATTTTGCATCCAAAATCCATGAACAATATATTTATGGTTTGAGCATACCATTACATATCATCATTTCCTTCTGTCATGAGCTGGAGCTAGCATTTTGCATACCAAGCATTTTTTGCAACTTACATGACAACTCTGGTTTGGAACTGTTTCTGTTTGATCTAGGCATCTAGGATCATTGGATAACATGTTTATAAGATGTGCACACTTTCATTTAATCTTGATCTCTTCTATTTTGAGCTAGGATCATCATAATGCATTTACAAGGCAATTTGTGCAACTTGCATGTCATTTTTTTTATTGGACTTGTTTTGGCATGACTTTTGCATCAAGAATCATTGGTTCATGTATTTTGAAGTTGTGCATGCCCTTACCTGTTCATATGTCTTGCTGTTTTGAGTTGTGACATTCAAATTGCAATTTCAAGCTTCACACTACCATTTGCACACCAATTTAACAATAGAGTTGTCTTTACATGATCTTGGCCTCTAAATTCCTTAAATGATGTATTTGGGAGGTGTGCATATTTTCATTTGATCAAAATCTCTGCTGTCATGAGTTGTATCCACCATTATGCATTTCTAAGCTTCAACTTGCATTTACATTCGAATTTTGAATTGTGTGCATCATCTTGAAAAACTGAAATCACCACTGAATTCCTTATGAAATTTCACATGAGATAGGCTAAAACTTTGTTCAATTTGGTTGAGTATTGATGAAGTTATGGTGTTGTCGTTTTTCATGTTGTTGCTTGTTCTCATGTGTGCTTGCCTTGCCCATTTCATTTGCTTGTTTTAAGTATTTAAATTTTAGGGGTGGCAAAATACACGGATGTATCGCCACCCCAGTGGTTAAACCCTCATATTCTCATGCGCCTTTCACATGCTTGTCCTGGGTTCGATCCACAGTGGAGATCAACCCTTTTGTTATTTTCCACTTTGCCATGTTTTAATCATTTTGTGTTTCCTTACTATCACATAATTGTTGCACCCCAAATTTTGACCCCTTAGATCTTCATCATCATTTTAGGATCATATCCATTTGATTAACTAACCTTAACCCATTTCAAGTTTATCTTTGTCAAGATGCAGATGAATCAGGGTTCCGTACCGTCAAAAGTCGAGGCTTCGGTGGTTGGATCAATCAATGTATTGGATCGATTCAAATATAAACAAGATTAAGGATACTACATTGGATCAAGTATGAATCCAATTTGAGGTGGTTACCCAAGAATTGAAAACAGTGCAGTTCAGGATACCCGATTAGGGTTTTCGGTAAAGAAAAGTCAACTGTAGTTTGAATTTTGATTTAAAAAGTGTTTTAATGGTGGGACCATGGTCCATTAAGTTCCTATGGATTAGTAAAGTCTATCCAAAGAGTTTCAAGGCCTCAGAATATCCGGAACATGAACAGACGGTCTGATAGTCATCGATCGATCGTACAGTTGATCGAAAAGTCAACTCTTGAATAATAAGGAATTTGACTTCAAGATGTGATTCAAAAATGTTCCTTATCTCATATTACACCTTCCCATAAAATTTCATGACCATTGGATCAAGGGTTAGGAAGTAATTGCAAAAATCAGGAATTAAGGTTTTCAAAAGGGCAAAGTCATAACTCGTTAACCACACAAGGGTTTTTGACCTAGTTTCAAAGGGAATGAGTTCCTAACACAAGCATAAATATTGTAGTACCTAATTGAGGATTTTTAAAACATACAATTGGGTTCCATAACTCTTCCTGGTTAGAGAGAACCAAGATCCACAAGTTGGCAAAAGCTCACATTCGCAAAACTAGGTCAGCATGAGTTTTTTTATTCCAAAACCTCTCCAAATTGATGTTAATCAAAGACTAAACCTCATTTATGATGTTTGCATTGATAATGAATATTTTTAATATCAATTCCCAAGAAAATGGCACAAAGATCAAAGGAAATCATTATTTAATGCACGTTGCAAAAGTGAATAGTGAAGAAAGAGAAAAAAGGTGGCTACCCTTGTCAAATCATCAACTTTACTTCAACAAGCCACCTCCTAACCTATCAAGCATGATGAAAACAATATATAGGGCATGGGGAATATCTTAGTAGAGTGGCTTAAAGACAAGTATGAAGATTGCATTGGAAAACTCAAAGATTTTCATGATGGAAGGTTAAAATTGGCAATTTGCTTCACTTTTGCCCATACCTTGATCTAAGGCCTTTGGCTATAAATAGAACTCACTTCCTACATCACAAACACACCAGTTCCATTCTAGAAACCATCTAGAACTCTCTCCCTTACACAATCACCAAATTCCTGCAAAATCTCACTAAGCCTCCAAAATCCCTCAAAATCTATTTTTGCAAAACACCTTCCAAAACCATCTCCAAACTTTTTCCAACTCAAGAAACACTTCAAACACATCAAATATGATGTATTGAAGCTATCCAAATCACTTCCACACTTATGTAACAAGTTTTGAGTGAGCTGGTCTTTGAAATATTTGGATTTTAGAGTTTTTCCTTCATTTACAAGGCATTTCGTCCACTAGCTTGCTTGGAGGTTGTTTGGAGTATTTATTCATCAACCTAGGAACATTTGAAGACCTTGTAAGAGCTCTCAATATCTCTGGTTTTCTTATTGCTTAAGCTTGCTTCAAGAGGTAAACCTAAAACTCATAAATGTGAACTTTCTACTTGCATTTCACATGCTACCATGAATGTTTTTAGGGTTTTCACCTTCCTATCTCTCATTTATTCATTTCAAAACTTTAATTTCATTCTCTTTTGAGTTTTATTTTAAAGTTATGATTTTGTCTTGTTAGCATCCTTGTGTACTTGAGTTTGACTAAAACTCTTGCTTGTAAGCATTTGTGTGTAATCATCATTAAAACTTGAAAGTTTTCCCCGTGAAGTTTTTAAACTTCTCACTTACATTTGTTGTGACATTCTTTGAAACCATTCTTTGTCAAGATACATCTTTATCTTTGTTAAGATCCCCTGCCATCTTTGTTAAGATATATCCCCATCTTTGTTAAGATATGTTTGTGGTTGTGACTTCCTTATGCTTAAGTCTTGTAAGAACTTACCCTTCTTGATATTGTAATATCTTGATGTTTGTTTTGGTTGTAACCATTTATCTTGATAGAAATCATTGCTTGATATTGTAATATCTTAAATGCTTGCTTTTGGTTGTAACCATTCATCCTGATTGAAATCCTTGCTTATTGCAATGTGCTTGTTTATTCTTGATTGTAACCATATCCCTTATATTCATCATGTGTGAATGCTTATGCTTTGTTAAGTTTACTTACCCCAAGTGATGGAACTCTTTAGTTCTCATCCAAGTTGCCTCATCTTTTCCCCTTCCAAAGGAAAGTCTCTCTATTGGCCCTTGGGTCATAGATAGCTCAATACTCTTTTAGGTCTAGATAGAACCTTCCTCCCCCCTTTTGGTCTGGATAGAACCAATAGGATTTAAACTCATAGGTCTGGATAGAACCTTCTCCCCCTTTTGGTCTGGATAGAACCAATAGGGTTAAAACTCATAGGTCTGGATAGAACCCTCTCCCTCTTTTGGTCTGGAAAGAACCAATTGGTCCTTATTCTATAGTTCGTGCCCGAACTACGACCGCTCTAATTTCTCATTGGACAATGAGAATACGTAGGCACAAGATGCGATATCTTGACGAGCAACCTTCCCCCTTTCTCCCACCTTTTGGTCTGGATAGAACCAATTAGTCTTACAACGTAGAAATTTAGGATAGAGTTTGGTTAACTCTATGTAAGAATCATGGATATGATTACTTACTTCCCTTTCTTGAGAGTTCAACATAGATTTAGAGAGTTTTCTTAAACTCTACACAAGCATTGTAATGTGTGTTCCCCTTTGAACCTTGATCATAATCAAGTGTTCTTCAACCCTAGTGAGGTGAACTACGATTGCTCTGATTCTATCCTAGTTAGGATACGTAGGCAGAGGACGCGATGTATTTGCGAGCAAACTTAGAAACTATCTTTAGGTCTTTACCTATCATCCTTCACCTTTTACCCAATCCCAACTTTAGCAAATATTTACCAAACTTAGCATGCAAACAAACAAAAGGTTCCTGTAGAGTACTACAGATGTTTAGGATGTGAAATACCTACCCTATGCATAACCAACCCCCGATCCCCGGATCTCTTAGCATTGTTGTTACATCGCGAAAAAGGTTTTTCTTTCTTTAGACCTTTCCTTTGGATAAATTAAAGTCCGGTTGTGAATTTAAGAATTCAAGATTTAAGTTAATCAATAGCTTGGTATCCCGATTCTCACCGCAACAATAACATGCCCGCGCTGCTAGCCCAATTGGCATAGCTTTGAGTTGTTATTCAAAGGGTGGTGGGTTCAACACCCACCAGGCGCCTCCCCCTCTTTTTTATCACTAATTCTTTTGTTTTCTTATTTAATTGTTTAAATTTATAAAAATCATAACTTCTTTGTTTCTTATTATTTTTAATCGGTTCTTTTTGCCACCATCTCGTATTTATGTATTTTTTTCATGTGGTGCATTAATATTCTAGGATTCTCATTTGTGAAAACAATTTTGCATTGAAAATGTTCATGTTTCCTTTTAGGGTTTGTTTACCCTCCTAATCATTTCGACTTTTGATTCATTTTTTCTCCAGTTTGTTATTGCGCTTAATGTGAGTTCTATGTTTTTCAAACCCTTGATGTAATTACAATTTCTTGTTTCTTGTAAGCATGATGTTTGATTCATTTGATTTCCATGTAATATCCCCATTTATGTTGACTTATTTGCATTGGTCGTTACCTTCATCTTTGTCAAGATATGCTTAAGTCTTCATCCTTCATTGAGTCTTGTAAGAACTCATTTTTGCTTGCCTATTGTAATATGCTTGCATGCTTTGGTTGTAACCATCCCTCCTATTTGACGTACTTTCTTGTTGTAACATGCTTGTATATGCTTGGATGTAACCATGTTTCTTGTATTCATCCTGTTTAAATGCTTATGCTTTGTTAAGTTTAGTTTCCCCAAGTGATGGAACTCTTTAGTTCTCATCCAAGTTGCCTCCCTTTCTATCCTTCCAAAGGAAAGTCTCTCTGTTGACCTTTGGGTCATAGATAGTTCATCACCCTCCCTCGACTTCGTTAAGTCATTCATACACTTAGTTAAATTAGAACCTGTCCTTTAGACTTTGCTTAAGTCTACAAAGCCTACCCCTTGTTAGGAGTGCTCTTTCAATTAGAACTTAGGATAGAGTTTGTTAACTCTATGTAAGAATCATGGAAATAATTTCTTACTCCCCTTTCTTGAGTGTTCAACTTAGATCTAGAGAGTTTCCTTAAAATCTACACAAGCATTGTAATGTTTGTTCCCCGTTGAACCTTGATCGTAATCAAGTGTTCTTCAAACTTAGTGAGGTGAACTACGATTGCTCTGATTCTATCCTAGTTAGGATACGTAGGCAGAAGACGCGATGTCTTTGCGAGCAAACTTAGTGTATATATCTTTAGGTTTTAACCTACACCTTTTTATCCAATCCATAGCAAACATTTAGCAAACTTAGCATGCAAACGAACAAAAGGTTCTTGTAGAGTACTACAGATGTTTAGGATGTGAGATACCTACCCTATACATAACCAACCCCCGATCCCCGAATCTCTTAGCGTTGTTGTAACATCGCGCAAAAGGTTCTTTCTCTCTTTAGAACTTTCCTTTGGATAACTTAAAGTTCGGTTGTGAATTCTAATAATTAAAGATTCAAGTTAATCAATATCTTGGTATCCAATTCTCACCACAACAGCACTCAATGAGTCTTTAGGAATAAACTGGACGAGAACGGAGTAATAACTCGAAATAAGGTGTGTTTAGTCGTGCAAGGGTATAACCAAGAAGAAGGAATCGACTATGAGGAAACTTATACGCTGGTTACCTGACTCGAGGCTATACGCCTTCTACTTGCCTTCGCTTGTGCGAAAGATTTTAAACTATTTCAAATGGATGTAAAAAGTGTGTTCCTTAATGGTTAAATAAATGAAGAGGTTTATGTTGCCCAACCTCTGGGGTTTAAATCCCATGAGTATCCTGATCATGTATACAAATTAAAACATGTCTTGTATGGACTCAAGCAAGCCCCTAGGGCTTGGTATGACTGTCTAAGCAAGTTTCTCCTTGATCAAGGATACTCAAAAGGAAAGGTTGACACAACTCTTTCCATTAAACATCAAGGAAAACACCTAATTTTGGTACAAATTTATGTTGATGATATCATTTTTGGGTCAACTAACATGAATCTGGTAATGGAGTTTTCTACTTTAATGCAGGGAGAATTCGAAATGAGCATGATGGGGGAGCTTACATATTTCCTCAGATTGTAAATCAAGCAACTACAGAAGGGTACCTTTGTGAGCCAGACAAAATACTGCCTTGAGCTTCTCAAGCGGTTTGACATGGAAAACTCTAAGGCTATCGATACTCCAATACCTATGTGTGCGAATCTTAGCCGAGATGAAAATGGTAAGGATGTAGAGGTGAAAAAGTATCGAGGTATGATTGGGTATCTCCTCTATCTTACTGCTTCTAGACCCGACATTATGTTTAGTATCTGTATGTGTGCGAGGTACCAGTCATCTCCTAAAGAATCTCACTTAAAAGCAGTAAAGTGCATACTTAGATACCTCTTTGGTACTCCAAAGTATGGGCTTTAGTACTCTAAGGGAAATGATTTCTCCTTGGTTGGCTTTTCCGATTCTGATTTTGCAGGTTGCAAATTAGATAGGAAAAGTACGAGTGGCATGTGTCATATGTTTTCAAACTCTTTGGTTAGTTGGCATAGCAAAAAGCAGGTTTATGTTGCTTTGTCAACCACCGAAGCGGAATACGTTGTGGTCGGTAGTTGTTTCGCTCAAGTCTTATGGCTTAAGCAAGAATTGCTCGACTCCAACTTAAAACTTGAGCGTGTTCCAATTTTTTGTGATAACATGAGTGCTATTAACCTAACCAAGAATCCTGTGCTACATTCACGCACCAAGCATATCGAAATACGACACTACTTCCTTAGGGATCACGTGGAGAAAGGCGACATGGCATTTGAGCATGTTGACACTAAAAATCAACTTGCAGATATCTTTACAAAACCACTCACTATAGAGCCTTTCTTTCACATTCGGAGGGAACTCGGTGTTCTTGACATTTGGGATCGTGTTTAGGAAATATATTTTGCATGCTATATACCTATATCTATATGTGCTTTGTTCATCTTTTGTCTAACAAATGAAGATGTTTATAGCCATATGTGAGGGCATTAGCCAACAATTGGAGCTGAGGTAATATCTTTCCTTAATTAGAAACTCTCACAAATTTCCATGTTCATATAAAGTAACATATCAAATTATGTGTTATTATTGTCATATATTCCATGATTACGCTTATTATCCCTTTGTATGTTTGAAATATAATTAGGCTTTGTATTTATGTATCATTGTATGCTAAATTGAACAAATTTGATGATTTGTGTTGTTTTTGTCGGTATGAGTCGACCTACACAGGGTTACGGTCGACTCACAAAAGTGACATTTTTCATGCCTGAGAAGCGGGTATGCTCAGGTCGACCCTACGCTCAATGCATACCCCAATAATTTCTAACGTGCAAGTTTTCACACATTACGCGTCGACGCATCGCGCGAAATTTCTGAAAAGTTGTTGATGAACTATTCATGTTCTACAATCTTTAATGCATTTAAATCATTTTGTCTATTCAAAGTCATCATCATTAAACATTTTCATTGAGCATTTCAACCTACTCAAGGCTATCTATCTTCCTCTCCTCTTCCCAAAACTACGTTCAAAACCTAGCCTCTACATGAAAGGGTAAAGTCATTATCTTCTCTCCATCTCCAAGAGTAACTTTCTACATCAAAATTTCTTCATCTCCATACAAGAAATCAACAATGTCTACCAGAAGGATCACCGGAATGAGAACCACCAGAGCATCATCTTCTCAAGCAGGTCCATCAACACGAAATTTACCGGTAACTGTTGTATCTCTATTACCTCTTGAGTTTTCGGAAATTTATGAAAATAGTTTCAGCAAACGATTTGTGGTTAAGCAACATGCTTACTACCGAAAGGTTGTTGAATGTATGCACATCCAGAAGTGATTGATCTTCTGGATGCTCAAGGTTTCAACAACTTTTTGGAGTGTGATATTAAGTAAAATGAAGATCTTTTGAGGATCTTCTACACAGGTATCCAAGGGAAATTTCAAGGGTTTGAGTTCAATACAAAACTGGGAAATACCAAGGTCTGTGTGAACAACTTGGTCTGGAAAACTCTGTTTGACATGTCACTAGTATCCGCTGAGCCCATTATTAAGGCCACAAATGCTCGTTCTGTAATAGGTTACGAGTTCAAAGAAGCTTTGAACTCCATGCTGAAGAAACCGTATGCTGATGATATTGTAGCAAGCGACCTCTTTCTAAAGACGGTCACAATGGGAAAATTAAAACCGGTGGATAGAATATTACAATGGATCATGGCACACATTCTGCAGCCAAAGAAAGGCGGCTATTCTCGCATGGATCAAGCTGAGGTACACTTGATCTATATTCAGAAGAAAAAGATCAAAGTTAGTTGGCCTCACTACATCGCCAGTAGGATTTATTCACTGAAGGATTCCGGTAGAGGGACCGCTTTATCATACGGGTCCTTTATCCAAGCAATTCTCAACAACTCCAACATTACAGTTCAAGGTATCCCTTACAAATCACTAACCTCAAATCAAGAGTTTTGTCAAAATACTCTTACCATGATGAGCTATATATGGGATCAAACAGAAAGCCTTTATCGATTCATTGTCAAGACGACTACCTCTCGGTTGGAAGAATCAGATGAAATTGATGACCAGAATGAGGAAGCAGAAGAAGAAGAAGAAGAAGAAGAACAGGTAGGTGGACATCCTATGGAGACTGATGACCAATATGATAGTGGGTGGCTAAACCAATCACCACACTTGGATCATGAGGATGACCAAGGGTGGGGTGCCTGGAAATATACGGGTTGGACATCGTTAGGTGCCAACTACATGCCACAAAAGACTTGGGATCATCAAGACACTCCTGAATGGAGCTATGAGCCTCAACCATCCCTACATCTGCAACAACATACCGATGAACTCCTCGACATGATGAGAACTATGCAACTTGAGTAACGTTCGTTCATGACTACCCAGAATGAGCAATTCTCTCAATTGCAGAGCCAATTTCAAGCTCACGCCGAAAACTTTAATGCCTTTTCATCAGGTGTAATGAGGAGGATAGATGGGATTGTTGAGACAACAACATGTCAACATAGGGCTCTTACCACCAGCTTCAACACACTCAACATAGCGGTCTTGGAGTACACAAAAAGAGTTGATGCACAACTGCCTCCGGAGTATCCCTCTCGAGGACGTGGCCATCATTTTAGGGGGAGGAGACCCTGAAGATGTCTTGCATTTTGCATTTTTCATCTTATGTCATCATATGCTCATTAATAATTCTTGTTGACTAGTTTATGTTCTTATTTGTGTTTAAAGACAAGTTTATTGTTCATGACTAAAATAGTGATTATTATTGTTGTTCTATTTCGTGTTGCTCTATTTATCCATGTTATATGATTTCATTAACTATATTGTATGTGAATGTCTGTTAATGCATAACCTGTTGCGAGTGTCTGGGATTTGCTTATCTCTCTACTTTTATACAATTTATTGACAGGTTGTTTCCTTCTTTTTGATATTGTCAAAGGGGGAGAAGCATATCAAGCAGAAACATCATAGGTGAAGACTTATTATTCATGCAGAAGGTTGTGTATGGAAGAAGACATCAAGTAAGGGGGAGGATGATATGATGCATCGTACATCAAGGTTCTATTATTTTTCCATCATCAAAAAGGGGGAGTATGTGAGGACAATCCTCATAGGTAGCTGCGCTTGTTTCAATGATGTCAAAACTTAGCTTTATAGAAAAATGTACATTGGACAGTATCATCGTGTCACATTTGCATGTCTTGTCCCTCATAAGTCAAACACTCGTCAAAAACATGATTGATGCATATAGAAATGGATAAATCTATGTTTCATGTAGGGTTGGTCAAGTTAGTCAAGCTTACCATGCTATAGAGTTCATCAAAAGTGTCTTGATACATGAAAATAGGCATTTTTGCCTATTTTAGGGCTTTGAGTCGACTCAAAGCTAGCTCTGGTCGACTCATACAAATAGTCTTTGTAATGAAATACTCTCAAGAGGACTCGCGTCGACCCTCTGATCGACTCATATTGTGACCATTTGTATTTACCTAAATTTGCATGCTTTGCATCGATGCATGACCTGTTCGGTCAATGCAAGGTTATTTTTCTTGCACAATCAGGAATAAGGGTAAGTTCAGGTCGACCCCCTTTCTGCATAGGTTGACCGCTCGCTGGTGTTTAGTCAAAATTTTGTTATGTAAAATAGTTTTGGTGTTTGTTATGTTTGTTAAGTCAGTTATGTCTTGTATAAAAAGTGAGTTTTGCTCTTCCTTTCACACAACTGAGAAAAACAAGAAAAGTGAAATTTACATATTGATTTGTTCTCATCATCTTCATCCTCTTCATAGCATTTTCACAATAATTACACATAATCATTTTTATTGTGCATTCTGCATGTTCGAGGTGATAACGTCCAAATTAGGATTGGTGTAATCTGACTTGGGTTGAGTAATCAGTAGGTTTTTCATGAATAAAACCGTTAGGGTTTTGTCCTCCAAGAATCTTGGATTTTAGGGGTTTTTTGCACGAATCGGTCCATCACAGATTCAGCGGAGTGAAGGTAATCGAAGAGCGGGAGGTTCTGTCAGTTTAGTAGCGATAAAAGGAGGATTGTGAATGGAAGATTCGGGTTCGACACGTGGGTGACTAAAATCAGCCGGGCAAGATTTGAAGACAGTGGGGTTGTTTAAAGGGAGTGTCGTAGTCGGAGGTTTACTCACCACGTTCGAAGGACTTGATTCAACTTGAATCAAGGGGCAAGAAGAAATAGGTTGTACATCAAAAAACTGTGTTCGATTGTTTGATCTTTATTTGCTTCTTGTATAAACATTGACCAACAAGTTATATCTATTTATATACAGATCCCAATTCTATTGTTAGAATTGAGGGCAGACGTACCCCGAGCGAGGACGACGGGGGAACTTCCTCAACAAATCGTTGTCTTTTTCTTTACGTTTATATTGCTTAAATTCTGAGTTTTCTAGTGCTAGCAATTGTGTCAATAAAATTTTGATTTGAGTAGTGCTGAACTATTTTTAAGCTTGTTACAATCCTTGATTGTAATAGAACACTTGATCACTCTACTCTCAAAATAAAATTCACTTGTAGTTCCTTGCACTCCAAGTGTTTGATCAATTGTGTGAACTAAAAATAATTATGTTGTCTTTTTAAATTGTCTATATTTTAAAGGCATTGGAACTAGTCACACCTTATAGTGAACAAAATCTGATTGAAATGTGATCAAAGTAGTGATTCTCAAGTCTCGTTTTATCAAATTCCATAGGCTTTACGCATATCCGGTTTTTTTGGTAAAGGTTCGTTTTAGACGAATATAGTTCCTCGGCCGCTTCTGCCTAAAAAATTTTTAAAAACCAATCATTTGGTAGCGCTGACTCTGTTTTAAACAAGTGATCTATTCAACCCCCTTCTAGATCTGCGATATCGTCTAACAATTGGAAGGCTCAGACAAGTTTTGGTGCAGAGAAAACCATTTAGAAGCTCAAGACAAGTTAACTTCTTGATTAAAGGCACTTTATGGAAATGGAAGTGTTAACTTTGTGCCAAAAATGGAATGAAACATTGAACAAAGCCATAATCGCTTGGATAATACACCAAAAGAAAGTGTACTTGTCTGATTTAAGTGAGATATGTAAGTTAAATAGGATGTAATCAAGGATTTGGTAGATTTTAATTACTCTTTCAACTTGCACTTGACATGAAAATGATGAAGGTTTCAAGTATGGAGGGGCCATCTTTATCTCTTTGAAACTCTCTGCTCAAACATACTATGGATGAGTTCTTGTACTCTTTGAAAAGCCCCAAACATGATCGACAACTTTCATGTTTTATGAATTTCTTGAATATCAATGGATCATAGTGAGAACTAGCTCCAAAGATTGGTACTTTTAGTGAACAACATATGTCTTGAAAAATTTCTAAGTGTTAAAACTTTTTCACAAACTTGATGGCTTCATAACTCAAAATCTATGCACCTTTTGGAGATTTACCCTCATTGAAAAAGTTGTATCATGTTGCAAGGGATTCAATTTTATCTTTGGAAAACAAAAAATAATTGTCTAGATTGAGAGTTATGACCTTTCAAAGTTGGTACAAAATTAGGGTTTTTCCTCCATACTTAGAAAAACTTCACTTCTTAAACTTTACCCCTTTTGCAAGAAACCTATAAATTCTTTATTTTTCATGCTCAAACTCATTTATAAAACATGTCTTCATAAAATTTGGCTTGAGGACTTCAATTTTGACCAAAAAACTCAAAAGTCAAAGGGTTGACTTTATAGATAAAAGCTTGTGTATCAAATGAATTCAATTGTATGATCTTCAATGCTCTTGCATTATTGAACCTTTAAAACATCATATATATGGACTCCAAGGATGTGTTTGAGTGTCTTGAGTCATGTCCCAAGGCTTGGGATCATGCTTTGATCAAAATTCAAAGACACAGTTGAGTTTTCCTGATAAAACCCTAATTGGTGACCAGATGAAGTTGAGCTTCAATGAACTTGTAACAAGACCAATTTTCACTTGATTTTTGATAGAAAGAGGCCTCTTGAGTGTATTCACACATGGTAGGTTGATGATCAATCCAAAACATTGAATGATCAAATAAAGACCCTCTTGATTCAAAACCCTAATTCAGATGAAACAAAACAAGAGCAAAATTGTACAAGGTTAGGGTTAGCAATGCAATGTGTGATTCTAATAGAAAGATGATGGAACATAGGGTCAAAATTTGGGGTATAACAATAAAGATGGGAAGGAGGCTTTGAAGCCAGAAGATGACTAGTCTAAAGAAGAAGATGAAACTGCTCTTGAAAACTCCAGAGCTTTGAATGCCCTATTCAATGGAGTTGAGAAAAACATGTTAAGATTAATAAACAAATGTATTATGGCCAAAGATGCTTGGGAAATTATCAAAACCACTCATGAAGGCGCATCTAAGGTTAAAATGTCTAGACTTCAACTGCTCACTACCAGATTTGAAAATTTAAAGATGAAAGATGATGAAAGCATTCATGACTTTCACATGAATGTCCTGAAATAGAAAATTCTTTTATTCCCTTGGGAGAAAAGCTGGTTAGAAAAATTCTCAAGTCTCTACCTAAGAGATTTGACATGAAGGTCATAGCCATTGAAGAAGTCCAAGACATAAGCAAATTGAGAGTGGATGAACTTGTTGGATCACTTCCAACACTAATGATGAAGAGGTTCAATGTGACATGGAGACTAATGAAGGGTGTTTTAATGCTATTGTGCTTCTTGGGAGGAAATTCAATAAGGTGTTGAAGAGTATGGAAAGGAAGTCAATACCAGATGTCGAGGACATGTCATTCGACATCAGGAAGAACAATAATTTTAAGAGAAAAGCAAGAACATAGGAGAAGAAAAATAAAGGAAAAGGTACTCAGTTTCATTAATGTGACGGTTTTGGTCAAGTTAGATCAGAATTCCCCACGTACCTCAAGAAACAAAATAAGGGCTTGTATGATGATGATTCTGAAAGTGAACCTGATGATGAAATTGCTAAGCATGCTACAACACTCATTGGTAGATGAGATTTTGATGAAGATTTTTGTGACTAAGATGTTACTTATGAAGAATTAGTTGCTTCCTATAAAGAACTTTTTTATCAAAAGTGAAGAGTGTTGCACCCCAAAATTTGCTCAACCTTTTCTAACTTGGTTTATGTTTCATTTCATTTCATTTTTGTTCTAGCATTTGCATTGCATAGCATGTTCCATTGAACAGGGGATCAAGAGGTTGTGCATAGCAAGAGAAGTCTTCTCAGAGTATTGAGCCTAAGCAAGGTGTGTTATTCAAGCTTGAATGGTCATCAGGACATCTTGAAGTGGTCAGAATCTTATGAAAGGATAGATGGATGTGTGTGGGTCAGCTCCTAGCTTGGAGGCCAACTGAAGAGCATCAGGGGATTGTGAATGCATGATTATGGGTATGAGATGCTGATAGAGTTCATTGAGTGCTTTGAGAGCCATTTGGAGCTTATTCAAGTTGTTGTGTGAAGTGGAACAAGCCTCAGGCAAGAGTGTGGCATCTAGGGTTTTCATCTGGTAAATCCTCAGTTAACTGTGAAATTGAAAGAGGTTACAACTCAATTCCAAGTCTCTATGGTCATGGGATGTTGTTTTGAGATGTATAATATATCATGTCAAGATTAATTCATCAAGAACCAGGAGTGTGAGAAGTTACTAAATTAGGGTTCCCAAGGTAAAATCCCCTATTTAGTGCCTAACTTCAAGACCACCTATCTCAAGATACAATTCTCATATCAACTTTTGGCCAACATGAAACTTGTAGAGCATGTTCTTAGCTTTCTTTTTAGTACTAGAAGTCCTTGATTGGATTTATAGAACTCAAGTTATGATCCAGACAAGTTACATGTCATCAGATGAATGTGATTTTGGTCAACATAAGTCAAACAACTTCCGAGCCATTTTTGACCAAGAAGGATGTTTCTACTCAATTTTTGGCCAACATGAAAGTTGTAGGGCATGGTCTTAGCTTTCCAAAGAATACTAGAAGTCTTTCATCTGATTTGTAGAACTCAAGTTATGAGGGTTACAAGTCATGGGTATTTTGGGAAAGTAAGATTATAGGTCATAAAATTATAGGTCCATTTCACCAACTTGCACACTTCAAATGGAAATCTTTTCAACATGAAACTTTCTCCAAATACGGCCATTTGCATTACCAAATCATTTCTTGTCATGGTTGGAGCTTGGATTGAAGATTAGATGTTTGAATGTTTCATAAAGAAGGCTTAAAATGAGAAATTGGGAATTAAATGATTTGAAACTTTCTCAAGGCAAACTTATGCATTCTTTGAGTGCAAATAATGTTCTAAAGACATTGCAAATTTCACATTTGCAATTTGAGGTCTTTAGATTGGGCATTTTCATGGTTTCTTCATCATGAAGAAACAAATTTCAAATCTACCATAGAATCAAAACAAGGCTTAATTCTTGGCCCTTTGATCAACTCAAGCCATGTGCATTTGATTTGTAACAAAATTAAGGTTGGTGCAGTGGAGAAATACGAGTATGGCAAGTGGAAAAAGTGAGTAAATTTTGATTTGTGAATTGGGCTTTAGGGCATGAATTAAAGCATCATTCTCATCTGAACCCAACATATAAAAGGCTAGGAAGCTTCCCAAACCCTTAGAGCTCGTTTTGGTGGTGAATTGGCAAAAATAGCAACTTGGAAAAAGGAGAGAAAAGTGAGAATCGGTTTTGGAGTATTGGCCATCATCAAGTGGAATTGAGCTCATCAAAAGCTTCCTTGAACTATTTGGAATGTTTCTGGGTGGTTTATTCAAAGGTTCAGCCAAAGACAAGACCCAGTGGAGGTGCTCCACTAGGTAATTTCAAAATCACCATATCTCTCTTGTTAAGCCTTGTTTATGTGCCATTATTACATATCTGAGACATAGAAATAATGTAGATCATTAATATATAAAATGAACTGGCATTTGGTGTGGTTTCTGTTTGATGCATAAATTTTGTTGTTTGGATTTTGGCTCATTCTTGAGTTTTTAGAACAAATGAAGCATGGATTTGAACTCATTGTGGAGTGTAGATGAATTCGGGACATTTTGGTTGGCTAATTTTGAGTTTTACAATTTATGCTCATTTTACATTTGTCTTCGATTTGGTTTATGTGTTGCTCAAAAGTGAAAACTAAGGCTGGATTTGAGTTCCTCATGTTGAGAGGATGAATTTGCACTATGATTTTGTCTTGTTTGGTGAAGATTTTATGCCTGTGGTTTTCTGAAATTTTTTCACGGTGGCTGGGTGGTCGGAGAAGATGACTGGAAGGGATCTCCGGCCACCCTCTGTGTTTTCTGGTTTTTGTTGACTCCCATTGTAGGAGATGGCTCATATACCATTGGATCTGTTGACCTTCATTTTGAACGCTCATGATTAAGACGTATCCTATACTCCATTTGACCACGTGCACTGGATTACTTTTGAATTTGTCATTTATGTGCTGGCATGCTCATGGCCATGTGATTTGATTACCAAATAATCAAACGGTTCAAATTTAAATCCACGTTGGTCCTTATGTTGACCAGCCCTGGTGGATCTCTAGTTTAACCTGATTTTGTTTGGGCGCCTTGGGCCCCAGATGCTATGCGTACCCCCATTCCTGGCCCATTTCCATTTTGAATTGTATTTCCTTGCTAATTGCACCGCTGCTTTATTTATTTTATTTTTATTTTATTTTCTTTTTTGTTTATTTTCATGTTTCAATTTAATTCATTTAAATAACTTCTCCAATTAGTAAAATTCTCCAAAAATATGTTTTAAACTCCTTGGAGTGTTCTTTATTTTATAGAATTTTTATTTTATTTTTTTAGTTTATTTTTCATTTAAAAATGAATTAATTAATTGGAGAGGTTTTATTTGGATTAAATTATGACATTGTGTGATCTTTTAATTGTTTCTTCCTTTCCCCTTTGGTCCAATGAATGAAAATTGATCCTCATACACTTGATGAGTTGAACAATCTTTGAGGACCATTTTGCCCCTGGTTGGTTGACTTTTGGGTTGACTTTTGGGGCTTTCCTTTTGACCCTCGATTCTCCCATTTCAAAGTGGTACATCTTGAATTCAATTTTCTTTTGATGGTGCTTTGAAGGGATATTGGCCTTGTGCTTTTGGCTTCTGTTTGCCATTTGGTTTATCTTCTTTGTGCATTTTATTTGATTATTTTTGAACCATTTTCGTATTTTTGAGGTAACTTGCAAGTCAAGTTACCTCCAAGGGAGGTTCACACATGTACCTTGACCTAATTTGATTTGGATATGACATTTTGAATCCTTTGAGCTCTCAATCCCTTTTGTTTCATGTTTTTAACATGTTAAGGATGATGTGTGTTCAATCTTAGGTCATGATATTGTGTTTTCCTTTTTCATTTGTTTGTTTGTTTTTGAGCTTTCAAATGTGCTTTCATTGTGTAGTTTTGCTTGCATCTCTTTGTGTTCTAGCTTGCATTTCCATTTGTTATGATTTGCTTTTGCTTTTGAGATTTCTTCTATTCTTTTCCTTTCTGTCCAATGACCTTGGAGTGTCATTTAAGGCAGCTTGGTCCCTCCTTTGGAGGTATTTGAAGCATACCTAAAATGATGAATCCTTGAGGACATCTTTGGTGCATCTTTGTGTGGTTTGTTTGTTCTCTTCTTGTGCGCTCTTTTTTCATTTCTTTTCTTGCATTCCCATATGCATGCTTGGTTGAGATGAGCTTGTGGAGGCTACTGCCCCACACTATTTTCCTCCCACTTTCATTCTATTTGTGCATCTTATGTTTGCATCTTCATTTGCATATGCATTCTTCTTCTTTTTCTTCTTCTTCTTTTGATTTTCTTTGCCATGCTCCCCATAAGTTTTCTAACCTCTTGAGGTTATGATAGACATTAGGTGCCTAACTATGCATGATAACATTAGGTAGTTCCCTTTTGAATCCCAACTTTAGGTCCACTTTGCATGATAACTTTTAGGATTGACTAGTCTCCCACTAGTGTTCTTTCTTCTCTTCTCATCTTCAAACACTTTTAAAACATATAATAAAGAATGACAAGTGTAGCACGCTACGAGCCTTAAGCTACTTGAGAAATGGGAATTGAGGGGCCTCGTCTCAAGGACCTAGAGTGTTTAGTTTACACCCTTTGGGTGATATACGACACATTCGCTCTTAGGTCATAGTCTCTAGTGCGACATGAGTCACAATTCAAGTTCAAAACACTTCTTCTCTAAAAAACACAAAAACACTTCAAACCTTTTTTATCCTTCGGTTTTCTTAATCAGGAAAATCTTTTTAGATAAAAGAGTGTCGTTAACTCTTAGTTCTACCGCAAACTGTAACACCTAAGTCTCCAATGGTCGAGCTGCATACACCAACTGCTAGAACTACTTGTTAACCCTACTCGGGCCTAAAAACTTTTGAACCAACCTGCTGTCCTTTTAGCCCGAACTATGTTTGCTCTGATCTTTCATACTAGATGAAAGTACGTAGGCATGAGACGCGATGTCTTAGCGAGCAACCTTTCCCCCTTTCTTTACCCGTAGTTAGTCGAACTACGTTGACTCTGACTTTCCCATTGCACAAGGGAGTACGTAGGCACAGAGCGACGATGCTCTGCCGAGTCACTTCTCTTTTCTTTTATCCTTGAGCCTTTAGCTAGATAGTTTCAGCACACCCTTTTAGATAGACAACAATGTGTGGATCCCGTCGAGTACGACAGACGTGAGGGGTGCTAATAGCTTCCTCTTGCGTAATCGACTCTCGAATCTAGACATGGTTGCGATGACCTTTTCTTTCCCTTTTCCGTCAGGTTTTTCCGATTGTTTCCTTTCCCTCTTTTTGGGATAAATAACGAAAGTGGTGACTCTTCTGTTTTTTTTTCTGTCGGTTGTTTTCTACAGTAGCGACAGCTGGGGATCTGGTTCCCTATGCGAGTCAATCCTAGCGCTTGTCTGTTTATCTTTAGGTGTTGTATATGTGTGCTTTATTTACTTTCACATTTTACTTTCCCGCATTTATTTTCCGCATCATATGTCATTACTGTTGTGCTGTGGGGAGGGAAGCTCCATTGAGTGAAAAGTCAGACCTGGGCTTGAGTACACACCTAGCTTTAGTAGTGGAAATTAGTGGTGGATGTGCTTGCTTTGCTCGTACTAGTTCACCATGAAATTCACGCTCAGACGAGATTCTCTTTGACAACTTTCTTTCTGGCCCTTTGGGCTCGAAGGAATTTTGGATTTGAGGGTTGTCGACTCTGGGGACCGATCATTTGTGAGTCAGTTAAGTGAGGCCTCTTCAGAAGACGATGATGTCAAACCAGAAATGGTGAATGTATCATCATTTCTTGAAAGTCTGTGACGCTGACAAACGCATAGGATGTTGAACCTTATCAGTGGATAGGTTCATACCTGTGAGAGGGATTGGGTTATGCAGGAAACCTTGGCTTTCAGAATACCCGGTTCTTTGCAGTGTGAATCTGTTTATCAGTGGGTCCTATTGTCGGTACTTGTTCTTGATATGGTGAAGCACTGTTTCTTCTCGACCAACAGCATAGCAGTCTTGATCCATTGTTTGCATTTGCATTTCATTAGCATGTATTTGTGTTGCAAGTGCATATTTTTCCTTCGATTCTGGTGATCTTATTCCCTCCTTACTGATATGGATTCCTTGAAGAGAACGGTGGCTTACAAGCTTCCAACTCCAGATGTTAGGTCTTTGCTGAGTTTGATTTCCCTGGCTGGTGGGAAGGTGATGGAGGATTTCAGGCAGTCCTATGAAAGATTATTGATATGGGTCTGCAAGCCTTCAGCACATGAGGTGGATGGCCTTTATGCCTTTCTGCAGTTCTACGATCCACAGTTGAGGTGCTTTGTTTTTCCTGACTACATTCTGGCGCCTACTTTGGAGGAGTACTCAGTATTGTTGGATGTGCTTATTCTTAGTCAGATGCCATTTGTTCATATTGATGCTAAGCCTGATCTGGCTAAGCTAGCTGCCATAGTACATGTGGATGCTTCAGAGTTAAAGGGGGGTCTGACAAAGTGGAATGGAGTGCATGGTTTTCCTCTAGTTTTCTTAGTTGATAAGGCTCGGCAATTTGCTAAGGATGGTTGTTGGATTGCATTTAATGTTGTTCTTGCTCTCTGTATATATGGAATTGTTTTGTTTCCTAACCTCCCTGATTTTGTGGATTTGGATGCATTTCAAATCTTGGCTTCGAGAAACCTAGTGCCTACTCTTCTCGGAGACGTTTATCATTATGTGCATTACAAGAATGAGAGACGAAGAGGAAAGAATGTGGCTTGTTGTGTTCCTCTATTGTACGCTTGGTTTGCTAATCATATGCCCAAGACGAATCCATTTGTGGCTACTGCTAGTACTTCAAAATGGTCGGAGAGGCTAATGGAATTATCTGCAAAGAATATTATTTGGTTTGACCGAGACATGCTTGGAACAGATATTATTTATAGTTGTGGTGGTTTTCCTAACGTTCCTTTGATCGGAAGGAAAGGTTGCATCAACTATAACCCTTCTCTATTGGTCAGACAATTTGGGTACGCATTGAGGGAGCCTCCTAGAGAAGAGGAGATACAGGAATCTCTGTATCTTACTGGTTTATTGGAGGGCGAGTGTTGCACCCCAAAATTTGCCTAACCTTTTCTTACTTGGTTTATGTTTCATTGCATTGGCATATCATTGATCTAACATTTGCATAGCATAGCATTGTTCATTTATGTAGGGGATCAAGTGTGGTTTATATCAAGAGGAGCCTTTCTAGAGGTCTTATTCAAGCTTGAGAGGTCACCATAGTCATCAGAAAGAGGGTTGGGTTCTTGAGAAGTTTTGTATGTTTATATGGGGTAAATCTCCTAATCTGAGGATCAATTGAAGATCATCAGTGGGTTGTGGAGCTTTGATCAAGGATAGAGGGTGTGGATAGAGCTCATAGAGTGCCTTGGGGGTCATGGTGGAGCTCAGACAAGTCTTTATGCCAAGTGTGAAGAGCCACAGTTGAGGGTGTTGCAATTAGGGTTTTCATCTGAGTAACCCTAAGTCAACTGTGCAATTGAAGAGGATCAAAGCTCATTTTTGAGTCTTTGTAATCATGGATAGTTGTGTTGAGATACATGAGGTGATATTCCAAGATCAATCCAAGAAGAATTCAAAGTGTGAGGAGTTGCTAAATTAGGGTTCTTAGGGTAAAATCCCCTATTTAGTGCCTAACTTCAAGACCACTTATCTCAAAATACAAGTTTCATCTCCACTTTTGGCCAACATGAAACTTGTAGAGCATGCTCTTAGCTTTAATTTGAGTACTAGAAGTCCTCCATTGGATTTATAAAACTTAAGTTATGACCCAGACAAGTTACAGGTCATCTGAGGAATGTGAAATTTGTCTGTGAAAGTTCACCAACTTCCAAGAATCTTTTGACTTAGAAGCGTGTTTCTCCTAAACTTTTGGCCAACATGAAAGTTGTAGGTCTTGATCTTAGCTTTCAAAATTGTACTAGAAGTCTTCCATCGAATTTGTAGAACTCAAGTTATGAGGTTTACAAGTTAGGGGTATTTTGGGAAAGTGAGATTATAGGTCATTTTCACTATCTTGCAAGCTTCAAATGAAGTTTTGTTCAACACAAAACTTGCTTAAAATGATTTTTTTAGGTCGACCATGTCATCATGATGAATTGATTTGGCCTAGGGTGAGACTTGGTTTGAGAAATTTAGCAAAAGGGAGAATTTAAAGGCATTTAAGTGAAAAATTCAAGATTAATTCATTTGTGTTCATACAAGGCCAAGTGAGTACTCATTTTAATCAGAAAAATCAGTCTAAACACTTTGGCATTATTAGAATTTTCACTTGAGGCTTATTTCATGGTGGTTTGACTTGTAACTTCACAAATAAGTAACATATCATAACTTGGTCATAAGAGGAGTTCAAGCTCTCCAATTGATCTTTACACTCTCCACAGACCACAAGCAATTGAATTGAATCTTCCAAGGGAAGTTTTGAATGCAAATTCGTGCATACCATTGTTGAATTTTTTGGAGAAAATTAAAATGTGGATTTCTGAATTTGGGCCTTCTATGGACCTCTAAAGCCCACAAATCACTTCTATATAAGTTCCATATTTGATTCAGAGCAATTTTGGAGTTCATTTCGTGCCATAGCCAGAGATTGAAGTTGGAGTTTCAAGAGAGAGAGTGGAAATCATGATTTCTGATCCAGACCAATTCAAGGCAATTCAAAGCTACAAACACCTTCAGCATACTTAATTGAGTAGATCTGCACTAGTTGGAGCCAAGAATCACTCTGCAAATACCTCGATTTCAAGCTACATTCCAGGTTTTTATTTGTCACGATTGCACTAGTTTTATCATGATCTAACATATTTTGACATGTGGTTAGGCTTTAGGAAGGTTACTAGATGGATTCTGGATCACAAATTGAGAGTTTAGAGACAAATTAGGATGAGGTGTGATTTCCGTTTGGAGTTGGTTTGGCCTGATCTTAAGGATTCAACATGATCTAAATGGTTTAAGATGATCTATGAAGTGTGAGGAACATATCTGTGGTTTTAGATTAAGGTTTGGTGACGATCAGAATTGTGGTGTAATTTATGTTTGTGTTCGAATTTCAAAATCTATGAGGAATTAGAGGAAATGGAGGTGATATTTGAAATCTACATGAAATTTGGAGTGAGACTGTATGATTTTGGTTAAGGATCCATGACCTATACATGATGCCTCGCCGGAGAAGACGACCGGCGTCTTTCTCCGGCCACCGCTGCAACTCTCCCCCCATTTCCAATTCAAACGAAGAAGATGAAATGTGCACCCTTGGAACTGCTGAGAATCTTGACTTTGTATCCTCGTCCAATGGCCACATTTTAATTTTAGAATTGCCTTGGACCTGATTGAAACGCAGCGTTCCATTTATTAGCTGGCAGCGTGTTATCCCTTGGATCAGCTTACTTAGTCCAACCATCTAACGCCCCTCATTTAATCCTGGCTTTTATTTTGTTTAATTGATTTTCTTATTATTTTAATTTCTTTGTTCTTTTAAAATTCATTTTAATTTCATTATTCATCAGAAAAATAAAATAAAAATATGTCCATGATCCTGATTTTATTTGTGTTATTTTTGTGCTTTTACATTTGATGTTTGCCTGATTTTCAATTTATTTGGCATTTTCTCATTTTTGCTATTTCTTTAATTTTGTATTTTTGATCCATGATTTTGCTGATTTTTGTTCTTTCAATTGGTATAGAATTTGGTTGAGATTTTTTGCTAGCTGGTAGATTAGAGATGTATGATCCCCTATGATTTAATTTAGATTTTTTAGACAACATTAGGTTCTGTTTTGGATTAGGATCTTTAGACCTTCCATTTTAGGGTTTTCATTTGATACCTTGTGATCTAGGATTTTTTAGGTGACCTTCCCATTTGATTTGATCCCTGATCTTTCTACTATAGGTCCGTAACATGTTTAGGTTCCCTTAGAAAATTTCTTAGTATTTTAGAAGTAGTTTTGGTATTTTTCATAGATTTAGTACTTAGGCTAGTTTTAAATTGCTTACAACATAGCACTTGCTTTAGAATGACCTTAATGGTTGCATTTAGTTCATAATAGGTTTGTTAATCTTCTTTGATGGTGCTTTAGACATGTATAGGCTTCTGTTTGCTTGGTGGTGATGCTTGATTTGGTGTTTAGACCTCCCTTTAGAAGCTTTCTTTGAACTTGTTCAATTAGGGTTTAGGAAGAGCTTAGTTGCTTTCTCCTTCTTCAAATAAACATGGATTGCTTTGTTTACTTTCCATTCTCATCCTATGATTCAAGGTCCCTATGTGAAAGCCTCATCTTTCCTTTAGAAGGATGTGTGGTATTTTACAAGAGGTAGAACCTTTGAGGATGCCTACCTCAGATGACTGGTTGAGTGTCAGGTTGGATTCCTCTGGTTTCCTTCCTGCTTCCCATTATCATCCCATAATCTTGGTGTTAATTCTCTTCCCTTGTGTTGGAGTTTGTTGAAGCATGAAGATGAAGACTTCTCTTGAGGATAGCTTGGGTTTGAAGTTGTTTGTTTGTTGTTTATCTGCTTTGTTGTTGAGTTGTTTGTCTGCTGTTTGTCTGCTGTTTCTCTGACTGCTCTGCTTTACTTGTGTGACTGATTGACTGTGTGTTGCATTAGACTAGGTTTCTCATATAGTGATCTAGGCCTAGGAGCATCCTAAAGGTTGAGACTAGCTCCTTTTGCTTGTCTGCATTTAGAGGTTGAGTCTATCTCCCTCTGCTTGACTGTTATTATCTGGCTTTGCTTGCTGGCTTAAGGTTGAGTCTGTCTCCCTTGCCTGTGTTTTGTGTGTTGCCTTTGGGCTTGCTTGCTCTAGAAGTTGAGCTTGGCTCCTTCTTCTTGATTGTTGCATTGCATGCATTTTATTTACAGTTATTTCTTTTGCTGTTGATTTCCTTTGCCATGTTCCCTTAGGAATTCTGACTTCTCTTGTTCAAGAGAAGTTATGACAGACATTAGGGTTCTAACCATGCATGATAACATTAGTTAGCTTCCCTCCTAACCTCAACCATAGGATCAATTTTGCATGACAACTTTAGGATTGGATCAGTTCCCCTTTAGTGCGTCTTTTCTCTTCTCATCTTCAAACCAAATCAAGATACAGTAATAAAGGTTAATTGACGTCGTACACTACGAGCCTTAAGCTACTTGAGAAAGGGTTGTTGGAGAGTTTCTTTCCAACAGTCTGGATGTTTAGTATGGTACCCTTTGGGTGACATGCGACGCATTCACTCTCAAGTCATAGTCTCTAGTGCGATATCAGTTGCAAATATCCATAAAAGACACTTCTCTAAAAAACAGAAAACAAAGATCAAACTCTTTTTGTCCTCTTGGACCTTTAATTCTTGGAAACCTTTTTCAGAAGGAGAGTTTTGTTAACTCCCGGTTCTACCGCAAACGGTAAACGCCTAAGTCTCCGTCGAGCGAGCTGCATACACCAAACTGCTGGAACCGTCTGTTAACCCTACTCAGATAAAAAAAGACAAACATGTGTCTCTCGTATCCCGAACTATGTTTGCTCTGATCTTTCGTGCTATGTGAAAGTACATAGGCACGAGATGCGATATCTCGGCGAGCAACCTTTCCCCGTAGTTAGGCGAACTACGTTGACTCTGATTTCTCGTTCCAGACGGGAATACGTAGGCATAGAACTGTTGTGTTCTGCCGAGTCATTTTCTTTTCTTTTTAGACCAGACCCTTAGCATAGATAGATGTAACAAACCCGTCAGATAAACACAACAAGTGTGGATCCCATCGAGTACGATGGACGTGAGGGGTGATAATACCTTCCCCTTGCGTAACTGACTCCCGAATCCAGACATTGGTTGCGATGACCTTGTCTTATACCTTTTCGTCAGGTTTTTCCAATCGTTTCCTTTCCTATTCTGAGGGATAAATAACGAAAGGTGGCGACTCTTCTATTTTGCTGGCCTCGTTTTTTCGCAGTAGCGATAGCGAGGCTCTGGGCAGACTTGAGCATGCATGGAATAACATTTGTCGGAAAGGGAAGTTAGCTTTGGGGAAGAGTAACAGCCGAGCATATGACCCTTACTTGACTTGGATTCATGATAGAGCTGCGAAGTTCTTATGCCATTCCCTGCAGTTGCACCTCTATATCCTCTCATGATAGAGGAACCCACTACTGTAGATATCCAGAAATACAATCAGGTATTGTTGGATAAGGAAGAGCTGAGAAAAGAAAATGAAGAATTGGAGAAAGAGATCATCCAACTCCGAAGTGAGAAGATAGATGCAGTTCATTCTTTCAAGAGACAAACCGAGCTTATGAATAAACTGGGTACGGATCTGACTAAGGATACTAGTGACAGAGAACGCACAGGCCGAGATTCGAACGACGTCCATAGTGTTCTTGCTACCAAGAAGGAAGAGTTGGATAAGGCTTACTTGAGGATCTCCAAGTTTGAGTCAATATAGAATGCCATGCTCACTAACAACAAGGAGCGCGAAGACAGGTTAAAACTTCAGATCAACAAGTTGAAAGCTCAGCTTAATGCCAAAGATGGGGAGATTGCAGCAGAAGCATCACTTAGACGAGACAGCGGATACATGTTGAATGAAGCGATCGCGAACTTGAAGGATCTCAGGTTGAGAGCTGACTCCAAGAGACATAGGCTTGAGGCATGTTTCGGGGAAGAATCTTCAGAGGATCACGTTGATAGCCTACAGCACACTGTTAGCCAGCAAGATTTGCTTATTCAGGGACTACTTGCTAGGCCGGATCATCCTGAGATGTTGAGGCTGTTAGAGGACTTTCGATCACGTCATCCTGAGACGTTGAGGCTGTTAGAGGACTTCCGATCACGTCATCCTGCTTGACCAACCTGTTTATTTCTGTTGTAGTTTTTGATGTTTATTTGCTTGTATTGACCATCACCAGGCTTGTTGGTTGAGGTCTTTTCCTTATTTGTACTCAGTTGTAACTTGTACTTTGCCTGTCGGCTTTTTGATGTATATACGAGGAGTTAGTATTCTATGCTTGTCAGCAGGGTTCTCCATTGTTATGTTTTTCCTGGAGACTAGAATCGAGGGGGAAATGTCCCTATTGCATAAATACATGTCTGTATTTTAGCATGTTTCTTGCATTTGCAGGTGCATCGGAATTGTTAACCTTATCTTGTTTCTTGTGCCACTAGTGTTTTAGGATTGCAGATCAGATAACTCACTGCTACGGTACCAGAGGAAACCAGAAAAGACTGATGGATCAGATGCAGATAGAAATGCAAGAGATGAGAGATCGTATGGCACAGCTGATGGAGGTCATGCAAGGGGTAGCTAGTGGCCAGGAGCAACTTCAGACTTTAGTGCAACCTTTGATTGCACAAGTTGATAGTGATGGGGTGTTACACGGTGGGATTTCTTCTAACCCTTCTCATATAGAAACTCCTCGTGCAGACAATTCTATGCCAACTTTAGTCATCCCTACTGCTGGAGGGGGTGGTCACACTGCTGGTATTGGAAATACGGCAGGTTTTAATCATGCTGGTTTTGCTAATGGTGGCAATGGTAATGGAAACGGCTTTGGCCTCGACACTACAGGTGTTGTACATGGTAGCATGGACCACACCTGGAATGAGGATAGGCAGGAGGATTTGTTCTCTCCAAGAGTTATAACTGTTGAAGTACCTTCTGAGGCTGATAGAAGGATTAAAATGATTGAAGAGAAGATGAGATCTCTTGAATGCCAAAACTCTATGGGGCTGGATATGTATAACCTGGGGCTGATCCCAGGCTTGAGAGTGCCTCACAAATTCAAAGTTCCTGACTTTGATAAGTACAAAGGCACCACTTGCCCGAGGGTTCACCTGCGCTCGTACTGTAGAAAGATGTTCGCGTACTCGGACGGTGAAAAACTCTTGATGCACTTCTTCCAGGACAGCTTGTCTGGTCCTTCTTTAGAGTGGTACATGGGTCTGGAGCCCACTAACGTCCGTAGCTGGAAAGACCTAGCCGAAGCTTTTGTAAGGCACTGTCAGTACAACAGTGACCTTGCACTAAATAGAGTCCAGTTGCAGAATCTTTCCCAAAAGATTAACGAATGCTTTAAAGAATACGCCCAGAGGTGGCGAGAGCTTGCTGCTAGAGTGCAGCCTCCCATGGTAGAGCATGAGCTCATTGAAATGTTTGTTGCTACTTCACCGGGAGTGTACTATAAAAAAATGATTAGCAGTATGTCGAGAAGTTTTTCAGACTTGATAATCACCGGTGAAATGGTGGAAAACGGAATCAAGCTAGGAAAGATTCAGGCGGGAGAAGTACCCTCATCTGGAGGAGGAGGGAAGAAGGTATTTGGGAACAAGAAGCGTGAAGGTGACGTTAACTCAGTGACAAGTTCTAGAGGAAGAGGAAGGGGTCAACCACAGAACCAATATCGCCAACAGAAGGTTGCCAGTGTCACTATTCATGTGCCACAACAACAACAACCACAACAACAACAAAGACAGTATCAGCCACAACAACAAAACCAGCAAGGTTATAGGAGGTTTCCTGATACGGCCGAATAGAGTATTTGACACTCCATCGATGCCCTACTCTTAAGTGCTTCAGACTTTATTACAGCTGCAATTGATTCAGAAAAGGACTCTAGCTCCTTTGACAGGTCCTCCCCCACCTGGCTATGACGCAAATGCTCGTTGCGAGTTTCAGTCTAGGGCGCCTGGTCACTCTATTGATGATTGCAAGGCTTTTAAACACAAGCTGCAAGATCTCATTGACAGCAAAGCAATAAATTTTTCTCATGATGCACCTAACATTGTGCAAAACCCTATGCCAAACCATGGGCAGGCTAGCGTTGGTGCTATCTTGGTGGAGGAGAATTTAGACTTCATAATAGATGTGAGCGAGCTGAAAACTCCATTGAAGTTTGTGAAAGACAAATTGCTGGGCGGGGGTGTATTCCCAGGCTGTAGTGAGGATTTTATTGATTGTTTAGGTCATCCTGAGGGATGCGTTGATTTGACAAGGTGTATCCAAGGAATGATAGATGAGGGGACGTTGCAGTTTGAATGGACCGCGGAAAAGAAACCTGTTGAGGAAGTAAGTGAGGAGAGGGATGAGGTCGCTACGCTCTCGATCCCATATAAGACTATAACTATCTCAGCGCCTCCTAGGCCACCAACAATCACTATTACCAAAGCAGGACCCGTGCCTTATGAAAGCACCAAAGCCATTTCGTGGAACTACGGAGCTGAGGTGTATTGTAATGGTCAGAAGATAGATTTGAAAAGTTTTCCTGTGGATTCAGCAGAGAATGTTGTGGGAGCAGGAGCGATCACCCGAAGCAGCAGGGTCTTTGCATCGCCCGAAGTGGCGGCTGAAAAAGGAGATAAGGGGAAAGGTAAGATGGTAATGGAAGAAACTTCCAAGTATAGCGAGAGGGAATCTTTGGAGAAGGATGTGGAGGAAGTCATGAGGCTGATATGCAAAAGCGACTACAAGATAGTCGAACACTTACAGCAGACACCTTCCAAAATTTCAATATTAATTCTGTTGTTGAGTTCCGAAGCTCACAGGAATGCATTGATGAAAGTGTTGAGTACCGCTTTCGTGCCCCAGGAAATATCAGTGAATCAACTTGAAGGGGTCGTTGGGCATGTAAACACGGGAAATGGCCTTGGATTTACAGATTTAGACTTAATGCCAAGGGGCAGAAACCACAATTGTGCACTGCACATTTCTGTTGAATGTATAGGAGTGGTTATGTCTCATGTCCTTGTTGACATAGGTTCATCTTTAAATGTGCTACCAAAGAAGGCACTTATGAAGCTAGATACTCAGGGCAGTACCTGTACACCAAGTGACCTGGTTGTACGTGCTTTCGACGGTACTCGGAGATCTGTCTTTGGTGAGCTGACTTTGCCTATCCAAGTGGGCCCAGAAGTTTTTGACGCTGTATTTTATATCATGGACATTCAGCCTGCTTATAGCTGTTTGTTAGGCAGACCATGGATCCACTCGGCTGGGGCTGTTACATCGACTCTGCATCAGAAGCTGAAATACATGGTCGGTGGCAGTGTTGTGACAGTATGTGGAGAAGAGGACATCATGGTTAGTCACCTGTCTTCTTTCAAGTATGTAGAGGTAGACGGGGAAATTCATGAGACCCTGTGTCAAGCCTTTGAAACCGTTCAGTTGAAGGAGAAGTCTCCGGTGGTGAGAAAAGAGCCTAAGGTGGCTATGTCTTCATTCAAAGAAGCGCAGGCTGTGGTGCAAGCTGGTTCAGCCCAAGGATGGGGGCAGGTGATTGATATCCCTCAGAAGCAAGACAAGTTCGGTCTGGGGTACCACCCGTCGTCTTCACAAAGCACGCCAAAGTTTAAGGGGCCGATTAGGTTTACTAGCGAGGGTGTCTTCTTCGAGCAAATTAATGCCATTTTTGATGATGAAGCTGGAGACAGTGACTGCGACATGGACGCCTGGATCAAGCCATGCATTCCAGGACAGCGTCTATGCAACTGGTCCATTAAGGAATTTGTCCAAGTGACCAATGAACAGTAATGCTTCATTTTTCAATTATTGTACGACCCTATGTTCTACCCGGAGCATAGTGGTTTGTTATTTCAGGGCTTGTTTGTTTATGTTTGAACACTGCTTCATCTATTAATCAAAGGGCATTTTTCCATTCAAATTTTGTGATCTCTGTTTTTCTTGTTTTGTTTTTAACAATAACATGGCAATGTGTTTGTTTGCATATCATTTGAAGCACTTAACCATTTTCATTGCAGGATTCACATCATTGCAGATGACACCGATCAAGAATCTTCTATGACTCGCTTCGACTCTGATAACCCGGTATTTCAAGCTGAAGAAGAGATTGATGAGGATGAAGACTTGCCCGAAGAGTTAGCTAGACTCTTGAGACAAGAAGAGAAGATCATTATGCCTCATGAAGAAGAGATTGAGGTCGTCAACTTGGGTTCTGAAGAGGTTGTCAGAAATGTCAGAATAGGGGCTGCATTGCAAGATGACATCAAGCAAAGGTTAATAGAGATGCTTCGAGAGTACAGTGACATCTTTGCTTGGTCTTACGAGGATATGCCTGGCCTTGACACTGACATTGTGGTTCATCGCTTACCACTTCGAGAAGAATGTCCGCCAGTTAAGCAGAAGCTTAGAAGGATGAGATCAGACATGGCTGTAAAAATCAAAGAAGAAGTTCAAAAGCAGTTGGACGCTGGATTTTTAGCCGTGACAACTTACCCTCCGTGGGTCGCCAACATCGTACTTGTAACTAAGAAAGATGGTAAGGTACGAATATGTGTTGATTATAGAGATTTGAATAAGGCGAGCCCAAAGGATGATTTCCCGCTCCCCCACATTGACGTATTGGTCGATAATACGGCTCAATTCTCGGTGTTTTCCTTCATGGATGGCTTCTCCGGTTATAATCAGATAAAAATGGCACCGGAGGACATGGAGAAAACAACATTCATTACACCGTGGGGAACATTTTGCTATAAGGTGATGCCGTTTGGGTTGAAAAATGCAGGGGCAACTTATCAGCGGGCAATGGTGACTTTGTTTCATGATATGATTCATCATGAGATCGAGGTCTATGTTGATGACATGATTGTGAAGTCCCAAACGGAAGAAGAACATTTGGTCAACTTATTGAAGCTGTTTGAGAGGCTAAGGAAGTTCAAATTGAGGTTGAATCCAAATAAGTGCACTTTCGGAGTTCGGTCCGGAAAGTTATTGGGGTTTATCATCAGAAGAAAAGGAATTGAGGTAGATCCTACAAAAATAAGAGCTATTCAAGAAATTCCAGCACCGAAGACTGAAAAAGAGGTTCGTGGCTTCTTAGGGAGGTTGAACCACATCGCTCGGTTCATATCTCATCTAACAGCCATGTGTGAACCAATGTTTAAACTGTTAAAGAAAGATCAGGTGGTTGTCTGGAACGAAAATTGTCAAAAAGCTTTCGATAAAATAAAAGAATATTTGCAGGAGCCTCCAATATTGATACCCCCAGTAGCTGGAAGGCCTTTAATCATGTATTTAATGGTTCTTGAGAATAGTATGGGTTGTGTTCTCGGTCAACACGACGAGACAGGGAGAAAAGAGCATGTGATTTATTATTTGAGTAAAAAGTTCACAGATTGTGAGTCTCGTTACTCAATGCTTGAAAAAATATGTTGCGCACTCGCTTGGGCGGCCAAATGTTTAAGACAGTACATGCTCAATCATACAACCATGCTAATTTCGAAGATGGATCCGATTAAATATATCCTTGAAAAGCATGCACTTTCTGGAAGGATTGCCAGATGGCAAATGGTATTGACAGAGTACGATATCCAGTATGTTTCTCAGAAAGCCATTAAAGGGAGTGTTCTGTCAGAATACCTTGCTGAACAGCCAACTGATGATTACCAACCAATGAGATTTGAATTTCCTGACGAGGATATTATGTACTTGAAAGCGAAAGATTGTGATGAGCCATTACCCACTGAAGGTCCGGAGAAGGGTTCTCAATGGCAGATGATATTCGATGGCGCAGTTAATTCATATGGTAGTGGAATAGGGGAAATTATCACAACTCCTCATGGAACTCATATCCCCTTCACTGCCAGATTAACTTTTCCTTGCACCAACAATGAAGCTGAGTACGAAGCATGTATCATGGGTTTGGAAGAAGCTATTGATCTGAGGATCAAGAATCTCGATGTATATGGTGACTCAGCGCTAGTTGTTAATCAGATCGAAGGAGAATGGGAAACTCGTCAGCCCAATCTGATCCCTTACAAGGATTATGCAAGAAGATTGTTACCATTTTTCGATCGTATAGACTTCCACCATGTGCCAAGAGCGGAGAATCAAATGGCAGACGCTTTGGCTACACTGTCTTCAATGTACAAGGTCAATTTTTGGAATGAAGCGCCAAGGATTGTTATCTCACGCCTCGACAGACCCGCTTTCATATTTGCTATTGAGGGAGCTTCCGATGGTAAGCCATGGTTCCATGACATCCAGAATTTCCTTAAGAACCATGAGTATCCACCAGGGGCATCGACCCAGGATAAGAAAACTCTTAGGAGATTGTCTGGCAACTTTTACCTCAACCCAGACGGTGTGCTTTATAAAAGGAATCATGATCTAGTGTTACTCAGGTGTGTGGACGAAAAAGAAGCAAGCTTGCTTATGGAGGAGGTCCACGAGGGTACTTTTGGCATGTATGCCGGCGGACATGCCATGACTCGGAAGATACTACGAGCTGGTTATTTTTGGCTAATAATGGAGTCGGATTGTTCCAAATTCACGAAGAGATGCCATAAATGCCAGATTTATGCTGATAAGATTCATGTACCGCCGTGCCCATTGAATGTTATGGCGTCCCCATGTCTGTTCTCCATGTGGGGCATCGACATGATTGGAAAGATTGAACCCACTGCTTCTAATGGACACCGTTTTATCCTGGTAGCTATCGATTACTTCATCAAGTGGGTGGAGGCAGCCTCGTACGCTAATCTGACCAAGCAAGTGGTAGCAAGATTCATAAAGAAGGACATCATCTGCAGATACGGAATTCCCGAGCGAATCATTACTGACAATGGTTCGAATCTGAATAATAAGATGATGAAGGAGTTATGCCAGATCTTCAAGATTGAACATCACAACTCATCCCCCTATCGGACGAAGATGAATGGCGTTGTTGAAGCGGCCAACAAGAACATCAAAAAGATAGTGCAAAAGATGGTTGTTACATACAAATATTGGCATGAAATGTTGCCTTTCGCTTTGCACGGTTATCATACGACGGTACGCACATCAACCGGGGCAACTCCTTTCTCACTAGTGTACGGTATGGAAGTTGTCCTACCGCTAGAGGTTGAGATTCCTTCTTTAAGGGTTTTGGTTGACGTAAAGCTTGATGAGGCAGAATGGATTAAGAACAAATTGAATAAACTTAGTCTGATGGATGAAAAGAGGCTAGCATCAATTTCATATGGTCGTTTGTATCAGAGCCGGATGAAGAAAGCTTACGATAAGAAGGTGCGCCCTCGAAGCTTTCAAACGGGCGATTTTGTGCTGAAAAAGATTCTCCCACCACAATCAGATCACAGGGGCAAATGGACCCAACTACGAAGGTCCATTTGGTGTACAAAATGTTTTCTAAGGAGGAGCCTTAGTATTATCTACCATGGACGGTGAAGATTTTGCATCCCCTGTGAACACAGACGTAGTTAAAAAATACTTTGCTTAAAAGAGACCCGCTGGACACAAAAAGAAAAGTCCAGGCAAAAATGGGGCATCCCGGCGAACCATAAAAAAGGGAAAAAAAAGGTTCGGGAAAAAATTAGGGATAAGATTGAAAAGATGTAAACCCGCAAATTTGAAAACCTGAAAAGGCGACTTTGGCAAAAATGGGTATCCCGGTGAATCGAAAACCCGAAAGGGTGGTTCAGGCAAAAGTTAGGGATTGAGAAGCAAATGACTGCGGTCTGCGTATGAACTTCATTGCTTAGTGGATGGGGAGAACCTGAGGGCCGTTTATTCGAATCAATCTCTTCTGAAGACGAAGCGTCGGGAAAGCGTCAGGGTCAGGCGAGTCATAGAGGAATCAGCTCATGGTGTTTGTCTGCACCACATTGCCGACATTGTTGTACTGTTTGTTTAAAATGTACACTTTTGTATTTGCTTTTATGCATATTTGTAGTTTTGCACAGCTTCCTCTTTTTAGGAGTTACATCTGTTGTAAAACTTTGCCTATTTACAGGCCGTATATCAATAAACATATATTATTCAGTACTTGTCTGTGTGCTTTGTTTTAGCTTTTACTGTTTTGTTTGTGAAAAACGCCCGACGTTTTTGATGAACTTGCATACATAAACTTGCAGGCCTTGGTCAATAATTGTTAAAGCTTTGATATTAATTGAACAATGTCACGGATGATGACCAAGATAGTCTTGTTGTATGGGATGTCTTGTCTGTTTGTCTTTTGCAGGGTTGTTACCCTTGGGGCAAGGTTTTATGAATACAGATGAATTCATATGTTCCTTAAACAGTGTTGTTCCCCAGCAGGTGAAGTTGCATCTCTATCCCAGTAGAGTTATGTGCAGTGGGTTAGCATGTCCCTGGCAGTTCGCCAGTGCGTTTTTAATTCCCCGCAGAGTACGGGTATGTGCTTATTCCCCAGCGAGTCGAGATTCGGGCGTATCCCCATGAAGTGGTTGTAAATTTTTTTCCAGTAGTGGTCTGGTACTTTTCCCTCTCCATCAGTTTGATTGTAGGTACTCAACTTTCAGCAGCGCGGACTAAGGTCTCCGACAGAGTTGTTTTCCCCGCAGTGTCATTTATCCCCCAGCAGGAAAGGTGTAATCTCAGTGTTGGCTATCTTTCCTCAGTTAGATATTAATTCCCCAAGATAGTTGGAAGGCCGTTCAGGGCATTGTTGTTCTCTATCAGGTAAGTTAGGCTATTTAGCCTGGATGTTTTAAGTACTCGGTGAGTTGTCTGTTACTCAGAAAATTTGTATTCCGGAGAGTCACTCCGAGCATTTTTCTCAGCAAGTGGTGATCTGCATCCTAAGTTGAGTTTAGATTTTCTGTTCTTGTATGAACTTTATTCCCGGTAGGTGAGCCCTTCGAGGCCTTTTTGCTTCAGCGTAGGTCCAATTGTTATTGGCATGCGTAAGTCGTTCCCTGAAGAGTTGTTTGTTGTTCTTGACAAGATGTTTTCTGTTTCCCTAGCATTTATTTTGCTATTTCAGTTTCGTTGCATCTGCATGTGTGCATAGCATCTACCCAAACGCGTAGCATTTCCATTTCGTATGGAGCATTACGCCACTTTCAAACATTTGCATGTGAAACATAGACCAGGATGTTATCTCTTTGTTTCAGGTGTATCTTCGGAGGTTTGATTTTCTCTATTGGTATCCAGACCATGGGATTTCTCTTAGCCCGCGTGGTATCTAGACCTCAACTCATGTTATTCCCCAGTAGTATCTTCGGATTCGAGTGGATCATGATAAGTATGGTGATGATCTCCTTTCCCCGTTGAGTATCCAGACTCCGGTCCATTCCTAGTTGATGAGGTTTTCCTTTTTCCGTCGAGTATCCAGACTCCGGTAAAGATGGTTGTGGTATCCAGACCACGGTGGTTGATATTATTTTGCTTTCTCCGTTGAGTATCCAGACTCTGGTAAAGTCAGTTGGGTATCCATACCTTGATAAGTTTTATGGTTATACTCCTTGTACGTTGAATATCTAGATTCCGGTGAGTTTCCGATTGAGGGTATATTGTTTTGTCCGTAGAGTATCCAGACTCCGGTCAGTTCCGTTGAGTATCCAGACTCCGGTATTTTTCCAACAGGTATTTTCTATTGATCCGTTGAGTGTCCAGACTTCGGTCGAATTCCTTTGTGATGTCTAGATCACGGCAGGTGTGTTTGTGTTCTTTCGCCAATGTGGTATCTAGACCATGGCTTATGCTCGTGTTATTATACTTTCTTCGTTGAGTATCGAGACTCCGGTAAAATCAGTTGAGTATCCAGACCCGGATGAATTTTTGTTTACGCTTTCTCCGTTGAGTATCCGGACTCCGGTAAAGTTAGTTATGGTATCCAGACCATATTAGTTTATTTGATGCTCTGTGACATCCAAGTCGCAGTAATTGTCGTTATCTCCTATCGTCGTATGGTATCCAGACCTTGGAACCTAATGTTTTTTCTCAGCCCATGTGGCATCCAGACCACAACTAATATTGTTTCCTAGCAACGTTGTTTGACTTGAACTCGTAGGATATTCAGATCCTGGTGAATATATTTCTTTTGCATTGAGCATCCAGTCTCAGATTACATCGAGCATCCAGGCTCAGATTATTGAGTATCCAGACTCCGATTTATTAACCGAGTATCCAGACTCAGGTTATTTGCACAGAGCATCTAGGCTCCGATTTACATTGAGCATCCAGGCTCAGATTATTGAGTATCCAGACTCAGATTTATTAACCGAGTATCCAGACTCAGGTTATTTGCATAGAGCATTCAGGCTCAGGTTCCATTGAGCGTCCAGGCTCAGATTATTGAGTATTCAGACTCAGATTTATTATCGAGCATTCAGGCTCCGATTATTGAGTATCCAGACTCAGATTCTTTACCGAGTATCCAGGCTCCGATCATTTTGAGCATCCAGGCTCTAGTTTGTTTCTTTGAGCATCCAGGCTCCAGTTTGTATTTTTGAGCATTCAGGCTCCGATTACTTCGAGCATTCAGGCTTCGGTTTCTGTGGAGTACCTAGACTCCAGTAATTTGGGTTGTTACTTTTCGCCAGTATGGTATCCAGACCATGGCACCACTTTTGACGTTTGTATTCTTTTTCCCCAAATGAGTGGTTTTGAGATCAGTACAGCTATATTCAGATTTTATGCGGTTGGAAAATTTCCGGGTTCTTTGGTATTCAACCATCTTTTACCTTGATTGCGTGAAAGTCGTTCGCTTTTCACTCATTCAGGTCTAAGTCGTTTGAATTGGGGCAGCTGTTGCACCCCAAAATTTGCTCAACATTTTCTAACTTGGTTTATGTTTCATTTCATTTCATTTTTGTTCTAGCATTTACATTGCATTGCATGTTCCTTGAACAGGGGATCAAGAGGTTGTGCATAGAAAGATAAGTCTTCTCAGAATATTGAGCCTAAGCAAGGTGTGTTATTCAAGCTTGAATGGTCATCAGGACATCTTGAAGTGGTTAGAATCTTGTGAAAGGATAGATGGATGTGTGTGGGTCAGCTCCTAGCTTGGAGGCCAACTGAAGAGCATCAGGGGATTCTGAATGCATGATTATGGGTATGAGATGTTGAGAGAGTTCATTGAGTGCTTTGAGAGCCATTTGGAGCTTATTCAAGTTGTTGTGTGAAGTGGAACAAGCCACAGGCAAGAGTGTGGCATCTAAGGTTCTCATCTGGTAAATCCTCAGTTAACTGTGAAATTGAAAGAGGTTACAACTCAATTCCAAGTCTCTATGGTCATGGGATGTTGTGTTGAGATGTCTAATATATCATGTCAAGATCAATTCATCAAGAACCAGGAGTGTGAGAAGTTACTAAATTAGGGTTCCCAAGGTAAAATCCCTTGTTTAGTGCCTAACTTCAAGACCACCTATCTCAAGATACAAGTATCATCTCAACTTTTGGCCAACATGAAACCTGTAGGGCATGTTCTTAGCTTTCATTTGAGTACTAGAAGTCCTTGATTGGATTTATAGAACTCAAGTTATGATCCAGACAAGTTACAGGTCATCAGATGAAAGTGATTTTGGTCAACATAAGTCAACCAACTTCCAAGCCATTTTTGACCTAGAAGGATGTTTCTCCTCAACTTTTGGCCAACATGAAAGTGTTAGGGAATGGTCTTAGCTTTCCAAAGAGTACTAGAAGTCTTTCATTTTATTTGTAGAACTCAAGTTATGAGGGTTACAAGTTAGGGGTATTTTGGGAAAGTAAGATTATAGGTCATAAAATTATAGGTCCATTTCACCAACTTGCACACTTCAAATGGAAATCTTTTCAACATGAAACTCTTTCCAAATAGGGCCATTTGCATTACCAAATCATTTATTGTCATGGTTGGAGCTTGGATTGAAGATTAGATGTTTGAATTTTTCATAAAGAATGCTTAAAATGAGAAATTGGGAATTAAATGATTTGGAACTTTCTCAAGGCAAATTTATGCATTTTTTTAGTGCAAATAATGTTCTAAAGACATTGCCAATTTCACATTTGCAATTTGAGGTCTTTAGATTGGGCATTTTCATGGTTTCTTCATCATGAAGAAACAAATTGCAAATCTACCATAGAATCAAAACAAGGCTTAATTCTTGGCCCTTTGATCAACTCAAGCCATGTGCATTTGATTTATAACAGAATTAAGGTTGGTGCAGTTGAGAAATACGAGTATGGCAAGTGGAAAAAGTGAGAAAATTTTGATTTGTGAATTGGGCTTTAGGGCATGAATTAAAGCATTATTCTCATCTGAACCCAACATATAAAAGGCTAGGAAGCTTCCCAAACCCTTAGAGCTCGTTTTGGTGGTGAATTGGCAGAAATAGCAACTTGGAAAAAGGAGAGAAAATTGAGAATCGGTTTTGGAGTAGTGGCCATCATCAAGTGGAATTGAGCTCATCAAAAGCTTCCTTGAACTATTTGGAACGTTTCTGTGTGGTTTGTTCAAAGGTTCAGCCAAAGACAAGACCCAGTGGAGGTGCTCCACTAGGTAATTTCAAAATCACCATATCTATCTTGTTAAGCTTTGTTATTGTGCCATTATTGCATATTTGAGACGTAGAAACAATGTAGATCATTAATATATAAAATGAACTGGCATTTAGTGTGGTTTCTATTTGATGCATAAATCTTGTTGTTTGGATTTTGGCTCATTCTTAAGTTTTTAGAACAAATGAAGCATGGATTTGAACTCCTTGTGGAGTGTAGATGCATTTTGGACATTTTGGTTGGCTAATTTTGAGTTTTACAGTTTATGCTCATTTTACATTTGTCTTCGATTTGGTTTATGTGTGGCTCAAAAGTGAAAACTAAGGTTGGATTTGAGTTCCTCGTGTTGAGAGGACGAATTTGCACTATGATTTTGTCTTGTTTGGTGAAGATTTGATGCCTGTGGTTTTCTGAAATTTTTCACGGTGGCTGGGTTGCCGGAGAAGATGACCGGAAGGGATCTCTGGCCACCCTCTGTGTTTTCGGGTTTTTGTTGACTCCCATTGTAGGAGATGACTCATATATCATTGGATTTGTTGACTTTCATTTTGAACGCTCATGATTAAGACGTATCTTATACTCCCTTTGACCACGTGCACTAGATTACTTTTGAATTTGTCATTTATGTGCTGGCATGCTCATGGCCATGTGATTTGATTACCAGATAATCAAACGGTTCAAATTGAAATCCACGTTGGTCCTTATGTTGACAAGCCCTGGTGGATCTCTGGTTTAACCTGATTTTGTTTGGACGCCTTGGGCCCCAAATTCTATGCACACCCCCATTCCTGGCCCATTTCCATTTTGAACTGTATTTCCTTGCTAATTGCACCGCTGCTTTATTTATTTTCTTTTTATTTTCTTTTCTTTTTTGTTTATTTTCTTGTTTCAATTTAATTAATTTAAATAACTTCTCCAATTAGTAAAATTCTTCAAAAATATGTTTTAAACTCCTTGGAGTGTCCTTTATTTTATAGAATTTTTATTTTATTTTTTTAATTTATTTTTCATTTAAAAATGAATTAATTAATTGGAGACGTTTTATTTGGATTAAATTATGACATTGTGTGATCTTTTAATTGTTTCTTCCTTTCCCCTTTGGTCCAATGAATGAAAATTGATCCTCATACACTTGATGAGTTGAACAATCTTTGAGGACCATTGTGCCCCTGGTTGGTTGACTTTAGGGTTGACTTTTGGGGTTTTCCTTTTGACCCTCGATTCTCCCATTTCAAAGTGGTACATCTTGAATTCAATTTTCTTTTGATGGTGCTTTGAAGGGATATTGGCCTTGTGCTTTTGGCTTCTGTTTTCCATTTGGTTTAGCTTCTTTGTGCATTTTATTTGACTATTTTTGAACCATTTTCCTATTTTTGAGGTAACTTACAAGCCAAGTTACCTCCAAGGGAGGTTCACACATGTACCTTGACCTAATTTGATTTGGATATGACATTTTGAATCCTTTGAGCTCTCAATCCCTTTTGTTTCATGTTGTTAACATGTTAAAGATGATGTGTGTTCAATCTTAGGTCATGATATTGTGTTTTCCTTTTTCATTTGTTTGTTTGTTTTTTAGCTTTCAAATGTGCTTTCATTGTGTAGTTTTGCTTGCATCTCTTTGTGTTCTAGCTTGCATTTCCATTTGTTATGATTTTCTTTTGCTTTTGAGCTTTCTTCTCTTCTTTTCCTTTCTGTCCAATGATCTTGGAGTGTCATTTAAGGTGGCTAGGTCCCTCCTTTGGAGGTATTTGAAGCATACCTAAAATGATGAATCCTTGAGGACATCTTTGGTGCATCTTTGTGTGGTTTGTTTGTTCTCTTCTTGTGCACTCCTTTTTCATTTCTTTTCTTGCATTCCCATATGCATGATTGGTTGAGATGAGCTTGTGGAGGCTACTGCCCCACACTATTTTCCTCCCACTTTCATTCTATTTGTGCATCTTATGTTTGCATCTTCATTTGCATATGCATTCTTCTTCTTTTTCTTCTTCTTCTTTTGCTTTTCTTTGCCATGCTCCCCATAAGTTCTCTAACCTCTTGAAGTTATGATAGACATTAGGTGCCTAACCATGCATGATAACATTAGGTAGTTCCCTTTTGAATCCCAACTTTAGGTCCACTTTGCATGATAACTTTTAGGATTGACTAGTCTCCCACTAGTGTTCTTTCTTCTCTTCTCATCTTCAAACACTTTTAAAACATCTAATAAAGAATGAAAAGTGTAGCACGCTACGAGCCTTAAGCTACTTGTGAAATGGTAATTGAGGGGCCTCCTCTCAAGGACCTAGAGTGTTTAGTGTACACCCTTTGGGTGATATACGACGCATTCGCTCTTAGGTCATAGTCTCTAGTGCGACATGAGTCATAAATCAAGTTCAAAACACTTCTTCTCTAAAAAACACTTCAAACCTTTTTTTATCCTTTGGGATTCTTAATCAGGAAAATCTTTTCAGATAAAAGAGTGTCGTTAACTCTTAGTTTTACCGCAAACGGTAACGCCTAAGTCTCCAATGGTCGAGCTGCATACACCAACTGCTAGAACTACTTGTTAACCCTACTCGGGCCTAAAAATTTTTGAACCAACCTGTGGTCCTTTTAGCTATAACTACGTTTTCTATGATCTTTCATACTAGATGAAAGTACGTAGGCATGAGACGCGATGTCTTAGCGAGCAACCTTCCCCCTTTCTTTACCCGTAGTTAGTCGAACTACGTTTACTCTGACTTTCCCATTGCACGAGGGAGTACGTAGGCACAGAGCGACGATGCTCTGCCGAGTCACTTCTCTTTTCTTTTGTCCTTGAGCCTTTAGCTAGATAGTTTCAACACACCCTTTTAGATAGACAATAATGCGTGGATCCTGTCGAGTACGACGGACGTGAGGGGTGCTAATACCTTCCCCTTGCGTAACCGACTCCCAAATCCAGACATGGTTGCGATGACCTTGTCTTTCCCTTTTCCGTCAGGTTTTTATGATCGTTTCCTTTCCCTCTCTTTGGGATAAATAACGAAAGTGGCGACTCTTCTGTTTTTTTTCCGCCGGTTGTTTTTCGCAGTAGCGACAAAGAGGTTTTCAAGATATGAGAAAAGCATAAGAGTCTTATAGCTCAACTGTAGGATACAAAAGAGAAAATTTGATCTATTGTCTCTGGTCTTCAAGATGAGGTAATCCTATTGAATTTTAAACTTGAAAACATGACCAAATTTGTAAGAATGTTGAACAATGGATCTGATGTGTTGAATGAGATTCTTCAAGTTAGGAAAGGAGGTAAAATGTTTACTAGTATAGGATTTAATTATCGGTCTTTAAATAATCAAAGAAAAACTCCTGTGAAAAATTTTGTTCCTGTTGAAGTAAAGGGTGAGCTCATAATGTCTGACCAAATGTTACAACATCCTGCCAGACTTCAGAAAACTCATACCAAAGGCAAGTTCCATCCTTGGAAATGTCATTATTGTGGTAAATGTGGTCATATAAAGCCCTTATGTTACAGATTGTATGGTTACCCAAAACATCCAACACAACCTATGACTAATCATGTGATAACTAAAACTAGAAATGAGTGGAAACCTAAGGTTATTAATTCTAGTCTTATAACCTATACTTCCTTTAGGGATTCATCTAGAGGAGACTGATACTTTGATAGTGGGTGTTCTAAACATATGAATGGAGTAAAGAAGTTCCTTGTGGACATTAAGTCCCACTCCACCAGTTATGTCACTTTTGGTGATGGTGCCAAAGCTAAAATTAAAGGATTTGGAAGACTAGCCTGCACAAGATTCCCTAGTCTTTGATAATGTTCTCCTTGTGAAAGGATTGAATGCTAATTTGATAAGCATAAGTCAGTTATATGATCAAGGTCTAAATGTGAATTTCACTAAGCCTGAATGCTTGGTTACAAATGAGAAGAAGGATGTTATGATGAAGGGAGTTAGGACTAAAGACAATTGTTAATTGTGGGTTCCTCAAGAAACTACATGCTCTTCTACTTGCTTAGTTCTCAAAAAAGATAATGTCAAGGTATGGTCTCACAAGCTTGAACAACTGAATCTCAAAGGTATAAAAATAATTGTGTCTGAAGAGGCTTTTGGAGGTATTCCTAAGCTCAGAATAGAGGAAGGAAGAATCTGTGGGAAGTGTTAAATTAGGAAGCAAACCAAGATGCCACACCCAATGTTGCAACATCAAACTACACCCAAAGTTCTAGAACTTCTTCATATAGACTTAATGGGGAAAATGCATGTTGAAATCCTGGGTGGAAAGAGTTACGCCTTTGTGTATGTTGTTGATACTTCTGGTTTGAATGTTTCAAATGTCGGTACCTCTGAAGCTGTGAGTCTATATAACCCTAAAACTAAAGAAACTCTAAGTAAATCTAGTTTGAATGTTGTTGTTAATGACACTGTTGATACAAGTTTTCATATGTCTCTCTTTAAAATCTTGGTTACTGACCCAGAGTCTGATATTGTTTCGGATGTCGCAACATCCTTGGCCCGACCTGATCATCCTGTTGAAACCACACAAGAAAACTTTCAGATTGAGTTTCCTGAAAAATCTCGTGAGAATTTGGTTGAAGATGATTATGTTGGTGGTAAAAGAGATGATTCTGATGATTATAGTATGTCTGTTGAAGATAAAGAAGAGAGTGTTAGTGTGAAGAAGGATTAGTCTAGTAATATTGTTAATGTAGATGGTCTAGATTCTGATGATGAGCCTATAGGAAAGAAACTGGGTCCTGGTATTGATAAAAGATTGAGGAATAAAAAAGGGAAGGTTGTTATGTCTACAAGCAATCCTTCTAAGGCATCCAAGAAAAGTACTAAGGTTGGACCAGACAAAGGATGGAGTAAAAGTGTGTCCCCTGCTACCAAGAAAAGGTCATTTACAAGAAAGGAAGTGCCCTCAAGTGAATTTGAGTATGATGTCGAAAAATATGTTCAAGACATCACGCCTTCGGTTAAGAAAAAAGGTGTTGATATGGATTAAAGTTAATACATGAGTATGATTGGTAGTTTGTTGTATCTTACAGCTAGCAGACCAGACATCACTTTTGTTGTAGGAGTTTGTGCTAGATATCAAGCTAAGCCTAAAATGAGTCATATTAATCAAGTGAAGAGGATCTTGAAATAAATAAATGGTATTAGTGATTATGAAATGCTGTATTCTCATAGTCCTAATTCCATGCTTGTAGGGCATTGTGATACAGAACGGGGAGCTAAGGATGAGTATATTGTTGCAAGAAGCAGTTGCACTCAATTTATTTGGATGAAATAAATGCTAAAGGAATATAATGTCAAACAGGATGTCATGACATTATATTGTGACAATCTGAGTGCAATCAATTTATCCAAGAATCTCATCCAACATAGTAAGACAAAGCATATTGACATTCTTCATCATATTATTAAGGATCTTGTTGAGGACAAAAGGGTTACTCTTGAGCATGTGGCCACTAAGAAGCAACTGGCAGACATATTTACTAAGGATTTGGATGCAAATTAGTTTGAGAAGTTAAGGGGCGAATTGAGAATTTGCACGTTTGAGAAGCTATAGCAATTACAGGTGTGGAAGAGTGCAAAGAATATTATCTTTTCCCTCCATTTGGCGGTGAATCTTATTGAGGATGTTGGTTTGATGAAGAGTTTTTCTGGTGTTGGTGATTGTTATGGGATGCTGGTGAAGAAATTCATTATACACATTTCTGAGGACTATAACTGTAAGATGAGCAAGGAGTACAGGAAGGTTTATGACAGAGATAAATGTGTGGAGTTTTCTCCTAAAATTATCAATAGGTTCATAGGTAGGAGCAAGGAGGAGCAAGATGAGGTGGAAGTGACAGATAATGGTGTTATTCTCAATCAGCACCCTGGTATTTTGGTCAACTCTGATGTTACATGTAAGAGGAAATCTTCTCTTTCTTTTCACTATAAGTTGTTTGTAGGGACACATGTCCCAAAAAATGTTATGACATCTGGTGAGGTTGTGATAAAGATGACGAAATAGATAGCAGCGCTAACATCTGTTGTGCCCTGTTTTTTGTGTATGTATCTGCTACATAGGTTGAGTTTTTGCTCCTGGTGAATGTATGATTGTTTTGACTAGCATGTGGCTAAAAAGGGGGATTAATTAGTATGTTTTCTTGGTAGATGTTTGTTTCCCTGAGTATTACTTGAGGGGGAGTAATTACTTTTTCTCCTGATTTGGTGTTTAGAGGGAGCATGATGTTTTGTTGCTGACATCCTGACTATAGATGATTTTGTTGCTGATGTCATACCTAATGTCTTGATATCTTGTTTGGGATAATTTATTTTTCTCTGCAGAATTTTTTTTAAAGCCCCTATGAGCTTGTGTCTGTTCTACTATGTGGTTCTATATGACAGGGGGAGTAAAGTTTTGGGTTGGTATTCATGCAATTTAGGGGGAGTTAAGTTGTTTGGTGTGTTGGTGCATATGTTTGTTGCTATTGATGTGATGACAGACTGGATGTTTTGACATGGGGCTTCAATTGTCTTAGAAGTTCTAGGTTCTTTCTGTGTGAGAGTTAATTGCTCTCTGCGTAGTTCTTTTATTTTCGTTGTGTGTGCCTTTGATTTGTGCTTGTGTGCTTTTGGTTATCTTGTATATGTTTTTCTTATGGTTCTTTTGGGTTGTTGTGGTCATGGTTGTTTATGTGTCTCCAGTAATATATGCAAAGGTTGTTTTAGCCAAAATTTGCCAAAAGGGGAGATTTTAAGTTCTGTGGTTTTGGATTAGAAGAAATTTTGTTAAAACAGTTTCTAGCAAGATATTGAAACAGATGTCGTGACAAGTTAGTTAGACTGCATAATCAACATGATGTTGGGACATGTGGTCAGGACATGTTATACCAGAAGTTTAGGGATGGGATGATTTGTTATTTAAAGTGTGAGATTCTCTATTGCTTTAGTTCATTCATTGTCGCAATCCAAGGAGGGTAATTTTGGAGCTTTTGTCCATACCAAAAGTCCATGTGTTTCATAAAAAGGGACTTTAAGGCATTTAAGGAAACATGAGATTTGATTTGATTTGTTCCTGTAGAAGATTCGATTTGGATCTGATCTTTAGGAAATAATATATTATGGATCTACATTTTATAGTATATTATTTTTAGAATATTATGGATTTAATAAAATATTAATTTCCAAAATATTATGGATATACTATTTAAGTTAGCCCGATTTTGTTCATCAAGTCCATATTTTTAAAAGGCTATTTAAAGGCGTTTCCAAACCTAAAATATGCAACTAAGTCGTCTGTGTGTGTAAGGAGATTTTAGGGTTTAGTGTGTTCTTTGTTATTTGTGATCCTCTCTTATGTCTTTTGACATCTGAGTTGAACTATGTTGCTTGTGCATTTATGAGTCATTCATGTACCCCTTAGGTACTTGAATTGGACTGAGTTTTAAGTTGTAATCACTCCTAAGCTTTTGAGAAAAGAGGGAATTTTTGTGTCTTTGGAAGTGTGACTTCCAGTATTCTTTATTGTTGAGTTTGTCAGTGTTGTAGGACTGGCGGGAAGTAAGAGGGGTCTCATATCTAGGAGTTCCTAGGTAGAAGTTAGCACGGGTAATAATTATGTGAGAAGCTTGTAAACCTGTGGGTGTTTGTTGTGGCTTTGAACAAATACTATTATAACAGATTTCCTTCCTGGCTTGGACGCCCCCAGATATAGGTGATGTTGCACCGAACTAGGTTAATAATTGATTGTGTTATTGTTTACATTCGAGCTCTTATTTTTTTTCTGCATAAGTGTTTGTTGATGTCTTGATCCCAGTGTCTTGACATCTGTCTTGACATCTGGTATCTGTGTGCCAGAATTTCATTTTGTAGTACCATGATGCATTAAAACGTATAAATCATAGTACCAATGTTCCAAAGCTAGCACAACCTAATAAACTATGATTTTAGGATGTTTTACAGCTATCTGCACTACAGGATTTATCCGGAGAGATGCCACTAAGAAACGTCGTCATTTAATCTTTCGATCAGTGATATGTCCATCATGTTTGATGATGTATCATGTCACCTACATATTTCGTTCATGAAAAGCTTATTAAACTACTCCAACACCAGTAGACTTGAGGCATTAGACATGATGGTGACATATTTGAGAACTGACCCAGGAAAAGTCCAATAGGAGATAGATGACACTAGAGGATATCATCCTAGATTTTCATTCTTGGTGAATCTGTATGAAAATCACCTGACTGCAATTGTGTATGTTAATGGTGGTGATGCATGCATGTGTTGCATATCCTATAGCATGTTCGTTGAGGTCATACCTCATGGTTTTGGTTGACATGTTCATACATGTGGACAAAAGTGAAACCTATGTCGATGTTATCTATCTTAATATGGCGTTGACTTGGACATGATTCACGAGTACAACTATGAGGCTTCTTGTTTGTTGTACCTCTACTCCAAGTTAGTCGAATGTAGTTTTTGGAAGACAAGACAATTGACAAGAAACAATTGTCTATTTATGACAATTTTTTTGCACCTTTACTGATATTAAGTTCATAATATTTATGCTACATCGTTATTAATATTTCATATGAACCATTTTCAGGCATAAATCCACCTTCAATTTCCACATCTCTCATGTTGGAGATATGTGGAAAACTACTCCAATGCTTTTCTATGTGGGTTCTCGATCATCCCACTCATATGGAATCAATCGATCGAGTTATTCTAAGTTATTATTGACTACATCATGTCGGATGATATTTTCTTTATGTCGTACACCAATCACACTGAGACACGGCCCTTAAAAGTGATATTCGTGTACTATACATGGATGGCATGTGGGCCTCGACTTATGTACCAACATCTACCTAAGTGAGTCCTGTAAAAATTCGGGTCTATGCAGGGTATACCTAAAGACCCCATTGTTGTTGCTCCTGCCATTATCCTCCACAAAGATGTTTGTGAGATGATATTGGAGTACTATGATCATCTGGTCCTAGTGGATGTACGTTGTGTACAAACTCCTCGTCCATAGAATATGGTATACGACTACATCCAAGGGTTTTATATAAGAAGCTTAATACAAAGACTTCAATAGAATACAAAGCATAATTATGTATAACTCTATTATCAGAATCTTTCTAGATAGCTTCAAACTTGTCTCTCCAAATCTTAGAAGAACTATCATTAGAACTTATGTCAACCCTCTGGTGAACAAGTATCTTAGAAATAACTCGTCCATAATTCCGCTACCGCGAAAATAAGGTGCCGGAAAAACAGAAGAGTCACCATCTTTCGTTATTTATCCCACGAAAAGGGAAAGGAAACGATCGGAAAAACCTGACGAAAAGGTATAAGACAAGGTCATCGCAACCAATATCTGGATTCAGGAGTCGGTTACGCAAGGGGAAGGTATTAGCACCCCTCACGTCCATCGTACTCGATGAGATCCACGCTTGTTGTGTTTATCTGACGGGTTGATTTACTATCTACCTATCAAGGCTGGTCTGAAAATAAAAGAAAAATGACTCTGCAAAGCATCGCGCTTCGTGCCTACGTATTCTCATCAGAGAACGAGAAATTAGAGTCAACGTAGTTCGGCTAACTACGGGTAACGGACGGGGGGAAGGTAGCTCGCCAATACGTCAGTATTGTTCCTAAGAAGCTTAAGGCTCGTAACGTACGACATCAGTTAACCTTTATTACTGTATTTTGATTTGTTTGAAGAGAGAAGAGAATGGACACAACTAAGGGGAAACTATCAAGTCCTAATGTTATCATGCCAAGGATTCATCCTATGGTTAAGGTTTGAAACAGGGAACTCCTAGATGTTATCATACATAGGTTTCAACCTAAATTTTTAATCATCACTTCCTTATCAAAGGAAGTGAGACTCCTAGGGGATCATGTCAATGGGGAACAGACAACGGATAAAGCATCAGCTAAACATCAGTAAAACAGATAAACAGTAAAGATGCATATGCCATGCAACAATACAAGCAGAGGGAGACTCACTCAACCTCTAGAGCAATCAAGCAAAAACAGCACACAACACAGGCAAGGGAGGCAAACTCAACCTTCAGCCAACAAGCAAAGCCAAACAGTAACAGACAAGCAGAGGGCAACAGACTCAACCTCTTATGAAAACAAGAAAAGGGAGGCAAGCTAAACCTTTCAATGCACTTAGGCCTAGTATCAACTACATGAAAGCTTATTCTAATGCAACACACCAGAGAAACAGTCATACAAATTCAGTCAACAGCAAACACAGCAGAGCAACACAACAACACTTCAGCAGCAAAGCAGCCCAACAGTCTGTCTTCTAGTCCAAGTTATCCATCAGGAGAAAAGGGAATGAGGACTTCATCTTCAAGCTTCAACTTGCTCCATCAAGAGATGATGTGAATCAACACAAAGATCATTGCATGATGAGAGGAAGCAGGAGGGAAACCAATGGAATCCCTCAAGGCATTCAACCACTCATCTGAGATTGGTATCCTCAAAGGTTTTAACTTTTGTGGTAGGCCTTTAGTCCTTCCAAAGGAGGGACTAGGCTCCCACAAGGAACCTTGCATCATTGGATAGGAAATGGAATGCAGATCAAAGCAAACCACATTTATGGAAAAGGAAGCAACTCCTAAAGCTCTCCAAAACCCTAATCCTACAAGCCCTAAAAGAAACTTTCTAAAGGGAACTAAAACACCAAATAAAACCTTGAGATTCAATCTACAAAGGCATCAACATGTCTACTAAACCATCAAAAAAGGTTTGGAAACTTATCATGAATTAAAGGTCACTTTTGAAGTTCATCTAAGGGAAGTACTCTTCTAGAATCAGCCTAAACACAGCCTAGATGTAAAATCCAACTAAAATAGTAAATCAATTAGTAAAAACCTACAAATTTACCTAAGGGGTCCTAAATGTATTGGGAACCTATGGTAAAAAATCCAGAGCTTAAATCAATGTTTAAGGGCCCTAAAGAAATCCTAAACCAAAAGGTGTCAAATGAAGGTTCAAATGGGGAAGGCTCTAAAAACCTAATTCAAAACTAATCTTAGGATCACCTAAAAATCACCACAAAAATCCTATAACATCATCAACATTTCTATAACCAGCCAGCCAAAAATCAACATCAAAATCAAAAGCATGAATTGGAAATAAAATCAGCAAGCAACAAGTCATTTTATGCATTTTTAATCATTTATCAAAAATAGAAAAATGGACATTAAATGGAAAACAACACCAAAATAAAATCCAAAGGCATGGAAAAATAAGAAATAAAACAAGGGTCAACCACATATTTTTCTCATATTTTTTTATCATTATTCTAATTATTATGAATTAAATAAGAAAAAAATAATTAAAAGAAAATAGAAAAACAATTAAAAGAAATTAAAAGCATCAAAATATTAAAGCCACAGGATCTAATTACTAGTCAATTAATCCAACAGTTGCACGCGTGCTAGCTCATTTAATAAAACGGCGCATTTTGGTTCAATGGCAAGGTGAGGTCTAGTTGACTGAAGACGATGGTACTCCCTAATCATAACCATCCAATGAAAAAGTATGATCATCCTACGCTTCTTGCTACGCCACCTCACCAAACCCTAATTCAATTAAACCTTGTCCCTCAAATGCAAAGACTAGGTCAAGAAACTCATCAGATCCAACGATCCCCAGTCATCGTCTCCATTTGAACTGATCAAAAAGGGGGAAAACCAGTCATGGTGGCCGGAGAAGAGCGCCACCGTCTTCTCCGGCGAGAGCCATCAAGCTCTGCAATCAAACCTCACGAAATTCAAAGGAAATTACACCGTTCTTCTCGTCATCTCCCACTGATCATCATGCTCCATTTCATTTTTATTAATTCCTCAAGAATCTCCAAAAACGGTGATGAACAGAAAATTACTCAATTCCATAATCATCATCAAACTCAAAATTGATTACACAAAATTACTCCTCACTTATCAGGGATCAAGAATCACTAATCAATTCACCTTAATTCCCAAGAATCAGCCATGTACAAGTCTCAACAGAAAACTCATCGCATCATGAATCATCATGAAACTTCTCAATTATGATCCTAAAACGATCTATGTCATCACTACAGCCTAACCACATGCCAATTTCAGTCTAAACATGCCTAGAACTAGAGCAATGGTGAAAAATAAAAACCTGGAAAAAAGCTTGCAATTGAGGTAGTTGTAGTGTGATTCTTGGCTTCAAATGCTGCAGAAACTTCCAATGAACGATCCTGGTGCTAACTGAATCCTCAATTCCTCTTGAAACTCTCTGAATTGCAAAAACCGATTTTGAGTTTGAAGCTTCAATCTCTAACTGCCACAACTAAATTCTCCACCAATTCCTTCCAAAAAATGATCTGAACACGATTATGAACTTAAACAGGATGCATTTGGATCCTAACATGGCCCAATCATGGCCCAAATTGATGAATCCAAAATTTCCATTTCCTTCAAAGTTCAACTATGGAACTCGCGTGTACTGGCTCTGTTTCAGCTCAAACTTTGCTTCAATAGCTTGCACAATACTCCTTGGATGTGAATGGCTCAGATTGCAAGCTTGGTTTGATCTTATGGTCAAGATTTGTCATGTTACTTCAATTCTAAGTAACCTAAGCAAAGTCCATGAATTAAGCTTCAAATCCCAAATGTAAAATTGTCAATCTCTTTAAAATGTCATTTCCAATCAGAAAATGCATAAACTTGTGAAGTTTTGAACCATTGTGATTTATTTTGAATTTTTCCTTCATTAATGCCTTTTAATGATCTTTTTTCAAAATTTCTTCATACTCTTCCATATTCAATCCATATCAATGGATGTTTGGGTCATGGTTAGACTAAAAACACCATTTTGAACAACTTTCAAGTTGATCAAATCTTCATTTGAGGTGCCTAAGATAGTGAAATGGACCCATAACCAAATATGACCTGTAATTCCAAATTCCCAAAATACCCTTACCTTGCAAAGCTTGTAACTAGAGTTCTACAAATCCAATCATGGACTTCTAGTACTTTCTAGAAATCTAAGAAGACAAGGAACAACATTCATGTTGACCAAAAGTTCATAGGAATCATCCTTCTAGGGAAAAAAATGTCATGCAAGTTGGGTAACTTTCAAGCTCCACATTCACATGCCTCAGGTGGCCTGTAACTTGTCTGACTCATAACTTGAGTTCTATAAACCCTATCAAGGACTTCTAGTACTCAAATTAAAGCTAAGGTCATTATCTACAACAATCATGTTGGGGTCAAGGTGAGATGAAAATCCCATCTTGAGTTATTTGGTCTTGAAGTTAGGCACCAAACCAGGGGATTTTACACTGTCAAGCATAGCAACCCTAGCCTAGTAACTTCTACACTCTTGATCCATGATAAGTTGACCTTGGAATCATCCCTTGGACATCTCAACACATCAATCCATGATCACATGGCTCTTGAACTAGGTCTCAACCTTCTTCAAATCATCAGTTATCCTAGGGTTGACCAGATGAAACCCTAGTTGTACCAATCTTGGTAGTTGCTTCATATCTTCCACACTGACCTATCTAGGCTTCAAAATGATCTTCATACTTTTTAAGAGCTCTCTCAAGGCTCTAGGTCCAACTCTATGGCTTCAGAATCCTCTGATGACTTCCCACAACTCTCAAGTTAGGAGATGTGCACATTTGGTTTCAACCACTCCCTCTGAGAATCTTTGGCTTCTCTGGTGAGGATATCAACCCTTGGACACTTGAATAAACCTCTTGGATAGCTTCATAGTCTTGTATAGCCCTTGATTGTTGGTCATACATCTTGATCTCCTGCATACATGTCAATGAAATGCAGATGATAATGCTAATATGAATGCAATGAAACACAAGCTAGGTGAAGAAAAAGTTTGGGCAAATTTTGGGGTCCAACACAAGGAATGTAAAAGGTCTTTCCCTTTTGAAAAGAGAAATAGACCTCTTCATATGGTCAAACATAACTTGAGGAAGATCAATATTCGAATATGAATTAAGAAGTAGAAACATATCTTTTTCAATAGGGTCCACTTGATCTAAATCCTTATCCTTAGGAAATAAGTTTAAATCAGAATTTGATTCCAAGAAACATCATCAGGAAGAAGATTTGAGACCTCTGATGTATTAGATGGATCTACAAATATACGTCAAGTAGGAAGATAGTGTTCCCAAGTAAGAGTTCCTGGGATTTCTCCAATCTCTTCACAATTGATCATATTTGCAATTGCTTTATACGTTACTTTAATAGAAACACCAGTTACTCTAGAAAAAATAGCATACTCAGAATTCAGCTCAAAAATGGAGGCATTAATCCAAAACTTTTTGATAAGACTTGGATAAGTGAAACCACAGAGCATCTTAAAGTAGCCATTTCAACCTTATTTAGACACAGTCTTCTAGAAGTTGAAACCAATCTTACGCAACTCACTAAAATCCACAAACTTTTCATTGATGACAACCAGCTGATTTAAAGGAGAATTAACTGAAGAACTCATCTCAGGTTTGATTTAATCAGGACACAAACAAGAAGAAGAAGAAGAAGAAGAACTGAACAAGAATCCTACAAGAATAAGAATCTTGTCAGGAAAAAGACACAATGATGTTTCACAAGACATGGAATAGTAACAACATGTACCAAAAGAGAAAACGTCATTACCCAAAGGTTCTTTATCCAGAAGATATTTCAATTTCACTAGATGAGTTTCACCTTTATGAAAATTTAAGTATTATAAAAGTTTTGGAAAACTTTTTACTTAAATTGTTATATTAGAAGTAAAAAAATCTTCTTCTGAATCTCATAATTTGACAATTTTCAGAAGCTATCATCCATCAGAGTCTAGTAGATCTAGACTTAAATAGAGATATCATATGTCAGTCATAAGTCTCTAAGATTCTATTTAGAACTAGCACTTTATCTTGAAACAAGAGTCATGAGTGATAGATGAATATTGAATTGTCTTCTATATACAACTAACAAGCAACAACATCAACTCAAAAAGTGAGAAAATTGTTTCTATAAATATGATCGTCATCTGGCTTAATGAAATATTAAGTACAGACAAATACAACAGAGTTTCCTCTTAAATATTTCTGAAGTTCTCTTTTTAAAAATAACTTCTCTAGAAGTCTAACAGAAACTTTGTATTTATATCTATACAAATGTTTCATTGAATCAAAAGATAAACCAGAAAAGGAAAAGCATACCCATTTTTTGTTTTTCTCGGTCAAACTCGATTTAGTATTCAAACTCGACCAATAGAGTTTGAACACCGCTTTGAGTGGATTCTGATTCGATGGCTGTCTAACCGTTGATTCCATTACTCTCACCAAATTTAGTACCACCGTACTTAAATTTTGGCTATTGGTTTTTCCTCCAATAAATGTTGTAAACAACCTTATGAAAGATGAATCTGCTTCTTTCCTTAATGTCTGTAGCAGATACATTATGATACTCATATTTCTATAAGACCATACATGTAATTACAAACAGACTCTTCTTTACCTTATGTCTCTTCCTAATATCAAAATCATAAATCACTCCAGAGTATAAGTTTAGGATGAGATATGATAAGAACAAAATCTTGTTCTAAGCAGAGTCACTAATCTCATTATCTAGGATTAAATCTTTTGACTCTGAAATTATTGACAAGCTCATAACCAAATGGTGTTAGCTATCAAAAATTGACACAAAGCAAATCAAAGTATTGTCTTAGTACACCTGACTGAACTCAAAGAGAAATTGAAGACATCTCATAGAAATGTCATTTAAAACAATTTCCATGATGATCCTCAATCAAGAAGCAATGGAGCTTCCTAAGATATCACCTTAAGGAACAAACTCCATATTATCAAATATTTTGAAGCAAGATAGATTTGACATCATCTCTTACTTTTCAATACTTGATTTTTATTTCAGAGCACAAATGCTCATTTTCATCTGTATCCTACACTAATATCAGCTTCAAAAATTTAGACATTGAAGAGCATCTGATATTAGGTTCTAGTAGTGTTTCTTCTTACTTTCAGATCTGGGAAATCAGTTGAAATACAAGTATTTCAGAAGCTTCTAAAGTTACTCTTATATCAACAAATATCACAATCCATTCAGCCAGTATGGAAGTTCTTCTGACAAGAAACCTAAGTTTCTTATCATTATTCATTCCAAAGAACTTGAGCTAAATTGAGAAGGTGACATGTTTAATAGTTTTTCATCATCTAACTTCATTTCTTTCCTTTGAAGACTGCAAGACAAACTTTCATAACACAACATATTTAAGATGTAAACATCCTGAATAACTGTGATCTCGGATTTAAGTCTCAGAGCAATCTTCTCAGAATTTGTTTGAAAAGATTAGATGAACTGTAACTGTACAAGCTTCAAAAAATGATCCTCACAAATTCAAGCACGAGAATTCAAAGATTGTCCAAGCATCAGACACATCAATGATGTTGATATACTCAGAAGTGAGATAGAGCATCTACCAGAATGCAACTACCTCTAAGGATATTCAATATGTATCTTCTGAGCTCGTGAAAGAGATTTTTAAGATGATCATCTTTACACCATCAACTTCTATAGTAATACCTCTTTCAAGGATATTCTATAGACCTTCAGCAACTCTTTATCAAGACCAGTGAGTTAAAAATATGTTTAGCTTTTCCATCATTTAAATTCAGTGGAATCATCCTTTTGAATATGGTAGGAAAAGTCATATGATATTTTTCATGTGGCACTTGATTCCTTCTTGAAAAAGAATTATACTTTTCTTATTGGATCATTATCTACACCACTGTTAAGTGTTAAACACAGACCATGCTCTGATACCAATTGAAGGTGTGAAAATTACACAAGAGGGTTGAATTGTGTTTTGCATTTTCTTTTAATTTAACTTCTGATTAGAGTTTCAGAATCAGAACTGGTGTTCAGATTTTGTTTTAATTCATTGGTAGTAGATATAACAGAAGTAAACAAAATAACAGCAAAAGACACAAGATTTATCCTAGTTCCTCCCTTAACTGAGAGTACTTCAGTCCCCTTGCCTCACAAGAGATTTTTATTATAACTACTTCATGATTACAATCGCTTATGCTTCTACATAAGTCTTTTACACTTGCTCAGAAAAACTGTCTGAGACTTCCCTTGCTTAGAGCACATGTCTAAGACTTCTCTTGCTCACACCTTCTGACCGAGTCAGCTGCTCCAAAGGTCTTATGGTTGAGACTTACCCTTACTTAGAGCACATGCCTAAGACTTCTTGCTCACGCCCTCTGATCGAGCCACATGCTCTTTTGGCCATCCAGACTGAGACTTCCTAACTCAAGCATCACTTGAGACTTCCTGCTCATGCCCCTTAGACGGAGAATTTCCCTTGTTCAATCAGACTAGCTGAATAAGACTTTCACAGCTCAAGCACTTAAGCAATGAGACTTATGTGGCTTAAGCATTTTGACTTAAGACTTGTTGCTTTAATCCCAATGAGACAAGACTTTTGCTCAAGTACATAGCAAGAGACTTGATCTAAACTACTGAAGGCTCAATAGAATAGAGAACACAGTGGACATGATACAAGTATCAGAGGTACGGGAAATCACCATAACAAAGATCTAAAGCTCTTAAGATTTCTAAAATATTCAATGGTAAGAAATCTTAAGGCTTTTACAATTACAACTTACAACAGAAAATATGCATATTACAATAGAGTTGATAATTGTTTGATCTTACTACTCCTTTATCTGAAGAATCCTTGTTAAGATTCAAACTTGAATCTTCAGTCATATTTATAGCCTTTGCAGAAACTAGTTGTTGAAAATGTAACTTGATCAAGTGTCTTTGCCTTTGCACCATAGTACAAGAGACATTGAAGATGAATGCACAGCAGATTCTGAATCCAGTGTGTAACACATTTAACCTTTGAATCTTCAAGAGGTTCTGTATTGATAGAGTCGTTGAGAGCGGATATACGTAGAACATGTCAACCTTTCCTGAGCCTTACAATCTTGTAGATTCTAGCTAACAAAATAATAAGACAATACAACTTGCTTTCTGCAGTATGGACAACCACAGTTTTATCACCAACTCTGAATGGTACCAGATGCTGATATATAATTACTAAGTGTAGTAACTCGTCTGAGTGTTGAGACCTTCAGCTCAGAGTCTGCGTCAAGTCACACTAGCAATTGTTCTTCAGACTTTGCCACCAAAAGTTAGCAATGAAGCAACTCCCAAGTGTGTTCATGTAACACAGATTCTAATTATTTATGTACAATGATGTAGAATCTGCATAAATAAAGCACACATCAAATAAACCATTGTTCTTTCAATACTTTGTTATCATCAAAACTAAAAAAGAATATGTCATGAACAAATCTTGTTCTAACACATAAAAATTCAAAAAATTAAATCTTTTTTCTTAAATGTGTTAGTGTAGTTCTGCAATTGGGCACAATGTAGTGTGTTGAGGTGCGTCTAGAATTCAATTTTCGTAACTTACTAATTCTAATTCCAAAATCTGAAGCTTTTTAAGACTTGTTTCAGAAGGAATTTGTTGTGTATTTAGTTCATTCAGGTTTTAAAATTCGGGTTCTAAAATATTTAGAATTTCACCGGGGTGGGTGAATAAGTAATGAGGTGTATTGAACCATCCTCCAAAATAAACACAGTGGATCAATCAATTAGCCCCCTCTTCAGTGCTTCTCTTTGTTTAACATCCTTAGTCATTATGTGAACATTCTCTGAGGGTAGTATCATGATTCAACCTTTCCAAGTTAACATGTTGAGTTGTAAGACCTTTTGTCATGTTAGCTCTGAATTTGTCATGTTTATTGCAGATTACTATTTTGTCAAATTAGCCTGCACTTGTTAATCAGATAAAGCATGTAACACAAAAATGGTAAATCCAATATTCAAGAATCTAACACAAACAACCAAGATTCAGAATACAGAGAATATGCAAATTTAATATACATATCACGGTTAAGATCTTAGTCTGTATTTGATGTACATCACACATTCAGAAAATTAACTTAACTCCAACATTACCTACAATAAATAAAGGTATAGAATTGCCTCAACACTAAAACAATAATAAATATGTATATTACATCTGGGTCAAGCCAACCCATGATTGTTATCAGTTAGTCCAAGGCGAGGAAGACATCCATAGCTACGCTTATCGTACCCAAGATACAGAATCGATTTCATCCCTTGCTGCTTTATATAGTTCCAGCCTTTTTGCACACTGTAGTCTCCTATCCATCAATGCAGGATCTTCGTCCAACATTTGAGATAGATGTTTACCCTATACCAGGTAAAATCATACCAAGGATATATTGTAACTATGTAAGAAAAGTGCGTAATAATGTCCAAAACTTTATAAAGTATAGAATGTAAACACATTTAACAATAAACATCAAAGTAGTGGAAGATGAGCTTATATCATGAAGTTAAATTTGGCACTAACAATCATGGACATCTGAAATAAAATAATAAATAACAGACGCGGAGTGAGAGCAAGAGAAAACATACCTCTTTCTTCCCTATTTGCGTGTAGAAATGGTTAAGCAAAGATTGTTTTGCTTGTCTGACCTGACAATAAACAACAGCCTTTGGAATTGAGTTCCTGAGCGTGTCTGCCACCAATCCTATGTAAGACGAGACATTTGATCCAATTCTCCTGAAATGACCTTCTGCATATCGATCTACATTCGAGGGAGCAGGACTTCCAGCTTTCTCCACTTCCTGAGGTAGTCTCCGGAAGAAATCCACAGTGAGATACGAAGATTCCATATCTACAAGCCGGAGAGTTGTCTTCTTACTTTCTCCACGAAACCTTTCTAAAGCCTCGTTTGCTGCTGCAGCTAGTTCAGCTTGAAAAGTTGGGAATCGCTTCAGTTCCTGCTCAAACACATGTTAGTATTTCCATAAACTGTCACTTCATGAACAAGGTATGTACAGAATATACTCCTGAAAGTTACCTGAGTTTCAGCTATTGATTTTCTCACAAGTTCTTTTAAAACAAAATTAACCTACAGAAAAATCAAGAGCAGACAGCTCGCTTCTTTAACTGTCGCATGAAAATAAAAAATCAGAGAAGACAACAAGACTGCTTACAGCATCTACTGAAGCTTCAGCTGGGCCTTTAAAGTAACCAAGAGCCCCTTCAATTAGGCGCCTGTAACCTTGCTCTGGGGCAATCAAGTGAGGCTGATAACCATCTGACTCTGACACGATTTTCCTTACATTTTGGAGAGAAAGGTGATGATCAAATGGAAGCTTTCGTAATGCAGAGGGAAGCTGATTGTCAAAGACATTATATATCCTGTCACCTCCTGGCCGCCTAAAATTTAAAAGAAATTTGTGTCAACATAAAGACCTATTAACCAGTTCATCAGTGATAACAAACTTACATCCAAAACAGTTATTTCAATTTGCATCGGCTAAACTTGTTTTACCTTGTGCAGTGGGAAAAATGCATCAAAGGTTCCTTTTAGTGAAAATAGTTTTTATTCAGCAAAAGTGTAGAACAGACAGACCATTTAACATTTCAGCTAGTACACAATACTTCATCATCATGTTATAGTTTAACATTGAACAAGTCCAGACAAGGAACTAGGTAGTATAAAGAGAGGAAATATCACTATTGCGAGATAAGAGATTGCAAAACTTTAGGCATTTCAGTGATTGAAATATAATGTAAAACCATTCCCCATCCTGCTTAAGCATTTGGGTTTGTGAGTTCAAGAAATGGTATCAGAGCCTTTAAGACAACCTGCGTTTAGAGCTTCATTCTACCTATTCTTCCAATTAGAAATAATTTTCAGCACAATAATGTGAGTGAGTCTATGTATATTCACCCATACTTCGAACTGAAAGGGATCTTCTGTGAGAGCGCGTGTTAAAAATATATAATATAAACACCAACCATATGTCTTCACACTATGACTTAAGCTTTTGGGGCTGTAAGTTTAGGTTAGGACACATAGAACACATGGCAAATATTTTTCTTGGCCCTCTGCATTCAACTTCTGCAAGACAAAGCAGTGGCTGCTCCATTAGGGGAGCATGAAGGAGAACTACTACAAGTCTTATATGTTAAGAGTCCCACATTGGATGAGAGATGGCTTAAACATATATCTATAAGTGAGGGAAATCCTCACCTTACAAGCCAGTTTTGTAAGGTTGGTTTAGGCTTCACATAAATTCTAAGACTTAATTTAGTGTAGGAACAACAAAATTGTTTAACAAAATGAAGAACAGAGTTATAATCTTGAAAAAACAAATGCATCTCAAGATTTTGGCTGTGATACCATCAAAATCCATGCCAAAGCATATGAAATTTCTATTTTTAACAGATGATCTTATATTCCATGTTACAGCTTCACAGTTTGTGTTTACATCCCCTATCTGACCTTGATAAGACATAGCATTGTCCAGTTTGAGAAAATGGCAAAATAGTAGAAAACAATAGAAGATATTTACCCTCCATCTAAATGCTCCTTGAATATTCTTTCAAATGCTCGGCAAAGTTCTAGGATAGTGTATAGTTGAGCCTGAAACAGATGGTTACGTTCAGCAAATATTCCACAACACATCAGAATAAGAACCTTACTCTTAAAAAGAAATCATCAAAATTACAAGCCACCAACCCCAGCATCAAGAGCAATGGGTCTCCCAAGATGATCCATCTCTGATTCAAGTTCCTCAATGCTTTTGTTTATTAAAGAAGTTATACTAGGTATCCTTGCCCTAATTACCGACTCCAAGTGCTACAAAAATAAGCGCACGTGGTTATGATAATCCATCTCATAAAAGATTAAACAAGAACACACTTGAGAAGGAAACCTTGGAGAGCAGCTTTGCAAGGTATTCTGAACCCATTTTATTGGCCAAGTGCCCATAATCAGGACTGGTTGCAAAATATTCACGCTCCTTGCGTCTAGCAACAATCATATCAACATTTTTATTGATGTCTGCCTGAGACCGATTTACTATGCCAACCCAGGGATGTTGCAGATGGTAAGATCTTCCCTCCAGGACCTTGAGGGAATAAAAGTGGATAAGATGAACAAATAAGTTACATGATTTTACAGGCGTATTTCAAATCTGAACATTAAAGGGATAGGAATCAACACAAACAAGAGGAGAAGAAAAATTACATCCAAAGCATTAGTTCCTTTGTCCATCAAATCTAGCTTTGTCAACACTCCAAATGTCCTTTCACCTAGAGTGGTCATTAGACCAGAATTTAAGGCCAAAACTATGAACCAGCAAATAAATTATTGGCCATTCAGAAAAGCATTAAACAAAGTACCTGTGGGATCAACTTCTTTGGCAAGTTTAATAGCATCAGAAGTTGCTATGTCTTGATTGGCTGGAGATATTGCTAGAATGATGGAATTAGGCTGTTGAGAATAAAGCAATCGAAAAAAGAAAATATTTAACCCTTGGGGTGAACCACGTATAGTAATAATGGAATTAGGATGCTTAGAATAAATCAAACATGAACCTTTGGGGTACACCCCATATAGTAATTTTTTTAAATATCAATAAGGAAACCAAAAAGCTTATCTATCATCAATAGAAATATAGAGAAAGGAACGTTAATTAAAAATAGATTGTTCAAGCTGTTAGCCTACAAGCTATATGAAAAAGAAAATGAAGTAATATATCACTACAAAAGAAATGTGCTCGTCTATGAAAAAAAAATCATATAATATTTCATTAAAAAGAAAGGCAACTGAGCAAAATCCAAGAGGTTGTGATAGGAATGAAGCAGTACCCTGAAAAGCATCAAAATATCACAAACAAACTACTGATTCTAAAGATCTAAAAGAAATGAGAAAGTTAACAACCAGATTAATTTTACCCATTCAATCATGTCAAACAAAATAGGTTTATCATGCTTTCACAACTTCAGGTGCATATTAGGTCTTCTTTACATAATCACTAGACCAAAAATTCAGATCCATCAGCATATGTAGATGTACATAACATGGTGTCAAGCCTAGACAAAGGCCCGTAATGGATCATAGCAGTTGACCTGAAAACGCTATAACGGATAGTGGAGTGGCAACTATATAATTCTGAAGGACACTGCAAATAATATAAGTCGCACACATAAAAGTACTCATTCGTAAATATATTTAAAAGTCCTAGCTTAATCTAAAGGAATAACTACTAACAAAGTCAATACCACAAATCATGAAATTGCAGCTGGAAAATGCATAGAGGTGTCAGAGAAGGGCAGACAAAGGGGTGCGAAACAGAGGAGCAAAGTAAGATAAAACACCTGTATAAATGGAAGGGGCATTGCAAAACAGATGCGTGTCTGTTGGAAACTATGGAAAACGGCTATAAAATATGTGATTTACTGGCAGTTGGAACCAAGGTTTTTTTAAAATTGAGAGGGGATAGCCTTAACAATCTTTTTAGGCACAGTCTCAGCCACTTTTGAGGATTGTGTCCTTTTGACATCCTATGGTATACCTTCCTTGATTTCTAAATAACAATATTTTGCATCTTAAATTTCAAAAAAATTATGTTGAATTTATAATGAAAATAATATATGTTATTCAAAATTGATTCTTAAGCTTTATCTGGGGAATTTTGACCAGACATTTACTTCACAATATGCACAAGGGACAACATTGTATCACATCATGAAGTAAAAATCATAGCAGCTGATAGCTGCTCCGTCACAGAACAGAATAAATTCAATACAGGCACTATTCACTGCTGCTGCCTACTCTGGTACATGAAATTTAAGGTCAGGGCAAGCTTCTAAGTTCAAAAAGTGTTAAAATCCAAAGTTCTATAACCCAATTGAGATAAAAAGACAAGCAAGCTGATTACAATTGCACAAATATATATATAATTTATATTGAAGAAGTTATTTAACCTTCTCAACATAAGATCGGACCATAGTTTCAATGTCTTGAACAATACTCTCAGACTGTCCCTCTGAAAAAGAGATGAATATTTAGCGTCGAAAACCATCATTTCATCCAATTAATTGACTTTTAGCAATTAAATACAAATCATACCTACAGCCACTTTAGTCAGACCGGGTAAATCAATCAAGGTTAGGTTGACAACTGCTCAAAAAAAAACAAAAAGAAGAAGCTTTAGGTCACAGCTGTTTTAGTCTCATTAGTTGCCATATAATACTGCAAAGGAATACATGCCTGAAGACACTTAGTAATTATAAAATTATATCAACCACAAAATAATGAATTGTTCTGTTCCGCAACCTCCAAAATAGATAAATAGCTGCAATGATGCTGACTTGTAAAATCTTATACGTTTTGTAGTTATTTGAAGTTTACAAAACTAGTAGCTCTCATTTCAATAGTTTTTAAGTAAAAAGAAGTTGAAAATAAATTGACTACAAATATGGTCTAAAGATAACCAGGTTTTGCTATCAAATGCTGATATTTGAGTATAAGTCAAAAGGAAGTAAAAGAGAGAAAGACTCTTGACAAGAAAATATATGTTTGATAATTTGATGGGATATATATACAATACACTAATCTAACGCAACCATTTTGATCCTATTTCTATCAATAATTAGGCCAAGTACTTCTAGTACTAAATACAAATACTACAATGTCCCCAATAATATTCAAACATAAGACAATAGTAAAGTTATTTGAAAACAAAATTTAGAAAAGCTAAATATATGTAAAACTAGTTCAAATCTATACTATGTGATCAACTTAAATTTACACAACAGACTCTCTTGCTTTAAAATCTCACAAAAAAAGGAGGCTATAACAGATGAAACGCACCATTCGGGGAATAGATACTGAGATGAATAGGAATAGGAGATATTTGTTTTGTCTTCCCTGTTACTCGATCAGTTTCATCCTGAATTTCCTGGCGGACCAAGGCTGCAATGGGAAAACCAGATTGTAGTGAACAGTATGTATATATTTTGATGCAGAAACATACAAAAGGTCAACTGAATACGAAATCCTAAAAATGGTAAACTAATAGGCAGTGTAATAGTTATCACATGATAAATTGCTAGCTAGTGACGAGGTGTTGGCACTTGAGATGTGTTTAGAGACAAATTGACTAGAACCCCTAAAAAATCAAACTTATTGGACATACTAAATTGAATTTTGATCATTATAATAGTAGGAATAGAATACACTAAAAAAGCCATAACAGGCATATAATATAAACCCGAACACAAGGGTTCGGGTGGCAGAAGAACGACCTAATCATTGACATTAAAAGAATAGCATCAATGTCAAAATGTCAAATAGATAATGCCCAATAAAGTTGACACAAGAAGAACACAACAAGAACAGTAGTTAAATAGTTTGGTTTTGTGCGAGAACCAGCTACATTCAAATTTAGCCACTATAAACACAGAATATAGTAACACGCATGAATAAATCTAGGCAACCACCAGAAAATAGAAGCTGTCCTATGATTAGTTAAAACAGATAATTTCCCAGTGCATGTATGGAGGGTTACTGTCATACCAAAATCAGTGTACTTTCTCCTTGGCTGATGAAGAAACTCGGCATACTCTTGTGTCCCACTTTCCGTCTTATGCAACTGCAACACCAATGGACGCCTTGTCACAATCCCTACAATTCATTCGCACCAAAAAACAAACATGGGCTAAACCATAATTACTAATTTGAGGAAAAATGAGAAAAAAGTCAAAGAAAATGAAAAACAATTATTAAAAGTCAAACCTGATCCTCTAGGCAGAAAGTCACGACCAACAATGCTTTCCAAAACTGAAGACTTACCTGAACTCTGCTCAAGTTTCAAAAGAAATTAAGAAAGAAAAAGAGATTTAGACAACCCAGTACACAAAAATGGGAGGAAAAAAAACATTCCCTAAAATTGGATATTTTTTCTACAACCCCAGGCCCAACAAACAAAATTTCAAGAATTATATGGCTGAAAAACCGAAAAAACTCCAACCCGCAACTAAGAACCAAATAACGAAAAATATAATTGCTAAAAAAATGCAATAATAAACTTAAAATTTTCTCAAACTCTACTAAAATATTCTCATGCCCATGCCAATTTTTTAAAACAATCTCGAGCTCTAACCCGAACAATTTTCTTGAGATCTACTCTACTCAAAAGACAATGAGACGTAAAATGTTCAGAACTACACCAGTAGTCACATTAGATAAACTTTAAGTCACGTGAGGACTCTAAGTAGCTACTCTCACAATTTATTCTCCTAACTTGAGATCAACTTCTGCAGCTCAATTTTTCCAAAAGATGTACCGTTTAGTTTCTATAAACTTGTAAGAAAGTTAAGAAACACACTTCCATAGTCAAAAAACCATTATGGCCTAGACGCTAATCATGAACAAGTAGGAAAAAAAAATAAAATAACACAGAAAATAAAATTATTCAGACCCCCACCCACCCAGAAAACAAAAAAGGAAAAGCAATCCAAAACTAAAGTCAGCTCCAATTTCACAAAAAATTGTTATATACTCTGTAGCACCAACACCTCTAAAAGAATGTGTGTTAGGGTCCGTTTGGTTCAACGGAAGGGAGGGGGATTTTAATAAAGGGGAGGAGAGGGAGGGGAGGTGAGGGGATGTATTTTAATTAAATGTATTTTTGGTTTATAAGAGGGGGATGGGAGAGAGAAGTTTTATTCAAATATATGTTTGGTTTCCGGGGGAGGGGAGGGGTTTTAAAACTAATTTATCTTTTTACCCTTAAAATATTATAACAATCATGCTAAATAAATTTTAAAAAAAAGTATTCATAAAAAACGTAGATAATTAAACACAAAATATTTAACATTTAAAATACTCTAAAATATCTTGATGATCAATGATCCATTTAATCCTATAATATATTTATAAGATTAAATTCTACATAATATATAACTCATACTACAATTATATATTGATATGTAATATAATACAACAAATTATAAAATAATTAAGTTATTACAAGCAAAATATTAAATAAAAATGAATAGAATAAAACACATAGAAAAAAAAGTTGAATCATAATAATAAAAATAATGGAGTTGCCATTAAACAAATGAAAGAATTATAATAAGGTGACAAAATTTAAGGTATAATATTAATAAAGACAATTACAAAATTTATTAAATAAAAGTGAGGATAATTTTGTCAATATAATAAAAATACATTATCATAACTCCTCTCTCCCCTCCCCTCCGAAAACCCCCAATTCGGAGGAACGAAAAATTGCTGCAGGAGGGATTCTGATTACCCCCAATCCCCTCCCCTCCCCTTATAAAAAATTGAACGAAACACATCTATTTTAAAATATTCCCTCCTCTCTCCTCCAAAACCCCCAACCAAACAGACTCTTAGTATCAAACACCAACACCAACATGACACCGGCACTTGTATTTATGTTCAAGTTATTCGTTTTTTAAATTATTACCGGTATTGAAGTGTCAAGTGTATCGTGTCCGTGTCTCTTAGCGTGTGCTTCATAGGTTATATATTCTTTAACTCCTATAAAGTTCGTAATTTTTCAAGATTAGTTCAAAATTAGTTTTAATTTTCTTTTACAGGACTAAATTTTTAGCCTCACTTAAAATAGCAAGTAAGTAATTTATAAGCACTAAAAACATATTTAACCAAAAAAATAAATACAAAACAAGAAAGTCATCATCACATCAAGTAAAATAAACACATGATACAAAAAATAGAGGTTAAACTTGAAAGCATTGAAATATTGAGGTTTAAAAAAATCTAAGAACAAGAAAAATTGAAAAAATGAAATGAAACAGAAGAACAAGAGAACCTGTCCGCCAACAACAGCAACAGTAGGAAGAGCTTCCCATAGAGAAGAGAATGAGCTGTCATCATCACCGCCATAGTCACCAAGCACAGTACAGGCTCTCTGGATTCTGTTCACCAACCCAATCAAGCTCTCCATAGTTGTCATTTTGTGTAAAATAAAACCCTAGATTCTTAGAATTGAGTAGATGAAAACGACGACGTAGAACGCGAACTACAAACCAAGCGAATCAATTTGTGAGAAAGGTCAATGGTAGTAAACGATTGAAGTGGGGAGTGAAGAGCAGAGAGGGCGATTATACGCAGCGTTTTGATGCTTTTTTCGCTTTAACGAAAGGATATTTGAAATTTTGAAATTCGAGGTGGGACCAGTGATTTTGTTGGCGGGGTCCACGTTGGTTTTGTTCTTTTCGCGGTTTTGTTTTAAACGTTCGATTGTGATTGAGACCGTCGTGAGGTCCAACGGATAGATATTGAGGTGTGGTGTTTTTTGGTCATATCAAACATGTGTTTATAGCAATATTAATGAGAAAATTGTGAAATTATTTTTTTAGCTAACCAAGTTTTTCAAAAAGAATACCAGGACTTAAAATATTTTCTAAAGGACTCAAAATATTTACTAAAGTGGCATTCGTGATGTATACGCTATTGTATATCGCTGAATCATATAAGCCACAACTAATTCGCCATATCATATGGTGTATGAGGCAAAAAAAAATTCAAATTTTATTTTAAAAAGATTCGCCATATCATTTGGCGAATCAGTTATATGTGTAATTTCTTTTTTTTACTTTTTTTTTTAATTTTTGTTTTTAACTTTGTTTTATTTATAATTTTAGTTTTATAAAATAATAAAAATTAGTTTAAAATAAATTATATTAGTTTAGAATAAATATAATTTTAATTTTTTAATATTTGATATATTTGTTTAAATTTTAAAACATAATAAATATATAATTCGTATATAACTTTTAAACATAATAAATATAAATAAGTTTAAATTTTAAAACATAATACATATATAATTAACATATAATTTTAAAACATATTAAATATATAAGTAATATATAATTTAAAACGTAATAAATACCAAATTGTAGGTCACCTTTGAATTTGGATATTTTAAAACCCTACGTTGTTAAATTTTGGTATTTGTTGAAAAAAATATATAAATTTTGTAAAGGTATTTAAGGCATATCATATGGCGTCCGTACTATTTTATTTTTCTATAAATACGACTGCACACGCATATATTTTTTCACAACAATTTATACCAAAAGACTAAAGTCTTAATAATTTTGAGTGGAGTCTAAAATGTCTGAATTTATAAATTAACGTTCTTCGTCGTCGTCGTCATCGGAGAAACCGTTTCCAACATTTCCTCTAATGAAAAGAAATGCCCTAGTTTATTTTTCAGCAACAAAGCCTCCGATGAAGGTGCTATTGTGGAATACGCAGGCGTTGGAGCATTTGCATAGGGAACTGAACCGCTGGCTAGAAGGAGATATTGATGTAGGTGAAAAGATTAGAAAAATTGAGAGGTTGGTCGAGGAGTCAGGGAGAAACGGAGTTACTCGTGAATGGAGAAAAGTGGAAAATGATGTCGGTGTCCTTGTGATGATGTTAACACCAAAGATAACGTTGATGGTTGTGATATCGTAGACACCTTGATGCATTATTCTATTTTATGTCAGTTTGTTGTTGTTATTTTCATAATGTTGTTGTGAAATTAAGTTATGTTTGTTTAATTTATGTTGCTTGCTAATTGTAATCGGTTATGTATGCTTTAAATAGAATGAAATTTTTTGTTGATTTAAAGGGACACGGTTACATTAGACACTATGATCTTGTGCTTGATCCTACGTTAGGACATCTTGTACGATTGTGTCCTGGTTGCCGACACAGACTGCATAATCTTACCATCTTGTTTGCGGTATCCATCTTCGTTCGAATGCGCGTGCTGTTAGGGCAACCCTTTTTCTTTCTTCGCATCAAATCATTATGCCATACAATTTCGCCTTCGTATTGAGGCTTATTTGTCCTCCTTTGCCACTATCTGAAAGCTACATGTGTAGACATTGCATAGACTTATCACTTCGTGAACTGCAGAAATAAAGTTGGTTGGGTCCTGGCGCGCCTTCGGACATGCTGCTATAACATGAGAGCAAGGCATACGAAATGCCTGAAACTTCCCACAGTCACACCAACTCCTATCCAGTTCAACCCGGTAACATCCCCTGGGCCTTCCTTCGTTGTGATCAATTGACTCGGCAACACTGAACCAACCTTTATTACAGTCAAAGATTGTGACCACATGTGTGTTGGCTTTGGCAGCTTCGTATTTCATTAATGTTGTTGAACTATTACTGTACAGCTGACCAGATTGTAATACTGAACCCCGCTTTGTACGTCTGTTATCAAAGAGTGCGTCTAGCCTAAAATATGTTGCCTTTACCAAGGCAGTTATCGATAGGTTTCAGATTCCCTTGAAAACAGAATTCATTGATTCAACGAGATTATTTGTCATGTGGCCCCATCGCACCCCATTGTCGTATGCCCGTGTCCATTTCTCTTTATCAATATTATCAATCCATCTTAATGCATTTGTGTTTGTTAGTCTGATCTCGTCACGGTAGTGTTTGAATGTGGGATCTGTTAGTGCATATCTTGCGTTCACAACCTTCTTCCTTAGTGTTTTGTCTTTGATTTCCCACATGAAATTTTGGTCAATATGTCTTATGCAATACACATGGGTCAATGGAGGATCCTGTCAACCGTTATCAAGGTTATTGTATGCACTCTCGATTGATGGGTGTCTATCAAAGATCAAACATAAGTTAGGTTGGGGAGAAACGTAATAGTAGAGATTTTTTAAGAAAAAACTCCAACCCCCAGCAGTCTCCCCTTCAACTATAGCGAAGGCTATTGGAAAAATGTTGTTGTTCCCGTCATGTGCCACAGCCATGAATAGTGTGCCCTTATATTTCCCGTATAACCATGTGCCATCAACTTGAATTATAGGTTTACGATATGCAAAGCCTTTGATGCGTGGTTCAAATGCCTAAAAGAGTCTGTGAAAAATTCAATTTCCACCAACGCAAGTCCCGTCTGGTGTATACGCTGACATTGTCTCCAATATGGCAACAGTCCCTGGAGAGTATTGTTTAAGAGCCACCAAGAATTTTGGAAGTTCCTTGTAAGACTCCTCCCAATTTCCAAACACCCTTTCAACCACTTTAGTTCTAGCTATCCATGCTTTCTGGTATGAAGGAGTGTAATTGTACCTTTGAACAATATGTGAAATTATGGTACTCACCTTCAAAGACGGGTTGTCGCTAATGACCGATAGAATCTCATCGCAAATCAATTGAGAGTTAAGCTTGCGATGGTCCTGCATCGGATTCGAGATTATACAAGTGTGGGCTAGACCCATTGACCCTATCTTCCATGAATCACTTCTCTTCCTGAAAGACGCTGTTAATCGGAACAGACACACCTTGTTACTAAAATAGATCGTATATCGAGTCGGATTTTCTCGATCGAATCTATAATCTGCTGATAAGTCCATGTGATATTGTTTAATTGCTCAGACACAATCTTCTTTTGTACAAAACTCATCACCCTCTTTTAATAGTCCTTCTGTTGCGTAGTTCAGGTTGTAAAAAACATCTGTTGAGGGTTCATCGTCACCTAAGTCGAGAGTTGTCATGTGTTGAGATGGGCAATAAACATGACCGGGTGGAACCCCCTCTTCCTCATTGTTCACCATGTCATCAACGGTGACTTCAGCTGCTTCTTCTTCTTCATCAATGACATTGACTTCAGCGTGTTCCTCATCAGATTCGTAAAAAACTTGAGAAGAATCAAGTTGTTGAGACAGTTGTTGTTGTTGTAACATAACATATAGCACGATATCTGAGAAACCGGAATACTCATGACTGCGGAACATGCTACGCACATCTTTATCGTCTCGAATCTTTAATGGGAAAATTTGCATTCATTGTGCCCGCCAAAGAACACTAAATTTTTGTATATTATTCGGCCAACTAGACCACATTGCAGTTTTTTTTCTAATCTTGACTTCAAGTGTAAAAAATTTGACCTTCTGTCAATCAAAAATCTCGTAACATCAGTATTTCTGAAATTGTAACCGGCTATGTTACATTCAAAAACATCACTGTTTAGATGTGCACTAATCATGTATTGTGATGTTTAAGACATAGCTAATATTTTAGTAAAATTGTGTTTGAAGGGATTGTTTTACTAATTAATATGATAATAATTCAGATCTCTTTGTTGTATTAATAGCAATAAGTGAGCTGCATGACAAAATAAAACCTTGCGTGCCTACAAAGTGAGCTACATGACAAGACAACCCTCTGCGTGCCTACAAAGTGAGCTGCATGACAAGATAACACTCTGCATGCCTAAAACGTGAGCTGCATGACAAGACAACACTCTTCGTGCCTAAAACGTGAGCTGCATGACAAGACAACACTTTGGCTACCATCTGCACTCTGGCTACAGTAACCGAGAGCATTCTGCATGCCTACCGTCTACATTATGATTGCATACCGTCTACACTCTGATTCCCTGCATGCCTAACGTCTACACTCTAATTTTATGCAAGCCTATGAGATTCTTACTAATAAATATATACACATGGCTACAGTAACCGTCTGCACTTTACATGCATGACAACACCACAACATGCATTTCCAAGACAAGACTAAACCAAGTTCAAAATGTTTTCTGATTTGTTATATTTTATCTAATGTAACTCTAGCTCAAAATTTTTTCTTAATTAATTAAATAATTAATGTATTTAATATATATATATATATATGTTGCGGTGAAAATTGGATATCAAGCTATTAAATTAACTTGAATCTTAATTCTTTTACAATCGAACTTTATTTTATCCAAAGGAAAGGTCTAAAGAGAGAAAACCCTTTTTCGCGATGTAACGACAACGCTTTAAGAGATTCGGGGATCGGGGGTTGGTTATACCTAGGGAAGGTGTTAGCACCCTAAATATCTGTAGTACTCTACAGGAACCTTTTGTTTGATTGCTTGCTAAGTTTGTGAAAATGTACTGTGGATTGGGAAAAGATATGAGTTGAAACCTAAAGTTATATACACTAAGTTTGCTCGCAAAGACGTTGCATCTTCTACCTACGTATCCTGACTAGGATAGAATCAGAGCAATCGTAGTTCACCTCACAAGGGATAAAGAACACTTGATTATGATCAAGGTTCCGGGGGGGGACAAACATTACAATGTTTGTGTGGAGTTTGACAAAACTCCCTAATCTAAGTTGTAATATTCAAAAAGGGAAGTAAGAAATCATGACGATGATTCTTACACAGAGTTGACGAACTCTTTCCTAGGGTTCTAGTTGAAGAACACTCCTAGTACAGGTGGGTCTTTTTGACTTAAAGCAAAGTCTAAGGGTTTCTAGACTAAGGTTAAAATGACTTAACAAAGTCGAGGGAATGGGTGAATGAATTATCCATAACATAAGAGTTAAACGGACAGACTTTCCTTTGGAAGTATACAGGGGAGGCAATTGGATGAAAGCTAACAAGCCTCATCACTTGGGGAAAGAAAAATAAAAGGGAAAGGTAACAACATAAGAAAACATTTTCATGGTAATAACCAATTAAACAAACATGTGAAATGATAAGGATGAAAGCACATTGATAATAATCAACACAGATGAAAATAACGAGAACTATAACGGCAGATCGCATTAAAACACAGTCGACAAGTGGGACGAAGTAAACATAGTTATAACTCAAAATGAAAATCCTAGTATGTTAACTAACATGTAGGGACATGAGTACAAACAAATTTCACAAACAAATCCAAGTGGAACCACATAAAAATTCATCTGCAAATGCGTAAACGGACGCGAAACGCACTTAACTTGCACCCAGTCAAAAGAGGTGAAAAACTTGTTAAACATGAAAATAAAAAATATGATATGAAAGTAAACATTAAGAGGAACATAATGAAAAAAGAACGGGTGAAAAACAATTAAAATCGAGAGAGTCATGAATTTTCAAAGTTTGAATGAAAAAATAGAAAAAATGCCAAAAGAGTTGCCCTCCTCAGGGGTCGAACTCAGAATCATGGCTTGAATGGGGCACTTGGCATAAGTTGCTTACCACTGGGGTGGCTATACATCCGTTTGTATAAGCCACCCCTTTAATTAATAAGGGTAACTCACTTGAATTTATGGACAAAAACAAACACACTTAAAATGATTTACGTTTTCGATTGTAACGTTCCCGTTTCTTATCCAAATGAGACAAACTTTATATGCAACTGGCCTAGAAAAACATGAGGATCATGATGGTGTGGTTACTTTTATGAAATTCCTTTTCTTTTGAAAAATTCGATAGCAGCTGCATTTTGATGTTATGAGATGCATTTTGACATGAAGCACTCAATCTAACCATTTTCAAATCAAACCAAAAGTGCACAGAGATCATATAAATGATGTAGAATGATTCTAACGTTTCAATTGTGCTCAATGTTAACAGATTACAAAAGTGTCATGGTAAATGCAATGTTTTTGGCAAAAATGCATATTGAAGTGAATAGCTCATGACAGTCTGTTTTGAGGCCAAAGAAATATGTAAACATCTTCCAAATGATCAATGTGAAGTTTTCAAAAGGTGGTTTTTGTGAAAATCAAACTCATGCAAAAAATAGCATATGAGTTGCTTGAATGAATTTGATGTGTTTATGGCAAACATGTGAATCCATTTTTATGCACAGTCAAGCCAAAGTGAATACATAGGCACTTCTCAAATATGAATTTAAACATGTTCAAGTAATAAAAACTGACTTTCCATAGCTTATGCCAAAAAATGATTTCCAGCATGTTATGATTTTTCTTGATAGCAAATGAAAAGCAAACACAGTCCAAACACACATAAATGTTCTCTTACATCCAAGGCATGATGATGATGTTCTGTACTTCAAGGCACAAAACACAAGATGGAATTTGGTGTTTTGCAATGATGAATTGCCAACAGTCTAAGTTTTAATGACAGGTCAAGGTGAGGTGAAACAAATCATACAAAAGCAATGTAAACAGATGTAATAACACCAAGTCAATACTAAACCTGTTCCAAGCATCTCATCTAAAACAAACAGCATAGTCAACATTAACTTCTAGACTTGACAAAGGTCAAGCCTGCCAAGCTACCAAAACCAAGTCCCCATGACAGTTGTGGTCATCATAAAAAGGGACCATATCATGATAGTGCCTACCACTAACCAAAGGATAAAAAATGAGTCAGCTGCAACTCACAAATCTAGGACACAACCCCTACACATGATCCTCCATAACAGCTAACAAACAAGATTAAAAATGTCCTCACAGTAGAACAATGTCTTATTACAACAACAGCCCCATGATCGAAAACCCAAATGCAATAGGCTGAGAGTTTCCCACCTCCAAATTGGCATTCTCCTGTTAAAATATAAATTGGCAACATGCCTATTGTCCTCACAAGTTCCACAACTATGCCTCTTAAAAGTGATCAAAGGGTGGTTTGGAAAATAGACACACCAACAACCCTCATCATATCAGTTCAGTTTCTAAAAACATGTCAGGCTCACATGATTCATGAACAAATTACAACAGGCAAGACTGAGTTGCCTAACTCAGGCCTTAAGGGCAGCCTTGGATTAAGCCAAGCTACAACAAAACTTCCTTGAGAACATCAGTCACAGGCTTAAAGGCAAAACAGCTACACTACACCTAAACTGAAACTGGCCTCCAATCTTAACAACAGTTAAGCAAACTGCTCAGCTACTAGGCCTAAGTCTAGGTTCCAAACAGATAACTGATACTCTCACCAGCTCAAAGCAGAATTCTAACATGAACAAGCAACACACACATCTTTGAATCTAAACCTCCCAAACTTGACCTTTCTACAGTCTGTGATGAGATGATTACTGAATTAAGTTGGAAGGAATAGATGAAAGGCAACAATCCTCTTCATAATTTAAAAAAAAACAAATTGCTTAAGAACAGTGCAACACAAAGTTGGCAATGCAACAAGACACGATGGTTCAAAGTTTAGCAAACTACTAGGCTTGGTCCAATAGTCCAGTTTTGGCATAGTAATGTACTAATGAATTTTAAGCTCAACAGCTCTTAATAAGAAATTCCATATGTGTTGTGCTTACAAACAATAAATCAATCATTTTGACATGGTTAGAATAGCATTGGTTGCAAATGAAATGGCTAGGTGAGCTCTAATGATGCATGTAATTGTGAAAAGCAACATAACAAATAGAAACAGGTTATACTAATCACCTGCACATATCATAATCAAGCAACTATTTATGACTCAACTCACAAATTAATCACATCACCTTCAAAACAAAATCTTGGCATATGATATGAAAATGTCACTTTTCAATATCACCACAAACTCAAAAAATGCAAAACATGGAAAATGATGCAAGAGGCAATATTTATAAGCTACATACCTTTAGTAGACTTTGTTGAATCAAGCTAGAATAGCCAAGAAACCCAGAGAACTTCAAACTACTTCCTTGCCTTGAGTTCTTTCTTCACTTTTAAGCAAAATGCAACTGTGATGCCAAATAAGGAAATATGAACCTCCAATGATTTCTAGCACTTTGAACAGTTGAGAAACATCATATGAGAGGTGTTAGGATGATTGAAATGCCAAGAAAATATATGGAACAAGATATGGCAAGTTTTGTAGCTTTTGGTCAAAGTAGTGTGGTGATGAAATTGACTTTTTGATTTGTGAAGTTTTTGGGTGGTTCAAAGGTCTAGACACTTTCTATACCATATTTAGAGAGTGTTTGGATGGTTGTTGGGGTGTTGGAAGGTATGGAAATGGGTATGGCAGCCCTGGTAGCAAGACAGCTTTTTGGTGATTTTTTGTGAAAAGTGAGATTTGTGATTTTGAAGCAAGAAATGGAAATAGCAAGGACAGAGGTTTTCTTCTGTTTTTTTTTGTTGTTGATGATGGAAATGAAGTGAGGAAGGCCTCCTTTTATAGGCAAGTGAGAGTGAGGGGCTGGTTTGGAGCTTTCTTCACCTTGAAGAAAAGTTTGGATATTTTTGGAAGAAACCTCCCTTGGAGGGTTTTCTCTTGGCTGAAGATCTAAGCCTCAAAGGTCAAGCAAAATGATGATTTTCAGAGGTTAATAGCAGGCTAGAAGTGTGGGAGTGAGGCTGGTTCAGAATAGGTTTGACACCTCATGCTTGTTTTAATGTTTTAAAAATGCAAGTTGCAAGGCAACTTGCAAGCCACTTGCAATTTTGGCTAAATCCTCAAACTTCTGCATTTCCTTGGTTCTTTCATGCTAAAAACATTCTACATATCAGATACAACAAGTTTCATAAGCTGAGATTGGCCAACTTTGATGAAAGAATGCATTTTGAAACTTGGCCAATGTGGGACTAAAGTGAAAAACCACCAACTTGCCATGACCATAACTTTCAGCTCACAAATCATTTTGGGATGTGCTAGTACTTTTTAGAAAGCCCTCACATAGCTCTAAAACATTCATGTTTTCATGAGTTTCAATTTCCTAAAGGAACTTGGCCAAAAATCCCTCCAAAGTTGCTAAAAAATGAGCTTAAAAATGAAATTTTCCTAAGTTTTTCCCCCTCTTGAAATGAATTTGATCATAACTCAAAATCTATGCATTTTCTGATCATGGAACACTTAGGTAGTTTTGTAGGACTTGTCAAGAGCTTCCAAATGAACATTGAACCAACTCTATTGGATATGTGGTTAAAGAGTTATGGTTTAGCCCTTTTCAAAACCCTAATTTCCTGATTTTTTTATTACTCCTTCATCCTTGACCCAATGGTCATGAAAATTGATATGCAAGTCCAATATGTCATAAGGAAAAACTTTGTTTCACAACTTGAAGTCCAATTCATAAAATTTGGAGAGTTGACTTTTCGGTCAACCGTACGATTGATCGGTGATTACCGAGTCGCCTGTTGACATTCTGAGCCTCCTGAGACTTTGAAACTTCTTGGATGAACTTTATTAAGCTATATGAACTTCATGAATCACAATACCACCATTTAAACATGTTCCAACATCAAAGTCAAACTACAGTTGAGTTTTACTAGTCCAAAACCCTAATCGGGTGCTTTGAAATGTACTGCTCTGAATTCTGGGGTAACAACCTCACATTGGCTTCTCAATTGACATTATGTAATTCTCTTGACCTTGTTTCCTATTTGAATGAGCCCAAAACATTGACTAATCACAAACCCTGAAGTTTCGATTTTGACTGTACGAAACCCTGATGCATCTGCAATTTGACAAAGACAGACTTGCACTGGGTTAAGGTTAGAAAATTCATGAGTATGCTCCTAAAATGATAATGAGAATCTAAGGGGTCAAAATTTGGGGTGCAACAGTTGCCCCTATTTAAATATCTTCACTAGATGGAACTGAGGGATGATGATCCTCGTAGAATCGCAGTGAAAGGTATTTAAATATAGAAAACCGAAAATTTTGTCCCTTAGATCCGATGATATGCAAAAGGACAGGTCATGATATGTCATGAATCCTAAATGATGCTTTATGATGCTTGGATGCAAGACATATGCAGCCGATAGAAAAACCAAACAACGAGTAACTACTCGCAGGGACCTGGCATTGTGGATCCGACACTGGGGAATACCGAGGTATAACAATCAATAGTTCAAACATGACTAGTGATGACGGAGAGAAAAATGAGGGTGCGCAAAGTCTAACGAAGATGACAATCTTACTGGGAAAACAAACACTTCACCGGGGAACAAGGTAGATTTCTACCAGAGACCCGAGCGACTTTCTACTGGGGAATTTACAACATGAACCTCACTGGGGATGATCAGATGAGGAACTTCCTATAGTGAAGAGTTCAAACGGGATCTTCAGGAATGGACTAGAAACAAAGACAAAACACAATGGGAAATACTAGTGACGACTAGATCTCCGAGACTCGTCCGGGGGAAAGGTTTTACTGGGGATAATGATGTCACCTAGTTTTAACAGCTGGCTCAGGCAGTGCTAGTAACTACTAGACTTCCTGGAGGTAACGGTAACGACCAACCTGAGATAACAACAAATGAAATTTCAAATCCAATCGGTAATACAGGACTTCGACTGGGGAAATTGGTGACGACCAAATTTCAAGCAATGCCAGTAACTACTGGACTTAAAGGAGATTGGTAACAACCACGTCAGGGTACCAATGACGATTGGTTTTCACGAAATGCCAGTTACGATTGGAATTCGGAAGAAATACATGGTGAAGACCAAATCAGGGCATACCAACACATGTGGTTACGAGAATGCTAGCAAGCTGCTAGGCTTTAGCTGGGGAGGTTGGTAACGACCAAACCAGAAAATACCAATAACGATTGGATTCCAAGTGATGCCAGTTACGACTGGACTTCATGGGGAAGGTTGGTAACGACCAACAAGATACCAATGACAATTGGGTTTCGAACATCTGCCAGTTACGACTGGGGAATTTAACGGAAATCAATTAGTAACGACTAGATTTCACAGGGGATTTGCTAGTGACGACTAGACTTCAGAGGGAAAGGTTGGTAACAACCGAACCAAAAGGTAATAACAAGTGAAGTTAAGACAATGTCAGTTAAGACTGAACTTCAAAGGAACATATGGTGACGACCAAAAGAATACCAATGACGATTGGATTTCAAACACTACCAGTTACGACTGGACTTTAAAGGAAAAAAGGTGGTGACGACCAAAACAAGGATACTGACGAGTGGAATTTAAGACAATGTCAGTTACAACTGGACCTTAAACAGAAGTTCACTAGCAGTGATTAGACACTCACGGGGGATCAAAAGATAGCACTCTAAACTCGAGAGACCGAATGAATCACACTGAACCCTGGCTAAAAAGGTGTATGCAGTCTTTGACAAATAGATCCACTCTCAATAGGGGAACAAAACTTTAAACAAGCTATTCAGAAGTGACGAAGTAAATTCAAAACCAATGCTCATAAATCTTCTACTGGGGACCAGTCCTTATATCATCATAAGAGGTACTTTGAGAAAACAGTCTTCCAGGTTTGACACCTACACATGACCGAAGGAGAATTGGCAGTTCGACCTGTTTATACTTCATTGGGGAATGTAATCGGATCGCATATCAAAGCTTTCTCTACCCCGAGGTTTCGGGGAAGTATGATTTTCCTTGACTTTCCATGAGCTGGAGTTTTTACGTTTGTCAATCTTTTCAAGTTTTATTCAAATAATTTGACCCTAATGCTTTCAAAAACTATCGTTTGATCAACGAACAATATTTTGCATAACAAGAAAGTAAAGGAAATGATAATTTTGCAAAGGAAAGAATGGCTCAAAACTGATTTTATTCAAGAATGAAATCTTGCAAATGACAAAATTCCATAGAAATTTTTACACGTGAAAAATGGCAACGTGGATAAGGTTACATTGAATCCCATGACCATCCATTCCTAAAGACTAAAATCCCCAAAATCCTTGCTTCTGACGAGAGTAGTTGGAAGTGGATCTCCTGTACAATCTTCTGTAATGGTGACAACCTTTTAAAGTAGTGACAACTCTTCTGATGCAGTGAAACGCCTTTGTCCCTAACTTTTTCCTGGATCGTCCTTTCGGGTTTTCAATCCACCGGGACGCTCTTTTTTGCCTAAGCCGCCCTTTCGGGTTTTCAACTTAGCGAGCTTCTTTTTCTTTTTTCTCTTTTCTTTTCTTTTTCTTCAACCCTAACTTTTGCATAAGTCGTTCTTGTGAGTTTTTGACTTATCGGGCTCTTTTTAGGCGTAATATTTTCGTACTGCATCAGAATTCACTGGATGGGTAAGTTGCTCTCCATCCATGGTCGTGAGAATTAACGAGCCTTCTGAGAAGACTGTTTTTACAACAAACGGGTCGTCATAGTTGGGCATCCACTTTCCTCGTGTGTCTTTATGAACTGGTAAAATCTTTTTGAGTACAAGTTCCCCTTCGCGGAATTCTCGGATACGAACTTTCTTGTCAAAAGCTCTCTTGATCCTCTTCTGATATAACTGACCATGACACATTGCAGGCATGCGTTTTTCGTCGATAAGATTCAACTGATCAAACCTTTCTCTCACCCATTCTGCTTCTTCAAGCTTAGTTTCCATTATGACTCTCAAAGAAGGTATCTCGACCTCCATGGGAAGCACCGCATCCATTCCATATACCAAAGAAAAAGGGGTTCCCCCTGTTGAAGTGCGGACGAACGTTCTGTATCCATGCAAGGCGAATGACATCATCTCATGCCAATCTTTGTAAGTTTTCACCATCTTTTGCAGAATCTTTTTGATGTTTTTATTTGCAGCTTCTACAGCTCCATTCATTTTGGGACGATAAGGAGAAGAATTGTGATGTTCAATTTTGAAGTCATCTCACAACTCTTTCATGACTTTGTTGTTCAAATTGGTACCATTGTCCGTTATGATCCGGCTCGGGATTCCGTAACGACAGATAATTTCCTTTTTGATAAAACGGGCCACCACTTGCCGAGTAACATTAGTGTAGGATGCAGCTTCAACCCATTTTATGAAATAGTCAATAGCAACCAGAATAAATCGGTGTCCATTAGAAGCTTTTGGTTCAATTTCCCCAATCATATCAATGCCCCACATAGAGAAAGGCCATGGTGATGACAACACATTTAGCAACGTCGGAGGTACATGCATCTTGTCCGCATAAATCTGACACTTGTGACACTTTTTGGCATATTGAATACAATCAGTTTCCAAGGTCAACCAGTAATAACCAGTCCTCAAAATCTTTTTAGACATAGCATATCCATTTGCATGAGTACCAAACATTCCTTCGTGAACATCTTGCATTAACAATTCTGCTTCTCGTTGGTCAACACATCTAAGCAGGACCATATCATGATTCCTTTTGTAGAGTACATCATTGCTGAGAAAGAACTTGGATGCTAATCGTCTCAGAGTTTTCTTGTCGAGTGACGTAGCATCTGCTGGATACTCTTGTTTCAACAGGTAATTCTTTATGTCATAGAACCATGGTTTATCATCAGTCTCCTCTTCAATCATTTGATAGTAGGCGGGCTCGGTCTTGCGTTCAATTCTAATGAGAGTGGTATCATTGACATCCCTGACTTTCCACATCGAGGCTAGCATGGCTAGGGCATCGGCAATGTGATTTTCAGATCTCAGGACATGCTTGAAAGTGATTTCATCGAAATATTCCATCATTTTGACAATATAGGCTCTATAAGGAATCAAGTTTTCATGTCTAGTTTCCCATTCTCCAGTAACCTGATAAATAACCAAAGCTGAATCCCCACTGACTTCAAGAAGTTTGATTTTGAGGTCAACAGCCGCCTCGAGGCCGAGAATGCAAGCTTCATATTCAGCAATATTGTTTGTACAGTCAAAATCCAACCTGGCTGTGAATGGAGTGTAACCACCTTCCGGATTCATTAAAACAGCGCCTGCGCCATGCCCACTATAGTTGGAGGAACCATCGAACATCTTTTTCCACCAAAGTCCTTCTGGCGGAATCTCATCAAGACTTGGCTCTTCACAATCTTTTACCAATATAATGTCTTCATCTGGGAAATCAAACTTGAGAGGCTCATAATCTTCCACTGGTTGATCTGCAAGATATTCCAACAAAACACTACCCTTGATAGATTTCTGAGCTACGTACTGGGTGTCATATTCAGATAACAACATGTGCCAGCGGACGAGTCTTCCAGTCTGAGCAGGCTTCTCAAAAATATACTTTATTGGGTCCATTTTTGAAATCAACAGAGTGGTATGACAAATCATGTACTGCCTCAAACGTTTAGCAGCCCATGCCAAAACACAACAAGTTTTCTCCAGAAGTGAATATCTTCTTTCACAATCAGTAAACTTCTTACTTAAATAATAGATAGCATGTTCTTTTCGTCCAGATCCGTTCTGCTAGCCTATCATACAACCCATTGAATTCTCAAGCACTGTTAAATACATGAAGAGAGGTCTTCCTGGAACGGGAGGTATTAAGATCGGAGGCTCTTGTAGGTAACCCTTGATCTTATCAAATGCTTGCTGACAATCTGAATTCCAAACAACCATCTGTTCCTTGCGTAATAATTTGAAGATGGGCTCGCAAGTAGGAGTCATATTGGAAATAAATCTGGATATGTAGTTCAGTCTTCCAAGGAAACCTCTGACTTGCTTTTCTGTTTGTGGAGATGGCATTTCTTGAATGGCTCGGACTTTTTCTGGATCCACTTCAATCCCTCGTTGGCTGACAATGAAACCGAGTAATTTCCCAGATCTTACCCCAAAGGTACACTTGGCTGGATTCAGTCTCAACTGATATTTTCTGAGTCTCTTAAACAATTTCAAAAGATGTTCCAAATGGTCCTCCTCGCTTTGAGATTTGGCTATCATATCATCAACATATACCTCTATCTCCTTGTGCATCATATCATGAAATAAAGTTACCATGGCCCTTTGATACGTAGCACCTGCGTTCTTTAGACCGAAAGGCATAACTTTGTAACAGTAAGTCCCCCATGGAGTAATGAAAGTAGTTTTTTCCATGTCATCGGGATCCATCTTAATCTGGTTGTAACCGGAGAACCCATCCATAAATGAGAAAACTGCAAAACGAGCCGTATTATATACCAATGTGTCGATATGCGGCAAAGGGAAATCACCCTTTGGACTGGCCTTGTTTAGGTCCCTGTAATCCACACACATTCTGACTTTTCCATCTTTTTTCGGTACAGATACAATGTTGGCCACCCATTCAGGGTATTTGGACACTGCTAAGAAACCTGCATCAATCTGTTTTTTCACCTCATCTCGAATCTTGAGAGCCATGTCAGGTCTTGTTCTTTGGAGCTTTTGCTTAACCGGTGGGCATTCTGGTCGAAGTGGTAATTTGTGAACTACTATGTCAGTGTCTAGACCAGGCATATCCTGGTAGGACCAAGCAAATACATCCACATATTCTTTCAACAGTTCCTCTAGTTGCTGCTTGACTTCTGCCCCTAGAGCTGTCCCAATCTTGACTTCTTTCTTATTTTCTTCGGTGCCAAGATTAATGACTTCTACCTGTTCTTTGTAGGGTTGAAGCTCTGCATACTCACGGTGTGCCAATTTTACCAGTTCATCAGGGATTTCAAAATCTTCATCCTCATCTTCCGCTTGGTATATTGGTGAATCAAAGTCCGGAGGGAATGCAAAGTCATAGGATTCAATGGGTTTTAGGTCATCACTGCACGTTGGAATGGCTTATTTTATTAAAACACACAAAGACAAATGCAGCACATAACAGAGCAAAATTGTTTTGGTTAAGATTGCCATTTTTCGTTTAAAATGAAAGCAAAAGCAGTAAAGGAAATAACACAAAGAAATTAACAAAATAGTTCATTTTCATTGATTTCTTGAAAGCTCGGGGACCTTACAAAACATTCCTATAGCCTTGGGCATGGCTATGGAGATTTAAAACAACAACAAGTAAAGAAAGACAAACAAATTACTTTGACTCAGGAAAAACCAGAGGAATCTCAATAGCTTCCCAATTGCTCAAGGTAGTGTTGCAATGATACACTAGCTGCTCTAGGTCTTCATCTTTAAAATCTTCTTCCACAACACTGACTTGGAAACCTCCGCTGATGAATACTTCTTGTATAGTCTTTGGACGTCCTTTGTCATGTGCTGGTGCTTCATCATGAGTTGGTTTGTAACCCAACCCTTGGCGATCCATCTTTGGTTTTACCTCAATGACCTCTCCCCAGCCTGCAGGAATGCCTTCCTCTAGCGTAGACTTGATGCTCTGAGCGGATGCAAAAGACGAACCACTCTTAGCCACTGTTTCTTCCAACATCACTGCATTAGCTATCTCGAGTGCCTGAAAGGAGGTTTCTAACGCGCCTTCATCTGCTTCAATGTACCGAAATGATGACAGATTGCTAACCATTAGTTCTTCTTCACCATGTACAATTACCAGTTTATCATTTACCACGAACTTTATTCTCTGATGTAGGGTGGAAGTCACTGCCCCAGCCTCATGGATCCAAGGACGTCCTAATAAACAACTGTAAGCCGGATTGATGTCCATTACTTGAAATACAATGTTGAACTCATGGGGTCCTACCAAAATCGGTAACTCTACCTCACCAATAACCGTTCTTCTTGAACCATCGAAAGCTTTTACAATCAACGATGTCGGCTTCATCTCTGCCCCTGCATATGCTAATCTGGCGAGTGACCTTGCGGGTAGTACATTTAACGAGGATCCTGTGTCGACTAGTACTCGGGCCAGAGTGTCTTCTTGGCATTTGATAGAGATGTGCAGCGCACGGTTATGATTACGTCTTTCTTTTGGCAATTCAGCATCACTGAAAGTCAACGTGTTGCATGCTGTGATGTTGGCCATTACCGAATCAAACTGACCGAGAGAAATATCTTTTGTTACATGGGCATGTCTCAACACTTTTTGTAATGCTTCCCTGTGAGCCGGAGAATTTATCAAGAGTGATAAGATTGATATTTTTGATGGCGTCTGATGAAGCTGGTCTATCACTTTGTAATCACTTCTTCCAATAATTCTCAAAAATTCCTCATCATTTTCTTCTTCTCTGCTTGGAGTTTCTCTTTGTTTATCGTGGCGGGAGTAACTTCTTTGGGAATAGCTACTGCCACTTTCGGTTGATAGATCCGACCACTACGGGTCATTTTGCTAGTGCCTGCAATGTTTGTTACGTCCATCTGATCATCTGTATGAACAACCCTTCTTGATTCTTGGTCTATCACGGTCATGTTGTATTTCCACGGAACGACCCTTGTGTTATCATAAGGAAATGGTCTTGGTTTTTGGATTACAATTGGTCGAGGCTGACCAATAGCAGTTTTGTTGAAGATAGGCTTCACACTTTTGTTGAATACCAGAACTTTCTCTTTTCTCTTGGACAGATCAAAAACGGGCTCAATCACAGAAACTTCTTCTTTCCTCAATGGACTACATACTTGCAATATCCCCTCATTCATCAATCTTTGTATATTCTTTCGTATCACATCACACCCACTAGAGTCAATAGAACATTCTTTACAATTATTATGCATGCTTTCAAACAACCCTACTTTTGACAACTTCTCGTGTAATGTTTTCAACGGCGTTCTGATCTTCGTCACATCATCAACTATCTTCTCATCTGACCCTTCTATTACATTGACCCCTCCGTGATTTAGTAGTGGATTACTTTTAACATTGGGTGGTACATCATCAAAAGACAAGATTTTCTTCTCCATCAACTCTCTCACAAGATGTTTCAAAGCAAAGCACCCCTCCAGGTCGTGGCCAGCGGCACCCTCGTGAAAAGCACAATGAGCATTTGGGTTGTAGTGGGGAGATGTTGTATCTGGATTCAGTGGCCTTGTTGTTATCAAACCTTGGTGAACTAAAGAAGGGTATAATTATGTGTATGTCATTGGTATTTGTGGAAGTGGAGGTTTTGTGGTTGGCCTCCGATTTTGATAATTCTGTCTGGGTTGTTGAACTCTCTGCTGATGGTTTTGTTGATAGGGCGGAGCGTTGGGAGCTCGTTGATACCCTTGTTGATTTGGTTGATATGCGGGCACTGACTGCCCTGACTGATAACTTGGGCCAGGATGGTTAAATGCTGGGGCTACAGCCGCCACATATTGTTGTTGGGCATACTGTACCGGATATACTGGTCGCTGTTGCTGATTTTGCTGAGCATAATTTGGTTGAACTTGCTGGAAAAAACCTTGTTGAGGTTGTTGAACATAACCTTGCTGATATTGTTGGTAAGGTGGCTTCCAGGTGCGACTCCTCCTTCCTACAGTTACTGCATTTGTCTCCCCTTCTCTTTTTTTGTGAAAACCACTACTAACCTTCTCTGTTACTGGAACTGCTGGTGCTGCTGGCTACCTTCCCGTTCTTCATTCCCAACTCTACTCTTACTCCCACAGCTACGATATCAGAAAAATTTGCGGGCACACTACTGATCATCTTTTCATAAAACTGGTAATTCTTTTTCATTCAGAGGAGGTTACCAGAGTTTCTACCTGAGATGCTGTCTCTCTCCACCGTTGCGCGTACTCTTTAAACGATTCTGTACTTTTCTGTGACATACTTAACAATTGTCTTCTATCCGGGGCCATATCCATGTTGTACTTATAGTGCTTCATAAAAGCGTCACCCAAGTCTTGTAAACTATGGATACGAGACTGATCCAAACCCAAATACCATTTAGCAGGGGCTCCTTTCAGACTATCTTGGAAACAGTGAATCATTAACTTGGCATCTTCCACATGAGCAGCCATTCTTCGGTAATACATAATCAGATGTATCCGAGGACAAGTAGCCCCGGAATATTGATCAAAATTAGGAACTTTGAATTTTGGCGGAATTACCAACCCAGACACTAGGCACATATCTCTGGCATCAGTACCAAAGATGTCATTTCCTTCCATTGCTCTGACTTTCCTTCCGATAGTCTCTACACTTTCTTTCAACTTATCATGTCGTCCGCTTTCTTCTTCATACCCATCAAGACCTTCGTACACTGGTGGAGGATTATGAAAAACAGGGCGCGCTTGAACTTGAACAGAAGGCTGAGTGTAAGTAGGAATATCTTGAGGAATTTTTGGCCCCAGAGGAATTGCTTGTTGATTGACTATTAGTGGCGGTACAAAACTAGGTGGCAACCCATATGGTGGAACATTTGCAACAGTGACTGCCGTTGGGACTGGCTCTACAGCTATGCTAGTGATCTCAAAAACAACAGTGGCTTGGGTGTCCAACATTGCACGAATGACTTGTAAGGCTTCCCTGATCTGCCCCATGCCTCCTCGTAGCTCTCCAAGTTCATTATCAATTCTGTCCACATCCAAATTCTGTCCTTCCATTCTTAGGCGAGCTTGGGCTCGGGTATTGTATCGGTGCTGAGGATTCAGTGTGATTCTTTCTGGAGACAAGACAACGATATGCGACACAACACAAGAACATGCACATGCGATGCTTATGAATGCAAAATGCGAAAAATGAAAAATTAAACATTCAAGGAATCCAAAGAAATATTTGCATAAATTATAACAATGGGGAAATAAGCAAATTCAAAAGTCCTCATAGATTAATAACTGAGAGTTTTACAATAACGATTCTGAAACTGAAATACAAGTCTTCAATACAAAATACATGATGAAAGGAAACAGAAAAAGGATTTTTAGATCTTCTGGTTGGATGGCCCTTCGTCTTCTAGCTGACTTCTCTTTCCCCCTTGACGGATCAATTCTTGAAGTTCTTCCTTCTCTTGCATAGCCTTGAAATACTTATCTCTCCAAGTTTTTCCTTCTTTCTCAGCTTTTGCCAAAGCAACTTTCAATTCTTCTACGAGAGTAGGCTTGGGTGAATCAGGCTCAAAGCGAGTATAGAACATCTTCATTGCCGCTTCTCTTACCCATGATAGGTAAGATTCTGAAACAGTAGTGTCGTGGGGACCTAGGGCAGTTACTCCCCTTGTGTGGACATAACGCTAGGCATACACAATTCGAGCCCTGTAAGCGGGATTCTTCCCTTCTTCCAAGTAAAATCTTCTCAAAAAGTCTGGATCTGGTTCATCTTCCATGGAGTGTCCCAACTATCGACGAGCCAGAATAGGATTATAGCTGATGCAACCATTGACGCTGATAAGCGGTACATTCGGGAAATCTCCACAACTTTGGATCATGGCAATTCCTCCATACATAGGGTCATACCACTTAATATCTGAGTGTTTGAGCAATAGAAACTTTTCTGTTCATGAGAGCCCATTTTGCTTATCCCAGATGGCTGGAATTTTTGGCAAGTGCAAAATAAACCACTTGTTCAAGAGAACGGTGCAACACTCAATCCGTCCTACTCCATAACGATTCCTACGGTGGATGGTAAAGTACGTGTCAGCCAGCAAGGTAGGTACAGGATTTTTGATCAAGAAAAGGTTGATTGCATTTGCGTCCACAAAATCACTAGTAGTCGGGAACAGGAACAGTCCGTAAATTAGCAAAACCAGGATGGCCTCAAATGCTTCAATATTCTTTGACAAGGCATAACTCTGAGCTTTTTCATATAGGAACATAGCTGGAAATCCATACAACCCTCCTTTAGCACCCATATGAGATCGTACCTCATCCACCTCTAAATACACGGCCTCTGCAACTGCTCTTTCATTAGGAGTCCCCTCTCTTCCAGAAAATGGGCTAGGAGTGACGCCTACTCCCATCAGGGCGGAATATTCTTCCAAAGTTGGTAGCAACTGATAATCTGGAAATGTGAAACAATGATAGGTTGAATCATAGAATTGCACGAGTGCGGATAACATCTCTTCATACACTTGAACTTCTAGCAAAGACAGCATATTCCCATGCTTCTCTCTGAATGCCTCGGGGTCTTCTACTAAACTTACCAGTTTCTTCAAGTTCTCCAACCTGGGTCTTTGGAACACAACCTCGTATTTCTTTCCAGAATCCATCCTATAATATCTGCAAAGCAATCTTTAGTTCCTTGAATGATTAATTAATAAAAATGCAAATGCAAAGGTTTCATGGGACTCAGATCAAAACATCATTTCATTTCATTGATTTTCAAGATTGCATTACAAAACATCTAGTACATTTTACAAAAGTCCTAAATATAAGGCTGGCAGTATTCTAAATAAAAGTCTTCTTTTGCTTTGAGTTTCTTGATTTCTTCTTCCATCTGAGTCTTCTCGAGAACGAGTTTGTCCACGACTAACTTCCATGGAGTTGGCCGGGAGCTGGAAGAAGGTAAGCCTTCATGTGTCTTCCTCTTCTTATAAGCAACCATTTCTTCATCCTTCACCTGTAGTTGTCTACGAAGTTCTTCATTCTCTTCCATGGCCACTTGGTACTTGTATTTCCAGGCTATTTCAGTTTGTTGTGATTTCCTCAAAGCAATCTTCAATTTCTCCTCTTCAGACATAAAGATCATTGTGTGTTCCTCCTCTAAAGCCATGGGTTTCTGCTGGGAATAAGGCATCTTTAGCTGAATAGCTCTCTTTCGGACCCATTGGAGATAAGGCTCGAGAGAGATGCAATTAGGTTTCCCCAAGTCTTCCTTTCCTTTCTTGTGTACATGTCCCCAAGCTTTTAGAATTTCCCCCTTCAATTCTGAACTTCCCTTAAAGAAAATATTCTCCACATGAGCGCTGTTTGGTTTGTCCTTCAGAGGATATCCAAGCTGACGGCGAGCGAGAACAAGGTTATAACTGATTCCTCCACTTGTACCTAGAAGAGGTACGTTACCAAAGCTTCCACAACTGTCAATGATTCTTATTCCATCGTAACTACGACTATACCAATCAATATCAGAGTGAGTAAGAGCCATAACCTTCTGAGACCACCAACCTTCCTTCCAAAAAGCATGAGCCTTAGGTAAGTGAGATATAAACCACTTATATAACAACGGGACACAACAGACAATCATTCCTCCTTTATGCAGATTTCTCAAGTGAACATAATGATATGCGTCAGCTAGTAAAGTAGGCACATGGTTTTTCTTCAAGAAGATCTTAATGGCATTGAGATCCACAAAGTTATCAAAGCTTGGAAACAAGAAGATTCCATAAATAAGCAAGGCAAGAATAGCTTCGAATGTATCCATACTCAAGTGATCAGAATAGTATTGTACTTTTCCAACCAAGAACTCTGCAGTCAAACCAAAGACTCCTCCCTTAGTAACCATATTTTTCTGAATATCCCCCAATCCCAAGCGTGTAGCTTTAGCAATTTCTTCCTTCTTAGGGTCCTTCTCCATGATTGGAAAAGGAGAGTCTTCAAGAATAGGTAAACCAATCAAGCAAGAATATTCCTTAAGTGTAGGTACCAGCTGATAATCAAGGAAAGTGAAACAATGATAGAGTGGATCATAAAACTGGAGGAGTATGGAGAGAAGTCCCAGATCCATCTTCCTTTTTACCCTCAACAATGACAATAAGTTCCCATACCTGCTCTTGAATCCTTCTAGATCTGTTATCAAAGTTCTCAACCTTTCTATGTCATCCAAATTAGGACTTTTGTAAGTGTACTTCATGGTTTTCTTTTTTCCACTGTCCATGATGATCCTATTGTTTACAAACAAGAGATCTGAGTTCCATGAAACCTTTATGATATGATGTTCATGAATGCATGAATGCACAAACACAGGTAAGCACAGATTTACATATACACATGGATAAAAACAGATAAAGGTTTTGGTTTGGAGAACATGAGTAAGGAGTCAAGGTCTACCCTCCCCAAAGGTATGTACTAAGGTTTCCACGACTGCAGAACAAGGTTCTAAAAGAGTTCCCGGAGTCCTCGACCCATCTTTCAAATATTATCAATTTCCCAAATACTTGGTGGTCGATAATATTCTCAAGAGAGTCTCGTCCAAGTGTAGTATCGCGTATCAACTACTTTGGAATTACTTCCTTATAGTCATCGCACTACATCCTAATAAAGCCATAGTGGGGGAAAAGGTAATTTAAAGGTCCTCAGTATCACAGGCTCCCATGTAGAAAGTAGCATTGTTTTCACGAATACTCGATCAACAATACTAACTCTCAGAAGGGCCTCTACTGAGTGGTGGTTTTCTCAAGTCAACTTGGTCGGGAATCAACTCCCTATAAGTCTCCTTGAATATATCACCATCCTATCATCAGTACGCTCAAACACGGGTATAATGTCGTCTCACCATTCAAAGTTCCCAAGAACCAACAGAGCACATATGTACATATTTACAAATATTCACAAATAAGCAAGTATTCAAACAAGATAGGTTAAACCCTCAAAGCAAATTAATAGTCCCCAGTGAAGTCGCCATTTCTGTTGCGGTGAAAATTGGATATCAAGCTATTAAATTAACTTGAATCTTAATTCTTTTATAACCGAACTTTATTTTATCCAAAGGAAAGGTCTAAAGAGAGAAAAACCTTTTTCGCGATGTAACGACAACGCTTTAAGAGATTCGGGGATCGGGGGTTGGTTATACCTAGGGAAGGTGTTAGCACCCTAAATATCTGTAGTACTCTACAGGAACCTTTTGTTTGATTGCTTGCTAAGTTTGTGAAAATGTACTGTGGATTGGGAAAAGATATGAGTTGAAACCTAAAGTTATATACACTAAGTTTGCTCTCAAAGACGTCGCATCTTCTGCCTACGTATCCTGACTAGGATAGAATTAGAGCAATCGTAGTTCACATCACAAGGGATAAAGAACACTTGATTATGATCAAGGTTCCGGGGGGGGGGGGGGGGGGGGACAAACATTACAATTTTTGTGTGGAGTTTGACAAAACTCCCTAATCTAAGTTGTAATATTCAAAAGGGGAAGTAAGAAATCATGACGATGATTCTTACACAGAGTTGACGAACTCTTTCCTAGGGTTCTAGTTGAAGAACACTCCTAGTACAGGTGGGTCTTTTAGACTTAAAGCAAAGTCTAAGGGTTTCTAGACTAAGGTTAAAATGACTTAACAAATTCGAGGTAATGGGTGAATGAATTATCCATAACATAAGAGTTAAACGAACAAACTTTCCTTTGGAAGTATACAGGGGAGGCAACTGGATGAAAGCTAACAAGCCTCATTGTAACATCCTAATTTTTCCATACACTAAATAATATATCTAGTTAGATTTGAGATTTTAACAATGCTAGTTATTAAAAATTAAATGTTGAAACTAACACTTATAATAATTAATTTATTAATTAATTACTTTTTATATTTATTACTTTTATTCTTCAATTTGAATATCATCGTTTCATTTTATAAACTAAACTTTGAAATTTAAATTGGTACTTAAAACCCTTAACTTTAAGTTAATTAATTATTCATATTATTATTATCATTATTGTTGTTCTTGTTTTGTTATTATTAATTGATTTTATTTTATTTGAATATTATCATTTTACTCTATAAACCAATTAATAAATAAAATAATCTTAAGACAATAAAAATATCAAATAACTATCCTTTTTACTATTTTTATTATTATTAATATTATTAACATTTTACTTTTTATAAAAGAAATATATATCTCATTTTCTATTAATATCCTACATAATATTATGTCATGAAATCAAGCTCCCATACCTTTGTCATAAATTATTTTCACAAAGTCATACTAGAACACCTAAAGCACTATTGATGAAAGATTAGTAAATATTTGATAGAGACATATTTACTAGCAAGAGTTGAAAAGTTGGAAGGTATGGGCAAAAGATGATAAATTATGTTATTTTAATATTTTACAACTAGTATAAATAGGGGTCTCTTCCACCCCATTTTCATTCATTCAATCACAAATCATCTTTCTTACTTCTTTACTTCTTTCCTTCTCTAATTTCTTCATATAGCAATATTAGTTTTAGTTATCGAAGTTCCCACGATATCGGTTCGTAACCTTTAGAGTATTTTGTGGTAAAAGTTCTTCTAAAGTTTCAAGGGAGTTTTATACGTCAAAGTTCTGCCCAAATCATTTTCATAAGTAATCGGTAAGCCGTTATAATGTCCATTTTATTTTAATTATATTATTTTAATTATGTTATTTATATAAAGGTTATTTTAAATTTTCTATGCAAATTCCGTTCAGACGTCGATATATTGAACTTATAAAGTCCAAAATAAATTTTACCATTTTAAGTCGTTATAATGCCCAAATTTTATTATAATTTAAATGTTATTAGAAATATACTCTTGACAATTTTCTAAAACAAACAAATTCAAAAGGAGGTATAATATAATTTATATTTGAATTTAATAATTATTTTGGAGGTTATTATGATATATTTAAATAAATAAATATTTCAAGTTATAACGGGATTATGTTCAATTAACCATAAATTATATTCTAATTATTTCATAAATTTCGTACAATCCAACGGTTATCGTAAATTAGGTTCTTGGCAAAGATCGAAGACAACACTTGTGGACTTTCAACAACACTCAACAAAAGGTGGGGGCAAGATTTCGTATACGATTGGGACGGTTAGCGTAAAATAACTTAATATATATGTGTGTAGTGGTGACCTAAGCCCTACTAGCGATAAATAATTAAGGAGAGCCTATTCTCAAATAATGATTTTCACAAATCACTAGGCGAGGTTACGCCGGCCTTAATTAATTATCATAGGAATAATCTTTGACAATTTGGTATTGTATTGTGCTTGCATTATTCGGTTAATTTTATAATTGTTTATTTTATTTATACTTGAATGATTGTGATTGATAGATTAAGGAAATAATCGGTTAATGAGAGAAAAACATTGCTAGATATTAAGTAATTGATCCCCATTAACATAAGGAAAGTTGGATACAATGAGTAGTTATATTTGGTTGGGTTCTGGCTAAGGAAAGACTTGGTCGACTATGCCGTTTACAGTCCACCTCTCTTACCTGGGAAGTTAACCATACAATTACCCATTATACAAACTGAACTTATTATGTAAGGACAAAGATCAAATATGGCAAGACATTGGATGGATTTGGTACTCAACCTAAGTATCTAGATAATAAGTATAACTTGAAAAGTTGATACGATAATTCCCCATTATTAACTTAATACTTATGGCTAAGAGTTGCCACAAGATGAGTGAGTGATCATATAGACTTGCATTAAGGAATGTGTAAGTCCACCGCCGTGCGGTATGGGACGCACGAGGTTGATCAGTCGCCTGCAATCCCGACGGGGATTATTATCTATGCATGCTAGGCAAGACAAGGTTCTTGGCCTGAATTCTCAGGGACGATCGACTTATAACACCTAGGCTCCATGTGAAGTTAGGTGGCGTAGCTCTTGGTAATTGGGAGTACGTTGGTGGCATGTGGTCTAGTGATATCTGATCTTGGTAAATGGGATAGATATCATTGACAGCGTTTAGTGGCCTGAGTCAGCATATAGTTCAGGGATGCATTAGAATAAATAAAGTATATGTAATTGTGGGTATAAGATACGCTTGTTTGTATAAATATGGTTTCCATATATATTATTATTTTACACATTCATTCCCACTTTTAAACTTGTACATGAATCTTAGCCCTGTGTCATTTTTGTTTTGCATTTTGGATTATTTTATGACGATCAGACGATGAGCTCGAATCTTGCGTACTTCCCGACAACTCAGAAGGAAAGGATATGAAGTGACGTGGAGATGTGTTACTATAACATCTAGATTGGGAGCTGTTAGTGTTTTGTCAAACGCTAATCACATCCCTACTACTACAGTCAGTATAAGTGTCAGTCTTGTTGGACTTAGGAGGTCCCTTTTGGTATGCTTTCTTTTTGGTTTCCTTTCTGTACTTTTATTTTATGTTTTATCTATGTGGCAAGGCCGCTAGTCTTAACGGTGTCAAACTCTGTAAAATATATTTGAAGCATATGTATGTGAAACAGTATGTTTTTAAATAATTAAGTATTGTCCTTTAAAAATTTCAAATTTTTCTGTATTTTTATAAGGTTTCATTAGAATTCCACTAATGGGACATAGGCTGTCTCATTTAATGGTATCAGAGCCTGGTCGATTCAGCTCGGACCGTAAGTGTCTAGAATTATACTGACTGTATCAAGTTGGATTCCAAACTGGATGATAACTTTTCTTCTGTGCATTGAGTCTTCATCTTGAGAGCCTTCTAGTATAATGGTCTAGGAAACTTATTTAGCACACTTTATTTTTCCTCCCCAACGGTCACAAACCCAACGGTAACGTAACGGACACTTCACAAAATTCACTTTATAAATACTTCACACCCATCCATTATTTTCATATCAATTCCTAAATATTTATCTATACCTTTCAAATGGCTAAATCCTTTCTTTTATTCATCACTCTTCTTGTCATTATTTTGTTTGTTATTGGTATCATCAAGCATGAAGAATTAGGTAAAGATTTCGTAGCAATAATGATAATTATAGTTTTACCACTATTAGTCTTAGCTTGGTTTACAAGTAGAGGTTTTTGAATGAGACATGGTCACGATTTTTGTAATCGTTGTTATTAAATAAATTGATACATTTTTGTTTATACATTAAATGTTGATTATGTTTTCCTGAATTCTAGTTATATTTAAGATATTAATTCAACATTTTAGACACAATTATCCCTTGCCTGTGGGAGACTTGATAAAAATCCTTATCGATGAATCATTCATTGGGATATAAATATACATAATTGTTATGTTCTTTATGTCTTGTGAATGATTGAACCTAATAACTATTCCTTTTCAGGAAGTTATGGTTCAGAACGTCAGAGGTGCGAGGCGTGGTAGGAGTGCTGCTAGAGGCACTACTAGAGGTATACGTAGGAATGCGAGTGATGAAGTTACTCCTGAAGGAGCACCTACCATTCCCATTGGACGAGAAGATCATTCCCAAACTGGAACGAACTCTCAAGCTGACACTCGAGATGTTCGTGAACTTGCTGCAGCTGTGTTAGTTCAAACACAACAAAATGCTCAAATCCTGCAAATCACTCGAGATCATCAACTCTTTCAGCAACAACAAAGGGAAATGGTGCATGAGGATACAGGATTGAACTCGTTTCTGAAAGGAAAACCACCACAGTTTGGTGGTGACTTTAATCCGGAGGGTGCTGAGAAATGGTTGCAAGAAATGGAGAAGATATTTTCTTTCACTCACTGTAGAGAGAATAGAAGGGTTGGTTATGCAACATTCATGCTGACAGGCGATGCTGAAGCTTGGTGGAGAGGAAAGTATAGATTATTGGAAGAGGAAGGAAGAGAAATCAATTGGACCTTGTTCAAAGAAGAATTTTTGGGGAAGTATTTTCCAAAGTTATGTAGGAAAGAGAAGGAGAGAGAATTTCAGAATCTACGTCAAGGTGTGATGACGGTGGGAGAATATACTAGGAAGTTTGAATCCTTGCTAAAGTATTCTGAGTTTTACCGCTTGCATCCAAGGGAAGAATGGATGTGTGAAAAGTATCAAGATGGATTGAAATATGATATCCAGAGGGCAGTTTTACCTCTGCATATTATGCGCTTTGGTGAGCTAGTAGAAAGGTGTCTGGAGTTGGAAGGGATTGACAATAGGAAGAATCAATATGGATCAGGAGGATCAACCCAAAACAACAATCACAAGGGCCACTTTAACCGAGGCCACGGAGGAAGAATCCAACGAGGGGGTAGGCCATATCAAAGGCCTACACCTTATCATAACCAGGATTCTAGAAGGTTAATGTTCAAGTGTTACAGCTGTGGAGGGGCACATCTTAACAAAGATTGTCCAAATAGAAATATTGGAACTTGTTTTCGCTGTGGTCAGAAAGGCCACTTTCTCAAAGATTGTCCCCAAGGACAAAGTCAACCAACAGGCCAGAGGAGCGGCCTAATAAACAATAACAACATAGGGAGAGCAAGAAATGGAGGCCCAAGTGTTGGTCAGAGACCTCAGAATCAAAATAAGCCAACCACAGGAAGAGTATTTACAATTAGAGGAGCTGAGATCTCAAAGTCAGCTGGGTTAATTCAAGGTATGTGTTTAATTGGAGATAAGTTGGTATCAGTTTTATTCGATTCAGGAGCTACACATTCTTTTATATCTACCTCTTGTGCTGAATTTTTGGGATTCGAAATTGTTGATCACGATTATAAGTTGACTATCACAACTCCCTCGGGAGAAAGAATGGTAACTTATTCAGTCTGTGTAGACTGTCCAATAATCTTAGAAAATAGAAGATTCTTAGTAGATCTTGTGGTACTCCCGCTACAAGACCTAGATGTCATCTTAGGAATGGATTGGTTATCAGCCAACGATGTCAACTTGAGATGCAAGGAGAAAATTTTTACATTTGGAGAAGATAGTGGAGAAATCAGCAAAGCTGAAACCCTCACTCAAAGTTTTATGATGCTATTCTCCATGTCAGTAGGAGAAACCCCTAGTGTGGAAAATTTTCCCGTAGTCTGTGAATTCCCGGAAGTCTTTCCAGAAGAAGTTCCAGGTTTACCACCGGTTAGGGAAGTGGAATTTTCTATAGACTTGGTTCCAGGAACTGGACCAATTTCTATATCTCCTTATCGAATGTCACCCTCAGAGCTTGCGGAGTTAAAGAAACAATTAGACGAGATGTTAGAGAAAGAATTTATTAGACCAAGTGTATCGCCATGGGGAGCTCCAATCTTGTTTGTGAAGAAGAAGGATGGTTCTTCTAGACTTTGTGTGGATTACAGACAACTCAATAAAGCCACTGTGAAAAACAAGTATCCTTTGCCTAGAATCGACGACTTGATGGATCAGTTAAAAGGAGCATCAGTATTCTCAAAGATTGACTTGAAGTCTGGATATCATCAGATCAGGGTGAAGGAAGATGATATTCCAAAAACAGCTTTTAGATCCCGTTATGGACACTATGAGTACTTAGTTATGCCATTTGGTTTGACTAATGCTCCAGCAGTATTCATGGATTACATGAATAGGATCTTTAGGTCATACTTAGATCAATTTGTTGTAGTTTTCATTGATGACATTCTGATTTATTCCAAGAATGAGGTAGAGCACAGAGAACATTTGAGAATTGTGCTACAGATATTAAAGGACCTTCAATTGTACGCGAAATTCTCGAAATGTGAATTTTGGTTGAAGGAGGTACAATTTCTTGGTCATGTAATTAGTAAAGAAGGTATTGCAGTAGACCCAAGTAAAGTCGAAGCAATAACAAAGTGGGAGAGTCCAAAGAATGTTGGCGAGATTCGAAGTTTTCTTGGACTAGCTGGATATTATCGGAGGTTCATTGAAGGATTTTCAAAGATCGCTTTGCCCATGACTCAGTTAACGAGGAAAGGTAAAAACTTTGAATGGACTAAAGAGTGTGAAGAAAGTTTTCAGAAGCTAAAGGAAAGATTGACTTCATCACCAATACTCATCTTACCAGACCCATTAGGAAATTTTGATGTGTATTGTGATGCGTCATATCAAGGTCTTGGGTGTGTGTTGATGCAAGAAAGGAAAGTGATAGCTTATGCATCAAGACAATTGAAGGTGCATGAGAGGAACTACCCAACTCACGACCTAGAGTTAGCGGCAATTGTGTTTGCCTTAAAGATTTGGAGGCATTATCTTTATGGATCAAAGTTCACTGTGTTAAGTGATCACAAAAGCCTGAAGCATTTATTTGATCAGAAAGATTTAAACATGAGACAAAGGCGCTGGATGGAATTCTTGAAGGACTATGATTTTGAGTTGCAATATCATCCCGGAAAGGCCAATGTTGTAGCAGACGCTTTGAGTCGAAAGAAACTTCATGTATCTGCAATGATGTTGAAGGAAGAAGAGTTGATTGACAAATTCGTGGATTTAAACTTAGGAGTACATCACAATGAAGGAAGTATATTCATAGGCGCTATTGTCGTGTCTAATGAATTTCTGAAATGGATCAAAGATGAACAACAACTTGATGACCGTCTAGTGAGCATAAAGGAAAATATAAGAAATGGTCAAAATGGAGAGTTTAACATAAGGAGTGATGGAATCCTAAGGTTTAAAGAAAGGTTGTGTGTACCTCAAAATCAGGATATTCAAAAGTTGATTTTGGAAGAGGGCCACAAAAGTAAGTTGAGTTTTCATCCAGGAGCCACAAAGATGTATCAAGACTTGAAGAAAATGTTTTGGTGGGTTGGAATGAAGAGACATATAGCAGAATATGTTCAAAGTTGCTTGGTATGTCAGAAGGCAAAGATTGAACATCAGAAGCCAGCCGGATTGCTACAACCTTTAGATATTCCAGAGTGGAAGTGGGACGGAATAGCCATGGATTTTGTAACCGCTTTGCCTAAGACTCAGAAACAACATGATGCAATTTGGGTGATCATTGATAGGTTGACAAAGAGTGCACATTTCATTCCCATCAACCAGACGTTTAAATTAGAGAGACTAGCTCAGGTATATGTAAAGGAGATTGTTAGATTGCATGGAATACCTTCAAGTATAGTCAGTGATAGAGATCCCAGATTCACATCAAATTTTCGGCATCAGTTGCATTTAGAGTTAGGAACAAAACTGAGGTTAAGTTCAGCTTATCATCCCCAAACGGATGGCCAGTCTGAGAGGACGATTCAATCGTTAGAGGATTTGTTGAGAGCTTGTGCTCTTGAACACAAAGGAAGTTGGGACGAGTTCTTACCATTGATTGAGTTTACTTACAACAATAGTTTTCACTCAAGTATCGGCATGGCTCCATATGAAGCATTATACGGAAGAAAGTGTCGTACACCTTTATGTTGGTATGAGGTTGGAGAAAATAAAATATTGGGTTCAGAATTCGTGCAACAAACGACAGATCAGGTTAAACTTATTAGAGAAAAAATGAAGGCAGCACAGGACCGTCAAAAGAGTTATAATGATAAGAGGAGAAGACCTTTGGAGTTCGAGGCAGGAGATCACGTGTTCATTAGGGTAACTCCTAGGGCGGGAATTGCACGAGCAATCAAAACTAGGAAGTTAACACCAAGGTTTATCGGGCCTTTTCAAATTCTACGGCGGATTGGACCTGTAGCGTATCACATTGCTTTGCCGCCAAACTTGTCTAATCTTCATGATGTATTTCATGTATCACAACTGAGGAAGTATTATCCGGACCCTTCACATGTCATTGAGCCTGAAACTGTGGAACTTAGAGATAATTTGGAATATGAGGCTATACCTGTCAAGATCTTAGATCATCGTATTAAAGAACTTCGTGGAAAGCAAATACCATTGGTTAGAGTCGTGTGGGATGATGTAACTGGTGATTCTACTTGGGAAAGAGAAGAAGACATGCGTCAGAAGTATCCACATATGTTTTAGGTACGCTAAATTTCGAGGACGAAATTTCTTTTAAGGGGGGTGGTAATGTAACATCCTAATTTTTCCATACACTAAATAATATATCTAGTTAGATTTGAGATTTTAACAATGCTAGTTATTAAAAATTAAATGTTGAAACTAACACTTATAATAATTAATTTATTAATTAATTACTTTTTATATTTATTACTTTTATTCTTCAATTTGAATATCATCGTTTCATTTTATAAACTAAACTTTGAAATTTAAATTGGTACTTAAAACCCTTAACTTTAAGTTAATTAATTATTCATATTATTATTATCATTATTGTTGTTCTTGTTTTGTTATTATTAATTGATTTTATTTTATTTGAATATTATCATTTTACTCTATAAACCAATTAATAAATAAAATAATCTTAAGACAATAAAAATATCAAATAACTATCCTTTTTACTATTTTTATTATTATTAATATTATTAACATTTTACTTTTTATAAAAGAAATATATATCTCATTTTCTATTAATATCCTACATAATATTATGTCATGAAATCAAGCTCCCATACCTTTGTCATAAATTATTTTCACAAAGTCATACTAGAACACCTAAAGCACTATTGATGAAAGATTAGTAAATATTTGATAGAGACATATTTACTAGCAAGAGTTGAAAAGTTGGAAGGTATGGGCAAAAGATGATAAATTATGTTATTTTAATATTTTACAACTAGTATAAATAGGGGTCTCTTCCACCCCATTTTCATTCATTCAATCACAAATCATCTTTCTTACTTCTTTACTTCTTTCCTTCTCTAATTTCTTCATATAGCAATATTAGTTTTAGTTATCGAAGTTCCCACGATATCGGTTCGTAACCTTTAGAGTATTTTGTGGTAAAAGTTCTTCTAAAGTTTCAAGGGAGTTTTATACGTCAAAGTTCTGCCCAAATCATTTTCATAAGTAATCGGTAAGCCGTTATAATGTCCATTTTATTTTAATTATATTATTTTAATTATGTTATTTATATAAAGGTTATTTTAAATTTTCTATGCAAATTCCGTTCAGACGTCGATATATTGAACTTATAAAGTCCAAAATAAATTTTACCATTTTAAGTCGTTATAATGCCCAAATTTTATTATAATTTAAATGTTATTAGAAATATACTCTTGACAATTTTCTAAAACAAACAAATTCAAAAGGAGGTATAATATAATTTATATTTGAATTTAATAATTATTTTGGAGGTTATTATGATATATTTAAATAAATAAATATTTCAAGTTATAACGGGATTATGTTCAATTAACCATAAATTATATTCTAATTATTTCATAAATTTCGTACAATCCAACGGTTATCGTAAATTAGGTTCTTGGCAAAGATCGAAGACAACACTTGTGGACTTTCAACAACACTCAACAAAAGGTGGGGGCAAGATTTCGTATACGATTGGGACGGTTAGCGTAAAATAACTTAATATATATGTGTGTAGTGGTGACCTAAGCCCTACTAGCGATAAATAATTAAGGAGAGCCTATTCTCAAATAATGATTTTCACAAATCACTAGGCGAGGTTACGCCGGCCTTAATTAATTATCATAGGAATAATCTTTGACAATTTGGTATTGTATTGTGCTTGCATTATTCGGTTAATTTTATAATTGTTTATTTTATTTATACTTGAATGATTGTGATTGATAGATTAAGGAAATAATCGGTTAATGAGAGAAAAACATTGCTAGATATTAAGTAATTGATCCCCATTAACATAAGGAAAGTTGGATACAATGAGTAGTTATATTTGGTTGGGTTCTGGCTAAGGAAAGACTTGGTCGACTATGCCGTTTACAGTCCACCTCTCTTACCTGGGAAGTTAACCATACAATTACCCATTATACAAACTGAACTTATTATGTAAGGACAAAGATCAAATATGGCAAGACATTGGATGGATTTGGTACTCAACCTAAGTATCTAGATAATAAGTATAACTTGAAAAGTTGATACGATAATTCCCCATTATTAACTTAATACTTATGGCTAAGAGTTGCCACAAGATGAGTGAGTGATCATATAGACTTGCATTAAGGAATGTGTAAGTCCACCGCCGTGCGGTATGGGACGCACGAGGTTGATCAGTCGCCTGCAATCCCGACGGGGATTATTATCTATGCATGCTAGGCAAGACAAGGTTCTTGGCCTGAATTCTCAGGGACGATCGACTTATAACACCTAGGCTCCATGTGAAGTTAGGTGGCGTAGCTCTTGGTAATTGGGAGTACGTTGGTGGCATGTGGTCTAGTGATATCTGATCTTGGTAAATGGGATAGATATCATTGACAGCGTTTAGTGGCCTGAGTCAGCATATAGTTCAGGGATGCATTAGAATAAATAAAGTATATGTAATTGTGGGTATAAGATACGCTTGTTTGTATAAATATGGTTTCCATATATATTATTATTTTACACATTCATTCCCACTTTTAAACTTGTACATGAATCTTAGCCCTGTGTCATTTTTGTTTTGCATTTTGGATTATTTTATGACGATCAGACGATGAGCTCGAATCTTGCGTACTTCCCGACAACTCAGAAGGAAAGGATATGAAGTGACGTGGAGATGTGTTACTATAACATCTAGATTGGGAGCTGTTAGTGTTTTGTCAAACGCTAATCACATCCCTACTACTACAGTCAGTATAAGTGTCAGTCTTGTTGGACTTAGGAGGTCCCTTTTGGTATGCTTTCTTTTTGGTTTCCTTTCTGTACTTTTATTTTATGTTTTATCTATGTGGCAAGGCCGCTAGTCTTAACGGTGTCAAACTCTGTAAAATATATTTGAAGCATATGTATGTGAAACAGTATGTTTTTAAATAATTAAGTATTGTCCTTTAAAAATTTCAAATTTTTCTGTATTTTTATAAGGTTTCATTAGAATTCCACTAATGGGACATAGGCTGTCTCACTCATCACTTGGGGAAAGAAAAATAAAAGGGAAAGGTAACAACATAATAAAACATTTTCATGGTAACAACCAATTAAACAAACATGTGAAATGATAAGGATGAAAGCACATTGATAATAATCAACACAAATGAAAATAACGAGAACTGTAACGACAGATCGCATTAAAACATAGTCGACAAGTGGGACGAAATAAAAATAGTTATAACTCAAAATGAAAATCCAAGTATGTTAACTAACATGTAGGGACATGAGTACAAACAAATTTCACAAACAAATCCAAGTGGAACCACATAAAAATTCATCTGCAAATGCGTAAACGGACGCGAAACGCACTTAACTTGCACCCAGTCAAAAGAGGTGAAAAACTTGTTAAACATGAAAATAAAAAATATGATATGAAAGTACACATTAAGAGGACCATAATGAAAAAAGAACGGGTGAAAAACAATTAAAATCGAGAGAGTCATGAATTTTCAAAGTTTGAATGAAAAAATGGAAAAAATGCCAAAAGAGTTGCCCTCCTCAGGGGTCGAACTCAGGATCATGGCTTGAATGGGGCGCTTGGCATAAGTTGCTTACCACTGGGGTGGCTATACATCCGTTTGTATAAGCCACCCCTTTAATTAATAAGGGTAACTCACTTGAATTTCTGAACAAAAACAAACACACTTAAAATGATTTACGTTTTCGATTGTAACTTTCCCGTTTCTTATCCAAATGAGACAAACTTTATATGCAACTGGCCTAGAAAAACATGAGGATCATGATGGTGTGGTTACTTTTATGAATTTCCTTTTCTTTTGAAAAATTCGATAGCAACTGCATTTTGATGTTATGAGATGCATTTTGACATGAAGCACTCAATCTAACCATTTTCAAATCAAACCAAAAGTGCACAGAGATCATATAAATGATGTAGAATGATTCTAACGTTTCAATTGTGCTCAATGTTAACAGATTACAAAAGTGTCATGGTAAATGCAATGTTTTTGGCAAAAATGCATATTGAAGTGAATAGCTCATGACAGTCTGTTTTGAGGCCAAAGAAATATGCAAACATCTTCCAAATGATCAATGTGAAGTTTTCAAAAGGTGGTTTTGGTGAAAATCAAACTCATGCAAAAAATAGCATATGAGTTGCTTGAATGAATTTGATGTGTTTATGGCAAACATGTGAATCCATTTTTATGCACAGCCAAGCCAAAGTGAATACATATGCACTTCTCAAATATGAATTTAAACATGTTCAAGTAATAAAAACTGACTTTCCATAGCTTATGCCAAAAAATGATTTCCAGCATGTTATGATTTTTCTAGACAGCAAATGAAAAGCAAACACAGTCCAAACACACATAAATGTTCTCTTACATCCAAGGCATGATGATGATGTTCTGTACTTCAAGGCACAAAACACAAGATGGAATTTGGTGTTTTGCAATGATGAATTACCAACAGTCTAAGTTTCAATGACAGGTCAAGGTGAGGTGAAACAAATCATACAAAAGCAATGTAAGCAGATGTAATAACACCAAGTCAATACTAAACCTGTTCCAAGCATCTCATCTAAAACAAACATCATAGTCAACATTAACTTCTAGACTTGACAAAGGTCAAGCCTGCCAAGCTACCAAAACCAAGTCCCCATGACAGTTGTGGTCATCATAAAAAGGGACCCTATCATGATAGTGCCTACCACTAACCAAAGGATCAAAAATGAGTCAGCTGCAACTCACAAATCTAGGACACAGCCCCTACACATGATCCTCCATAACAGCTAACAAACAAGATTAAAAATGTCCTCACAGTAGAACAATGTCTTATTACAACAACAACCCCATGATCCAAAACCCAAATGCAATAGGCTGAGAGTTTCCCACCTCCAAATTGGCATTCTCCTGTTAAAATATAAATTGGCAACAAGCCTATTGTCCTCACAAGTTCCACAACTATGCCTCTTAGAAGTGATCAAAGGGTGGTTTGGAAAATAGACACACCAACAACCTTCATCATATCAGTTCAGTTTCTAAAAACATGTCAGGCTCACATGATTCATGAACAAATTACAACAGGCAAGACTGAGTTGCCTGACTCAGGCCTTAAGGGCAACCTTGGATTAAGCCAAGCTACAGCAAAACTTCCTTGAGAACTTCAGTCACAGGCTTAAAGGCAAAACAGCTACACTACACCTAAACTGAAACTGGCCTCCAATCTTAACAACAATTAAGCAAACTACTCAGCTACTAGGCCTAAGTCTAGGTTCCAAACAGATAAATGATACTCTCACCAGCTCAAAACAGAATTCTAACATGAACAAGCAACACACACATCTTTGAATCTAAACCTCCCAAACTTGACCTTTCTATAGTCTGTGATGAGATGATTACTGAATTAAGTTGGAAGGAATAGATGAAAGGCAACAATCCTCTTCATAATTTAAAAAAAAAAACAAATTGCTTAAGAACAGTGCAACATAAAGTTGGCAATGCAACAAGACATGATGGTTCAAAGTTTAGCAAACTACTAGGCTTGGTCCAACAGTCCAGTTTTGGCATAGTAATGTACTAATGAATTTTAAGCTCAACAGCTCTTAACAAGAAATTCCATATGTGCTGTGCTTACAAACAATAAATCAATCATTTTGACATGGTTAGAATAACATCGGTTGCAAATGAAATGGCTAGGTGAGCTCTAATGATGCATGTAATTGTGAAAAGCAACAGAACAAATAGAAATAGGTTATACTAATCACCTGCACATATCATAATCAAGCAACTAGTTATGACTCAACTCACAAATTAATCACATCACCTTCAAAACAGAATCTTGGCATATGATATGAAAATGTCACTTTTCAATATCACCACAAACTCAAAAAATGTAAAACATGGAAAATGATGCAAGAGGCAATATTTATAAGCTACATACCTTTAGTAGACTTTGTTGAATCAAGCTAGAATAGCCAAGAAACCCAGAGAACTTCAAGCTACTTCCTTGCCTTGAGTTCTTTCTTCACTTTTAAGCAAAATGCAAGTGTGATGCCAAATGAGAAAATATGAACCTCCAATGATTTCTAGCACTTTGAACAGTTGAGAAACATCATACGAGAGGTGTTAGGATGATTGAAATGCCAAGAAAATATATGGAACAAGATATGGCAAGTTTTGTAGCTTTTGGTCAAAGTAGTGTGGTGATGAAATTGACTTTTTCATTTGTGAAGTTTTTGGGTGGTTCAAAGGTCTAGACACTTTCTATACCATATTTAGAGAGTGTGTGGATGGTTGTTGGGGTGTTGGAAGGTATGGAAATGGGTATGGCAGCCCTGGTAGCAAGACAGCTTTTTGGTGATTTTTTGTGAAAAGTGAGATTTGTGATTTTGAAGCAAGAAATGGAAATAGCAAGGACAGAGGTTTTCTTCTGTTTTTTTTGTTGTTGATGATGGAAATGAAGTGAGGAAGGCCTCCTTTTATAGGCAAGTGAGAGTGAGGGGCTGGTTTGGAGCTTTCTTCACCTTGAAGAAAAGTTTGGATATTTTTGGAAGAAACCTCCCTTGGAGGGTTTTCTCTTGGCTGAAGATCTAAGCCTCAAAGGTCAATCAAAATGATGATTTTCAGAGGTTAATAGCAGGCTAAAAGTGTGGGAGTGAGGCTAGTTCAGAATAGGTTTGACACCTCATGCTTGTTTTAATGTTTTAAAAATGCAAGTTGCAAGGCAACTTGCAAGCCACTTGCAATTTTGGCTAAATCCTCAAACTTCTGCATTTCCTTGGTTCTTTCATGCTAAAAACATTATACATATCAGATACAACAAGTTTCATAAGCTGAGATTGGCCAACTTTGATGAAAGAATGCATTTTGAAACTTGGCCAATGTGGGACTAAAGTGAAAAACCACCAACTTGCCATGACCATAACTTTCAGCTCACAAATCATGAGTTTCAATTTCCTAAAGGAACTTGGCCAAAAAGCCCTCCAAAGTTGCTAAAAAATGAGCTTAAAAATGAAATTTTCCTAAGTTTTTTCCCCTCTTGAAATGAATTTGATCATAACTCAAAATCTATGCATTTTCTAATCATGGACCACTTAGGGACTTTTGTAGGACTTGTCAAGAGCTTCCAAATGATCTTTGAACCAACTCAATTGGATGTGTGGTTAAGGAGTTATGGTTTAGCCCTTTTCAAAACCCTAATTTCCTGATTTTTCGATTACTCCTTCATCCTTGATCCAATGGTCATAAAAATTGATATGCAAGTCCAATATGTCATAAGGAACAACTTTGTTTCACAACTTGAAGTCCAATTCATAAAATTTGGAGAGTTGACGTTTCGGTCAACCGTACGACTGATCGGTGATTACCGAGTCGCCTATTGACATTCTGGGCCTCCTGAGACTTTGAAACTTCTTGGATGAACTTTATTAAGCTATATGAACTTCATGAATCACAATCCCACCATTTAAACATCTTCCAACATCAAAGTCAAACTACAGTTGACTTTTACTGGTCCAAAACCCTAATCGGGTGCTTTGAAATGTACTGCTCTGAATTCTGGGGTAACAACCTCACATTGGCTTCTCAATTGACATTATGTAATTCTCTTGACCTTGTTTCCTATTTGAATGAGCCCAAAACATTGACTAATCACAAACCCTGATGTTTCGATTTTGACTGTACGAAACCCTGATTCATCTGCAATTTGACAAAGACAGACTTGCACTGGGTTAAGGTTAGAAAATTCATGAGTATGCTTCTAAAATGATAATGAAAATCTAAGGGGTCAAAATTTGGGGTGCAACAATATATATATATATATATATATATATATATATATATATATATATATATATATATATATATATTAGATGCATTAATTATTCAATAAATAAAAAAATAAAATTTGTTTATAATGTAAAACAGAAGGATCATATGTTCAAGTAGTCTAATTAAAATAAGGTTTTAGTCAGATCAAAGTTGAAGTTTGTTAAGTGCAATTTAAAACAATTATTTAGCCTAGATATATGACAACACTCTGCATGCATGACAACGCCACATCGTGCACTTCCAAGACAAGACTAAACCTGCACGCCTCCCTTCATCCATGTCACATGCATACCTAACAACACTCTGCATGCATGATAACACCACATCATGCACTTTCAAAACAAGACTAAACCTACACGCTTCACATGCATGCTTGACATTTGCTCTGCATGCATTTCAAGGTTACATGCATGCTTGACATTTGCTCTGCATGCATTTTCAAGTCATATGCATGCTTGACATTTGCTCTGCATGCACGACAACACCACACTACTCTCATAACATTCGAGGATTATAAATAGAGGTTCATCAACTCTCAAACTCTTATCATCCCAGCAAACTCTTCTCATCCTCATACGTTCTATAAATTCTTCACCCAGCAAACTTCACGAAGCAAACTTAACCCACAATGTCTCTACTCATAATGGGAAACTCTCACAGAGGCACAGTTGAGAACATCGCGGAGTTTGTAAGTATTTTTCTTTTTGTTGTCTATGTTTACGAAGTTTAATTATCCTTTAAAACTAATGGCATTTAAATTCTTTTGCAGGATGTATCAAGGTTTTGCTGTCATGTGCATGACTACATACCACACAACCCTTTAATAGAGGGATACCTTGAAGCATGTGGGTTCGGTGATTTGATTAAAATCAAATCGTACTCACTGGATCCCCAGTTTATTCTAGCATTGTTAGAACGCTGGAGACTAGAGACACACACATTTCACCTACCTTTCGGTGAGTGCACTGTAACTCTTCAGGATGTTTACATGTTGTTTGGCCTACACATCAACGGTAAGGCCGTCAACGACAAAGTTGGTGTTAACAACCAACTTTGTGAAGATTTACTGGGCGCCCCTCTTTGTGTCGACACAACTCTACCAGAACGTGAGGGTCGACCAAGGGGGCAAGGTATTAATCTGAAATACCTCAGACAAAACTACAATAGTATTGTCTTAACTGAGGAGTCCACCGAGTATGAGAAAATACTTAAAACTTGGTGCTATATTATGATATTGTTTGGCCATTTTGTATTCCCAGACAATACTGGAAATACTGTAAATATTATGTATTTACCATTGTTGCATAACATAAACAAAGTGTGCACATATAGTTGGAGATCAGCTGTCCTCGCCCATCTATATAGTGCACTATGTAAAAATGCAGAAAAAAATTCTTGTACTTTTTATGGTTGCGCCTATCTCCTTCAAGCGTGGGGTTGGTCTAGGATGCCAACACTTGCTCCAGTCAACCGCAATCCATTTACATTCCCATATGCTAACAAGGAAGTTTATTTTCAAGACAAATTTACAACCAAAGTTTCTTTGTAACTTAATTATTTGTATGATGTGTCTTAGTGTCTAATTTATTTGTGTTTCTTTTTTCGGGTGGTCTGTTTCGGGGATGAATTAGCAAAGATGTCCCAGGAACTCCATAGTCGTGTATCGCAACCTTATCGAACACATTGGGCCAAATGATGTAATTTATCTACCTTTACTTTGTCTAATTGATAAACACAAACTTGTATTTCTCATTGCGTATATTGTTATTGTAGTTTGTCTGGATGCCGTACGAGGGTCTCGACCACCAGCCCAACGCCGATGATGCTGCCGTGTGAACATCCAAAACACCTATCATTAGGTTCACTACAGTTAATATGCACCAAAGTGACCGGGTGAAACTAGAGTTTGGGAATGCATCAGGATATTCCAGATGCTCCGATGTCGTTAGGACACTGGCATCAGCTACGGATGGATTCACAATGGAGTGTTAGTCATTGGAAGGACTTTGAGAAAGAGATGTGTCAGCATTGGAAGAACCGACGTCAACACATCTTAACCGACCCTATTGTGGAAGGGGCTAGGCCAAGTTATCAATATATGATTTGGTTTAGGTTGGTTACAACATCACAACCATTTCTGTCTGAGCCGACATATTTGATTGACCAACGTGCGTCTTCCTCGACTCGACATCAGCAACCAAATGCCCAACATCAACAACAACAGCCTTACCATAACCCGTACATGCCACCAACCCAATCACAAAAACAACAACCTTACCCATATAGCCCTGATACATCTTTTGACCCTACCCCCTCCACCTATAGCTCAGATAACTCTTTTGACCCTACCCCCTCCATCTATAGCCCAAATAACTCTTTTGACCATACCCCTCCACCTATCAACTTTTTGAATACCAAACCCCATAATAACCAATACATCGTTTCCAAACCGATTCGATGTACCAATTCGGACAACCATATCGTCCATACTCCACCCAACCTCCCCGAAAAACTATGAACACATAGACATTGGGCTTAATTACGGAAGCGCCGTTGATAGTGGCTCTCCCGGCTATTGAGGTCAAATGCTTCAAAATTTATCTGATACGCCGAGACAATCTGAACAAATACCTCTTCCACGGGTCAACACACAAAGACCGGACACACCTCAACAACCTCGTGGTAGACCTCGTCGCCGCGCGCATCCTCCACAATGTGGTACCGGTGGTCGTTTAGATAGAGCCGACCATTAACTTTCTTTTTTTATCAATTGTAATTTACATTCTATTATAAATTAATATATTTTACTATTTCTTCCATTTAAATTTTTTTTAGATTATTTAAATTTCAAATATTATTTTAATTATGTTATAAAATTAAAATAAAGAAAAACAAAAATTAAAACCTATAAATATAAAAAGCAAAATAGTAAAACAAAAATAGAAACCTTAAAAATTACAACTAAAACTGATTCGCCATATCATTTGGCGAATCCTTTTAAAATAAATTTTGTTTTTTGCCTCATACGCCATATCATATGGCGAATTGGTGTTGGCTTGCATGGTTCAGCCATATGATATGGCACATGCATGTTGAATGTTACCTACTTTGGTAAAAAAATTTAAAACTTATTTTATTTGATATATTTTTTTAAAATAAACTTGATTAGTTTTAAAAAAAAATTTGAAAATTGTAATCCTCAGTTTTATTTTTATTTTGGAATTTAAAAAATAGTAAACATGTTTTTCAAATTTAAGAAAATTTATTAAAATGTTGATAGGATAATCTCTTTAATATAAGAAATATATAAAATACATAGTATTTTTTTTCTTAGAAATTGAGATTAATGATAATTTATATAAAGTATTCATACTCTTGTGATAAATACAATTATATGAATTTTGTTTGAGTAGGGACGAGCAAGAAGGCCTTTAGAATTCTAATTAGGTAAAAAATGAATGATATCTCTTAATCATAGGAGTTTAAATATTTATAGTTGTGATTTATAGGACAAATTGGGGATGAAGAATCGATTTCAATCCCAACCGTTTGGATAGAAAATGGGGATATGAATACTCTATTTTTATCCTTAATAGGAGTAGTAATTTCCTCCATGAAGTAGTGGCAGTGATAGTTATCCTTTTACCATGCAGTCAGACATGTCTACTACACTCGTTGTTAATTGAAATGTTGGTAAGAGAGTGGCTCCAATGCTATATCCTCCAAGCATGAGGACTATGGATAAATTACGACATACTCATTCATAATCCCTTAAACACGAAACCTAAAAAGATGAAGTGATTTAAGTGAGAGAAACAATAGTCCTTTTTGTTAAACATGTGGCTTCAAATATTTTAAATAAAATTATCTTCTAAAATAGAGTTTGAAAACATTTGAAATAAAAATGTTTGAACATGCCACAAAAACTAAGCGAAGAATAAAATAGGTAAGGGAAGAGAGATAACACCAAATATTTATAGAGCTTCGGTATTAAAGAAATGACTTACTCCTCTCCCTAGAAACTTATCTTGAAAATATCCAATAATACTTGAGATCTTTTAAATGGTTAATCCCATGAACTCACTTATACAAAGAAAATGAAGTTTTAGGTTAACTTTCAACCAAACAAGGAACTGAAGAATGAATCGGTTAATCTTCATTTCAAATAATGAATAAATATTTGAACGGTTAATCTCTTAGCCAAATCGAGATTTTTCACAGGCCAATCTCGAACCAAGATGGAGTTTTAAGTTAGACATTCTCTGAACCGAGGTTTTACATGGGTTGACCACAAACCGAGCCAAGATTTTTATTGAGTTGATCTCGAACCTAGTGAGCTTTTACACTAGCTAAACTTAGAAACCAAATGAAATTTTATACTAGGCTAATCTTGAATCAACTAATATTTTAACCGGGTTGAGCTCAAGAACCGTTGTGAATGTTTTTTAGTGGTTATTCTTCACAAATCCAAAAGAGAGCTTTTCTTCAATGACGAAGCTCACGAACCAAACAGAGACTTATACTAATCCCCAAAATATCTTTTACCCAAGTTTAGCTCTAAATCTAAATAATTACTTCCTAAAGAAGAATAATTTACTCGAGAGAAAAAAAACTCTTGTGAAATTTACAATAAAATCCTCACCCATAACAATTTCCTCACTAAACTTAAGAAAGATCTCAAAGCACAATGGCTAAAAATATGTGAGAGGAAAAACTTATTTAGAGAGATGGAGAGAGAGAGGAAAAGTGAGACGTTTCATGTTTTCTAGATGATTTAAAATGTTAGGGAAGCCATTTATTTATAGGGCAAGAAATGGTATATTTTAGAAAACATTCCATCGGCAAAATAAATGACCTAATCAATTAGGTACTTGTAATAATCGATTATTGTTGCCCAAATTGGAAGGTTTTTGTTAGACGACAACAATGATCTAGAAGGGGGGTTGAATAGAACACTAATTCTTAAACAGAGTCGGTGCTTAAAAGAAATTTGATTTTTAAAATTTCTGCAAAAGCGCCCGAGGAACTAAGGTCGTCTAAACGAACCGTTACTAAAAAGATCGGATATGCAATAAGCTAAGATGGAATATCGAATCCAATGAAAAAATAAATTAATATTTTAACACCAATCAATACAATTAGATTCACTTAAAGTTATGAAATTTCCAATGGCTTGTGAAAATTAAACTTAAATTGACAACAGAACAAATGGTTTGTGTTCGATGAATTTGTCGAACACTTGGTGTGCGAAACACCCCAAGTGAAATTCTCTAAGTAATGATAGTGCAGAACTTTTCCAATTACAATCAAAATAATTGTAATGAGTTTTTAAAATACTTTTCAGCACTACACTATACCAGAATTTTTATTGAGCAATTTGATTGTACACAAACGTTGATAATTTAGAAATGCAAAAAATAGCAAAAGAGAGAACAACACCAAATTTGTTGAGGAAGTTCCCCCTTCGTCCTCGCTTGGGGTACGTTTGCCCTCAATTCTAGAAATAGAATTGAGATATATATTAACCTGTTGCAAAAGTTTATACAAGAGAAGCAACAGTAATCACACACTCAAGCCTAGATATTGATGTTGAAACTATGTCTTCTCTCTCCTTGTTTCAAGTCGAATCAAGTGCCTCAAATGTGTTGAATAAACCTCTAATTTCAGCTACTTGTCTGAATAACCCAACGGTCTTAAAATCTTTAGCCCGACTAATTTCAATCACACACAATTCGAACCCAAATCTTTCTTCTATAATCCTCTGGTTACCGCTACTAGATTGAACGAACCACTCGTTCTTCAATCACATTCACTCGGCTGAATCTGTGAAGAAATGATTTGTGCTAAAACCCCAAAAACCTCAAGTTTCTTGAAGGACAAAACCCTAACGGTTTTATTCAAGAAAAACTCACCGATCTCTCAACCCAAACCCGATACAATATCCTATGTTTGGACGTTATCACCTCAATGATGCTGAATGGTCATCAAAAATTATTGTGTAGTTGTTGAGAAAATGAAAGAAAGGGGATGAAGATGATGAGAGAAAATTAGTGTCAATGTTTCACATTTCTTGTTCGTTATTGAAAAGAATGAGCCAAAAAGAATATATATGAAGATAGGACCAAATAACAATCATAACAGTAATTTGAAAATCAAACATATTAGAAAATTATAGTGAATCGAGCAAACCGTCGACCTAAGAAAAGAGGGGGTCGACCTGAGAACACCTGATTTCAGAATTATGCAGAAATTGACTCTATGCATCGACCGGAACAGGTTCGTGCATAGACGCAAACCTACCTAGAAATGACAATTTCAAACACTAACAGTATGAGTCGACCAGAGGGTCGGCGTGAGCACACCTGAGAGCAAAAGCTCAAAATTCACATTACACGAGTCGACCTAATGTCACACCTCGAAAATTCATTCGAACAATATGACCCTTACGCTAAAGGCGCAGAATGAGGTTCGACAGAGTCGCCACCGAACTTTATTTATCCCAAAATAGATGGGAAAGGAAAATATCGAGAAAACCTTTTAAACGAAAGGAAAGTGTTAGTTCCATGGTTCTATGATATAGAATTGTCCATGGTTCTATGATTGGCTAAATTTTGGTAAAACATGATCCTGCAATGATGATTGAGCAGGATTTATAACATCTTCATCTGCTGTGGTGACATAACTGCTGTGGAGTGTTTTAATGTGAATGCCATGTTGAATGTTGTGACATCCATCACGACATCCATCTGCTGTCATGACAGAGCTACTGTCATGTGTGAGAAACAATAGGAGTAGTGGTGTAGCAGGGGCTTATGACTCATGACACTACTACTGATGCAACAGGAGCTAGTAGGAGCTGGTGACAGAACTGCTGTCATGTGTTATAAACAGGATGTCATTACATCTGGTGCAGCAGGAGCTATGTGCAGCAGGAGCTAACAAGAGCAGATGACAGAACTGCTGTCATGGATGCAGAAGGAGTTGATGACAGAACTGCTGTCATGAATGTCATACTGAATGTCGTGACATTGATCGTATGACATCATGTCTGGTACAACAGGGGCTGCTATGTAATATCTCTTGACAGAAGTGTTTTGGTCTTGTTGGATATTCCACATTAGTATGTATAGGCCAAAGAGATTTGTTAGAAACAAAGTGCAAATTTAATGGGTGTTCACAAAAAGGATCGTTGATACTTTTTAGGGAACTATAAAGCATTTGTTTCTACTGTCATGAAGAAGATTCAGCAGAAGTGTTCAGCAGGGCAAGCTGGTCAGCTAAGAGGAAGTGAAGCTGAATGTCATGACCAATGTTATGACATTGATCGTATGACATCAGACAGGCTTGGTTTGTTTTTCTGTTATGATACCTGATATATCTCAGGCTAAATTTCAGGAAACCTGTTATGACTCCTGAGTTATCTCAGACGAGATTCTAGGCAGTATCATGACCAAATTTGACAGCACCTTGATCAGTGGAAATTAGGTTTACTTTGTTAAACCTAATGGTTGTTACTTTGGAGCAGCCCAAGCCCAGTCTGCACTACTATAATAGGAGGAGCAGAAGCAGAAGAAAGCAAGCACTCACATCAAGAAAAACCAGAGTGTAAAATAAAGGTCTAGGGTTTGAGAGTCCCTTGTGTGTAAGTCACCTTTTGTATCTTTTGATACATTGTGGTAGACATATTTGTAAGTGAAGAAGGCTAGTCTTCACGTGTGAATTCTGTTTAGGAATACTTGTACTCCAAGCAATTGTCTGGTGGATGATTGCATTGGATAGGTAGATTCTAGGCTGTGTCTCACTCAAAGCTGTGAAGCAAGAGTGTGTGAGTTCCTTGATCAAAGCTGTGTAGCAAAATCAAGGTGTGTATGAAGTGTCTCTTCATATTATTTTTGTAATTGTGAATTATAAATCGCTGTTGTGTGATTGAGGGGGAGTGAGTGGGTATACTCAGGTACTAGAGTGTCTCTAGGCTGAAATTGCATTGGATAAATATTAAGTGAGGAGTGTAAACTGGAGGTTTAACTCTAAATTAATTCTGCTAATAGTGGATTTCCTTCCTGGCTTGGTAGCCCCCAGATGTAAGTGATGTTGCACTGAACTGGGTAAACAATTACTGGTGTTATTTATCTTTCTGCATTTACAATTCTGCACAAGTTAAATGGTTAGATAAATAGGTTTGTCAGCCTGCAGATGTCATAACAGACGTCATGACGTTGGTCATGACATTGGCATAATTTAAAGAAATTTAAATTGGTTATGGTATGTGTAACACCCATTTTTATTATTTAGTCTTTTTGGTGTTATTTTATTTTGGTGTGTCCTTATGTGGGGGTGTGTCTGAGAGTGTTGGTGGGTACCCTTAAGTTATGGGGGTTATTTAACAACTATGGAGTTTAATATTAATATAATATAGGTGGTGATAATTTAATAATTAATATTATTATTATTATTATTATTATTATTATTATTGGAATAAGTAAAATAAGGAATTGGAGATATAAGAAGGTTTTTGGGTAAAAGAGCGTTAGAACACGATAAAAACCAGTTTAGAGGAAGGAGAGAAAGAAGAACAAGGAAGGAAGAGAGACAAGGCTAGGGCTGTCGAATTCTTCAGAGCTCTTCATCAATCTGAGCATCTAATCGAGGTAAGGGGGAGAAACTTATTGGGATTGGAATTTTACATGAATTGGGTAGAGGAGATTCCTTAACCCCATAGGGATTTAATGAACAAGATGAGTACATTGTTATGTTTATGATTGTTGTTGCTATTGATGAGTTTATGCTTGTATTGTTGTGATTTTGGTGAGTTTCTGTGTAACGTAGTAGAGTTGGGATTTTTGTGGAGTTCTGTGTAACTTCTGTGGTTTTGGTAATGACCATGAGTTTTGGTTCTGGAGAGAAAGTTTGAGGAGAAATTGATTAGAGTAGTGTGTAATAGTTGTAGTAATAATAGGTAGAAGATGGATGAAGAATGATAGGTTTGGAATTAATCAAAGTGACATTTTGGACAGTGAGGGTTTTGAGTATCGCAGACGCTCGCTAGCAGGTTCACTAGGCGAGCAGGTAGCGAGCACTCGCTAGGGACTCACTAGGCGAGCTAGGTAGCGAACACTTCCAGTAGCCACTGTCTGCCTTCGCTAGCACATTCTCTAAGCGAGCAGGTAGCGAACGTTCACTAGAGCTTCGCTAAGCGAGCAGGGTGGCGAGCGTGACAACATTGTTTGATTTTGTGGTTTCCAACCAATGCTGATGTTTCGTAGGACCCCTTTTGGTCGTGATGAGTATAGATATGGTGTTTAGTGGTGAAGAATGTATACCTGATGTTAAAGAGGTGAAATTATGTAGTATTGACTTTAATTTGATTAACATGATTGATTGGTGTATAATATATAATGTATATGATGTATGGTGATGTGATCAGGGGGATCGTGTGCACTTAGTGTGCTTGAGTTGATTTTATTTAGGCATTGGTGTCTGGAATATCATGGTGTTTTGGTGGGATGAATCATTGCCCAGGAGGAGTGTATGTGATTCATCTGTACTCCCTTGTGGAGAATGGTGGGGATAAATTATTGCCAAGGAGAGGTGTGTGTGATCTATCCGGGGTTCGATTGAATGAACCAATGAGTTGGTACCGCATGCATGGTGTTGAGTGTCATATTTGCATTGTTGAATGTTGTGTTGATGATTGGACAGTAGGTCGTGATTGATGTTGGTGGGGTGATGATTTGTATATTTACTGCCTTTTATTCATGTATCTTATTACCGATAATTTTGATCATGTTTTGTCACCCCTTGTTGTTGTTGTTGTGGTATGTGCTTCTTCGGAAGTACAAATAATCTAGGTACTTAGCTAGCTTGGATAATGATGTGCGAATCGAGTCTTAGGATGCTCTGATACGTAGCACAGGACTTGGGCGTTTATTTGCTTTTATGTGGAACTTGTTTTATTCCTGTGTCGTATCATATGTTGGTGAATTTTATTAATGATTAAGTTTATGTATTTGGCGGATGGCCGAAAATGTTGCATTAAGGATTATTTTCGCTGCTTTAATGTGAAAACATCTAATGAAGCGTTTTGTTGAATTTTATGAAGGTGATTGTTGCACCCCAAATTTTGACCTCTTAGATCTTCATCATCATTCTAGGAGCATTATCATTGTTTATCTAACCTTAACCTATTTCAAGTTTGTCTTTGTTAAGATACAGGTGAATTAGGGTTCCGTATGTCGCTACTGCGAAAATCGGCGTCGGCTAAACAGAAGAGTCGCCACCATGCGTTATTTATCCCAACGGAGGGAAAGGAAACACTCGAAGTAAACCTACCGCAAAGACGGGAAAGGAATGGTCATCGCAATCAAATCCTGGATTCGGGAGTCGGTTACGCAAGGGGAAGGTATTAACATCCCTCACGTCCGTCGTACTCGACGGGATCCACGCTTGCTGGTTTGTCTAAAGGATGCAAAACAATCTATCTACGGCTGTTAAATCTAAACGGAAGGAAACTGACTCGATAGAGCGTCACACTCTATGCCTACGTATTCTCAAGAGATAAAGTCAGAGTCATCGTAGTTCGGGAAACTACAGGGAATTGGCTCGCCAAGACTTCGCGTCTTGTGCCTACGTACTTCCACACAACGTGAAAGATCAGAGCTTACGTAGTTCAGGCTAACTACGGCTAGACAGGGTGTTCTCGATCACACAGGGGTGAGAGATTAAGTTGGTTTGAAAGGTACGGGAACCTACGGGAACTAGAACTACGGTCTGGTCTCAAATGCACAAGGGCAAGAGAAAAGGAAACATCAGTCGTCAGCGGGAAAGTCTCGATCGCACGACAGCGAGAGAACAAAGAGGTTAGTTGTTAGTGTGCTTGCTAGGATATCGCATCCTATGCCTACATATTCTCATTCGGTATGAGAAATCAGAGCAGCTGTAGTTTAGCCTACTACAGCTAAAACGGGAAACGGGAAGAAGGGAGAAGGGAGAAGGGAGCTCGCTAGGATACGGCATCCTATGCCTACGTACTCTCGTCTGGCACGAGAGATCAGAGCTAACATAGTTCGACGGGAAAACGAGTCTCGATTGCACGGGGGCAAGAGAAAGGGTCTCGATCGCCTGAACACGAGAGAAAAGGGGTTTTGCTCGCACGGGGCGAGAGCAAAGAGGAAGCAGGCTTACGCCTAAACGAGAAGGAACTCGGGACACACACGCAAGAACCTAAGACGTAGGAGCGAATGCGTCGCATGGCATCCTAAGGGTACCATACTAGACATCCTAGACGATTGAGAAGTAACCCCTCCACTGTCATTTCCTTCGTATCTAACGATGCAGCCCACAACACTCGACGGTTGCCTGAAGACTTGAATATGACGATGATGATGTTGGACGAAACAGCTCCTGGGCTCCTGACGTGCGTGCAAGCTCCATTCCAATCTTCTCCTCTCTGGATCCTTGATGATGACGCTCACATCAAGAACAACGTAACGCTTAGACCGTCATGGTTCGACTTATACGAGAAATCAAACTCTAAGAGGTAGCGTATTGATATCCGTGTCAAAGACAAGATGGAGAAATGATATCGAAAATCACTCTCCAATTGAATCGTGTCACACGGCCCGCCAGAAATAAAATCGGGATAAAATCGGATAGAAAATAAGATAGGAGAGAAAATAGGAGACAAATCCACTAACAAATGGAAATAAAAGTCTACTCCTAAAATATGGCAATTAAAGTCCTAAGGGAACTATATCCTAAAAAGAATTAAATCTATAAATCTCCTTAACCAAGAATTAACACTTAAACTATATTCTAAAAATATTAAATCCTAACAAATTTCCTAAAAGAAATTAATATTTACCACTATACTTATTCTAGGAATTTAAAACAAAGTATTAAACTAAATCCCTAAGAAATTGCAATTAAATGTAACAATACAAAAAATATTAAAAGAAAATGCAGGGAGGGAATTTAGTTATTACAGGGGGATATGCAGCAAAAAGATACAAAGAGATTGGGCCCAGCCCAACAACTAATAACCAAAAACGGGAAGGGGGCGTGTATCAAAAAATGGAGGTGTGTGGCTGAAAAACAACCAATGGGCCTTTGAGCCCAAACCAAATGCCCGACCACGTCTCTTTCTCTCATACTCTGAAAAACAAAAAAACCTACCTCACTCCCAATTCTCCCAAATCACTGTTCATGTAACCTGCGCCGTTCTCACCCTCGCTTCCTCACAAACTTAGTCCCAACCTTTCTTTCAGTCTCAAATCTCTCTCCCTCATAATACTTCTTTCATCACAATCAAACTCCATCTCGTTTCCAATTTGATGAATCTTGAAGAAAATCCACGAAGGTTCTTGATCTACGAAGGTTTTCTGGAACCGGCTGAATGGCTTGATGAAGATATGGTAACGATTCCTGACGTTCTTGGAATCCGAAGGATCTGAAGACGATGTTGAAGGTTTGGCAAGTGTAGTGAAGGTTGACTTTAACCTTGAAGATCCAGTTTTATGAGGATCTTACGAAATTCTGGAAAGCTTGGACGAAGATCTTGAAGATTTTGAAGAGTTCTTGAGAATCTGGAGAGGAGATTTGATGAGCGAAGGCTCTTGAAGATTTGTGATGTTCGTTGATGAAGATTTGAACGAGTTTCCTTGAAGTTTCCGGTGAGATTCGTTTGAAGATTCTCTAATGAAGAATTGATGAACATTCTGGAAATTTGAAAAACACTGATGAAGATGATGAACACGAATCCAGATCTGACGAAAAACTGATGAAGTTTGAAGATCTATGGATCTTGAAGGATCTGGAAAATGATGAACAGATGATGAAGTTGTTGATGAATCTGGAGATGCTGACAAACATGAAGATCTTGGCGATTTGATGAAGGTTTGCTATGGAAAAAAGATGAACAAAGTGGAGGAGATGATGAAGATCGGTGGTGGTTTCTGGAAATAGCATGAAGATTGATGAGTTTTCCGGTGGATTTGGCCGTTTCCGGCGACGGTTGCAGTTACCGACAAGTGGTTGTAAACTCCGGCGAGCAGTTATGGTGGCTCCGGCGACGGTTAGAAGGTAATTGCGGTGGTCCCGGTGATGGTTAGGGTGGCCGGCGGTGACCGTTACCGGTGTTGCATGCCGGTCAGTGGAGGGATTCCGGCGAGGGCCACTTGGCACCATGCATGCAGAGGGAGAGGGAGAAGTGAGCACGTGGAGGTGGAGTAGTCTGCATGGGTGACGCGTGGTGGTGGAATGGAAGAGAGAGAGAGAGAGCCACGTGTGGGGAGAGAGGAAAGTGGGTTGTGACGTTGGCACTCTCTGAGTGCAAGTGAGAATGAGGTGGCTTCTTCTGGGAGTGAAACGTGGAAAATGAAGTGGGGAAAAAAATAGAAAACGTGGCAGATCCTTTTATAGCCAAGTGGCACCGAGTTGGGCTTTCAGACTTGGACATCTGGCCCACACAAAAACTGGACTCCAAAGACTGAAATGCTGAAAATAGATTAAACGCATGATTAAAGCTTAACAACTGCAATTAAAATTGAAAGACTCAATTAAGCCTTAATAAAATCTGACTAATTAAAACGAAAATGACTCTAATGAATGACTGAATGATTAATGAAGTAAAGAATTCAATTAATACCTGTCTAAAGATTAAGTGCTAATTAGCTGAAAACTATATTAACTAACTAAACAATTCAATTAAACTAAACCAAATATTTATTCAAAGAATAAGAATCTAATATTAAAAACAACTATTCAATTAACCTAAAAACCTATTTAAATGCTATTTAAATTCTATAGAACACTATTAAATCTATATTAACAATTAACTCTATTTACTACATTAAAATCTATTTATTCTATTAATATCCTATTTATAAAAAAGGAACTCCATTATAAAATTCTATTAAAAATCTATTAAAACTAATAAATCTATATTATTCTAAAACAAAATAAAGCTCTATTTAAATTCTAGAAAACAACAAAATCTATTTAGAATCTATAAAAAGGCTATTAAATCCTAAAAATGCAAACAAAGGAAATCAACCAAAATAAAAGAGAGCGCGAGACCAGATCGAAACTGAAAACACCCAGGAAGCGCGTGACTTCTCAAAAATAACCTCCGATTATCCGAACCGATCTGAAATGCCCGAAATTGAAGACAGGGCTGTAATCCCGATAAAATCAATATGAATGAGAAAATGCAACATATGCGGTATGCGAATGCGAATGCAAAATGCGTCGAACCATAAACCAAATATGGGAACCGGTTGGTCAAATTTTGGGGTGCAACACCGTACAGTTGGAAATCGAGGTTTCAACGGTTTAATAAGTCAATGCCTTGGATTGATTATCCATGAAGAATGTCTCTACACCATCAATAATACTCCATTGGGTCAAGTATGAATCCAATTTGAGATTGTCACCCGAAGATTAAAAACAGTGCACTTCAGGACTCCCGATTAGGGTTTATGATCAGGAAAAGTCAATTGTGGTTTGAATTTTGATTTAAAGGTGTTCCAATGATGGAGTTATGGTCCATGAAGCTCATACGGATTAGGGAAGTCCACTAAAGAAGTTTCAAGGCCTCAGAAGACCCACAACACCAATCGTCGATTCAGAGGTTTTCGATCGTTCGGTTCGTCTGACTGAAAAGTCAACCCATTGACCAACATGGTTTTAACCCAAAATTGAAGTCAAATATGTTCCCAAAATCATTTAATATCTAATTATGAAGTTTTGTGACCAATTGATCAAGAATTGAGAAGTAAACAAAAAGTTGGGGAATTAAGGTTTTGAAAAGGGCAAAGCCATAAATCCTTAACCACACGAGGGTTTTTGACCTAGTTTCAAGAGGAATGAATTCCTAAAAAAAACATAAATATTATAGTACCTAATTGGGTCTTTCTAAAAAGTACAAGTGTGTTCCATAACTTTTCCTGGTTAGAGAGAACTGAGGTCCACAAGTTGGCAAAAACTCGCATTGGCAAAACCAGGTCAGCATGAGTTTTTTGATTCCAAAACCTCTCCAAATCGATGCTAATCAAAGATTAAGCCTCATTTATGATGTTTATATTGATACTTAACATTTGTACATCAATTCCCATGAAAATGGCACAAAGATCAAAGGAAATCATTATTTAATGCAAGTTGCAAAAGTGAATAGTGAAGAAAGAGAAAAAAGGTGGCTACCCTTATCAAATCATCAACTTTAATTCAACAAGTCATCTCCTATCCTATCAATCATGATGAAAAAAATCTATGGGGCATGTAGAATATCTTACTAGAATGGCTTAAAGACAAAGATAAAGATTGCATTGGAAAACTCAAAGATTTTCATGATGGAAGGTTAAAATTGGTAATTTGCTTCACTTTTACCCATACCTTGATCCAAGGCTTTTGGCTATAAATAGAACTCACTTCCTACATCATAAACAAACAAGTTTCATGCTATAAATAGAAACCAGCTAGAACTCCATTCCTTACACAATCACAAGTTCTTGCAAAATTTCATTAAATTTCCAAAATCCCTCAAAATCTACTTTTGCAAAACACCTTTCAAAACCATTTCCAAACTTCTTCCAACTCAAGAAACACTTCAAAAACATAAAATATGATGTATTGAAGCTATCCAAATCACTTCCATATTTATGTAACAAGGTTCTAGTCAGTTGGTCTTTGAAATCTTTGGATTTTGGAGATTTTCCTTCATTTACAAGGCATTTCGTCCACTAGCTTGCTTGGAGGTTGTTTGGAGCATCTATTCATCATCCTAGGAACATTTGAAGATTTTGGAAGAGCTTTCAAGATCTCTGGTTTTCTTATTGCTTAATATTTCTTCAAGAGGTAAACCTAAAACTCATAAATGTGAACTTTCCATTTGCATTTCACATGCTACCATGACTGTTTTTAGGGTTTTTACCATGATGTTCTTAAACTTTTTCAACATGTAACTTGATTTTTCTTGTGATATTGATCTTGTATTATTTATACATGTTTTTTAAAATGTTTAAATAATCAAATTTGTTTGATTCATTGTCTTACCATGTGCATTTTATTCTTTTTATCATTTAGATTTTTATGTTTTGTTCACAAACTTAAAAGCCACATAACTTCTCCATTTTAAATCATTTTTTAGTGGTTCTTTTTGCAAAATTCTTGTGTTGTAACATATTTCTATATAATGTTTAAAGAATTCTAAAAATACTATTTTAGAAACACTTTTCATTATGAGCAAGTTATAACCCATTTTAGAGTTTTCACCTTCCTATCTTTCCTTCTTTATTTCAAACATTTGGATTTCATTCTCTTTGAGTTTTTAATTTGAGATTATGAAAATGGATTGTTAAATTCCTTGGGCATTTAAGTTTGAATTTCAACTTTTCTAGTACACATTTAGGTGGTTCACCTTTAAAAACTTTTGCTTATCCCCATGAGGTTTTGAACCTTTTGTTTATATTGTTGTGACATTGATGATTTACATATGATATCCTTTACCTTTACCCCTTTATCCTAACCTTAGGATTGGAGTTGCTGTGCTCTATTTAGCGTCCCGCCGTGGACATTCTTTACCTATTATCCTAACCTTAGGATTGGAGTCGCCGTGCTCTATTTAGCGTCCCGCCGTGGACATTTTTTACCCTTTACCCTAACCTTAAGATTTGAGTCGCCGTACTCACTTTTAGCGTCCCACCGTGGACATTCTTACACCTTCCTAACCTTAGGATTAGAGTCGCCGTGCTCTATTTAGCGTCCCTCAGTGGAAATTCTCTCCCCTTTATCTTAACCTTAGGATTGGAGTCACTGTGCTCTATTTAGTGTCCCGTCGTGGACATTCTCTACCATAACAATCTCAACTTAGATTCAGGAGTCGCCGCACTCCATGTAAGTACTTCCCTATGAATGCTTACATCCCCATGGAACCTTGACTACAGTCAAGACTTCCTTACCCCTAACCAGGGGAACTACAAATGCTCTGATTTCTCGTTGAGAATATGTAGGCATAAGATGCGATTTCTTAGCGAGCCAACCTTTTCTTTCTCCCTCACTAACAACTAACTTCCTGTTACCTTTACAACTTAGAATTGGAGTCGCCTTGCTCTATTTAGTTGTCCCGCCGTGGATATTTCCCTTGTTTATCTTTTCAACTTAGGCTTGGAGTCTCCGTGCTCTATTTAGTCGTCCCGCCGTGGACATTCCCTTCCTTGCTAACTTAACATTAGTTTAGAGTCACCGCACTCTATGTAAGTGTCTCGCCGCAGACATTTACTTTCCCCTTGGAACCTTGACCACAGTCAAGAGTTCCTCCCCCCTAACCAGGGGAACTACGGTTGCTCTGATTCCATTCCCGTCAGGATACGTAGGCACGAGATGCGATGTCTTTGCAAGCATACTTTACCAAACTTTGTACATACTTTACATATCTACCCCTAACACATTTCCTTTAGCAAGCAAACTTTAGCAAACACAAATATTAACAAGAGGTTCTTGTAGAGTACTACAGATGTTTAGGATGTGAAATACCTACCCTATGCATAACCAACCCCCGAACCTTTAGATCTCTCTTTGCTTAGCTTTATGCCTTGCCTGTTGCTTTGCATTTTAATAGGTTGTTCTTTCTTTAAACTTTTCCTTTTTGGATAAATTAAAGTACGGTTGTGAATTTAAGAATTAAGATTCAAGTTAATCAATAGCTTGGCATCATGATTCTCACCGCAACAGTGATATCGCACTTTTGGGGAGGAACTCTGATGTTTATGTGAAATAATTGTGTTTTATTTGAATTTTGGGAAGTGGGGTATTACAATTGGTATCAGAGCAGGTCGGTCCGTCCGGCCAGTGTAGTAATTGAGTTTGTCCTTAGGATAGAGATTGTGTACCTTTTAACCTGGTGTTGTTATTGTTAAGCAGTATGGCAGGAAGGAATGATGCTGCTTTGGCTGCTGCTATGTAAGCGATTACGCAGGTGGTTGCTAATCAGAACCAAGCTGCAGGTGTGCAATTCAGAGATTTGGCACAGTTTCGGAGTAACAAGCCACCGACGTTTGAAGGAGGAATTTTAGATCCTGAAGCTGCATAGAAGTTGCTGAAGGCAATTGAGAAAATTTTCAGGACAATGGGTTGTAGTGATGAGCAAAAAGTGAAGTTTGGTACTCACATGCTGGAAGGTGAAGGTGATGCTTGGTGGGATAACAGTCGCCAAAGATTGGAGAGTGCTGGAACTACAATTACTTGGGATGTGGTTCGAACTGGTTTTCTGGAAAAGTATTTTCCAGAAGATATACGGAGTGCTAAGGAGATAGAGTTTCTGGAGCTGAAGCAGGGTAATCTGACTGTAGCAGAGTATGCTGCTAAGTTTGAAGAGCTGGTGCAGTATTGTCCTTATTACAATACTGAGGCGACAATGACTTCCAAGTGTTTGAAGTTTGAAAATGAGCTCCGTCCGAAAGTCATGTTGGGGATCGCTTGTCAGAAGATCAGGAATTATCCTGAGTTGGTAAGCAGAAGCAGAATTTATGATAGTGATAACCGGGCCAGGATTGCACATTATAAGGCTGTGAATGACCGTAAAGGTAAACAGAGATTTGGTGGTACTCCTTACAGTGTTCCTACTGATAAGGGAAAACATAAGGCCACTACTGATAAGAAGTACAGAGAAGGGAAGACATTTGCTGATTTGAAATGTTTCCGGTGCGGTGGCGCGGGTCATCATGCTAATGAGTGTCCTAATGAGGTGAAGAAGTGTTTCAAGTGTGGTAAGCCAGGCCATGTGATAGTGGATTGCAGGGACAATATGCTTATCTGTTATAACTGTGGTGAGAAAGGCTATATCAGTACGCATTGCGAGAAGCCGAAGAAGTTTCAGGCGTCTCAGGCCAGCGGTAAAGTGTTTGCTGTGGTAGGAACTTAATCTGCCAGTGAAGAGCGTTCCATCAAAGGTACTTGTTTTATCAATAATATTCCTTTGACTGCTATGATTGACACAGGTGCAACCCACTCGTTCATTTTTGTTGAGTGTGTGAAGAGAGTAGGGTTGGTGTCGTCTACTCTTGAGCGATGGATGACTATTGAAACTCCCTCTATTGGTTCAGTGACTACTTCTTTGGTGTGTTTGAAGTGTCCACTGACTATTTTCGGCAGAGACTTTGGGGTAGATTTGATTTGTCTGCCACTTGGTAATTTGGATGTTATTATGGGTATAAACTGGTTGGAGTTCAACCGAGTCCACATCGATTGTTTTCGAAAGGTGTTGTTGTTCCTTACTCCAGAAGAGGAAGCATTGGCAGATTCCTTGTCTAATAAGGAATTGAGGACCTTGTTGGAGGACGAAGCAAAAATGTTTGCTTTATTTGCATCATTATCTGTCGACAACAAGACGTCAATGAAAGAGTTGGCGGTGGTGAATGAATTTCTCGAAGTGTTCCTTGATGATATTACAGAATTACCTTCGACGAGAGAAGTTAAATTTAGCATTGATCTTGTTCCTGGTACAAGACCTATATCTATGGTGTTGTACAGGATGTTTGCAGTGGAATTGACTGAATTGAAATCTCATATTGGAGAATTGTTGGATATAAAGTTTATCAGACCGAGTGTGTCGCCGTGGGGAGCCCCGGTGTTGTTGGTAAAGAAGAAGGATGGTAGTATGCGTTTGTGCATCGATTACCGTCAGTTGAATAAAGTGACCATTAAGAATAGATATCCTCTTCCAGGGATTGATGATTTGATGGACCAATTGGTGGGAGCTCGTGTGTTCAGCAAAATTGACTAGAGGTCAGGTTACCATCAGATTAGAGTGAAAGAAGGTGATATTCAGAAGACGGCGTTTAGAACCAGATATGGACATTACGAATATGCTGTAATGCCTTTTGGAGTGACTAATGCGCCAAGAGTATTTATGGAGTATATGAACCAAATCTTCCATTCTTATTTGGATCCATTTATTGTTGTGTTTATTGACGATATACTGATTTATTCTAAGTCTGATGAGGAACACACATGACATTTGAGGATTGCTTTGCAGGTGTTGAAAGATAATAAGTTGTTTGCTAAACTATCGAAGTGTGAGTTCTGGTTGAAGACAGTGAGTTTCTTGGGGCATGTAATATCCGGTGATGGTGTAGCGGTGGACCCGTCGAAAGTGAGTTCAGTGTTGCAATGGGAACCGCTGAAGACAGCGATGGAGATTAGAAGCTTTTTGGGTTTGGCAGGATATTACCGAAGGTTTATTGAAGGGTTTTCTAATTTGGCATTGCCATTGACTCAATTGACAAGAAAGGATCGAGTTTTGTATGGGATGCTGCTTGTGAAGAAAACTTTGAAGAACTAAAGAGGAAGTTGACTACGGCACCGGTTTAGTGTTGCCGACTCCGAGTGAACCTTTTGTGGTGTACTATGATGCGTCTAAGATGGGATTAGGCGGAGTTCTTATGCAGAATGGTAAGGTGGTGGCATATGCTTCGCGGAAGTTGAGGGTGCATGAAAGGAATTACCCTACTCGTGATCTTGAATTGGCTGCGATAGTTTTCGTGTTAAAGATCTGGAGGCACTATTTATATGGTTCGAGATTTGAGGTGTTCAATGACCATAAGAGTCTGAAATATCTGTTCGATCAGAAGGAGCTAAATATGAGACAGAGAAGATGATTGGAATTCTTGAAGGATTACGATTTCAGTTTGAGTTATCATCCAGGAAAGGCGAATGTAGTAGCCGATGCTTTGAGCAGAAAAACAATTCATATGTCGGTTTTGATGGTGAAGGAAATGGAACTAATTGAGCAGTTCATAGATTTGAGCATGATTTGTGAGACAACGACAAATGGTGTGATGTTGGGCAAGTTGCAAGTGAACAACGATTTCTTGGATATGATTAGAGAAAACCAAAAGCTAGATGTGAAGTTAGTGGATTTGATGCCTAGAGTAGGAAGTGACTCCGATAGTGATTTTGAGTTGGATAGTACAGGTGTACTGAGATTCAAAGGCAGGATTTGTGTGCCAGATAATGATGAACTGAAAAAGTCAATTCTGAGTGAAGGACATCGTAGTAGTTTGAGTATCCATCCGGGAGCTACGAAGATGTACCACAATTTAAAGAAGTTATTTTGGTGGTCCGATATGAAAAGGGATATAGCCCAATTTGTTTACACCTGTTTGATATGTCAGAAGTCGAAAGTGGAACACCAGAGACCTTCTGGATTTATGCAACCATTGGAAGTTCCGGTTTGGAAATGGGATTGTATAACCATGGATTTTGTTACGGGTTTGTCGAATACGGCGAGAGGATTTGATACTATTTGGGTAATTATGGATCGACTTACGAAGTCTGCATATTTTGTGCTGATTAATATCAGCTTTCAGTTGGTGAAGCTGGCCGAGATTTATATTCGGGTAATTGTGAAGCTGCATGGTGTTCCATCGAGTATCGTGTCGGATAGAGATCTGAGGTTTACTTCAGAATTTTGGAGGAGTTTACAGGAAGCTTTGGGTACTAAGTTGAAGTTGAGTTCAGCTTACCATCCGCAAACTGATGGTCAGTCAGAGAGGACTATTCAGTCACTGGAGGATTTCCTAAGAGCTTGTGTGTTGGAAAAGGGTGGTGCGTGGGATACTCATTTACCGTTGATCGAGTTCACGTACAACAACAATTACCATTCTAGTATCGAGATGGCGCCGTTTGAAGCTTTATATGGTAGAAGATGCAGAACTCCTCTGTGTTGGTATGAAACAGGTGAGAATATGGTCTTGGGACCAGAAATTATGCAGCAAACTACTGAGACCATTAAGATGATTCGTGAGAGAATGAAAGCGTCTCAGAGTAGGCATAAAAGTTATCATGATAACCGAAGAAAATAACTGGAATTCAGTGAAGGTGATCACGTGTTCCTAAGAGTTAACTCAGTGACTGGTGTGGGTCGTGCGTTGAAGTCCAAGAAGTTGGATCCTAAGTTTATTAGGCCGTATCAGATTTTGCAGAGAGTTGGTGTTGTGGCTTATAGGGTGGTGTTGCCGCCTGAATTGTCGAATTTGCATGACGTGTTTCACGTGTCGCAACTTTGAAAGTATGTCTCGGATCCATCTCATGTGATTCAGAGAGATGAAGTTCAAGTCCGGGAGAATCTTACCGTTGAGACAATGCCGTTGAGGATCGAAGATCGTAAGATGAAACAACTCTGAGGGAAGGAGATATCTTTGGTGAAAGTGGTTTGGGGAGGTGCTGCAAGAGGCAGTGTGACCTGGGAATTGGAAAGCAGGATGCAGGAAGCGTATCCAGAATTGTTTCCATCAGGTAATTTTCGAGGACGAAAATAATTAAAGTGGGGGAGAGTTGTAACACCCATTTTTATTATTTAGTCTTTTTTGTGTTATTTTATTTTGGTGTGTCCTTATGTGGGGGTGTGTCTGAGAGTGTTGGTGGGTACCCTTAAGTTATAGGAGTTATTTAATAACTATGGAGCTTAATATTAATATAATATGATTAATGGTGGTGATAATTTAATAATTAATAGTATTATTATTATTATTATTATTATTATTACTATTATTATTATTATTATTGGAATAAGTAAAATAAGCAATTGGAGATATAAGAAGGTTTTTGGGTAGAAGAGCGTTCGAACACGATAAAAACCAGTTTAGAGGAAGGAGAGTAGGAAGAACAAGGAAGGAAGAGAGACAAGGCTAGGGCTTTCGAATTCTTCAGAGTTCTTCGTCAATCTGAGCATCTAATCGAGGTAAGGGGGAGAAACTAATTGGGATTGGTATTTTACATGAATTGGGTAGAGGGGATTCCTTAACCCCATAGGGATTTGATGAACAAGATGAGTACATTGTTATGTTTATGATTGTTGCTGCTATTGATGAATTTGTGCTTGTATTGTTGTGATTTTGGTGAGTTTCTCCGTAACGTAGCAAAGTTGGGATTTTGGTGGGGTTCTCTGTAACTTCTGTGGTTTTGGTAATGACCATGAGTTTTGGTTCTGGAGAGAAAGTTTGAGAAGCAATTAATTAGAGTAGTGTGTAATAGTTGTAGTAATAATAGGTAGAAGATGGATGAAGAATGATAGGTTTGGAATTAATCAAAGTGACATTTTGGACAGTGAGGGTTTTGAGTATCGCAGACGCTCGCTAGCAGGTTCGCTAGGCGAGCAGGTAGCGAGCACTCGCTAGGGACTTGCTAGGCGAGCTAGGTAGCGAACACTTCCAGTAGCCACTGTCTTCCTTCGCTAGCATATTCGTTAAGCGAGCAGGTAGAGAACGTTCGCTAGAGTTTCGCTAAGCGAGTAGGGTGGCGAGCGTGACAACATTGTTTGATTTTGTGGTTTCCAACCAATGCTGATGTTTCGTAGGATCCCTTTTGGTCATGATGAGTATATATATGGTGTTTAGTGGTGAAGAATGTATAGCTGATGTTAAAGAGGTGAAATTATGTAGTATTGACTTTAATTTGATTAACATGATTGATTGGTGTATAATACATAATGTATATGATGTATGGGGATGTGATCAGGGGGATCGTGTGCACTTAGTGTGCTTGAGTTGATTTTATTTATGCGTTGGTGTCTGGCATATCATGGTGTTTTGGTGGGATGAATCATTTCCCATGAGGAGTGTATGTGATTCATTCGTACTCCCTTGTGGAGAATGGTGGGGATAGATTATTGCCAAGGAGAGGTGTATGTGATCTATCCGGGGTTCGATTGAATGAACCAATGAGTTGGTACCGCATGCATGGTGTTGAGTTTCATATTTGCATTGTTGTATGTTGTGTTGATGATTGGACAGTAGATCGTGATTGGTGTTGGTGGGGTGATGATTTATATATTTACTACCTTTTATTCATGTATCTTATTATCGATAATTTTGATCATGTTTTCTCACCCCTTGTTGTTGTTGTTGTGGTCTGTGCTTCTTCGGAAGTACAGATAATCTAGGTACTTAGCTAGCTTGGATAGTGGTGTGCGAATCGAGTCTTAGGATGCTCTAATACATAGCACGGGACTTGGGCGTTTATTTGCTTTTATGGTGAACTTGTTTTATTCCTGTGTCGTATCATATGTTGGTGAATTTTATTAATGATTAAGTTCATGTATTTGGCGGGTGGCCGAAAATGTTGAATTAAGGATTATTTCCGCTGCTTTAATGTGAAAACATCTAATGAAGCGTTTTGTTGAACTTTATGAAGGTGATATCCCACTTTTGGGGAGGAACTCTGATGTTTATGTGAAATAATTGTGTTTTATTTGAATTTTGGGAAGTGGGGTGTTACAGTATGTCATCGCCCTTGTTGAGCAGAAATCAATGTTCTTGGGACATATGAGATCTGCATACCAGAATTTCAATTGGTATCAGAGCAGGCATCCTGTTTGTTCGGGATGAGATCTTGGGAGATACTTTCTGGTGGTTTGAACAAGGAGAAGTTGTAGCTGATTTTATGATTTTACTGAATGGTTGAGCTACTACTTATGGTGCTAAAGAGAAGCTTGTATTCACTGTTGTGCCCTATGATATAGGAGCTTCTATGATCAGCTGTATGTTATGCCAAAGGAGGAGTGGCTACTTCTGTCCTATGGCCTGTTGAATGATCAGACATCTTGTTTAGGGCATGTTCTTTTGGTGGTTCCGCTGCATATTTCTCTGATAAAAGAACTCTGATGCCCCTGGAAGAAGACTAACCTATATACAGTTTGATGTATGGCTGTGGCAGATTGCTGAAGGCTGCCTTAGAGAATATAGTGGGAGGTGATTTATTTTCACCATTCATATGCAGGTTGAGTCAAGGGTGTCATCCTTGATGTTTCAACATTAAAGATACTTTTACTAAATAATACTTTTGGTATTAGTGAAGTATTTATCAGATGGTCTTCTCAACAAGTGGATGATCCCAGATTGGCTTCTGAAAGAAGGGATCCTAATAAGGATTTAAGATTCATTGCTATGTGAGATGTTCTCAAATATTTAATGAATTATCCTTAATTAATGATCAAGTTGTCTCATCATTGGTTGCACAAGTATCAGGCCTTGATATGCTTGGTTTACTTCAAGGATCTGATGTTCAACCAGATGTTGAAACATTTAATCAACAGAGATTATGCAAAATTCTGTGGATCCATAGAACAAAGGATATATAGCTGGATCTGTACTCACTCTAGTAAGGGTCTTGGCAAGAAACTAAGGCTAGAATGGAGTGCTGATGGGAGCGAAGATGAAGACAATATGCTCTATAAGAGTATTGGAAGTGTAGCAGTTGTGTTCTAGTTTCTACTAGAAGCACCTGATCTATTAGCTAGAGAGTTTCCTGGCAAGAAACTTGTCTAGAAGATGGTGTTGGTGATAGCACTGCTTGGGTCAGTTTATTTCTGATCTAAGTGCATAGGAGCAGATGACCTTGGTCATATTGGAGGTCAAGGATAAGTGGCAGTTATCTCTGACTTTCTAAAGAAGTCTCTACTTAAGGAAAACGGGAATCCTTGTGTAAAGATTTCTTTTGTGACCCTTCCTCATTAAAGAGTCAAGCCTTGGCACGTTTGGTTTCTCTTAAGAGGAGTTCATGAAGCAAATGCACTTCAAGGTAATTTTTGTGGTACAACAAAGCAGGATTGAGGTTGTCTACTCCAACTGGATATCAAGCCTATGTACTCCTGAAGCAATTATGGTTATCTCATTTTCATCATCCTCCCTCAAATCATGCTAACAACAGTTGATAGAGTGAAGTAAATAAAAGTGTCGGTGACAAGTGAAAATGAGTGAATACGACATAAGTAATTCAAAACATGCATAAACAATGCATTAATGAAAACCAAATACGAACGGAAATTGTTCAAAGCATACAATAATTAAACAATCAAAGACAAAATACAAGAAAGCAAATAATGAAATGGCAACATGACTACCTTCTTCGGGGAACTGAACTTGACTTGACTTGATTTTGATCTGATGTTGGCACTAGCTGGCCGGTCGCATAGGGTTGTTGAGTGCACTGAGATACTTCCCATCAAAGGTGAGAGCTTCCTGGTCAACCAGGTCTTGAATTTTGTGCTTGAAAGCCCTGCAATTCTCAATGTTGTGACTTGGAGCACCCTTATGAAACTCACAATGAGAACTTGCATCATAGTCGGGAGGAATGATAGTTGGAGGAGCTAGATCTCTCATAGTAAAGACTTCTTACTTTAACAATTGAGTAAAGATCTGAGCATAAGTCATTGGCAGTCGATCAAAGACTCTACTTGGCTTTCTTGTCCTTTATTGATTTTGCTAACGTGGTCGTTGAGCGACTCGTTGTTCTGCTCCCTTTCTAGTTATGGCAAGGGCTTCGAAGATCTGATCAATATTTCCTTTGAGGGATTCCAACTCCTTTCTGATGGCAACTTGCTCTCGCTGAATCTTTTCCATTGTTCGTCTAGTATTGGCTCTAGTTGCGTACTGGTGTCGAGGAATCAGCTTGATTTACTGGAGAGGAAGGAAGGAGAAACGAGATTCTGCTGAAGGACTGGAAATGCAAATGCACAACATATGAGATGCAATGCAAATGATATTCAAGATGCAATGCAAGATACAAGATCCAATATCTCAATATCATAGTTCAAACAACTCCTGAAGCTGGTAACTGTAACAAGAAGTAACCACATCTCCTGATTAAAGAAACTGACAGGTAAGCCCTATACGGAAGATCTATACAATTATCCATAAACCCACTCACGGGATGGTTTCTATGTTTGGTTCCCAAGATCACGGACACTAGTCGTATTAGCGTCACGCAACAGGCTAGCTGTATTACGACGATAATGATGACAAGGTCTCTCCTGAGGGGAGTCCTCATGCTAGGCCCACAAGGAGCAAGTCCTTGGAGACTAACACTACACGACCACCATTGTTGGAACTGGTGCTAAAAAGGGTTCCCAGAATCATGGACCCTTCATTAATCAAGTTGTGCAACAGGCTAGCTGTGTTACAACAAGGTCTACGAATAGGTCTCCTCTGGAGGAGCTTTCATGCTAGGCCCACAAGGAGCAAGTCCTCGGAGACTAACACTACTTGACTACCAATCCTAAACTATGTGTTCTCTCTGCTTTTACCACAGCTCAGGCGTAGAGCTTTACTCATGATGTCATCCCAAGGGGAAGGTATTAACACCCCTTACGTCCGTTGTACTCAACGGGAACCTCTTAGGGTATTTTGTGGTGAGTGTTGTCTAGGTTTGGTTGTTTTTCTTCTCGATAAAGGTGAATTGGTAGGGTATAAAGACGCTAAGGGAAAATGGGTGGTTATGGGATAGGGTGCTCGCCAAGGATTGGGGCCCTTGTACCTATGTATGCTCATTTGGACGAGAATGAGAAATCAAAGCATCGTAGTTCGACTACGGGAAAGGTTGGGAATGTATGGATGGAATAATGGAAAAAGGTAGAAGTGTGCTCGCCAAGATCATCGAAATTTTGTGTCTATGTATCTTACATTCGGACGAGAATGAAGAATCAGAGTAGTCGTAGTTCGTGGTAACAACCACGAAAGGCAACGAGATTGAATTAGTTTAGAAGTTAAGTTTGAGACGAAAGAGTGGCTGACAAGTAACCCAAGAGTGTGCCTCAATTCTTTTGGACTCAATTCTTTTCTTTTGGAATGTGCGATTCCAAGAACTCAATTCTTTTGGAAATTGGGTTGAATAGGTTAAAGATAAGGAGTTGGATATTTTGAAATCGAAAGAATGAATTAATAACAACTCAAGGGCGCGCCTCGAGAGCTACTCATTCGAATATTCAAAGAATGCTAGATTCCAAGAATATCCCTCTTTCGTAAGTTTTAAAAAACATATGTAGAAAGATTGAATCGAAAATGGAATGCGAGACAAGAAGAGGTTGGTTTGAAAATGTCTCGACGATGTGTCGAGGATTTGATGAAAATAGAACCGACTTGACGATGTGTCAAGGGTTAGATTGTGAGAAACAATATTAGTCCATAAGGGTGCCCCAATATCGAAACTACGATGAATTGTGAATGTGTGAAATGTGGGTTGCGAATGCGGACGAGCACTCGACTTAGGAGAGTGTTTGAAAGTGATGAAGTCTGAAAATGTCGAAAGATTGAGTGAATAATAACTCAAGAGCGTGCCTCGAGAATTATTCACTCGAAGATTCAAGGAATGCTAGATTCCAAGAACCTCCTTCTTTCGAATCGAGGAGTATGAAAAGAGTTTGTGGTATGAGTGGTAAGAATACGAGATTGAATTTGAAAATAACAATTATTTAGTAAATGAGACGTCGGTCCCACAACTAATTAATCGGGATATTATCGAGATGCTAGATTTTGACGACATCTTTTTCATTTGAAAATGTTTGGATGAACAATGGAAACATCACACAGAATGCTAGATTCTTATGATATTTCTTTGCCCAAAAAACATACTAGAACGAAAAATCGAATGATACATTACCTAAGGCGTACGCCTTAATAATGATCGTCGAAAACCCAAGAAGTGCTTGACTTCAAGGATTTAGTTTGCTTTGAAAAAAAGTACTCGAGGTGAGTCGAGGTTTGAATTTAAATTTTAAGCGTGTGCACTAGCAAAGTGGGCTAGTCTTCTAAGTGACCAATTAGAAATAATTGATCAAATATGTGTCACTATAAGGAAGCCCATGATTAAGCTTTAAAATGCTGTGTATGGTGATCAAAGGTTGATGGCGAGGCTTTGTAAGCACTCGACTTACATGGGTGGAAAAGGGGCTCGATAAATTGAGAATTTAATTTAAAAAAATGAGTTTGAAGCATTAAAGTATGAGTAAGAAAATAACTATTACATTTGGAGAGAGAGTGGTACATTTTATTGAATGGGGATAGAATACGATGAAACAGGTAAAATGAATCTACCCATATTTTAAAAATAATCCATGATTTTGCTTAGAAAATAATTTGAATTGTCTTAAAAAACTAATTCATTAAAATTTTAAAAAATGTTTTTTTTCTTGAAAATAGTTATTGAGTTAGAAATGGATGTAGAAATTGAATTGTAAATCAAAACCGGAGTATGTTCGAGGGCGGTGCGTGTGTGACGACAATATGAGCATAATATCTACATAATGATTCGCACGTGGCGAAATACCGATTGATACGTTGATCTTTGGTCGTGAGTTTTGTAGGAACCATGAGTTGCAATACAAGATGGTGCCAACGTTGGACCATACGGTTAATGCCATCCCTTGAAAAAATCCTTGACACAAAGTGCACATCATGCTACTCAAAAACCAGCTATTCATGACAGAAGGTTGTAGAAAATTAATACGCATGACCTAGGCACATGGTGATACCAATGCATCAATTCAAATTAAATCAAAACATAATACTTTAAATCTTAACAAACTAATGACAACAGGATTTATCACAAGAAAACATATAATTGCAACATGGTTCATTACATAAACAAAATAAGCTCACAGTGCTGTGATGAAAAAATACGCATGAATACGGACCAAAACTGAAACCGGATAATCAATAGCAATAACACCTTGAATTGTTCGTACCTGAGGCACAAACTTGGCAATAAGTACAACATCCTCTCTTAATTCAACGCAATGCCGTAAAACCGAAACGAGCCCCAAATACCGCAAAAATACAACACATTTATGCTTACAAAACAAACTCACACAGAAATTCCTCAAGGATGTCAAATAAACGTAGTAGCCTAAATGCAAACATTGAAACTCAATGCGCAACGATAAACAATAAGCAACTTGACTTAATAATTTGAACATCAAATATCACAAATATACAGTGCCAGCCAAGATTCAAAAAGGATACGAAAGGGGTTCAAGAACCAACCAAAACGAGCTCGGACCAGCACGATGTAGTCGGCTGCGTCGTCAGAAGTTTCACGGTGTTGCCGGATTAGTGCCGCAATTGCTGTGGTGATTCTTGTTAGTGACATGCCGCGACTGACATCGAGTTCTGATACTTTATTGGATCAAACAATGTCGCAAACGAGCTAGGGATCCGTGGCTACCATTTCAAAACGGCGTGAACTGCTGTGGGATCTATTCATTAGTGATAAGCACAACAAAACCAGAAGAGTCTGAAAGTTTCCGTCCACTCATCCATGTTATTGTTGCGAACCGCTGTTGTACCTTCTTGATGCTGCGAAGTTGCTCTGCTGCTACTGAAAATCATTCCTCATCTTCCCCTTCATTCTCGCAACCTGCACAAAAATTATCCACAAACAAAGCAGTACGAGAAACCTAAAACGGAAATTGAAATTAAAGAGAGCAGTCCAAGCATATACATAACCCATGCTCTCCTCTTTCCAGTGAATCAGCTACGTAACCGAATACCAAATTCGTGGCGGTGAACAATCGAACCAGAAGTACGCAACCAAAAATGAATTCAGTGACAGATAGCAGCAACTGTACTAAATCAAAACCAAAACTTTGATACATCAGGAATTAAATATTAAAACACAAATCTATCATTTTGAAAAGCTGAAGCAGAAATATATGCTACAATCACTTTTACACACAAAAAAGTACCAACCGGCGTCGGAAACGAATTGCTGAGGTAACTCAAAACCTCTATTGATAAGTTGCTTTTGCTTAAACCAGAGGTAACACGATGGTGGCGGTCAGATTAAGGAGAAACGAGGAAGGTGATAGGTTGATTGCTTTTCACGGTTGGGGTTCATATTCGATGATGGTAGTATTTGGAGAAGGGAATCAGAGATTAGGTGAGGAAGGTGGAGGTTTGATGATGGTGGGCGTCGATTGAGGGTGGTGGCGTGAAAACGGAGGTGGGATTGAGGATTAACGGCGGTGCTAGTGAGAGAAGAAGGAAATGTGGAGTTAGGGTTTTGACGGGAGATTGGGTGACTGCGGCCGTTTTCTCATAATGATGAACAGTAGATTCAAATTAGGTTTCCTTAATCAATTCCTCTTTTTTCCTTTATATGCATCAGAACATGCCTCCCACTATTGGGCCTTCGGTTCATCCTCCTCCTTTTTTTCTTTTTCATTTTCTTAATTAACCCCTTTAATTACTAATTGACATAACTATAAGAAAATTAATGCTATATTAATTAATACAAATAAACTAATATAAACCTTGAAGGTGAGAAAATACTTAGAAGGGGGGTTGAATAAGTAGAGAGAAAATATTATGGCAATAAAAACTCAAAGATTTTTATCCTGGTTCGTTGAACTCAACTACTCCAGTCCACCCTATCAAGAGTGATTTGCCTTTCTCAACAAGGACTTAATCCACTATTAATCAAACTGATTACAATAGCAAGCACTAAGAACAACTGTTCTTAGTCTTCTTAAGAACAACTGATCACAACTGGATCTTCTTAAGGACTTTTACAATCAATATGTAAAACTAAACAAGTGTTAAAATGCTTCTAAGTAAGCTATATCACAACTGTGATTTTACACTTAAGTTTAAGAACAATGAAATAAATTCAGCAATTAGAATAAATTGTATGAGAGCTTTCTTTGAATTCTTTCAATATTTCGTCAACTGAAAAAGAGTGATGGAGTCTTGCTTTTATAGGCACAGAGGTCCAAGTTGTTTTCACGTTGAAGGCTGTGTACTGAAAAGGGCTGTAGCCTTTTTGTCTTCACATCACATGACCTTTCCTAGAAGTAGAATGCACAGAGAAATCCTTTTTGACTGTGTTCTTGTGTCTAGCATAAATGAGGAAAGAGTCGTTTGGCCAAACCAACGGACATAACTTTGAATTCTTCTTCAACAAGTTTCTAATACTTCAGCAGATAACATCCGAGCCTTGAATGATCAGAGTCTTTGATGTTCATCAGAGTTTGCTGAATCAGAGTATTGCAGCAAGTGTGCTTTCAGCGTGTAATTTCATTAGAGCAGAGTTTTAGGAATCAGATCCTCAGTACTGGCAGCGTAGTACTATCAAAGTCTTCTAAAATAAACTAAGCTTGAAACTCTTCATACAAAAGTCTTCAATGCTTCAGATGCTTCTGTAGCTTCTGCTTCAGAATCTTCTGTAGACAGCACTCAGAATCTTCTGTAGACAGCGTTCAGATTCTTCTAAGAGATGCTTCTGACGCTTCAGAGCCTTGCATAATTTCATGTTCAGATCTAATTTGTTTTCAGAATAATATTCACTTTTAATATCTGCAGCAAACATACTTGAACAAATTTTAGAGTATATAATTCTTTAATACAAAATTTCGTAAGAGTTATCATCAAAACATAGAGATATAATTAAGAACCAATCTGTGTTCTAACAATCTCCCCCTTTTTGATGATGACAAAAACATAAGAAATTTTGTTCAATAAATATATAATTATAACTCCCCCTAAAATTAAGAATCCCCCCCTGAATTGAATACTTAGAAGGAATAGAAACTTCCCTTTTTGCATAAGTATTCTTTTCAGAATCAGAGCCTGATTGTTCCAAAAAAATAGATCTTGACTTTGGATGCACGTTTCAGAATCAAAGCCTTATAGGTTAAAACTTGATATGGGGATCTCAGAGTTACTTTTAAAGAATTTGTCAGATTTTTCAAATGTTCTGAAATACTAAGAGTTCACGTTAGTTATAATTAGATATGTCTGAGTTTCATTTAGGCAGAGTTTATTTGAACAGTTAGATCCATTTCTCCCCCTTTTTGTCATAATCAAAAAGTAAAACTTTTAAAGACAATTTAAAAGGAATAGAGAAAAGATACATTCAAGTAGAGAAAAAAACAGAGTCATTCATTCATTCAGATTAAAAACATACACATCATCAGATAAGAAATTTAAGTACATGTGCACAAACATTAGATATAGAAAACATAAAACTAGGTTTGCTTGGAAATAATCATCTTCAGAAGTTGAGTGATCTCAGATGAAGATTCTTCTTGCTTTGTCATCCACTTTGCCATGTTCTCATTCTTCTGATCTTGCTTAGACATCCATTGTGCCATGTTTTCAGTCTTCTGGTCTTGCTTGGCCATCCATGACTTGATCTCAGATTGTCCAGCTTCCAATACTGCAATCTTATCTTCTAGATCTGGATTCTCTTTCTTGATCTCAGATGAAGAAGGTGGGGCAGATTCTGATGTTGGTGCAGGGTCAATTTCCATTGGGGATGCAGAGTCAAGAGCAACAGATCTAGAGGGATTTTCCACAATTGTCATAGCCAATGGATTTTCTTCAGAAATAGATTCAACAAAAACTTCTGTAGTAGATACTCCAGAAGATGAAGGAACATCTTCAAGAAGCAAAGGTGCATATCTTTTCACATTCCATATCATGCTTCTGGCAGTTTCAGCAAATCTGAGCTTCGCATCATCAGAACATACATTCTTCAGATTTGAGGCAACAATATTGAATCTTGTAATGAAGTTATTCCAGATAGCATCAAATTCATTTGCATCCATGGTTGACAAGCATTTGTTCTGAACAGAGCCTAAAGTTATCTTTATTTCTTTCAGAAAATTTGAAAATAGAATATCAACATTTAGCCTATGTTTTGGTTTGAGAAGGGTTTCCAAAGTGAATGGCTTGGGTTGAGGTGGAGGTGGTATGTTAAATTTTGGAATGATGATCAGAGGACGAGGGTAGAAAGGAAAAGATGGATGGTCAGATAAAGTGGTAGTTTTGGATCTGGATAAAGCATGAACCAAATATGGTTTTACACGTGATGCAGAAGGAACGACATCAAATGTAGTGGAAGTGAATGGAATGAAAACAGATTTATCAGAAAACAGAGGTTTTGATAAACTGATATCTGGCAGTTCTTTTAAGTATGTTTGAAGAACAGATGGTAAAATAGTGGAAGACTTAGGTTTAAATGGAATGGTAGAGTCAGATGGTTCTATTCTGGTATAAAAGTTTTTAATCTTTAGACCAGAAGGAAGTGGATAAGAGGGAAATGGTTTAAAGGAAGCAACTGAAACAAACTCAGATGTCCTGGGTTTTGGAATGGGTTCAGGAATGAGAGTTTCGGATGAAACAGGTAGATATGATTGTTTAGATTCAAATTCTTTGAGAGAAGAATGTGAAATGATATCTGGATAGACATCAGATTCAGAGGAATCAGATGAGGTGGTTGGGGTACAAGATGTAGATGATACCTCAAATACAGTCTTGGGAGGTTGAATATCCAGAATCTCAGAGTCAGGTATGTTTGTTTCAATAGGATTGGATGGTTCTGGTTGAGGATCAGAAGGTTTGGATGCTGGTGGTTCAGATACAACTGGTTCAGATGCAACTTGTTCAGATGCAACAGTTTCAGATGTAACTGGGTCAGATTGTATGGGTTCAGATGCAACTGGTTGTTGAATTTCAGGTTGTTGTTGTGTTGTAGGTTGTTCTGTTGGTTTTGTTTGTGGTTCAAATGTTTGAGATGGAGCAGGAATTGTTTGATTTTGAGTGGGAGGAGGTTCAGGCATAGAACTATTTGTTGATGTATCTACTGCAATTTTAGAAAGAGAAGGTAAAGATGTTTTAATACCTTTTGTCTTGATGCGCCTAGTGGGAACAGAGGGAACTTCTCCAGAAGCTTTTCTCTTGATCTGCTTCTGTGGTTTGTCAGCAACTTTTTGTTTCTTCTGAGCAGCAACTTCGTCTGCCTCTAATTGTCTTCTTTTCCTCATGTTCTCTTCATAGACATCTGGCATAGGTTCTCTAGCACGAATCAGAATATCAGAAGGAATAGGTGTTCCATCTGCGTTGCACGGTTCAATATACCTAAGAAGAATATCCCTAGGTTCTTCAGCACCAAATATTGGAAAGTCTTGAACTGGAATCCTTCTCTGACTAACTTCAGAAACATTCAGCTTCTTAGGAGCAGCTGTGAGTTCATCCACAACTTTTAGCCTCTGAAGACTCTTTGCATTCAGGGGTTTTCCAACTATTGTCTCAAGCTCTTCTTTAACTACAACTTCATAAAGAGCAGCTACCAGACCATTCTCTGTTAGAATGTCTGAGATCAATCTTCCAAAAGGAATCCACGTCCTGATCTTCTGTCCCTTATCCTTTATGGATTCTCTGGATGCATTGATGTGATTCCACAGATGCATGAAGAGAATGTATGGCAGATCTACTTTTGTACTCTGACTCAAGCAGTACATGAAATAGAGTTGTTCATTATTCACATAATCTGGAGAATTTGTGGATTTTCTGTGATTGATGCATCCAAGAAAAATCTTTGCCCAGATTTTGTAGTCAGGTTTCAGATCCTTAAATTTGTTAGAAGCCTGTCCAGATGCAATAACTTCCTCATAAACTTCTTCCATGTCAACACGCCCAGCTGGCAGATGACAAACTCCATCAGTTTCCTCATACCCTATGAGTTTTCTGATGAGATCTTCAGTGATTATGATCTCTTTTCCCAGAACAGAAGAGAGGATGCACTTTGGGTAAACAGATGCATGAATCCAAAATTCCTTCACCAAGTGTGGATACACTGGACCAAACAACCTGTCAAAACACTTAACCCAGCCTTGTGCATCAATAATAGAACACAAATCAAATCCATTGTCAGCTAGAGAGTCAAATTCCACCATGGATTCACAAAGAACTTCAAGCTTGTCCACAGGGGTTAACAATGTTCTCTTAGGTTCCTTAAAGGGAGTAACACCCATGTTTGATGACGCAACTGCAGCCATAAATGATTGAAACTGAGCTCAAATGTCTCTTTAGTAATGTGCATGTAACACCCCCTTCTATACCCCAAATAAATGCATATAAAACAATTAAGCACATACAAATTATCAGAGTAAAAAGGTTTTATAATAAGGTATAAAAGAAGAATGCCACAATTTCACCAATAAAACACTTTCACATTTGTCTCCATAAGATATGTAACAATTTCAAAATTAAGCGGAAGATCAAATCATTTAATCGTTTTCAAAATATTAATCCACGTACACACAAGTTAATCCAAATTAATACATCATATCAGTTAGATTACACAATCACATCAACTGATACATCACAATGTATCACAAAAGAATGACTATACTAGTCTAACTACCCGGTGTTACATATCAGAGCAGCAGACTCAAAAGAATGAAGAATACTTCACAAAAGGGACTCCAACATCCTAATCTGCAATGCCTCGTAGAGCATTATAAAACAGCAGAAGGGTGAGAAATATAACCACAATAATCAAAGCATAAGATTATATATATATAGGTAATCAATACAAGTTCCACTCCGTATTTCTCACCACAATTCAATTTCTTAGTCATATATATTTGCCACACATATAATGACAACACGAATATTTGTAAAGCATTTCCACATCATGCATACTCTCACAATTTCACAATCTCATCATTCACACACAAGCATCTCTTCATGCATATGTCATATATTAATGTGACTCAACAACTCAATGCAACTCATGCAATGCGGTACCGACTCTCGTTATCTTTTTTCGGTTTTTACATTAACCCGGGTCCACTCTTTTAGACCGATAACCCGTTATCTTTTTTCGGTTTTTACATTAAACCGGGTCCACTCTTCTAGACCTATAACCACAAAGGCCCGTCCTCTAAGCCTTCAAACCCACTCTTCTAGGTTTGGGACAAGCCACTAGTTTCCACGAAACTAACAGACATTGCCTCTTGACTAAATGATGCCTGTACAATCAACCACAACAAATGCACTTAAGACCGACATCTTAATCTCATGCATTTACATAATTCATCTCTTCAAGAATTACACAATGATTGCACATACAACATATATCACACAATCAAGGTATTCACATCACAATACCATTTATACAATTATAAGTCATGCACACATATCCACAATGTTCTCATGCATACTCATCACATAATTGTATACCCATTAAGCATTCGCAAGTTCATTAGACAATACACATACATTCATCATTGTATTCACATGTATTTCTATTTATCATAATTAATACGCATCGCACATCAACTAGGATTTACGCTCGGAGGCTACCCACAGTACACATCATCACAATAGATCATATCTATATCATATCATAGAGGTATTAACCTATGTGAATCAATCAAACAATCACCACATGAGCAACACAGCAAAAGAAAAATGCTGTCACATTCGCCTTCATTCGCCTGGCGAACCCTCGCAGCGAACCTTCGCCTGGCCTTCGCCTGGCGAACTCTCTCAGCAAACACTCGCTAGGCTTCGCCTGGCGAGACTTCGCAGCGAGCCCAAGTCAGTAGCTACTGACTTCATTCGCCACCATTCGCCAGCACCTTTGCTGGGCGAACCTTCGCTATCCAACTTCGCCTAGCGAACTCGCCAGCGAAGTCCACTGGGACTTAAACTTAATTATTCGCCAGCATTCGCTGGGCTTCGCCTGGCGAAGCTTCGCCTTCGCTCGCCTGGCGAGAGCCAGCGAACCTACGCAGAACAGAACCACACTCTGTCCCTCCTTCACTATTCCACCATCCACCAACTCTTGAACATCCAAATCAGTACAAATAGCATCAATACATGTTACCCGACTATTCTACGGCGTTATTACTCAGTTCCAACCGATTAAATCATCAATCTACTGATTAATCCAACATTTGCCCTAATTGGAAAGTGATGAAAACTCTACCAAAACCCCAACCCAACATACATAACATCATGCAATGATCAAATAGAAACATTTCTCACCCTTACCTCGATTAATCGGAGCTTTGATGATTTTTCCACTTTTCCTCTTCTTCTCCTCTCTTTCTCTTCTTTCTTCTTTCTTTCCTCTTTCTCTCCAAATGTTTTCTCTAATTTCCTTTCTCTTCTTTCTCACTTATATATCCCTTTTATTTTCTTTCCTTCCAATTTCCTTTCAATTCTCTATTAATTCCAATTAATAAAAATTAATTCCAATATTAACATAAAATCCCACTAAATCAATTAATTACTACAATTAATTATTTAATGAAATTTGGGCTGTTACAGTGCACGCCATCTTTTCAGATTCAGAGTGACACATGTTTGCTTGCATGTGCTTCTGAATTCTCTTGAGAAATGAAACGTTAGCCAACGTTCAGATCCTCTAAGATTGGTTAGTTCAGATACACACAAATAATAATAATAATAACTCAAGAAATCAAATAAAGACAGATGAAATACTTCATAGTTTTAAACATTTTGCATCTGAGAAATTTGCTTCTGATAAATATCATTCTGGACAAAAATCCATACCAATATTTTTCAAAATAAACTTGAACCTATCTTCAGCAAGGGGTTTTGTGAAAATGTCATCCCACTGATGATCTGTATCAACAAAGGCTAAGTTTATGATACCCTTCTGAACATAGTCTCTGATGAAATGATGTTTAATTTCTATATGTTTTGCCTTAGAGTGTAAAATGGGGGGTTTTTAGACAAACATATAGCAGAAGTATTATCACAGAATATAGAAATATTACTCTCAAAGATATGATAGTCTTGTAGTTGACTTTTCATCCAGAGCATCTGCGTGCTACATCCAGCAGCAGCAATATATTCTGCCTCTGTAGTTGATAGTGCAATTGTAGGTTGCTTCTTGCTGTACCAGGAGATTAAATTTCTTCCTAGAAATTGACAACTTCCAGAAGTACTTTTTCTTTCCACTCTGTCTCCAGCGTATTCAGCATCACATAATCCAACTAATTTGAAATCATCAGATTTTCTGTAACACAAACCCACATTAGAAGTACCTTTCAGATACCTTAGAATCCTCTTAACAACTGTTAAGTGTGATTCTCTAGGATCTGATTGGAATCTTGCACACAAGTATACACTAAATAAAATATCAGGTCTAGAAGCAGTTAAGTAGAGAAGAGATCCTATCATACCTCTGTAGAGTTTCTGATCTAATTTCTTACTTACCTCTTCCTTACCAAGAGTACTTGTTGGATGCATAGGCGTTTTTGCCATCTTACTATCAGTCATGTTAAACTTCTTCAGAAGCTCTTTAACATATTTGGTCTGATGAATGTAAGTGCAATCTGGAGTCTGGTTGACTTGAATTCCCAGAAAGAATCTCAATTCTCCCATCATGCTCATCTCAAATACCGCCTGCATACATTGAGCAAACTCCTTTCCCAGCATAACATTGGTAGATCCAAATATAATATCATACACATATATTTGGCAAATTAACAGATCTTTCTTAAATGTTTTACAAAAGAGTGTTGTGTCCACTTTGCCTCTGATAAAATTTTTCTCCAGAAGAAAATTGCTTAATCTCTCATACCAAGCTCTGGGAGCTTGTTTTAAACCATAAAGAGATTTCTTTAATTTAAAAACATTTTCTGGAAAATTTTTCACTTTCAAAACCAGAAGGTTGGTGAACATAAACTTCTTCTTCTATAATTCCATTTAGAAAGGCACTCTTAACATCCATCTGATATAGAGTGATGTTATTTTGTGCAGCAAAAGAAATGAGTAAACGAATAGACTCTAACCTGGCTACAGGAGCATAAGTCTCTGTATAATCAATTCCTTCTTGATGGCTATAACCTTGAGCAACAAGCCTTGCTTTTTTTCTCTCAACTTCTCCTTTTTCATTTAACTTATTTTTGAAGACCCATTTAGTTCCAATTATGTTGAATCCTTTTGGTCTTGGAACCAAATCCCAAACGTCATTTCTTATGAACTGATTGAGCTCTTCTTGCATGGCAATTATCCAGTCATTGTCTTGCAGAGCTTCATCCACAGAAGTTGGTTCAATAACTGACACCAACCTAAATAATGACGCTTTAGATGATCTGAGGAAGGATCTTGTTCTTATGGGGTCATCCTTCTTTCCAATGATCACATCCTCTGGGTGAGAGGCCTTGATTATGGAAGATGATCCTCTAACAGTTGATTCTTCAGAAATATTTAAGTTGTTCATTTGAGAAGCTAAAGGAATTGCATCTGGTTCCTTCACTTGAGCTTTTTCTGCCTCTGAGCCTTCAGTGTCTGTGAGAATTACTTCTCTATCTGCAAAACTTTCAAACTGCTTTGGCTTTTCAATACCAAGCTTATCATAAAATCTAACATGTATAGATTTCTCCACAATCTGTGTTTCAGTATTGTATACTCTGTAGCCTTTAGAGTGTTCAGAATGCCCAAGCATGAAACACTTCTGTGCTTTAGAATCAAACTTGTTAAGATTCTCTTTAGTGTTTAACATATAACAAATACATCCAAAAGGATGAAAATATGAAATGTTGGGCTTTCTGTTCCTCCATAATTCATAGGGAGTCTTTTCCAGAAGAGGTCTTACAGACACTCTGTTCTGAATGTAACAAGCTGTATTTATTGCTTTTGCCCAAAAATGCTTTGCCAGATTAGTCTCGTTGATCATGGTTCTGGCTATTTCTTGCAGAGTTCTATTTTTCCTCTCTACAACTCCATTCTGTTGTGGAGTTCTAGGGCAGGAGAAATCATGAGCAATGCCATTTTCATTAAAATATTTTTCAAAATATTTGTTTTCAAATTCACCACCATGATCACTTCTGACTTTAATAATTTTAAAATCTTTTTCATTCTGGACTTGTTTGCAGAAGTCAAAGAACACAGAATGTGACTCATCCTTGTGTTTTAGGAACTTTACCCATGTCCATCTGCTGTAGTCATCAACAATGACTAATCCATACTTCTTGCCTCTGATGGATGCAATTTTCACTGGTCCAAACAGATCAGTGTGAAGTAATTCTAATGGTCTTGAAGTTGAGACAACATTTTTAGTTTTAAAAGAAGATTTTGAAAATTTTCCTTTTTGACATGCTTCACAAAGAGCATCTGAGTTGAACTTCATCTTAGGAAGTCCTCTGACCAGATTGAGTTTGTTAATCTGAGATATACGTCTCATATTAATATGCCCCAATCTTCTGTGCCAGACCCATTGCTCATCATTAACAGACAAAAGGCATTTAACATTTTGAACCTTAAGTTCTGAAAGATTGATTTTGTAAATGTTGTTCTTCTTCTTTCCATTAAATAGGATTGAGCCATCCTTCTGACTAACAGCTTTACAACATTGTTGATTAAATATTATATCATAACCATTGTCACTTAATTAACTTATGGACAATAGATTATGCTTTAATCCTTCTACAAGTAAAACATTAGATATAGAGGGAAGGTTACCATTGCCAATACTACCAGAGACAATAATCTTGCCCTTCCGATTCCCTCCAAACTTCACTTCTCCTCCAGATTTAAGCTCCAGGCTTTGGAACATAAACCTTTCTCCCGTCATGTGACGTGAGCAGCCAGAGTCCAGGTACCATGACTGGCGTCTTGGCTTTTCTACTAAATAGATCTGCAATAGGGATTATCTTATCCTTAGGTACCTAGATCTTTTTGGGTCCTTTTGGGTTAGTTGCCTTGAAAGTTTGTCTGAACTTTTGTCTTTTTACAACAGTTTTGTTCTGACTGACTTTTGGCTTAAACACAGGAACATTCTGATCAGAACGTGTGTGTTTGATATCATTGAGATGATCAAACTTGAAATGAGAGTATAGTGAAGTTTTCTTAATTATAAGTATATCAACAGGCATTGGATTTAAATCCTTTCCAGAGGAAGATTCATATCCAATTCCTTTCCTGTTATTTTCGCTAACTCCATAGATCATTGAAGACATCTTGCTTCTATCTATGCTTTTAGCTAGAAACTTCTGAAAGATGAAGTCATATTCTTCTAAAATGTTTTTGCATTTAGACTTAGTTTCAGACTCAGAGTCTTGTTGAGCTTTTTCAAAATTAGTTTTCATTTTTAAATTGTTTTCTTTTAGCTCAGCAACTTCTGACTTTAACAGATTATTCTCAGATTCAAGATTGCATTTAAGCTTCTTGCATTTGAGCTTAATCTGGTTATAGTTTTTCAGGACTTCTGATGAGACTTTAATAAGCTCTTCCCTAGTGAGATCAGAAAGTACCTCTTCTGAGTCAGATTCAGAATCAGACTCAGATCCAGATGATCCTTCATTCTGATCTTCCACGCCTGCCATCAGAGCCATGTTGGCGCATTCATCTTCAGATTTTGATGAGGATCCAGATTCATCTGAATCATCCCATGTTGCCATTAGAACCTTTTTTCTTATGCTAAGGCTTTCTTATAGGCTTTTCTTTCTGAAGCTTTGGACATTCATTCTTGTAATGGCCAGGTTGTTTGCATTCAAAACAAACACCTTCCTTTTTTCCAGATCTTTTTGGTCCAGAGGACTCCTTGCGCTGATCTGGCTTCTTGAAGTTCTTGAACTTCCTCTGTTTGTGCTTCTAGATTCTGTTGATTCTTCTGAATAGCAAGGACAATTCATCTTCTTCTTCAGAAGAAAACTCTTCAGAACTCTCTTCTAATACCTGCAAAGCTTTCACAGATTTGTTAGATTTTAAGGCAATTGACTTACCTTTCTTTTGAGGCTCATCTTCCTCAAGTTCAATTTCATGGCTCCTCAGTGAGCTGATTAGCTCCTCCAAAGTGATCTTGTTCAGATCCTTAGCTAGCTTCAGAGCAGTCACTATAGGTCTCCATCTGATAGGCAAGCTTCTGATGATCTTCTTCACATGATCAGCAGTTGAGTAGCCTTTGTCCAGCACTTTTAGACCAGCTGTGAGTATCTGGAATCTAGAGAACATAGTTTCTATAGACTCAGATTCTTCCATTTTGAACGCTTCATACTTTTGTATTAGCGCCAGAGCCTTGGTCTCTTTAACTTGAAGGTTTCCTTCATGTGTCATCTTCAAAGACTCAAATAAGTTAAATGCAGTTTCTCTGTTTGTGATCTTCTCATACTCAGTATGAGATATTGCATTTAACAAGATTGTTATAGCTTTGTGATGATTTCTGAACTCCTTCTTTTGAGCTTCAGTCATTGATTTTCTATCAACTTTCTTGCTATCCCCATCAGTGGGATGAACATACCCATCAATGACCAAGTCCCATAAATCAGCATCATAACCAGGGAAGAAACTTTCTATTCTGTCCTTCCAATAATCAAATTTCTCCCCATCAAACATAGGGGGTTTTGTGCTGATTCTTTCCCTTTCTTCATATCTGTTGTTGCTGTTAGATGTTGAAGTTTCAACCATAATAACAACCAAGAATATATATCAAAGTTTTCTCACTGGATCTTTTCTATCACGGTGAAGTGGTAGCACACACAGAATCAGAGCTCTGATGCCAACTGAAGGTGAGAAAATACTTAGAAGGGGGGGTTGAATAAGTAGAGAGAAAATATTATGGCAATAAAAACTCAAAGATTTTTATCCTGGTTCGTTGAACTCAACTACTCCAGTCCACCCTATCAAGAGTGATTTGCCTTTCTCAACAAGGACTTAATCCACTATTAATTAAACTGATTATAATAGAAAGCACTAAGAACAACTGTTCTTAGTCTTCTTAAGAACAACTGATCACAACTGGATCTTCTCAAGGACTTTTACAATCAATATGTAAAACTAAACAAGTGTTAAAATGCTTGTAAGTAAGCTATATCACAATTGTGATTTTACACTTAAGTTTAAGAACAATGAAATAAATTCAGCAATGAGAATAAATTGTATGAGAGCTTTCTTTGAATTCTTTCAATATTTCGTCAACTGAAGAAGAGTGATGGAGTCTTGCTTTTATAGGCACAGAGGTCCAAGTTGTTTTCACGTTGAAGGCTGTGTACTGAAAAGGATTGTAGCCTTTTTGCCTTCACATCACATGACCTTTCCTAGAAGTAGAATGCACAGAGAAATCCTTTTTGTCTGTGTTCTTGTGTCTAGCATAAATGAGGAAAGAGTCGTTTGGCCAAACCAATGGACATAACTTTGAATTCTGCTTCAATAAGTTTCTAATACTTCAGCAGATAACATCAGAGCCTTGAATGATCAGAGTCTTTGATGTTCATCAGAGTTTGCTGAATCAGAGCATTGCAGCAAGTGTGCTTTCAGCGTGTAATTCCATTAGAGCAGAGTTTTAGGAATCAGATCCTCAGTACTGGCAGCGTAGTACTATCAGAGTCTTCTGAAATAAACTAAGCTTGAAACTCTTCATACAAAAGTCTTCAATGCTTCAGATGCTTCTGTAGCTTCTGCTTCAGATGCTTATGTAGCTTCTGCTTCAGAATCTTCTGTAGACAGCGCTCAGAATCTTCTGTAGACAGCGTTCAGATTCTTCTAGGAGATGCTTCTGACGCTTCAGAGCCTTGCATAATTTCATGTTCAGATCTAATTTGCTTTCAGAATAATATTCACTTTTAATTTCTGCAGCAAACATACTTGAACAAATTTTAGAGTATATAATTCTTTAATACAAAATTTCGTAAGAGTTATCATCAAAACATAGAGATATAATTAAGAAGCAATATGTGTTTTAACAAACCTAATCCATATTATTAACATAAATGATTTAATATTAATATAGACAAAATAAAAATAAAAACTAAAAGAAATAACTTATACATTTTTTTAGAAAGAAAATAAATTAATATAAACAAAATATTGAATAAAAGGTGATAAAAATAAAATAAATAGTAATAAAAAAAAGTAGACAAATTATAAAACCAAAATGCGAAAATATTTGATAATGGGTAGGACAAATTTAGTGTATGACAGATGCCCCTATCTAATCGGCTTAAACCTAGGGAAGTGAACTGCTGCAACGTTCATTCTCCCGAGGTAGAAGTCAATTAGATATGAAGAAGACCCTGAATTTGCCCGAAAATAAAAGAGATGCTTGGAAATTGAAATACTGGCTAAACATAAACCTCAAAGTAAACTGTAAATAACTGGCAAAAGGTCATCATCACCAAAAGGATGATGGAATGAAACACACACGACTACTACAACCAAAAGGATAATGGAGCAACACACTATCGCACAATCAGACATTAATGACTATGACAGACCCCCCACCAAAAGGATGACAGAGCGAAACTCACACTTGCCACTACCACCAAAAGGATGATAGGACAAACACTATCGCACAATCTGACATTAATGACTATGACTGACCCCCCACCAAAAGGATGACGGAGCGAAACTCACACAGGCCTCTACCACTAAAAGGATGATAGGACAAACACTATCACACAATCTGACACCAATGACCACGACAGACCCCCCACCAAAAGGATGACGGAGCGAAACTCACACCGACTACTACCACCAAAAGGATGATAGGACAAACACTATCGCACAATCTGACATCAATTACGATGACAGACCCCTCACCAAAAGGCTGACGGAGCGAAACTCACACCGGCCACTACCATCAAAAGGATGATAGGACAAACACTATCGCAGAATCTGACATCAATAAGATGACAGACCCCCCACCAAAAGGATGATGGAGCGAAACTCACATCGGACACTACCACCAAAAGGATGATAGGACAAACACTATCGCACAATCTGACACCAATAAAGATGACAAACCCCCCACCAAAAGAATGACGGAGTGAAACTCACACCGGCCACTACCACCAAAAGGATGATAGGATAAACACTATCACACAATCTACCATCAACTAGATGACAGACCCCCACTAAAAGGATAATAGAGCGAAACTCACATCGGCCACTACCACCAAAAGGATGATACGACAAACACTACCGCACAATCTACCATCAACTAGATGACAGACCCCCCCACCAAAAGGATGACGGAGCAGAACTCACACCGGCAACTACCACCAAAAGGATGATAGGACAAACACTATCGCACAATCTACCATCAACTAGATGACAGACCCCCCACCAAAAGGATAACGGAGCGAAACTCACACCGGCCACTACCACCAAAAGGATGATAGGACAAACACTATCGCACAATCTGACATCAATAAGATGACAAACCCCCCCACCAAAAGGATAATGGAGCAAAACTCACACCGACCACTACCACCAAAAAGATGATAGGACAAACTCTATCGCACAATCTGACATCAATCAGATGACAGACCCCCCGCCAAAAGGATGACAGAGCAAAACTCACACCGGCCACTTCCACCAAAAGGATGATACGACAAACACTATCGTACAATCTGACATCAATCCAGATGACAGACCCCCCACCAAAAGGATGACGGAGTGAAACTCAAACCAGCCACTACCACCAAAAGGATGATAGGACAAACACTATCGCACAATCTGACACCAAAAAGATGACAGACCCTCCACCAAAAGGATGACGGAGCGAAACTCACACCGGCCACTACCATCAAAAGGATGATAGGACAAACACTATCATACAATCTAACATCAATAAGATGACAGACCCCCCACCAAAAGGATGATGGAGCGAAACTCACACCGGCCATTACCACCAAAAGGATGATAGGACAAACACTATCGCACAATCTGACATCAATCCATATGACAGACCTCCCACCAAAAGGATGACGGAGCAAAACTCACACGGGCCACTACCATCAAAAGGATGATAGGACAAACACTATCGCACAATCTGACATCAATTACAATGATAGACCCCCCACCAAAAGGATGACGGAGCAAAACTCACACCGGCCACTACCACCAAAAGGATGATAGGACAAACACTATCACACAATCTGACATCAATGACTATGACAGACCCCCCACCAAAAGGATGACGGAGCGAAACTCACACCGACCACTACCACCAAAAGGATGATAGGACAAACATTATCGCACAATATGACATTAATGACTATGTCAGACCCCCCACCAAAAGGATGACGGAGCGAAACTCACACCGGCCACTACCACCAAAAGGATGATAGGACAAATATTATCGCACAATCTGACATTAATGACTATGACAGACCCTCCACCAAAAGGATGACGGAGCGAAACTCACACCAGCCACTACCACCAAAAGGATGATAGGACAAACACTACCGCACAATCTGACATTAATGACTATGACAGACCCCCCACCAAAAGGATGACGGAGTGAAACTCATACCGGCCACTACCACCAAAAGGATGATTGGACAAACACTATCGCACAATCTGACATTAATGACTATAACAGACCCCCACCAAAAGGATGACGAAACTCACACCGGCCACTACCACCAAAAGGATGATAGGACAAATGTAACACCCATTTTAATTATTTAATCTTTCCGGTGTTATTTTTTTTCGGCGTATCTTTTGTGGAGATTATGCAAGAAACCATAGCCTTTAATATTAATATAATATAATTGATAATAATAACAATTTGATAATTAATAGTAGTATTGTTATTATTATTATTATTGTTATTATTATTATTATTGGAATTATTATTGGAATAAAAGAGATAAGGATTTAAGAGATATAAGAGGGGTATTTGTGAGTTTTAGAAAGGGGAAAAAGGATAGAACACGATCAAGTGGGAAGAAGAGTGAGGAAGAAGAACAAGAACAAGGAAGGAAGAGAAACAAGGAAGAGCAATCAGATTCGTAGGAATTCTTCAACGATCGAACCGATTAATCGAGGTAAGGGGGAGAAACGGATTGGGATTGGTAATTACATGAATTGGGTAGTTGGGGATTCCTTAACCCCATAGGGATTTGATGAACATAATTAGTATGTTGTTGTGTTTCTGATCATTGCTGTTATGGTGAAATGCTTGCATGTGGTTGTATAAGAATGGTTTGGGTGATTTTGCGTAGTTTACCGTTTTGGGTCGGCAATGATTTAATCGGTAGAGTTGAGGTTTTATCGGGTAAAATCTGGAATAAGTCGTGTAGATTAGTCGTAGAATGTTAGGCGAAGACTGCTGGGACTGGTTTGGTGAGAATCAGACGATTTTTGAGCTTCTGATGAATTTTTGAACAGTGGGGATTTTGTGAAATCGTAGATGTTCGCTAGCACCTTCGCTGAGCGATCTAGTAGCGAGCATTCGCTAGGAATTTGCTAGGTGTAACAGCCCAATTTTTATTAATTAATTATTTATATTAATTAAATGATTTGTGGGGATGTTTAATTGATGGATGATTAGTTAAACGAAATTGGTAGATGTTTGAGAAGAGAAATATGATGGAAAGAATAGAAGAGAAAGACTTATAAAGGAAAAGTGGAAAGAAAAGAGAAGGATAGAAACATAACAGAAAAGAAGAGAAAGAAGGAGAAAGAGGAGAGAAGAGAAGGAGAAGAAGGAAAGTTGGAAAAGCTCAAGAACAACTCTCAAGCATCGGTTTAATCAAGGTAATGGTGTGAAATATCATCATCTATTCAATGTATGTGATTATGTATGGGTGGGTTTGGATTTGTTGGAGTTTCTACTTATTTTCCATTTTAGGGCAGAAATGGATTTAATCGGTAGAACCGAGTTTTTAACGGTTAAAAATGAGAATAAGTGGTAAAGTTTAGTCGAGGGATGTTATGTTAAGGCTGTGGAACTGGGTTGGTGAGAATCAGTCGGTTATGGGGTGATTGAGTGACTTTGGACAGTTATGGATTTCTGAGTTCGCAGGTTCACCAGGCGAAGCCCAGCAAGTGGGTAGCGAACCAAGTCAGTAGCCAAAGTTAGTCTTCGCCGGCGTGTTCGCCAGGCGAGTGAACCAGCGAGTGTTAGCGAACACATTCCAGTAGCTACTGACTGTCTTCCCCAGCGAGTTCGCCAGGAGAATAAGGTAGCGAGCATTCGCCAGATGCCTCGCCAGGCGAAGGGCAGCGAATGTGACAACAAATTCCATTTCTTGTGTTTTCCATCCAATGGTTATTTGTTTGGTTCAATTATGTTAATCCTTATATGATATGAATAGTTTGTGTACTATTGAGATGAGACGTGCTGTGGGTAGCCTTATAGCGTGAATCCTAGATTATGAAATCAATCGTGAATGTAGCCTTTGATATATATATATATATATATATATATATATATATATATATATATATATATATATATATATATATATATATATATATATATATATATATATATATATATATATATATATATATATATATATATATATATATATATATATATATATATATATATATATATATATATATATGTGTGTGTGTGTGTGTGTGTGTGTGTGTGTGTGTGTGTGTGTGTGTGTGTGTGTGTGTGTGTGTGTGTGTGTGTGTGTGTGTGTGTGTGTGTGTGTGTGTGTGTGTGTGTGTGTGTGTGTGTGTGTGTGTGTGTGTGTGTGTGTGTGTGTGTGTGTGTGTGTGTGTGTGTGTGTGTGCATATATAATGCATTGTTTAAATTGAATACGAATGCATGATGAATTGTGATGAGATTTGTGGCCGTTGGGCGTGATATTGGGAATGCATATGTGTTGTATGCGACTTTATGTAAATAATGCATGAGAACATATTGATGAATATGTGTGCATTGCTTGATAAATGTGATGATATAAAGTATGAATACTTTGATTATATGAATATATTGTGTGCACAATCATGTTATAATTCTTGAGTGATGAATTATTCCAATGCATGAGATTAAGATGCGAGAATGGTCTTAAGTGCATTTGGTGGTTGATTGCATATGCATCATTTAGTCAAGAGGCAATGCTTACTAGTTTCGTGGAGACTAGTGACTTGTCCCAAACCTAGAAGAGTGGGTTTGAAAGCTTAGAGGACGGGCTTTTGATGGTTATCGGTCTAGAAGAGTGGACCCGGTTTAATGTATAAACCGAAAAATGATAACAAGTGTTGGTACCACATGGCATTGAATTGCATTGAGTTGTATTGAGTCACATGGCATAGATATCATTGTTATATGAATTATGCAAGTGTATGGTTTGTTGAATTGTGAGTTATGGATATGTGCATGATGAAATGTGCTTGATTGATTATCCATATTTGTTTATACATGTTGTGATGTATTTAAGGATTATGATGAAATATGGTGAGAAAACGTGGAATATTGTATTCATTGTTCATATGTGTGTATATATATATATATAATTATATGCATTGATTATTATTGTAATATTTCTCACTCTTCTGCTGTTTTATAATGCTCTATGAGGCATTGCAGATTAGGTTGCTAGAGATTCTTTTTGTGAAGTATAGCTTCATTCTTTTGGTCTGGTCGCTCTGATATGTAGCACCGGGTAGTTAGGTTGTATAGCATTCTTTTGTGATACATTATGAATGTATCAGCTGTTGATGTTTTGTATAATATGAGTGATATTGTGAACCAAACTCGATGACATGTATTTATATGATAACATGTTTTAAGTGATTCAATGTTTTACCCTTCCGCTTTAATTTAAATATTGAGATGTGGGTGTAAGGACGAAGTTCCTTTATTTAAAAACTACCCCACTGTTGCATATCTCTATTTGAGCAAGTGTTGTATGTTTTAAATGGTGAATTTGTGTGACATGCTCCTTTTATACTATGATTTAATATTACTCTAATGAAAATTTTGATATGTGCCTAAATGTTTCGTATGCTTATTTTGGGGTATAGAAGGGGGTGTTACATTAGTGGTATCAGAGCAGGTCGGCCAGTCGGCCAAGTTTTTAACTTGTTTATTTCCTCGTGTATATCTGATTGTGTATGTGACACTATCAATATTTGTTTATTCTGGTGGAGTTATGTTGTTGAGATTCAGAACGATGGTTGCCGGTAGGAATGACGAAGCGATTGCGGAGGCTTTGACGAGGTTGGCTGGGGCGATTGGGCAGAATCCTCAAGCCAATGTGAATGTTGGAAACAATGCTGATGACGAATTTCGTGCTTTGGGAAGGTTCCCAAGGAATAATCCACTGATTTTCAAGGGAACCCATGAGCCTGACAAAGCACAGGTTTGGCTGAAAGCAATAGAGAAGATTTTTCGAGTTATGAATTGTTCAGATGCGTAGAGGGTGCAGTTTGGCACTCATATGCTTGAAGAAGAAGCTGAGGATTGGTGGGGTAATACTCGCCAAAGGTTTGAAGAGAATGAGATGGTGACTACTTGGAATCTTTTCATAGAGACATTTCTAGAGAAATATTTTCCAGAAGATGTGCGTGGAAAGAAGGAAATTGAATTCCTTGAGCTGAAGCAGGGTAACTCAACGGTAGTCGAGTATGTGGCAAGATTTGAGGAATTGATTAAGTTTTGTCCTCACTATAACACTGCTAATGCTGAGAGATCTAAGTGTCTTAAGTTTGTGAATGGTCTGAGGCCGAAAATTAAGCAAGTTGTTGGTTATCAGGAAATTAGGCGGTTTTCTGAGTTAGTGAACAAGAGTAGGATTTATGATGAGGATAGTAGGGCTCGGTCTAGCCACTACAAAAGTTTAAGTGATAAGAAAGGAAAGGGCCAATTCCGAGGGAAGCCTTATGTGACTCCTGCAGATAAATGGAAACAAAAAGCTGGTTATGGTAAGAAGCCGAGTGGGGAGGAGCTTCCACTCCGGTAAGGTGTTATAATTGTGGTGAAGCGGGACATCATCCACCGGAGTGTAAAAGTGTTGGATTGAAGTGTTTCAAGTATGGCAAGCCAGGACACAAAGCTCTTGAGTGCCGAAGCGGTGCAAATGTGACTTGCTACAACTATGGTGAGCAAGGGCACATTAGTACCAAGTGTGACAAACCAAAGAAGACTAAAGGGAGCAGGAAAGTGTTTGCTCTATCTGGATCGAAGACTGCTAGTGATGATCGATTGATCCGAGGTACGCGTTTCATTAATGGTATACCTTTGATCTCTATAATTGATACTGGAGCTATGCATTCTTTTATTTCTTTGGATTGTGTTAAGAGATTGAATCTTGAGATGTCTGTTATGAGTGGAGGTATGGTTATTGATACTCCTGCTATGGGTTCGGTAACTACTCCGTATGTGTGTTTGAATTGTCCGCTGAGTATTTTCGGTAAAGACTTCGAAGTTGATTTAGTGTTTCTTCACTTAGACCAACTTGATGTCATTCTCGGAATGAATTGGTTGGAATTCAATCGTGTTTATATTAACTGTTTTGACAAAACGGTTATTTTTCCGAAACCTGATGAGGAGGGAGATTTGTTTATGACTGCTAAATAAGTGAAGGAGTCAGTGCAAGATGATGCGAGGGTATTTATGTTATTGGCAACTTTGAGTATTGGTGAAAGTGGAGCAATTGACACTTTACCAATTGTCCGTGATTTTCCGGAAGTATTTTCTGATGAGATAAGAGATTTATCGCCGGAACAAGAAGTGGAGTTTACAATAGACTTGATTCCTGGAACTAGTCCAATATCGATGACTCCGTATCGTATGTCCGCAACGGAATTGAAAGAGTTGAAGAGTCAAATTGAATATTTTCTTGATAAGAGGTTTATTCGTCCGAGTGTGTCGCCGTGGGGCGCACCAGTGTTATTGGTTAAAATGAAAGAAGGTTCTATGAGACTTTGTGTGGATTATAGAAAACTGAACAAAGTGACCATCAAGAATAAGTATCCACTTCCGAGGATTGATGATCTGATGGATTAGTTGGTAAGTGCGAGTGTGTTCAGTAAGATAGATTTGAGATCAGGGTATCATCAGATTCGTGTGAAGGCTGAGGATATTTCGAAGACTGCTTTTAGAACGAGGTATGGACACTATAAGTATTCCTTGATGCCATTTGGGGTGACTAATGCACCGGGTGTATTTATGGAGTACATGAATAGGATTTTCCATCCCTATTTGGATAAGTTTGTGGTCGTGTTCATTGATGACATTTTGATTTATTCAAAGAGTGAAGAAGAACATGTCGAGCATCTGAGGATTGTGTTATCTGTATTGAAAGAGAAGCAGCTTTATGCGAAGCTTTCTAAGTGTGAATTTTGGTTGAAGGAAGTGAGTTTCCTTGGTCATGTGTTTTCGAGTAGAGGTATTGCAGTTGATCCGTCAAAGGTTGAAGCGGTATCGCAATGGGAGACTCCGAAATCAGTTTTTGAGATTAGAAGTTTTCTTGGTTTGGCCAGTTATTATCGGAAGTTCATTGAAGGATTTGCCAAGTTATCATTGTAGTTGACTCAGTTGACTAGGAAGGGTCAAGCTTTTGTCTGGGATGCAAAGTGTGAGGAAAGCTTCTAAGAGCTTAAGAGAAGATTGACTACAGCTCCTGTTTTGATTTTGCCGAATCCGGAAGAACCGTTTGTTGTGTATTGTGATGCTTCTTTGATGGGTTTAGGAGGTATGTTGATGCAAAATGGACAAGTAGTAGCCTATGTGTTGCACCCTAAAATTTGCCCAACCTTACTCACTTGGTTTATGTTTCAATGTTATTAGCATTTGCATATAGAGTCATGTATATAGACTAACCATCTGCATAGCATAAGCATAGCAAGTCATTCAACAGGGGACCAATCATTGTTCTTATCTCTAGAGGCCTATCAAGAGGTTATCATCCCAATTCAACCTCATTCAAGTCATCAGGAAAGAATTTGAAAGCAAAGAGTTCAGCAGATCAAGCCTTGAGTCCATCTCCTAGCTGAGGGTATCTGAGGATCAACAAGAGGGTTGTGAGCTGTGAGTTGAGGGCATGGAGAGTATCTAGACATTATGAGAGACTTAGAAAGTCATTTGGAGAAGGAGACAAGTCATTGATGAGAGCACAAGAGCTATAACTGAAGGCAGTCAACTAGGGTTTCATCTAGGTCAACCCTAGGTCAATTGACTGATTTAAGGGGTATTCAAGGCTAGTGGAGAGATGTGGGGTTCATCATTTGACATATAGAGAAGGATATGGAGATATGCCAAGGAGAATTCAAGAGAAATCAAGGAGAAGAGGAGTTTCTAAATTAGGGTTTCTGTGTAAAATCCCCTAGTTTAGGTCAAATTTCCAAGCAAGATAAATCAAAATGCTAGCTTCAAATGGCTTCTTGGCCAACATGAAACTTGTAGAGGATCTCAATACCTTTAATTTGAGTGGTGGAAGACATCAAGGAGATTTATAGAACTCAAGTTATGGTCCTTGCAAGTTACAGGTCATCTGAGGTATCTGAAATTTTGTCTGTGAAAGTGACTTGACTTCCAAGCTAGTTTTACCCCTCAAGGAGATTTCAAATGAATTCTTGGTCAACATAAGAATTGTTCCTCATTGTCTTAGCTTTCTAGAATGGTATAGTATGCCCTCATGTGATGTGTGGAACTCAACTTATGGTCTTGGCAAGCAAAGGGTATTTTGGGTATTTGTGAATTACAGGTCATTTTAACCTATGTCCAAAACTCATACAAGGAGGCCTCAAATGGAAAAACTTACAACATCAAACTTGCTCCAAATGGGATTTTAAGTCTAGAAAGAAGGTCACAAATTGTTGGAAAAGCTCATAACATGAAGTTGCATGATTGGTCCAAAGTTGAACTAAAATGGCTTATAATTTGAATAAAGTCAAGATGAAAAATGGTTTGGGAGATTTCTAAGTCCAAATGGAGACTTCCAATATATGATTTTGAATGGAAAAGACATTTCAAAGACAATGGTTCAAACACTTTTTTGAGTTTAGTGAAAAAAATCAAAGTTATCCCTAGTTACTTGCATTTTAAGAAACATTTCAAAAATGGATCAAAGTTGGAAGGCAAGGGAATGTGCAAGATGGATCTAGAATGTTCATGTGAGCCCTATATATTCATGAAATGAAGATTGATCAAGGGTTGGCTTCATTTTTTCACCAAGAATCTCCCAAATTCTCTCATTCTTTTTCATTGAATTTTCACTCCAATTCCTCAAATTCTTCACCAATCATCATCAAAATCAACTTCATTATACTGTTTCATCATCATAGATCAGCATTCAATCAAGAACAAGGTGTGATTAATCCATTTTCGAGCACTTCCATCATCAACATCAAAATTACAATTGCAAGTGGATAGCACAATTCAAGCCAAGTTTCATTCAAGTGTTGCATACAGAATCGAGCATTGAGTTTGTAGATCAAGATCCAAGCCTCAAAAGCCTCAGATCCACAAGATTCATCATCATCCACAAGATTTTACACCAGGTGCGTTTTCATTCAAACAGCTTGATTCAATTAGGTTAGCATGATTTTGTTAGTTTAGATATGATGTAGGATGTTAGTAGAGCAATTAGGTTGAGTTTGGAGTGATTTGGTGATGATTGTTAGCAGGTGTACCAAACTGTTAGGACCTAGAACTATTAGGTTAGTGCATTATAAGCTTAGCTTGATAGATCAGAATGATAACCATTAGTTATAGATTAGATTAGTGCAAATTTGAGGGAGAATTGTGATGGTGAGTTGCAGAGTGTTTTCATGGAGTCAGAAGTTGTTGCTATCGGGTTTGTTGATTTGTTGAGTTTCAAAGCAAGCAAAGACCATAGGATTATAGAGGGAGAGATCCTGAGCATTTTTCATGTTTACATCGTGTTGATTCATGACCTGTAGAGTGAGAACAGATGGATGGAAGTTTGGTTCGTGCATGGTAGCCATGGCAGAAACCCTAGCTCATATGATCAAAGGAGGAAGACGAAATCGTGTCCATTCATTTTGTGCAAGACTTTTGACTTGTAGAGCAATCGTGTGGCCAGCATTTGATTCTGATTTTGGAGGGAATTGACTGGGTGCCAAACGCACCGTTTCATTAATTGAAACGGGCGGGCCTGAGATTTATATGCTATTCCCACCCCCAATGTCTGAGCCCAATAATTTTGAACGTGTTTCTATTCCTATTCTCACCCCCTGCGCCTCTTTTTATTTTTCATTAATTCTGAGTGTTTCTGGGCCTTAACCAAAGTGCTACGCGCACCCCACCCAGCTTGGCCCATCCTGATTTTAACTAGGCGTGATTGCTGAACAAACCCCCCTGGCTATTTCTCTATTCTTTTTTATTATTTTCTTTTCATGTTTTTCATGCATTTTCATTAATTCATAATAAATACATAAAAAATCATTTTTAGTTCATTCTTTTTACACTATTTTCTTTAGGATGTGTAGAAAATTATAAAAAAATAAAATTGCATTTTTATTTTGATTTGATATTTTTTCCATATTTTCTAAATAAATGTCATTTTAAATAGCTTCATTTCATGCATGATTTTATTAATTTTTGTTCTATTACATGCTTTCATATTTTTTGTTCATTCTTTTTAGGTTGTTTAGATTAGATATTGAACTTGTAGATTCAATTTAGTTCCCATTTTTAGGAATTAATTTTAGGTGCTTAATGTAGGCTTGAACATCATGAACAAATTAGGGTTTTTAGATGATGACTTAGGAAGTTCAATTCATTTCCCTGAGGACTTAGGGTTTGACTAGTTTAGTTATGGGACTATAGGGGCTATGGGTAGTTATTATATCCCTTAGAGAAAAGTCAGGATTCCCCTACTGCTATTAATACTGTCTGTATATCTGATTGACTGGTGTGGTGTGCCCTCTGGGGATTGTTGCTTGCTTGTTTGGGTATTGGGTTTGTCTGGGGCCTTGGGAGAGCTGAAGACTTGAGGAGATGAAAGTCATTGGAGATTCAGAGATTGAAGATCAACTGCCAGAGTTGGAGAGGAGGTTCTTGCTAGCAGATGCTGAGGAGACTAGGGTTTAGGAGCTAGGCAGAGCTCTAGATTAGAAAGCTTGTTTCTCAAACATGGAATGCCTTGTCTGCATCCATCCTTTCTCTATGATTCAAAGTCTCTTTCAAATATCCACCTCCTTCCTTTGGAAGGATCAGTTAATATATTTGAAAGATAGAACTTTTGAGAGGAAACTTTCTGTTTAATGTTAACAGTTGATGAACCACCCTTGGTAGGTAATTAACTGTCTAACATTTATTCACTTCACTCTTGTGACTGATCCCTCATCCTGGAGGTTTGAGCATGAAGAAAAGCCATTGCAGATAGAGGACTGATGATCAAAGCCCTTGCCTGAAGGCCATGAAGAGGGAGATTGATGCTTGTTGAAGCCTGTAGCTGATTGGAGATTACTTGAAGCTAGATGTTGATTCAGAGCTGCTGATGCTGTTTCTTTTGCTGTTGTATTTCATTGCTGATGTATTGTTTGGTTTTCCGGACTGTATTGTTTGTTGTTTACCCTGTTGGGTTGAAAGTGAAGTCTGTTCACTTTTGCCTATTGTTTTCTAGGTTCGAGGTTGAGTGGGACTCCCTTGCCTCGCTTGTACTGTTGCATCCATGCATTTTACCGCTTTATTATATCTGTTATTGTTTCTGTTTCTGCCTATCCCGTAGGATCTCTGTGTCTCTCTGTGCAAGAGAGGAACATGATAGACACTAGGTCTTAACCCATGCATGATAACATTAGGTTAGTTTGATTCCCTTCGCAACCGTAGGTTAGAGTTCTGTCTCTTCTCTCTCAAAACAAACAGAAAAACACATAAAGATTTCAAACACAATAAAAGACACTTCTTCCGTAAAAGAATGTGAACTCATCAAGACGTCATTTTTGTTCGCCGGGACTGCTAATCAAGAAACCCTTTTTCAGAAGGAATAAAATCAATCAAGGACAGACTTATGTCGTGCGTGGCCCGAACTACGTTTGCTCTGATCTTCCATGCTGTGTGGAAGTACGTAGGCATAGGATGCGATATCCTAGCGAGCAACCTTCCCCTCCTTTCCCGTAGGTAGGCGAACTACGTTGACTCTGATTTCTCGTTCCAAGCGGGAATACGTAGGCATAAAGTGCGATACTTTGCCGAGTCTTTTTTATTTTCATTTTCTTTTCTTTCAACCCCAGACCTTTAGCGTAGATAGAATAACAATCCATACCCGAAAACAAGCGTGGATCCCGTCGAGTACGACGGACGTGAGGGGTGCTAATACCTTCCCCTTGCGTAACCGACTCCCGAACCCAGGTTTTGGTTGCGACGACCATACCTTCCCCGTCTTTGCGAGGTTTAATCTGAGCGTTCCCTTTCCCTCCCGTGGGATAAATAACGCACGGTGGCGACTCTTCTGTTCAGCCGGCGCCGATTTTCGCAGTAGCGACAGCTGGCGACTCTGCTGGGGATCCAACGTCCCCTGGCTGCTAAGGACTGCGATGGTTCTTATGCATTTGGGATCCAACGTCCCTTTGAGCGAGTCAATCCTAGCGCTTGTTTTCCCGTCGAGGATTTTGTATGGAGTTATTGTATATTTCTAACCTTGTATTTTCAGCTTTGTATATTGATTATTATTGCTGTATTTGGGGTGTGACGGGTGTTCTGATATTGAGAGATAAGCCGGACCTGGGCTTGAGTGCACCTAGAATTAGCGTAGAAAGTAGTGGGCGCGTGCCGGCTTTGCTTGCATTAGTGTCTCATGAAATCTACACTCGGACGAGGTTCTTCTGGTTGGCTTCTTTTTCTACCCTTTGGGTCGAAGGGGTTGTTGGTCAGCTGAATTGTCGACTCCGGGGACCGATCACTTGGAAGTTGGCTAAGTGAGGCCTCTTCAGGAATTGATGATGCCACTCCTTCTGGGAATCGTATCATCAACCCTGAAAGTCTGTGACGCCGACGACCGCATAGGATGCCGTACCTTGTGCCAGTTATAGGGCCACCCACCTGTGAGGGGATTCAGGGTTATGCAGGTAACTAGACCTTCAGACTACCGGTTATTTCTTGATCAGAGATCCTGGGTATTTATGGAGAGTTATGAGGTCTGTCAGAGACCATTTGGAGATGTGTTCTGAGGTCTGTCAGAGACTAGTTGGAGAGTTATGAGGTCTGTCAGAGACCAATTGGAGATGTGATTTGAGGTCTACCAGAGACCAGTGGGAGTTATGGTTTGAGGTCTGTCAGAGACCAGTATTGGAGCTTTGTGTTAGGTCTATCTGAGACCAGGGTTTGATGACTTCTGGATGGTCTATCTGAGACCTTTCTTGATTGGGTTTAGGCTATTTAGCTGCAGCTTTGGTCCCTGTTGCATGATACTTGCATTGCATTGCCTGCATATCCATTATCATTTGCATTTCACTAACGTGTGTCTGTGCTGCAGGTGCATTTGCATTTCCCTAGTTCTAGTGCCCGGATTTCTGAGTATTGATTAGGGCTGGTTTGAGGAAAACAGTTGCGTATAAGCTGCCTTCACCTGATATTACTTCTTTGCTTGGTTTGATATCTCTTGCTGATGAGGAGGTTAGAAGAAGCTTCAGAATGAGCCATGGGAGATTACTGAGATTAGTCTGTAAGCCCACTGCTGATGAGATGAACGGGCTATACACCTTGATGCAGTTCTATGACCCCGTATTGAGATGCTTTACTTTTGCTGACTTCATTCTAGGGCCTACCATTGAGGAGTATGTGGAGTTTACCGAGCTTCCCGTGCAGAACAAGGTTCCCTTTATTCACTCTGCTGCTGAGCCCAAGTTGGAGGACTTAGCCAAAGCCTTGCATATGAACGCTGCAGATCTGTTATTGACTTCTTGGCTTGGGGTGTCAGGTTTCTCTCTGGATTTCTTAGTTGTCAAAGCTCGAGAGTACGCCAAGAACGGTTGTTGGGTGGTTTTCAATGCTATTTTGGCTTTATGCATCTATGGAATTGTGCTGTTTCCTAGCTTGCCCAACTTTGTGGATTTGGATGCTTTCTATCTGTTCGCTGCAGGCAACCCAGTGCCAACTTTGATTGGAGACTTCTATCATTCATTGCACTACAAGAATGAGAACCGAAGAGGAAAGGTTGTGTACTGCTGTGCTCCTCTGTTGAACATGTGGTTCAAAAGTCATCTCCCCACAAAGGGACCATTTGTAGACAGTGCAACCTCAGCCAGTTGGTCAGAGCGCCTGATGAGGCTATCTTCCGAAGACGTTGTGTGGTTTGATCGAGACCTGTTGGGATCTGAGCTCATCTTCAGTTGTTCTGGGTACCCTAATGTGCCGTTGATTGGAAGGAAAGGGTGTATCAACTACAACCCATCTCTGTTCGTCCGTCAGTTCGGATATGCGCTGAAGAACCCGCCAAAGGAGGAGGAAGTACAGGAATCTCTGTACTTCACCGGAGACGTGAAGGGGGAGTTACTAGCCAAGCTGCAACATGCCTGGACGCGTATTAACCGCAGAGGGAAGCCGTTGTTAGGAAAGAATGACTGTCAGGCCTATGAACCTTACAGGGTTTGGATCCAGGAACGAGCAAGTCAGTTATTAATGCCATTTCCAGATGCACCAATTCTTGTTCCCGTTCCGGCAGAAGAGCCAACTACTGTTTCTAGGGAGGCCTACGAGCAAGTTGTGAAGGAAAAAGAAGCCTTGATGAAGGTCAACGAAGGGTTAGAGCAAGAGCTAGCTCAAGTACGCAGTGAGAAAAACAAGGCTGTATATGCTTTCCAACAACAGATCGAGCTGTTAAACAGGTTAGGGGCCGAGTTGACTGAGGAGAAGAAAAAGCGCGAACGTCTGGGGCAAGAGTTCAGAAGTTCCCATGACATGCTGGAATCAAAAAAGAAGGCGCTCGACGCAGCACACCGAGAAATCTCCTCTTGCAATAAGACTTGGAATGCTACTCTCACCAACAATAAGATGAGGGAAGATAAGCTGAAGCAGCAAATCTCCGACCTCGAAGAGAAGTTGAAGTCTAGCATCAAGAAGTGCGAGGAAGAAGTGATGACCCGGTATAGTGTCCAGCATGCACTGAACAAGGCAATCAAATCCAGAGATGAAGCGGTGTCTCAGAAGCGAAAGCTAGAAGATTGCTTCGGAGAAGCAACGTGGGAAGAAACTGCTGAAGACGTGCGCCGTGTTCTTAAGAGAAGAAACCAGCTGGTTGAAGGACTGCTCACCCGACCAGGTCACCCAGAGACCAAGAAGTTGATAGAAGAGTACCGGGCTTTTGAGAGCATTTGATTATTTCCCGTATTCGCCTGTACGCTTTATTTGCATAGTGCTGACCATCACCAGGATTGTTGGTTGAGGTCATGCCTTCTTTGTACTCTCAGCGATATTGTACCTTGGGCTTATTGATTCTCTCTGCAATATATGAGGCTTTCTATGATTCAGCTCCGATATTCCTATTGTCAACACTGTCACTACACTGGCACCTTCACACTAGAACTGGGGGAATGAATCACCCTAATGCACAGGCACACATTGCATTGCATTCATATTCATATTGCATTACAGGTAATTATTAAATTGTATCTCATCTCCTGTATCCATCAGGTCCTCCAAGATTAGCGACCGAAGAATTCACTGGCGTTCAACCAGAAGCAGCAGCAAGGAAGTCATGAGTCAGGATCCGACTGAGATGCAAGAGGTGCGCGACCACATAACGCGGATCATACAGGTAATGGAAGCCATGGCCGAGAGTCAGAAGCAGTTGCAGGATACGGTACAGCCTCTGATGGCACGGGCTAATGATAGAGCTGCCGGCTTTGCTCAGCTAGAGAATCAAGGTCTTCTCCCAGGCCGCATACGCCAACTTGTGGGGGTAGCCATCAAACAGGTTCGAGCAGAATTAACGGATGTTCGAGGCCAGCTGGGGCAGTTCACGAAAGATGTGCAAGAGTTGCGCTCGAATCAAGAGACACTAGAAGAAGAGAACTGCCGACTGAAGGCACAGATAGGGTTGATGGCTGAAGTATTGAGGAACGTACTCAGGAGAGAAGGAGGGCAAATGTTGGAAGACGCGGCTGGATTATCTGTCCCTCAGGGGTCTGAAGAACCATTACCCACGCAGGATAGGCTTAAGAGACCTTCCCCAGGATTCGAAGCTCAGAATTCTCCTCGTCAGCAGTCGCAATTGATTTTGCAGGATAACTCAAGAAGGTGTGGTAAGAGGATGAGGTCTTCTAACAGAGTATTTGATGAGATCCCTGTGGATTATGATCAGCTGGTGCAACTCTTGTTCCAACTTCAACTGGTTGAGCCCCGCATTTTGGTTCCACTGACAGGGCAGCCGCCACCAGACTATGACCTGAACGTCCATTGTGCCTTCCACTCCGGAGCACCGGGGCATAATATTGCAAACTGCAAAGCTTTTAAGCATAAGATTCAAGATTTGCTGGATGAGAAAATAATTGAGTTTGTACCGGGGGGCATAAAAGTTGCAGGGACTGATATTCCCATTTCTCCGCCAGAGGTTGCAGATGAATCGAGGTATATCCCAGAGCCACTGGAAGCTAAGTCTCCATGTCCACAACAGTTGCCGATGCCAGGGTTGAACTTAAGGATGATAACGCGTGAGCCCAAGGAATCGCTCGAGCAAAGCCAGCAGCATACAAGATGCCAGTATACGACTCAGCAAAGAATTCGGGGAAAGAAGCCGAGGAGGGTGTTTGAGAAGCCTCCCTCAACGTACGCAGACTTGTTACAGACACTACTAAGATTGAACTTGGTGGAGAAAAGAACTCTGGCGCCAATAACCGGCACTCTGCCGGATGGCTATGATGCGAGCAGGCACTGTGAATTCCACTCTGGGGCTCCCGGACATGATATTGAAGGTTGTCACGCGTTCAAGCATACCGTCCAAGATTTAATCGACAGCAGGGTCATTAACTTCTCCGATAGGGTCCCCAAGGTGGTGCAAAGCCATAGACAAGCAAAAGCCGGGGTGATGAAAAGGTTTCCCAGATTTGATCGGGCCGGTGAAAGAAGATCGAGACAGCAGTAGACTACCCCTGATGATAGCTTCTGAGGATGGTTGACTCGCCAATAAGTCAGAGTGCAGGAAGTCCAGTTCCGAGACGCCGACATTTTTCATGTTATCTTGTTCATGTCCTCGCATTTGTAGTTTCTTTTCTGTGTAATTGCAAATTTCGCTCTTAACACTTGTTGTTTTTTCAATTGATATTGATAAACGAAATGAATATGCATGTTTTGAATTAATCCAGTCGTGTTCACTCTTTGTTTTTCTTTAATGCTTAATGCTTGTTTTAGCAGGAATCTGGGGAGGATGACGAAAACAGATGACGAATAATATTCCGATCGTATGCCTCTGGATAAGGAACCTGTTGATGAGATACAGGCATTGTTTCAATCCATAAACACCGGAGATATAAGGAAGATAATCCCTTGATAACCCCTTTGAGCCAGTAGTAGGAGTTTCTTTTGGAAAAAAAAAACCTAAATCTCAACCCGAGGCAGGGTAGGCGTCAGTTAGTTTGACCAAGCGTTCGAATTGTAGAAAGAGTGTCCGGTTGAGGAAAAATCACACTTGTATAAGTCGTGCCTAAAGAACCGCAATGGTTAAACCTTGACGACAAAGAGTGAAACAGTCATATTACTCCACAAGAAGTCAGACAAACCAGTGTCACACGACTTGTTCAAAAAAAAAAAAAAAAAAAAGAGAACGAAAAGTGAAAAGAATCAAGAGCCCACTAAGTCAAAACTTGAAAACAAATGACTTAGGCAAAAACAGGGGCATCCCGCTGGACTGGAAAATCAAAAGAATCTCAAAAGATACTCAGTCCAGGCAAAAGTTAGGGAACGAAAAAAAAAAAAAAAAAAAAAAAACGAAAGACGAAAAGGATTGTCAAAGAAAAGAACAAATCCTCGAAAAGGACAAAAGTCGTGTGATTCTAGGTACCCAAAGACGAAAAGCAAATGACTGTCACTCAAAAAACAAAAAATGTGTGGTATCCTGAACCATCACTCCTGTCATTCCACCTCTAATAGGTGAACGCGGAAGTCAGATTAGCTGAACATAGGATTGGAGAACATCACGAAGAATGGGTGGGTCGAAATAATTTTGAGCCTATATCTTTCCTTGTTAACCGTGAACCTGACCACGTTACAACCCGCAAAAGTCCTAATTGAAACAGGTTTTGTCCGAGGGCATACGTCAGTAAAGATCTCGTCGATTCTGACTCCTAAAAGGGTTCCTCTTACCAGCTTTCATATTGACATTTTGATAATTGATTCATTACATGTCACAAAATTTTCAGTGAACAGGCTTGGATTTTGAAACTGTCATATGTATTGCGTTTAATATATCTTTTATGCAGAACAACTTGTGTTACTTGCGAGTAAGCGCATGCCGACAGGAAAGATTCCTACAGTGGAAGGTATGATCGGGATAAAATGCAGAAATGCCCAAATGTTTCGTGAACTGGGGCAAGCTATACTGATTAATTCAGGTAGAGTCAGTCATCCTAGAATCAGTAAATCTGGGGCAGTCAGGTCAAGGTGTGAAATGTAGAAGCCGTCCATGTCTGGTTGTCAAGATACGAAGACTGAAGGGTCCATTCCAAAATGGTCGCAGATTCAGGGGCAAGCTATACAAAATACAGACTGGGGGCATGTTAGTATCCCCGAAGCGGAGTTCTCTCTTTTCAGCAAGTGTTCTTTCCTTCCAGTGGAACTCGAAGATCAAGACTCTCCCCAGCAGAGTTGGTGGTGGGTCCTGGCATTTATTTTGTCAGGGATACTGTGTAATATCAGTTCACTCGCCAGCAGAAGTTCAATCATACCAGGCACATCCGCTACTCCCCAGTAGAGTCATATTCCCCAGCAGGATGTTACTTCAACAAGGTGCTCGGTTTAAGTTCCCTATTTCCCAGCAGGGTGGACTTCACCCTTCCAGCATTTATTTTGCTGGAATAATTCTGTAGCATCTGGCTATCCCCGGCGGAGTCGGCATTATCTTCAGCATTTATTTTGCTGAAGCGGTTCCTGTATCCCAGCAGGTGGGGAGAGCACTTGCTCAAATGAACTACCAAACACTCAAGATCTCGGCATGAGATATTCAATGATAATGTCAGTTTCGGCAGTATTCCCCACAGAGTTATCAGGATAAGTTTCTCTTTTGTCATCAGGGGTTCCATGAATCAGAATTTCAGAGGCCACCGCCGGTTATCAGAACAGGCGTCCGGTAGTTTGGTTTCCAAATATCCCCAGTAGAGTCCATCTCAAAGTCGCTGTCACGTCAGTGCTAAGAAGTTTGTGGGTTGGGATCAATGGAGAACTAAGTCCTGACATGGACAAGATTTATTCTCTCAGTAGAAAAGATGTAGTCCTTACGTGGACAAATCAAGACGAGATCAGTGTCCTGACGTGGACAAATCAAAGAGATTATTATTCCTAACGTGGAGAAGTGGGTCCTAACGTGGACGATGTAGTCCTTACGCGGACATATCAAGTCGGATTCCTTACGTGGAAAGAGATGATTCCTTACGTGGAAAAAGATAGTTTCCTTACGTGGAAATGACAGCATTCCTGACGTGGAAAGATTGGAGTCCTTACGTGGACAGATTAAGATGGTGTTCCTGACGTGGAAAGGTGGGTCCTAACGTGGACGATGTTCTCCTTACGTGGAAAGACAATGTTTCCTTACGTGGAAAGAAGATGGTTTCCTTACGTGGAAAGACGAATTTATTCCTTACGTGGAAAAAAGTTGGTATTCCTTACGCGGAAAGATGTAGTCCTTACGCGGACATATCGAAATGGATTCCTTACGGGGAAACAAGTGCATTCCTAACGTGGAAGAGTTTAGTCCTGACGCGGACAGATCCAGACGAAGTCTTATTCCTTACGTGGAAAAATGGTGATTCCTTACGTGGAAAATAGATTGATTCCTTACGTGGACAGATCAAAGTTCGATCAGAGTCCTTACGTGGACATATCAAGAGCATTCCTTACGTGGAAGAAAAATGATTCCTTACGTGGAAAGACGAGTTTATTCCTTACGTGGAAAGATTGAGTCCTTACGCGGACATATCAAGAATGATTCCTGACGTGGAAAGAAAGGGATGACTCCTTACGTGGAAAGATTGAGTCCATACGCGGACATATCAAAAGTTATTCCTTACGTGGATAAGAGCATTCCTTACGTGGAAAAGAAGTTATTCCTAACGTGGAAAAATGGTGATTCCTTACGTGGAAAAATGGTGATTCCTTACGTGGAAAGATTGGAGTCCTTACGGGGACAGAGAAAGAGTGCATTCCTAACATGGAAGAGTTTAGTCCTTACGCGAACAGATCAAAGAAGTTATTCCTAACGTGGAAGAAGAAGATAGATTCCTTACGTGGAGAGTTTAGTCCTGACGTGGACGGAAAGAAGAAACGGTATTCCTTACGTGGAAAGAAGAAGCATTCCTAACGTGGAAAGAAAGATTGATATAGTATTCCTCACGTGGAAAGATTGGGGTTCCTTACGTGGAAAGTTTGTGATTCCTAACGTGGAAAAAGAAAGAGTCCTTACGTGGACAAAGCAAAAGAAGACGTATTCCTTACGTGGAAGAGTTTGACAAAGCAGAGAAAAGTCACCCCTGACGGGGAAAAGCGATGTATTCCTTACGTGGAAAGGTGAGTCCTAACGTGGACAGTATTATTCCTAACGTGGAACGGTTATTCCTTACGTGGAAAGGTGAGTCCTAACGTGGACGATGGTATTCCTAATGTGGAAGAGTTTATTCCTAACGTGGGCGATTTATCTCTGACGAGAAGGCAGACGAGCCGTCCCCAGCAAAGTTGTTGAAGTTTTTTCCGAGTTGACAGCAGATAGAGTCCTGATGTGGACAAGCAAAGGACGAAGTTTCCGATGATTCAATCTTTTTCAGGATGATGAGAAGAATCCCCAGCACGGTCGCACGAGATCAGTGGGTTTCCGTAACAGTTAAATTCAGCTGATGAATGTCGTTCCCCAAGCAGTGGCGCAGTTTATTTCTGCGGTTGGCAAATTTCTGGTTTCACTAGTATTCAACCGTCTTGTACCGCGAATGTCTGAAGGCTCCGGGCTCTTCACCCAATAGGGTCCAAGTCGCTTGAATAGGGGCAGCTGTTGCACCCTAAAATTTGCCCAACCTTACTCACTTGGTTTATGTTTCAATGTTATTAGCATTTGCATATAGAGTCATGTATATAGACTAACCATCTGCATAGCATAAGCATAGCAAGTCATTCAACAGGGGACCAATCATTGTTCTTATCTCTAGAGGCCTATCAAGAGGTTATCATCCCAATTCAACCTCATTCAAGTCATCAGGAAAGAATTTGAAAGCAAAGAGTTCAGCAGATCAAGCCTTGAGTCCATCTCCTAGCTGAGGGTATCTGAGGATCAACAAGAGGGTTGTGAGCTGTGAGTTGAGGGCATGGAGAGTATCTAGACATTATGAGAGACTTAGAAAGTCATTTGGAGAAGGAGACAAGTCATTGATGAGAGCACAAGAGCTATAACTGAAGGCAGTCAACTAGGGTTTCATCTAGGTCAACCCTAGGTCAATTGACTGATTTAAGGGGTATTCAAGGCTAGTGGAGAGATGTGGGGTTCATCATTTGACATATAGAGAAGGATATGGAGATATGCCAAGGAGAATTCAAGAGAAATCAAGGAGAAGAGGAGTTTCTAAATTAGGGTTTCTGTGTAAAATCCCCTAGTTTAGGTCAAATTTCCAAGCAAGATAAATCAAAATGCTAGCTTCAAATGGCTTCTTGGCCAACATGAAACTTGTAGAGGATCTCAATACCTTTAATTTGAGTGGTGGAAGACATCAAGGAGATTTATAGAACTCAAGTTATGGTCCTTGCAAGTTACAGGTCATCTGAGGTATCTGAAATTTTGTCTGTGAAAGTGACTTGACTTCCAAGCTAGTTTTACCCCTCAAGGAGATTTCAAATGAATTCTTGGTCAACATAAGAATTGTTCCTCATTGTCTTAGCTTTCTAGAATGGTATAGTATGCCCTCATGTGATGTGTGGAACTCAACTTATGGTCTTGGCAAGCAAAGGGTATTTTGGGTATTTGTGAATTACAGGTCATTTTAACCTATGTCCAAAACTCATACAAGGAGGCCTCAAATGGAAAAACTTACAACATCAAACTTGCTCCAAATGGGATTTTAAGTCTAGAAAGAAGGTCACAAATTGTTGGAAAAGCTCATAACATGAAGTTGCATGATTGGTCCAAAGTTGAACTAAAATGGCTTATAATTTGAATAAAGTCAAGATGAAAAATGGTTTGGGAGATTTCTAAGTCCAAATGGAGACTTCCAATATATGATTTTGAATGGAAAAGACATTTCAAAGACAATGGTTCAAACACTTTTTTGAGTTTAGTGAAAAAAATCAAAGTTATCCCTAGTTACTTGCATTTTAAGAAACATTTCAAAAATGGATCAAAGTTGGAAGGCAAGGGAATGTGCAAGATGGATCTAGAATGTTCATGTGAGCCCTATATATTCATGAAATGAAGATTGATCAAGGGTTGGCTTCATTTTTTCACCAAGAATCTCCCAAATTCTCTCATTCTTTTTCATTGAATTTTCACTCCAATTCCTCAAATTCTTCACCAATCATCATCAAAATCAACTTCATTATACTGTTTCATCATCATAGATCAGCATTCAATCAAGAACAAGGTGTGATTAATCCATTTTCGAGCACTTCCATCATCAACATCAAAATTACAATTGCAAGTGGATAGCACAATTCAAGCCAAGTTTCATTCAAGTGTTGCATACAGAATCGAGCATTGAGTTTGTAGATCAAGATCCAAGCCTCAAAAGCCTCAGATCCACAAGATTCATCATCATCCACAAGATTTTACACCAGGTGCGTTTTCATTCAAACAGCTTGATTCAATTAGGTTAGCATGATTTTGTTAGTTTAGATATGATGTAGGATGTTAGTAGAGCAATTAGGTTGAGTTTGGAGTGATTTGGTGATGATTGTTAGCAGGTGTACCAAACTGTTAGGACCTAGAACTATTAGGTTAGTGCATTATAAGCTTAGCTTGATAGATCAGAATGATAACCATTAGTTATAGATTAGATTAGTGCAAATTTGAGGGAGAATTGTGATGGTGAGTTGCAGAGTGTTTTCATGGAGTCAGAAGTTGTTGCTATCGGGTTTGTTGATTTGTTGAGTTTCAAAGCAAGCAAAGACCATAGGATTATAGAGGGAGAGATCCTGAGCATTTTTCATGTTTACATCGTGTTGATTCATGACCTGTAGAGTGAGAACAGATGGATGGAAGTTTGGTTCGTGCATGGTAGCCATGGCAGAAACCCTAGCTCATATGATCAAAGGAGGAAGACGAAATCGTGTCCATTCATTTTGTGCAAGACTTTTGACTTGTAGAGCAATCGTGTGGCCAGCATTTGATTCTGATTTTGGAGGGAATTGACTGGGTGCCAAACGCACCGTTTCATTAATTGAAACGGGCGGGCCTGAGATTGATATGCTATTCCCACCCCCAATGTCTGAGCCCAATAATTTTGAACGTGTTTCTATTCCTATTCTCACCCCCTGCGCCTCTTTTTATTTTTCATTAATTCTGAGTGTTTCTGGGCCTTAACCAAAGTGCTACGCGCACCCCACCCTGCTTGGCCCATCCTGATTTTAACTAGGCGTGATTGCTGAACAAACCCCCTGGCTATTTCTCTATTCTTTTTTATTATTTTCTTTTCATGTTTTTCATGCATTTTCATTAATTCATAATAAATACATAAAAAATCATTTTTAGTTCATTCTTTTTACACTATTTTCTTTAGGATGTGTAGAAAATTATAAAAAAATAAAATTGCATTTTTATTTTGATTTGATATTTTTTCCATATTTTCTAAATAAATGTCATTTTAAATAGCTTCATTTCATGCATGATTTTATTAATTTTTGTTCTATTACATGCTTTCATATTTTTTGTTCATTCTTTTTAGGTTGTTTAGATTAGATATTGAACTTGTAGATTCAATTTAGTTCCCATTTTTAGGAATTAATTTTAGGTGCTTAATGTAGGCTTGAACATCATGAACAAATTAGGGTTTTTAGATGATGACTTAGGAAGTTCAATTCATTTCCCTGAGGACTTAGGGTTTGACTAGTTTAGTTATGGGACTATAGGGGCTATGGGTAGTTATTATATCCCTTAGAGAAAAGTCAGGATTCCCCTACTGCTATTAATACTGTCTGTATATCTGATTGACTGGTGTGGTGTGCCCTCTGGGGATTGTTGCTTGCTTGTTTGGGTATTGGGTTTGTCTGGGGCCTTGGGAGAGCTGAAGACTTGAGGAGATGAAAGTCATTGGAGATTCAGAGATTGAAGATCAACTGCCAGAGTTGGAGAGGAGGTTCTTGCTAGCAGATGCTGAGGAGACTAGGGTTTAGGAGCTAGGCAGAGCTCTAGATTAGAAAGCTTGTTTCTTAAACATGGAATGCCTTGTCTGCATCCATCCTTTCTCTATGATTCAAAGTCTCTTTCAAATATCCACCTCCTTCCTTTGGAAGGATCAGTGAATATATTTGAAAGATAGAACTTTTGAGAGGAAACTTTCTGTTTAATGTTAACAGTTGATGAACCACCCTTGGTAGGTAATTAACTGTCTAACATTTATTCACTTCACTCTTGTGACTGATCCCTCATCCTGGAGGTTTGAGCATGAAGAAAAGCCATTGCAGATAGAAGACTGATGATCAAAGCCCTTGCCTGAAGGCCATGAAGAGGGAGATTGATGCTTGTTGAAGCCTGTAGCTGATTGGAGATTACTTGAAGCTAGATGTTGATTCAGAGCTGCTGATGCTGTTTCTTTTGCTGTTGTATTTCATTGCTGATGTATTGTTTGGTTTTCCGGACTGTATTGTTTGTTGTTTACCCTGTTGGGTTGAAAGTGAAGTCTGTTCACTTTTGCCTATTGTTTTCTAGGTTCGAGGTTGAGTGGGACTCCCTTGCCTCGCTTGTACTGTTGCATCCATGCATTTTACCGCTTTATTATATCTGTTATTGTTTCTGTTTCTGCCTATCCCGTAGGATCTCTGTGTCTCTCTGTGCAAGAGAGGAACATGATAGACACTAGGTCTTAACCCATGCATGATAACATTAGGTTAGTTTGATTCCCTTCGCAACCGTAGGTTAGAGTTCTGTCTCTTCTCTCTCAAAACAAACAGAAAAACACATAAAGATTTCAAACACAATAAAAGACACTTCTTCCGTAAAAGAATGTGAACTCATCAAGACGTCATTTTTGTCCGCCGGGACTGCTAATCAAGAAACCCTTTTTCAGAAGGAATAAAATCAATCAAGGACAGACTTATGTCGTGCGTGGCCCGAACTACGTTTGCTCTGATCTTCCATGCTGTGTGGAAGTACGTAGGCATAGGATGCGATATCCTAACGAGCAACCTTCCCCTCCTTTCCCGTAGGTAGGCGAACTACGTTGACTCTGATTTCTCGTTCCAAGCGGGAATACGTAGGCATAAAGTGCGATACTTTGCCGAGTCTTTTTTATTTTCATTTTCTTTTCTTTCAACCCCAGACCTTTAGCGTAGATAGAATAACAATCCATACCCGAAAACAAGCGTGGATCCCGTCGAGTACGACGGACGTGAGGGGTGCTAATACCTTCCCCTTGCGTAACCGACTCCCGAACCCAGGTTTTGGTTGCGAAGACCATACCTTCCCCGTCTTTGCGAGGTTTACTCTGAGCGTTCCCTTTCCCTCCCGTGGGATAAATAACGCACGGTGGCGACTCTTCTGTTCAGCCGGCGCCGATTTTCGCAGTAGCGACACTATGCTTCGAGGAAACTCAAAGTGCATGAGAAGAATTATCTGACGCATGATTTAGAGTTGGCCGCCGTTGTATTTGTGTTGAAGCTTTGGAGACATTATTTGTAAGGTTCGAGGTTTGAGGTGTCTAGTGATCATAAGAGTTTGAAGTATCTCATTGATCAGAAAGAATTGAATGCAAGGCAAAGAAGATGGTTAGAACTTCTGAAAGATTACGATTTTGGGTTGAATTACCATCCGGGAAAAGCGAATGTGGTAGCTGATGCTTTGAGTAGGAGATCGTTGCATATGTCGATGATGATGGTAAAAGAATTGGAATTAATTGAGCAATTTCGTGATTTGAGTTTGGTGTGTGAGAAGACTTCTTATGGAGTTAAGCTTGGTATGCTAAAGCTCACTAGTGGTATTTTGAACGAGATTCGAGAAGGAAAGAAATCTGAATTGAGTTTAGTGGACCGGTTGACTTTGATCAATCAAGTTCAAGGTGGTGATTTTCGGATTGATGAGAATGGTATCAAGAGGTGTCGTGATAGGATTTGTATTCCTGATGTTGTTGAGCTGAAAAAGAGTATTCTTGAAGAAGGGAATCATAGTGGATTGAGTATTCATCCGAGTGCTACTAACATGTATCAAGATTTGAGAAAAAAATTTAGTGGCCTCGTATGAAGAAGGATATTGCCGAGTTTGTGTATTCTTGTTTGACTTGTCAGAAGTCAAAGATTGAACATCAGAAACCGTCGGGTTTGATGCAGCCGTTGTTTATTCCTGAGTGGAAATGGGATAGCATTTCTATGGATTTTGTATCTGGTTTACCAAGGACGCCGAGTAACTTCGAGGCTATTTGGGTTATTGTGGATAGATTGACCAAATCTGCTCACTTTATTCCTATGCGAATGGATTACCCGTTGGAGAGGTTGGAAAAGCTGTACATTGAGAGGATTGTCAGTTTGCATGGCATTCCGTCTAGTATTGTGTTGGATAGAGATCCAAGGTTTACTTCGAGATTTTGGGAAAGTTTGCAAAGTGCTTTGGGTACGAAGTTATGGTTGAGTTCAGCTTATCATCCGCAGACCGATGGTCAGACTGAGAGGACGATTCAATCACTTGAGGATCTTTTAATAGCTTGTGTGTTGGAGTAGGGAGGAGCTTGGGATAGCTACTTGCCTTTGATTGAATTTACTTATAACAACAGTTTTGATTCGAGTATTGCTATGTCACCTTTTGAGGCATTGTATGGGAGACGTTGTAGGACGCTGTTGTGTTGGTATGAGTCGGGAGAGAGTTCTGTAGTTGGACCTGAGATAGTTCGGCAGATGACTGATAAGATTAAGATGATTCAAGAGAAGATGAGGATTTCTCAGAGTCGTCAAAAGAGTTATCATGACAAGAGGAGGAAGGCACTTGAATTTCAAGAGGGAGATCACGTATTTCTCTGGGCTACTCCTATTACAGGTGTTAGTAGGGCATTGAAGTCGCGTAAGTTGACGCCGCGTTTTATTGGTCCTTATCAGATTTTGCAGAGAATAGGTGAGGTAGTCTATCGTGTCGCTTTACCATCATCGCTTGCTAATCTACATGACGTGTTCCATGTATCTCAATTGAGGAAATACATTGCGAATCTGTCTCATGTAATCCAAGTAGATGATGTACAGGTAAGAGATAACCTAACTATGGAGACATCACCTATGTGGATAGAGGATCGGAAGTCGAAGCAACTTCGAGGTAAAGAGATTGCTTTGGTGAAGGTTGCTTGGGGAGGACCGGCGAGTGGAAATTTGAGTTGGGAACTTGAGAGCCAGATGAGGGGGTCTTATCCAGAGCTGTTAGAATCAGGTAACATTTTCGAGGACGAAAATTCCTAAAGTGGGGGAGAGTTGTAACAACCCAATTTTTATTAATTAATTATTTATATTAATTAAATGATTTGTGGGGATTGTTTAATTGATGGATGATTAATTAAATGAAATTGGTAGATGTTTGAAAAGAGAAATATGATGGAAAGAATAGAAGAGAAAGACTTATAAAGGAAAAGTGGAAAGAAAAGAGAAGGATAGAAACATAAGAGAAAAGAAGAGAAAGAAGGAGAAATAGGAGAGAAGAGAAGGAGAAGAAGGAAAGTTGGAAAAGCTCAAGAACAACTCTCAAGCATCGATTTAATCAAGGTAAGGGTGTGAAATATCATCATCTATTCAATGTATGTGATTATGTATGGGTGGGTTTGGATTTGTTGGAGTTTCTACTTATTTTCCATTTTACGGTAGAAATGGATTTAATCGGTAGAACCGAGTTTTTAACGGTTAAAAATGAGAATAAGTGGTAAAGTTTAGTCGAGGGATGTTATGCTAAGGCTGTGGAACCGGGTTGGTGAGAATCAGTCGGTTTTGGGGTGATTGAGTGATTTTGGACAGTTAGGGATTTCTGAGTTCACAGGTTCGCCAGGCGAAGCCCAGCAAGTGGGTAGCGAACCAAGTCAGTAGCCAAAGTTAGTCTTCGCTGGCATGTTCGCCAGGGGAAGGAGTGTGGTGAAGGATCTCCAGGAGAGTGTTAGCGAACACATTCCAGTAGCTATTGACTGCCTTTGCCAGCGAGTTCTCCAGGCGAATAAGGTAGCGAGCATTCGCCAGATACCTCGCCACGCGAAGGGCAGCGAATGTGACAACAAATTCCATTTCTTGTGTTTTCCATCCAATGGTTATTTGTTTGGTTCAATTATGTTAATCCTTATATGATATGAATAGTTTGTGTACTATTGAGATGAGACGTGCTGTGGGTAGCCTTATGGCGTGAATCCTAGATTATGAAATCAATCGTGAATGTAGCCTCTCTCTCTCTCTCTCTCTCTCTCTCTATATATATATATATATATATATATATATATATATATATATATATATATATATATATATATATATATATATATATATATATATATATATATATATATATATATATATATATATATATATATATATATATATATATATATATATATATATATATATATATATATATATATATATATATATATATATATATATATATATATATATATATATATATATATATATATATATATATATATATATATATATATATATATATATATATATATATATATATATATATATATATATATATATATATATATATATATATATATATATATATATATATATATATATATATATATATATATATATATATATATATATATATATATATATATATATATATATATATAATGCATTATTTAAATTGAATACGAATGCATGATGAATTGTGATGAGGTTTGTGGCCGTTGGGCGTGATATTGGGAATGCATATGTGTTGCATATGACTTTATGTGAATAATGCATGAGAACATATTGATGAATATGTGTGCATTGCTTGATAAATATGATGATATAAAGTATGAATACTTTGATAATATGAATATGTTGTGTGTGCAATCATGTTATAATTCTTGAGTGATGAATTATTCGAATGCATGAGATTAAGATGCGAGAACGGTCTTAAGTGCATTTGGTGGTTGATTGCATATGCATCATTTAGTCAAGAGGCAATGCTTACTAGTTTCAGACTAGTGACTTGTCCCAAACCTAGAAGAGTGGGTTTGAAAGCTTAGAGGACGTGCTTTTGGTGGTTATAAGTCTAGAAGAGTGGACCCAGTTTAATGTAAAAACCGAAAAATGATAACAAGTGTTGGTACCACATGACATTGAATTGCATTGAGTTGTGTTGAGTCACATGGCATAGATATCATTGTTATGTGAATTATGCAAGTGTATGGTTTGTTGAATTGTGAATTATGGATGTGTGCATGATGAAATGTGCTTGATTGATTATCCATATTTGTTTAGACATGTTGTGTTGTATTTGATGATTATAATGAAATGTGGTGAGAAAACGTGGAATATTGTATTCATTGTTCATATGTGTGTGTGTGTGTGTGTGTGTGTGTATATATATATATATATATATATATATATATATATATATATATATATATATATATATATATATATATATATATATATATATATATATATATATATATATATATATATATATATATATATATATATATATATATATATATATATATATATATATATATATATATATATATATATATATATATATATATATATATATATATATATATATATATATATATATATATATATATATATATATATATATATATATATATATATATATATATATATATATATATATATATATATATATATATATATATATATATATATATATATATATATATATATATATATATATATATATATATATATATATATATATATATATAATTATATGCATTGATTATTATGGTAATATTTCTCACCCTTCTGCTGTTTTATAATGCTCTATGAGGCATTGCAGATTAGGTTGCTGGAGATTCTTTTTGTGAAGTATAGCTTCATTCTTTTGGTCTTATCGCTCTGATATGTAGCACCGGGTAGTTAGGTTGTATAGCATTATTTTGTGATACATTGTGAATGTATCAGCTGTTGATGTTTTGTATAATATGAATGATATTGTGAACCAAACTCGATGACATGTATTTATATGATAACATGTTTTAAGTGATTCAATGTTTTACCCTTCCGCTTTAATTTAAATATTGAGATGTGGGTGTAAGGACGAAGTTCCTTTATTTGAAAACTACCCCACTGTTGCATATCTCTATTTGAGCAAGTGTTGTATGTTTTAAATGGTGAATTTGTGTGACATGCTCCTTTTATACTATGATTTAATATTACTCTGATGAAAATTTTGATATGTGCCTAAATGTTTCATATGTTTATTTGGGGGTATAGAAGGGGGTGTTACACTAGGCGAGTTGGGTAGCGAACACTTCCAGTAGCCACTGTCTTCCTTCGCTAGCAGGTTCGCTAGGCGAATGAGGCAGCGAGCGTTCGCTGAGGCCTCGTTGGGCGAGTAAGCCAGCGAGCATGACAGAAACGTGATTTTGTGCAGTTTTGCTCTATGATTCGTTTTGTGGGATTCCTTGGGTTCTGATAGGTAGAGAGATGGTGTTTAGTGGTGAGGAATATATACCTGGTGTTGAAAGGTGAAATTATGAATTATAGAATTTAATTGACATAATTAATTTGGTGGGTAAGACATATATATGTGATAAGTATATGATGCATAGTGAGGTGATCGGGAGGATCGTATGTACTCGGTGTTCAATGTAAATTTCCCTATTATTTAATTTAATTGACATAATTGATTGGTGTGTATAAATCTGTGTATATATGATGTATGGTGATGTGATCAGTAGGATCGTGTGCACTTAGTGTGCTTGATGTTTGTGTGTTGTGCATTGGTGTTGTGCATATCATGGTGTCTTGGTGGGATGGATCATGTCTCAGGAGGAGCGTAAGTGATCCATCCGTACTCCTTTGTGAAGAATGGTGGGGTTGAATCATGTCTCAGGAGGAGCGTAAGTGATTCACCCGTACTCCTTTGTGGAGAATGGTGAGATGGATCATGTCTCAGGAGGAGCGTAAGTGATCCATCCGTACTCCTTTGTGGAGAATTACAGAGTTGAATCATGTCTCAGGAGGAGCGTAAGTGATTCACCCGTACTCTTTTGTGGAGAACAGTGGGGATAGATCATGTATCAGGAGGAGCTTAAGTAATCTATTCCGGGGTTCGATTGAATGAACCAATGAGTCGGTACCGCATGCATGGTGTTGAGTTGCATTCTTGCATTATTATATGTTGTGTTGATGATTGGACAGTAGGTCGTGTTTGATGTTGGTGGGGTGATGATTTGTTTATTTACTGCCTTTATTCATGCATTGTATTACCGATAATTTTGATCATGTTTTCTCACCCCTCTGTTGTTGTTGTGGTCTGTGCTTCTTCGGAAGTACAGATAATCCAGGTGCATAGCTAGCTTGGATAGTGGTGTGCGGGTCGAGTCCTAGGATGCTCTGATACGTAACACGGGACTTGGGAGTTTATTTGTTTTATGATAAATTTGGTTATTCCTGTGACGTATCTTATTTTGGTGAACCTTGATGATGAATGAATATTTTATGTAATTGGCGGATGGCCGAGAATGAAGTACTTATGACAATTTTCCGCTGCTTTATTTTGAAAACCATCAAATGAAGTATTTTGTTGAATTTTGTGAATGTGGCATCCCACTTTTGAAGGGAAACTCTGATATTTATTTGATTTAATCGTATTTTATTTTAATTTGGGTAAGTGGGGTGTTACAAGTTGGTATCAGAGCAGGTCGGTCCATCCGACCAGTGTAGTAGTTGAGTCTGTCCGTAGGATAGAGGTTGTGTACCTTTTAACCTAGTGTTGTTTTGGTTGAGCAGTATGGCAGGGAGGAATGCTGCTGCTTTGGCTGTAGCTATGCAAGCGATGACGCAGGTGGTTGCTAATCATAACCAAGTTGCGGGTGCGCAATTCAGAGATTTGGCACAGTTTCAGAGTAACAAGTCACCGACGTTTGAAGGAGGAATTTTGAATCCTGAAGCTGCACAGAAATGGCTGAAGGCAATTGAGAAAATTTTCAGGACAATGGGTTGTAGTTATGAGCAAAAAGTGAGGTTCGGTACTCACATGCTGGAAGGTGAAACAGAAGCTTGGTGGGACAACATTCGCCAAAGATTTGAGGCTGCAGAAACTTCAATTACTTGGGATGTGGTTCGAACTGGTTTTCTGGAAAAGTATTTTCCGGAAGATATAAAAAGTGTTAAGGAGATAGAGTTTCTGGAGCTGAAGCAGGGTAATCTGACAGTAGCAGAGTATGCTGCTAAATTTGAAGGGCTGGTGCAGTATTGTCCTCATTACAATACTGAAGAGGCGATGACCTCCAAGTGTTTGATGTTCGAGAACGGGCTGCGCTCGGAGATTAAGATGGGGATCGCTTGTCAGAAGATTAGGAATTATCCTGAGCTGGTAAGCAGAAGCAAAATTTATGATAATGACAACTGGGCCAGGATTGCACACTATAAGACTGTGAATGACCGTAAGGGTAAGCAGAGATTTGGTGGTACTATTTACAGTGTTCCTGCTGATAAGGGAAAACATAAGGTTGTTGCTGATAAAAAGCCTAGAGAAGGGAAAGCGTCTGCTGGTGTGAAATGTTTTCGATGTGATGGTGCGGGGCATCATGCTAATGATTATTCAGATGAGGTGAAGAAGTGTTTCAAGTGTGGTAAGCCAGGACATGTGATGGCAGATTGCAGGGCTTCTATGCCTACCTGTTATAACTGTGGTGAGAAAGGTCATATCAGTACTCATTGCGAAAAGCCGAAGAAGTCTCAGGTGCCTCAGGCCAGTGGTAAAGTGTTTGCGGTGGTAGGGACTCAATCTGCCGGCGAGGAGCGTTCTATCAAAGGTACTTGTTTTATCAATAATGTTCCTTTGACTGCTATGATTGATATGGGTGCAACCCACTCGTTCATTTCTGTTGATTGTGTGAAGAGATTAGGATTGGTGCTGTCTACTCTTGAGCATCGGGTGACTATTGAAATTCCCTTTATTGGTTCAGTGACTACTTCTTTGGTGTGTTTGAAGTGTCCACTGACTATTTTCGGTAGGAATTTTGGGGTAGATCTGATTTGTCTGCCACTTGGTCAGCTGGATGTTATTCTGGGTATGAACTGGTTGGAGTTCAACCGAGTCTACATCGATTGTTTTCGGAAGGTGTTGTTGTTCCTTACCCCAGAAGAGGAAGCATTGGCGGATTCCTTGTCTAATAAGGAATTGAGTACCTTGTTAGAGGACGAAGCTAAAATGTTTGCTTTATTTGCATCATTATCTGTTGACATCAAGGCATCGACGGAAGAGTTGGCAGTGGTGAATGATTTCCCGAAGTGTTCCCTGATGATATTACGGAATTACCTCCGACAAGAGAAGTTGAATTTAGCATTGATCTTGTTCCTGGTACGAGACCTATATCTATGGCGTCGTACAGGATCTCGGTAGTGGAATTGGCTGAGTTGAAATCTTAGATTGGAGAATTGTTGGATAGGAATTTTTATCAGACCGAGTGTGTCGCCTTGGGGAGCCCCAATGCTGTTGGTAAAGAAGAAGGATGGTAGTATGCGCCTGTGCATCAATTACCGCTAGTTGAATAAAGTGACCATTAAGAATAAGTATCCTCTTCCAAGGATTGATGATTTGATGGATCAGTTGGTGGGAGCTCGTGTGTTCAGTAAAATTGACTTGAGATCGGGTTACCATCAGATCAGAGTGAAAGAAGGTGATATTCAGAAGACGACATTTAGAACCCGTTATGGACATTACGAATATACTGATTTATTCTAAGTCTGAAGAAGAGCATGCAGGAAATTTGAGAATTGCTTTGCAAGTGCTGAAAGATAATAAGCTGTTTGCTAAACTATCGAAGTGTGAGTTCTGGATGAAGACTGTGAGTTTCTTGGGGCATGTGATATCTGGTGACGGTGTAGCGGTGGACCCATCGAAAGTGAGTGCAGTGCTGCAGTGGGTATCGCCGAAGATAGCAACGAAGATTAGAGGATTTTTGGGTTTGGCAGGATATTACCGAAGGTTTATTGAGGGGTTTTCTAGTTTGGCGTCGCCATTGACCCAGTTGACGAGGAAGGATCAAGTTTTTGTGTGGGATGCTGCTTGTGAAGAAAGCTTTGGGGAACTAAAAAGGAGATTGACTACGACACCGGTGTTAATATTGCCAAATCCGAGTGAACCTTTTATGGTGTATTGTGATGCGTCTAAGATGAAATTAGGCGGGGTTCTTATGCAGAATGGTAAGGTGGTGGCGTATGCTTCGCGACAATTGAGAGTGCATGAAAGGAATTACCCTACCCATGACCTTGAATTGGCTGCGGTAGTTTTCGTGTTAAAGATCTGGAGGCACTATTTGTATGGTTTGAGATTTGAGGTGTACAGTGATCATAAGAGTCTGAAATATCTGTTTGATCAGAACGAGCTAAATATGAGACAGAGAAGATGGTTGGAATTCTTGAAGGATTACGATTTCAGTTTAAGTTATCATCCAGAAAAGGCGAATATAGTAGCCGATGCTTTGAGCAGAAAAACAATTCATATGTCAGCTTTGATGGTAAAAGAAATGGACTTAATCGAGCAGTTCAGAGATTTGAGCATGGTTTGTGAAATTACAGCTGGTGGTGTGATGTTGGGCAAGTTGCAAGTGAATAATTGGATATGATTAAAGAGAACCAAAAGCTAGATATGAAGTTAGTGGATTTGATGCCTGGAGTAGGAAGTAACTCCGATAGTGATTTTAAGTTGGATAGTACATGTGTGTTGAGAGTCAGAGGCAGGATTTGTGTACCGGATAATGAAGAACTGAAGAGGTCAATTCTGAGTGAAGGACATCGTAGTAGTTTGAGTATCCATCCGGGAACTACGAATATGTACCATGATTTAAGAAAGATATTTTGGTGGTCTGGTATTAAAAGGGATATAGCTCAATTTGTTTATTCCTGTTTGACATGTCAGAAATCGAAGGTGGAACATCAGAGACCTTCTGGGTTGATGCAACCATTGGAAGTTCCGGTTTGGAAATGGGATTGTATAACCATGGATTTTGTTACGGGTTTGCCGAATACGGCAAGAAGATTTGATGCTATTTGGGTAATTGTGGACCGACTTACGAAGTCTGCATATTTTGTGCCGATTAATATCAGTTTTCCGTTGGAGAATCTAGCAGAGATTTACATTCGGGTAATAGTGAAGTTACATGGTGTTCTGTCGAGTATCGTGTCGGATAGAGATCCGAGGTTTGCTTCAGAATTCTGGAGGAGTTTACAGGAAGCTTTGGGTACTAAGTTGAAGCTGAGTTCAGCTTACCATCCGCAAACTGATGGTCAGTCAGAGAAGACTATTCAGTCGCTGGAGGATTTGCTAAGAGCTTGTATGTTGGAAAAGGGTGGTGTGCAGGATACTCATTTACCGTTGATCGAGTTCACGTACAATAACAGTTACCATTCTAGTATCGGAATGGCACCGTTTGAGGCTTTATATGGTAGAAGATGCAGAACTCCTCTGTGTTGGTATGAGACGGGTGAGAATGTAGTATTGGGACCAGAAATTGTGCAGCAGACTACTGAGACCATTCAGATGATTCGTGAGAAAATGAAACCGTCTCAGAGTAGGCAGAAAAGTTATCATGATAACCGAAGGAAAGAATTGGAATTCAGTGAAGGAGATTACGTGTTCCTAAGAGTTAACCTAGTGACTGGTGTGGGTCGTGCGTTGAAGTCCAAGAAGTTGGATCCTAAGTTTATTGGGCCGTATTAGATTTTGCAGAGAGTTGGTGCTGTAGCTTATAGGGCGGCATTGCCGCCTGAACTGTCGAATTTACATGACGTGTTTCATGTGTCGCAACTTCGAAGGTATGTCTCGGATCCATCTCATGTGATTCAAAGATATGAAGTTCAAGTTAGGGAGAATCTTACCGTTGAGACGATGTTGTTGAGGGTCGAGGATCGTAAGATGAAGCAACTTCGAGGGAAGGAGATATCTTTGGTGAAAGTGGTTTGGGGAGGTGCTGCAGGAGGCAGTGTGACCTGGGAATTGAAAGCAGGATGCGGGAAGCGTATACAGAATTGTTTCCATCAGGTAATTTTCGAGGACGAAAATAATTAAAGTGGGGGAGAGTTGTAACACCCATTTTAATTATTTAATCTTTCCGGTGTTATTTTACTTTGGCGTATCTTTTGTGGAGATTATGTAAGAAACCATAGCCTTTAATATTAATATAATATAATTGATAATAATAATAATTTGATAATTATTATTATTATTATTATTATTAGTAGTAGTATTATTAATATTATTGGAATTATTATTGGAATAAAAGAGATAAGGATTTAAGAGATATAAGAGGGGTATTTGTGAGTTTTAGAAAGGGGAAAAAAGATAGAACATGATCAAGTGGGAGGAAGAGTGAGGAAGAAGAACAAGAACAAGGAAGGAAGAGAAACAAGGAAGAGCAATCAGATTCGTAGGAATTCTTCAACGATCGAAGCGATTAATCGAGGTAAGGGGGAGAAACGGGTTGGGATTGGTAATTGCATGAATTTGGTAGTTGGGGATTCCTTAACCCCATAGGGATTTGATGAACATAATTAGTATGTTGTTGTGTTTCAGATCATTGCTGCTATGGTGAACCTCTTGCATGTGGTTGTATAAGAATGGTTTGGATGGTTTGGGTGATTTTGCGTAGTTTACCGTTTTGGGTCGGAAATGATTTAATCGGTAGAGTTGAGGTTTTATCAGGTAAAATCTGGAATAAGTCGTGTAGATTAGTCGTAGAATGTTAGGCTAAGACTGCTGGGACTGGTTTGGTGAGAATCAGACGATTCTTGAGCTTCTGATGAATTTCTGAACAGTGGGGATTTTGTGAAATCGCAGCCGTTCGCCAGCACCTTCGTTGACCGAGCTAGTAGCGAGCATTCGCTGGGAATTTTCTAGGCAAGTTGGGTAGCGAACACTTCCAGTAGACACTGTCTGCCTTCGCTAGCAGGTCCGCTAGGAGAATGAGGCAGCGAGCGTTCGCTGAAGCCTCGCTGGACGAGTAAGCCAGCGAGCATGATAGAAATGTGATTTTGTGCAGTTTTTCTCTGTGATTTGTTTTGTGGGATTCTTTGGGTTGTGATAGGTAGAGAGATGGTGTTTAGTGGTGAGGAGTGTATACCTGGTGTTGAAAGGTGAAATGATGAATTATAGAATTTAATTGACATAATTAATTTGGTGGGTAAGACATATATATGTGATAAGTATCTGATACATAGTGAGGTGAACAGGAGGATCGTATGTACTCGGTGTTCAATGTAAATTTCCCTATTATTTAATTTGATTGAGATAATTGATTAGTGTGTATAAATCTGTGTATATATGATGTATGGTGATGTGATCAGTAGGATCGTGTGCACTTAGTGTGCTTGATGTTTGTGTGTTGTGCATATCATGGTGTCTTGGTGGGATGGATCATGTCTCAGGAGGAGCGTAAGTGATCCATCCGTACTCCTTTGTGGAGATGGTGGGGTTGAATCATGTCTCAAGAGGAGCGTAAGTGATTCACCCATACTCCTTTGTGGAGAATGGTGGGATGGATCATGTCTTAGGAGGAGCGTAAGTGATCCATCCGTACTCCTTTGTGGAGAATTACAGAGTTGAATCATGTCTTAGGAGGAGCGTAAGTGATTCACCCATACTCCTTTGTGGAGAATAGTGGGGATAGATCATGTCTCAGGAGGAGCGTAAGGAATCTATTCCGGGGTTCGATTGAATGAACCAATGAGTCGGTACCGCATGCATGGTGTTGAGTTGCATTCTTGCATTATTATATGTTGTGTTGATGATTGGACAGTAGGTCGTGTTTGATGTTGGTGGGGTGATGATTTGTTTATTTACTGCCTTTATTTATGTATTTTATTACCGATAATTTTGATCATGTTTTCTCACCCCTCTGTTGTTGTTGTGGTCTGTGCTTCTTCGGAAGTACAGATAATCCAGGTGCATAGCTAGCTTGGATAGTGGTGTGCGAGTCGAGTCCTAAGATGTTCTGATACGTAACACGGGACTTCGGAGTTTATTTGTTTTATGTTAAATTTGGTTATTCCTATGACGTATCTTATTTTGGTAAACCTTGATGATGAATGAATATTTTATGTAATTGGCGGATGGTCGAGAATGAAGTACTTATGACAATTTTCTGTTGCTTTATTTTGAAAACCATCAAATGAAGTATTTTTTTGAATTTTGTGAATGTGGCATCCCACTTTTTAAGGGAAACTTTGATATTTATTTGATTTAATCGTATTTTATTTTAATTTGGGTAAGTGGGGTGTTACAACAAATACTATCGCACAATTTGACATTAATGACTATGACAGCCCCCCACCAAAAGGATGACGGAGCGAAACACTCACCGGCCACTACCATCAAAAGGATGATAGGACAAACACTATCACACAATCTGACATTAATGACTATGACAGACCCCCCACCAAAAGGATGACGAAGCGAAACTCACACCAACCACTACCACCAAAAGGATGATAGGACAAAAACTATTGCATAATCTGACATTAATGATTATGACAGACCCCTCACCAAAAGATGACGGAGCGAAAGTTACACCGGCCACTACCACTAAAAGGATGATAGGACAAACACCATCGCATAATCTGACATTAATGACTATGACAGACCCCCCACCAAAAGGATGATAGAGCGAAACTCACACCGGCCTCTACCACCAAAAGGATGATAGGACAAACACTATCACACAATCTGACATTAATGACTATGACAGACCCCCCACCAAAAGGATGATGGAGCAAAACACACACATAGGTTGGTATCACCAAAAGGATGATAGAACGACACAAATTGAAGGTTACCAACACCAAAAGGATGCAGGCTAGGTTGAACCGACGAGGTTCGGCTATCACCAAAAGGATGATAGTAAGGCAATTGACAAGGGTCACGCTTGCTGGATACAACTCATTGGGAAACACCCAAGAGGAAGATTGGTTTGAAATGAGTCAGCGGGGACGACCACTGACTTGCTTGGAGGTCACAGTTTTGTTGAAATGATTTCATGAGGAACGTCCATGAACTTTGAAGAGGATGCCCCTGTCTGGGCTTAATTTGTCTTGAAATGTCTTGTTTTGGTCAACAAAAGGTTGAACAACTTCGTGAGGAACTCTCACAGCTTTGCTGAAGATGCCCCTGACTAGGCTGAATCTTGCACTTAAGGTCTTGGATTTGCCCAACAAAAGGTTGAACAACTTCGTGGGGAACGCCCACGGTCTTGAATGAAGATGCCCCTGACTGGGCTGATAATAGTCTTGGAAACCTTCGAGATTGATCCTGGACCTTGACTTTCATATGCGAATGCTTGATGAGAATGAGGTTCCATAACGAATAGAAATGCAAATGTAAATGCAAATGCTGACGCGCGGAGATGAAGAAGTTGGCGAAGTATGATATGATTTGGATATGCATATGATGCAAGATGCTTATGATAACGAATGAGATGCGTATGATGCATATGATTGCAAAAGGGTGATTGAAAATGCAGGTGGAGACACTAGCATGGTGGACTTTTGTGGTTGCCGATGCGGATTGGACTTCGGGTGGTGGGAGGGATTGACTTCCTCGACACGCAGTTAGTTGAAGATGCCATAATTGAAGCAGACAAATATGCTTTGGATGCCCCAAGTTTGGGATACTTGGTGATTTGTAAACATGCTTTAGAGGAGATTGTAACTCTGTTTGATAGTCAGGATGACCTGGTTTTTTGCCTCAGCCTGAACTCGTTAATGGTATGCCTCAGATTAACCAGTTTTGAAGTCGAAGCTGAACTTTGATGACTTGAGGTGGCTTGCCCCTGCTCGAGCTGTTGAATGGCTTGCCCCAGCCTGTGCGTTATGAGGTAGCTTTTCTTTATGTCAGCCACTGAAAGTCAAGTTTCTTCTTGATTGCCCCTTGCTGAAATGTCTTTGAATACCTAGCATTGTTTTTGCAATTAAAATTGTACATCCACAAATGGTAATCTTAATGCAAAGCTCAATGCAAGTTTTGAAAAAGTGTTATTTATTGAGTGTCATGGTAGTGTGAGACGAATGGATTGTTGGTCCAGATGTTGTGCTTTGAAAGATATAGCAAGGATAATGACACCAATGCTAATGATTAGCAATCATTTGAGGAGTCAGGTTACGCAACCTTGCGATAGTACGCTTTCAGAATAAACCTCGCCTCAATTAGGTCTTTCGAGGGTTGTAACGTGGTCTGGTTCATGGTTCTAAAACAAAGGATATTAGGCTCAAAGTTGATTTTTACCCACCCTTTCTTTTTAACAATCTCCAGTCCTATATTCAATTAATTATGCACTTGTCTTGACGGCGTAAGCTTAATAGTTCAAGGTTTGCTTGACGCGTAAGTCACCTTATTTTGATGGATGCCAGTGACCCCTTTTGGGTGACCACTGAATCTTATTTTGTTTTTGTTGAGGGTTTTGAGGTCCTCTTTTGCTTTTGTTTTGATCCCTAATTTTTGCATGGATTGACTTTGTTTGTCAGATCCATCGGGATTGCCTTGATTTTGCCTAAGTCCCCTATGAGGTGTTTGACTTAGCAAGCTCTTAATTTTTTTTATATTTTGTTGGAGGATTGTGACTGCCATGTTGTGGGTCTTTGATGAACAACCGTCTTCTAGATTTTGCTTTTGATATCTGGAATAACTGAACACTACCCTGCCCTAGGTTGAGTGTAAATGTTTGAATATCCGAAGGAAACTGCTACTTCTAGGCTTGAAGTGGTTTACTAGGGATTAACTCCTTATATCTCTGGTGTTCGGGGAATTGAAACAATGCCTGTACATCATTGATGAGATTCTATCTGAAAGGATATGATTTGCAATTATGGGTATCTCATTTTCATCATCCTCCCTCAAATCATGCTAACAACAGTTGATAGAGTGAAGTAAATAAAAGTGTCGGTGACAAGTGAAAATGAGTGAATACGACATAACTAATTCAAAACCTGCATAAACAATGCATTAATGAAAACCAAATACGAATGGAAATTGTTCAAAGCATACAATAATTAAACAATCAAAGACAAAATACAAGAAAGCAAATAATGAAATGGCAACATGACTGCCTTCTTCGGGGAACTGAACTTGACTTGACTTGATTTTGATCTGATGCTGGCACTAGCTGGCCGGTGGCATAGGGTTGTTGATTGCGCTTAGATACTTCCCATCGAAGGTGAGAGCTTCCTGGTCAACCAGGTCTTGAATTTTGTGCTTGAAAGCCCTGCAATTCTCAATGTTGTGACCTGGAGCACCCTTATGAAACTCACAATGAGAACTTGCATCATAGTCGGGAGGAATGATAGTTGGAGGAGCTAGATCTCTCAGAGTAAAGGCTTCTTGCTCCAACAATTGAGTAAAGATCTAAGCACAAGTCATTGGCAGTCAATCAAAGACTCTACTTGGCTTTCTTGTCCTTTATTGATTTCGCTGACGTGGTCGTTGAGCGACTCGTTGTTCTGCTCCCTTTCTAGTTATGGCAAGGGCTTCGAAGATCTGATCAATCTTTCCTTTGAGGGATTCCAACTCCTTTCTGATGGCAACTTGCTCTCGCTGAATCTGTTCCATTGTTCGTCTAGTATTGGCTCTAGTTGTGTACTAGTTTCGAGGAATCAGCTTGATTTACTGGAGAGGAAGGAAGGAGAAATGAGATTCTGCTGAAGGACTGGAAATGCAAAATTCACAACATATGAGATGCAATGCAAATGATATGCAAGATGCAATGTAAGATACAAGATCCAGGATCTCAATATCACAGTTCAAACAACTCCTGAAGTTGATAACTGTAACAAGAAGTAACCACAACTCCTGATTAAAGAAACTGACAGGTAAGCCCTATACGGAAGATCTATACAATTATCCATAAACCCACTCACGGGATGGTTTCTATGTTTCGTTCCCAAGATCACGGACACTAGTCGTATTAACGTCACGCAACAGGCTAGCTGTATTACGATGATAATGATGATAAGGTCTCTCCTAAGGGGAGTCCTCATGCTAGGCCCACAAGGAGCAAGTCCTTGGAGACTAATACTACACGACCACCATTGTTGGAACTGGTGCTAAAAAGGGTTCCCAGAATCATGGACCCTTCATTAATCAAGTTGTGCAACAGGCTAGCTGTGTTACAACAAGGTCTACGAATAGGTATCCTCTAGAGGAGCTTTCATGCTAGACCCACAAGGAGCAAGTCCTCGGAGACTAACACTACTTGACTACCAATTCTAAACTATGTGTTCTCTCTGCTTTTACCACAGCTCGGGCATAGAGCTTTACTCATGATGTCATCCCAAGAACCAACAGGCAAACAAGATAAACAAGCATAAATAAAAATCCACAAGAAAACAAAAACATAAACAAGAAAAAACAAAAAAACAACACTCCTCACAAAACCATAAGATAGGCTCGACTCTCTCTTTGCATGGAGAAAATGTCCCCAGCAGAGTCGCCAGCTGTCGCACCTCGAAAAATCACGGAGAAATTTCGGAGAAACGACCCTCGCGTGAAAGGCGCGGAAATGCGGTTCGACAGAGTCGCCACCGAACTTTATTTTTCCCTTATAAACGGGAGAGGAAAATATCGAGAAAACCTCTTAAAAAGAAAAGGATAGGAACATGGCTGTCACAACCACGTTCCGGGTTCGGGAGTCGGTTACGCAAGGGGAAGGTATTAGCACCCCTTACGTTCGTTGTACTCAACGGGAACCTCTTAGGGTATTTTGTGGTGAGCGTTGTCTAGGTTTGGTTGTTTTTCTTCTCGATAAAGGTGAATTGGTAGGGTATAAAGATGCTAAGGGAAAATAGGTGGTTATGGGATAGGGTGCTCGCCAAGGATTGGGGCCCTTGGGCTACGTATGCTCATTCGGACGAGAATGAGAAATCAGAGCGTCGTAGTTCGACTACGGGAAAGGTTGGGAATGTGTGGATGGAATAATGGAAAAAGGTAGAAGTGTGCTCACCAAGATCATCTCAATCTTGTGCCTACGTATCTTACATTCGGACGAGAATGAAGAATCAGAGAAGTCGTAGTTCGTGGTAACAACCACAAAAGGAAACGAGATTGAAATTGTTTGGAAGTTGAGTTTGCGACGAAAGAGTGACTGACAAGCAACCCAAGCACTTGCCTCAAGAGCTTGTCACTCAAGAATTCAAGGAATGCGCGATTCCAAGAACTCAATTCTTTCGGAAATTGGGTTGAATAGGTTAAAGATAAGGAGTTGGATATTTTGAAATCGAAAGAATGAATTAATAACAACTCAAGGGTGCGCCTCGAGAGCTACTCATTCGAATATTCAAAGAATGCTAGATTCCAAGAATATCCCTCTTTCGTAAGTTTTAAAAAATATATGTAGAAAGATTAAATCCAAAATGGAATGCGAGACAAGAAGAGGTTGGTTTGAAAATGTCTCGATGACGTGTCGAGGATTTGATGAAAATAGAACTGACTTGACGACGTGTCAAGGGTTAGATTGTGAGAAACGATATTAGTCCCTAAGGGTGCCCGCAATATCGAAACTACGATGAATTGTGAATGTGTGAAATGTGGGTTGCGAATGCGGACGAGCGTGCCTCAAGAATTATTCACTAGAAGATTCAAGGAATGCTAGATTCCAAGAACCTCTTTCTTTTGGAGTTTGAATCGAAAAAAATGTTGAGAAAATGATTTGAATCGAATTGAGGAGTATGAAAAGAGTTTGTGGTAAGAATACAAGATTGAATTTGAAAATGACAATTATTTAGTAAATGAGACGTTGGTCCCACAACTAATTAATCGGGATATTGTCGAGATGCATGATTTTGACAACACCTTTTTCATTTGAAAATGTTTGGATGAACAATGGAAACATCACACAGAATGCTAGATTCTTATGAAATTTCTTTGCCCAAAAAAACATACTAGAACGAAAAATCGAATGATACATTACCTAAGGCGTACGCCTTAATAATGATCGTCGAAAACCCAAGAAGTGCTTAACTTCAAGGATTTAGTTTGCTTTGAAAAAAGGTACTCGAGGTGAGTCGAGGTTTGAATTTAAATTTTAAGCGCGTGCACTAGCAAAGTGGGCTTGTCTTCTAAGTGACCAATTAGAAATAATTGATAAAATAAGTGTCACTGTAAGGAAGCCCAGGATTAAGCTTTAAAATGTTGTGTATGGTGATCAAAGGTTGATGGCGAGGCTTTGTAAGCACTCGACTTACATAGGTGGAAAAGGGGCTCGACAAATCGAGAATTTAATTTTAAAAAATGATTTTGAAGCATTAAAGTATGAGTAAGAAAATAACTATTACATTTGGAGAGAGAGTGGTACATTTTATTGAATGGGGATAGAATACAATGAAACAGGTAAAATGAATCTACCCATATTTTGAAAATAATTGAAAATAATCCATGATTTTGCTTAGAAAATAATTTGAATTGTCTTAAAAAACTAATTCATTAAAATTTAAAAAAATGGTTTTTTTCTTGAAAATAGTTATTGAGTTAGAAATGGATGTAGAAATTGAATTGTAAATCAAAACCGGAGTATGTTCGAGGGCGGTGCGTGTGTGACGACAATATGAGCATAATATCTACATAATGATTCGCACGTGGCGAAATACTGATTGATACGTTGATCTTTTTCCGTGAGTTTTGTAGGAACCATGAGTTGCAATACAAGATGGTGCCAACGTCGAACCGTACGGTTAATGCCATCCCTTGAAAAAAATCCTTGACACAAAGTGCAAATCATGCTACTCAAAAACCAGCCATTCATGACAGAAGGTTGTAGAAAATTAATACGCATGACCTAGGCACATGGTGATACCAATGCATCAATTCAAATTAAATCAAAACATAATACTTTAAATCTTAACAAACTAATGACAACAGGATTTATCATAGGAAAACATATAATTGCAACATGGTTCATTACATAAACAAAATAAGCTCACAGTGTTGTGATGAAAAAATACGCATGAATACGGACCAAAACTGAACCCGGATAATCAATAGCAATAACACCTTGAATTGTTCGTACCTGAGGTACAAACTCGGAAATAAGTACAACATCCTGTGTTAATTCAACGCAATGCCGTAAAACTGAAACGAGCCCCAAATACCGCAGTAATACAACACGTTTATGCTTACAAAACAAACTCACTCAGAAATTCCTCCAGGATGTCAAATAAACGCAGTAGCCTAAATGCAAACATTGAAACTCAACGCGCAACGATAAACAATAAGCAGCTTGACTTAATAATCTGAACATCAAACATCACAAATACACAATGCCAACCAAGATTCAAAAAGGATACGAAAGGGGTTCGAGAACCAACCAAAACTAGCTCGGACCAGCGCGATGTAGTCAGCTGCGTTGTCAGAAGTTTCGCGGTGTTGCCGGATTAGTGCCGCAGTTGCTGTGGTGATTCTTGTTAGTGAAATGCTGTGACTGACGTCGAGTTCTGCTACTTTATTGGATCGGATATGTGACGTCGTCGGAATCAATGTCGCAAACGAGCTAGGGATCCGCGGCTACCATTTCAAAACGGTGTGAACTGCTGTGGGATCTATTCATTAGTGATAAGCATAACAAAACCAGAAGAGTCTGAAAGTTTCCGTCCAATCATCCATGTTATTGTTACGAACCACTGTTGTACCTTCTTGATGCTGTGAAGTTGCTCTGCTACTACTGAAAATCATTCCCCATCTCCCCCTTCATTCTCACAACCTGCACAGAAATTATCCACAAACAAAGCAGTATGAGAAACCCAAAACGAAAACTAAAATTAAAGAGAACAGTCCAAGCATATACATAACCCATGCTCTCCTCTTTCTAGTGAATCAGCAACGTAACCGAATACCAAATTCGTGGCGGTGAACAATCGAACCAGAAATACGCAACCAAAATTGAATTCAGTGACAGATAGCAGCAACTGTACTAAATCAAAACCAAAACTTTGATACATCAGGAATTAAATATTAAAACACAAATCTATCATTTTGAAAAGCTGAAGCAGAAATATATGATACAATTACTTTTACACACAAAAAGTACCAATCGACCCCGGAAACAAATTGCTGAGGTAACTCAAAACCTCTGTTGATAAGTTGCTTTTGCTTAAACCAGAGGTAACACGATGGTGGTGGTCAGATTAAGGAGAAACGAAGAAGGTGATAGGTTGGTTGCTTTTCCCGGCTGGGGTTCAGATTCGATGATGGTAGTATTTAGAGAAGGGAATCAGCGATTAGGTGAGGAAGGTGAAGGTTTGATGATGGTGAGCGTCGATTGAAGGTGGTGGCGTGAAAACGGAGATGGGATTAAGGATTAACGGCGACGCTAGTGAGAGAAGAAGGAAAAGTGGAGTTAGGGTTTTGACGGGAGATTGGGTGACTGCGGCCGTTTTCTCAAAATGATGAACAGTAGATTCAAATTAGGTTTCCTCAATCAATTCCTCTTTTTTCCTTTATATGCATCAGAACAGGCCTCCCACTATTGGGCCTTCGGTTCATCCTCCTCCTTTTTTTCCTTTTCATTTTCTTAATTAACCCCTTTAATTACTAATTGACATAACTATAAGAAAATTAATGCTATATTAATTAATACAAATAAAATAATATAAACCTAATCCATATTATTAACATAAATGATTTAATATTAATATAGACAAAAAATAAAAATAGAAACTAAAAGAAATAACTTATACATTTTTTTTAGAAAGAAAATAAATTAATATAAAAAAAATATTGAATAAAAGGTGATAAAAATAAAATAAATAGTAATAAAAAAAGTGGAAAAATTATAAAACCAAAATGCGAAAATATTTGATAATGGGTAGGACAAATTTAGGGTATGACACTAGGCAACAACATTGGTCTTTGTCTGGGAGAATTTATTTTTCTCTACAGAACTTGTGTGTCTCAAATTGGGGATTTAAAATCAATTATTACGTGTGGCAAGTACTTAATTGATTATCCTTTAATTGGTGATGACAAAAGTGTCACTCCTGAAGGTGCAGCTTCAAACAAAGAAAAAAACTCAAGATCAAATGACTATGGTCATAGGGTAAATCTATGTGGAGTTTTTACAGTGGAAGAGTGTTTCTCATCATGATGAAGCATGGTTGTGTGCCCCAGCTATTGATAGATCTGGACAAGATGAGAGGTAGTCCATGCCTTGGTGCTTACAGTTTGACTGATAAAGCAGGATAAAAGAATTATTTCTTAAAGTGCTTAAGAATAATTTTTGGAATGTCAGACAGGGTGTCTGAACATTGTGTCTCTGAGGGAGCTACAAGAGAGTCTAGGTCTCTCTATGGTTATCTGGTGATGACATGTGGAGCTGTTGCTGCTGTGTCCAGTTATGTTTAAAGGCTCTGTCCAATGGATTGGTGCTGAAGTGGTGCAGTCTTTAGTAGAGTCAAGCAGCCTGTGAATCTCTTGGTAAGATGATTGGAGGACAACTGAATCCTGCATTGAAGCATGATGCTTCTGATTCAGTGTGTGAGTTTAGCTCTGGTTGATATTTGTACACTTACTCTAATTTTTGTCGATTTTTGACTAAACCAAGGGGGAGTAAAGTAAAGTGCTGATTATCTGGTGCAACTATCAGGGGGGAGCATGATAGTGTGTGAGGCTGGAAAAACTACTCCTGCGGCCCTGATAAGTTGTTTTAGCCAAACTTTTCCAAAGGGGGAGATTGTTAGTTCCATGGTTCTATGATATAGAATTGTCCATGGTTCTATGATTGGCTAAATTTTTATAAAACACGATCCTAAAATGATGATTGAGCAGGATGTTATAACATATCCATCTGCTGTGGTGACAGAACTACTGTGGAGTGTTTTAATGTGAATGCCATGTTGAATGTTGTGACATCCATCACGACATCCATTTGCTGTCATGACAAAGCTACTGTCATGAGTGAGAAACAACAGGAGTAGTGGTGTAGCAGGGGCTTATGACTCATGACACTGCTATTGATGCAGCAGGAGCTGGTGACAAAACTGTTGTCATGTGTTGTAAACAGAATGTCATTACATCTGGTGCAGCAGGAGCTATGTGCAACAGGAGCTAACAAGAGCAGATGACAGAACTGCTGTCATGGATGTAGAAGGAGTTGAAGACAAAACTGCTGTCATGAATGTCATACTGAATGTCATGACATTGATCGTATGACATCATGTCTGGTACAGCAGGGGATGCTATGTTATATCTCTTAACAGAAGTGTTTTGGTCCTGTTGGATATTCCACATCAGTATGTACAGGCCAAAGATATTTGTTAGAAACAAAGTGCAGATTTAATTGGTGTTCACAAAAAGGATCGTTGATACTTTTTAGGGAACTATAAAGCATTTGTTTCTACTATCATGAAGAAGATTCAACAGAAGTGTTCAGCAGGGCAAGCTGGTCAGCTAAGAGGAAGTGAAACTGAATGTCATGACCAATGTTATGACATTGATCGTATGACATCAGACGAGCTGGGTTTGTTTTTCTGTTATGATACCTGATATATCTCAAGCTAAATTTCAGGAAACCTGTTATGACTCCTGAGTTATCTCAGACAAGATTCTAGGCAGTGTCATGGCCAAATTTGACAGCACCTTGATCAGTGGAAATTAGGTTTACTTTGTTAAATTTAATGGTTATTACTTTGGAGCAGCCCAAGCCCAGTCTGCACTACTACAAAAGGAGGAGAAGAAGCAGAGGAAAGCAAGCACTCACATCAAGAAAAACCAAAGTGTAAAATAAAGGTCTAGGGTTTAAGAGTCCCTTGTGTGTAAGTCACCCTTTGTATCTTTTGATACATTGTGGTAGACATATTTGTAAGTGAAGAAGGCTAGTCTTCACGTGTGAATTCTGTTTAGGAATACTTGTACTCCAAGCAATTGTCTGGTGGATGATTGCATTGGATAGGTAGATTCTAGGTTGTGTCTCACTCAAAGCTGTGAAGCAAGAGTGTGTGAGTTCCTTGATCAAAGTTGTGAATCAAGATCAAGGTGTGTATGAAGTGTCTCTTCATACTATTTTTGTAATTGTGAATTATAAATCATTGTTGTGTGATTGAGGGGGAGTGAATGGGTATACTTAGGTACTAGAGTGTCTCGAGGCTGAAATTGCATTGGGTAAAGATTAAGTGAGGAGTGTACACTGGAGATTTAACTCTAAATTAATTATGCTAATAGTGGATTTCCTTCCTGGCTTGGTAGCCCCCAGATGTAGGTGATGTTGCACCGAACTGGGTAAACAATTACTGGTGTTATTTATCTTTCTGCATTTACAATTCTGCACAAGTTAAATGGTTAGATAAATAGGTCTGTCAGCCTGCAGATGTCATAACAGACGTCATGATGTTGGTCATGACATTGGCACAGTTTAAAGAAATTTAAATTGGTTATGGTATGTCATCGCCCTTGTTGAGCAGAAATCAATGTTCTTGGGAAATATGAGATCTGCACACCAGAATTTCAGAAAGGAACACGGTCTTTGCAACCAATGTTTCGGGATCGGGAGTTCGTTACGCAAGGGGAAGGTATTAGCACCCTTCACGTCCTTTTTCCTCAATGGGAACCTCTTAATTCAAATTGTGATGAACGTTAGCTAAGCTTAGTTGTTTTCTTCTCAATAATAAATGTGAAATGGTACGATAAAGGATTCGATGCTAGGGGAAATGGATGGTTATAGGATAGGGTGCTCGCCAAGCATTAGGGCCCTTGTGCCTACGTATGCTCATTTGGATGAGAATGAGAAATTAGAGCTTTCGTAGTTTGACTACGGGAAAGGATACAGGAAACAGAAGGTGGAGGGAAGGTAGCTTGCTAAGATCATCGCAATCTTGTGCCTATGTATCTTACATTTAGATGAGAATGAAGAATCAGAGTGTCTGTAGTTCGTGGAGAGGACCACGAAAAGAGAGGGGTTGAATGTGGTTAAAGTTTGGTACGGATGACGATTACTCGAAGCTTAAGAAAGTCTCCTTGGGCCCAAGTACTCGGGAGAGTGAGTCAAAGACTTGACTCTCTCTCTTTTTTCATCTTGAAAAGAAGTTACTAGGGGTTAGGTTGTGAGAAATGATACTAGTCCTTGAGGGTGCTCCTAATAAAAAAACCATGATGAAATGTGAAAGTGTGTGCGATAGATTAATGGCGAATGCATACGAGCACTCGACTTACGGAGGGTGTTTGAAAATGGCTCGATGGTGAATCGAGAATTGCTTTGAAAATGGTTTAGTCTACGCTAGTCCCTAAGGGTGCTCCTAGAAGATAAACCATAATCAAAGTAAAATACGAATGCATACATCAGAATAGGAGAGGGATACATGTAAGTTACACGAGATTGCATGAAATAAAAGGGTTCATTATCAGGTAGCCCAAGAGGAAGTCGTGTGCGTGTGAAGTGTCTTAAACTATGCCTTGAGCAAGATTCAAACAAGAGATCCAAGTTAGGGTTTCTGATAAAGTCAAAATTCCGTTGACCTGAAAAGTAACCAACAGCCCACCAATTTAGGCTTTTATTGTTTCGATCATTATTATGTGCTTTGAAGAGAATGTGAACAAGATGAATATGAATCTGAAGAATATGGAAAGATATATAACAATATAATTAAGATAATATTCACAATAATATAATCAAGATAATATTAACAAGATATATTGACAAAAAAATAAAACAGGAGTTTATTGACTGAAAGTAAAGTTAGTCGTTAGTTTGTTTGAATTGAATCGGGACGAAATGTAGCGCTAAACCTTCGTAGCTCGATCTATGACGAAGATCAAACTATAGGAGGTCGCGCAAGTTGATATCTGTGCTAAAAACACGATGGAGAAATGATATTGAGGATCATTTTCCAATGTAATCGTGTCACACGGACCGAAAAGGCAACGGTCTCGTCTTAATCACAAACTTGTGTCGATTAATTAAATGTAACCTATTACGATAACAAAGTATAAAAAATGATCTCGATGATCATTTTCTACATATTTGAAATAATGAAGGTTAACAACCTTAATCAACCAACATTTTTGAATTGAAAGACTTCATCGATCGAGAAGAAAATAAAATTGAAAGAAGAAATGAGAAAATAGAGTGAGAATGGAAATGGGAATTGAATTGGTCTCATCTTAATCAAGATTAATCGATAATCTATGATATTAGACTTTGATTGACAAAAATTGAAATTGAAAAGAAACGAAAAAACATGAAATGAAAATCTCAACTTAAATGAATAATATAAACATGAAAAATGAACAAAAGGCTAAATTTTTTTATAATTATCATTCTTAAAAAAAAAGAGAAACCTTTTTAGAATAAATTAGAAAACCTAAAAAAAACTTATTTAAAACAAATAATAAAAAACAAAAGGGAGGGATGCTAGCTGCAAACACGGTAGGGTTTGCTAAAAAGGCAAAACTTAATAATCATATGGGTCTAAGGCCCATGATACTAACCCACAGATCCATGTTTTGAAAAGGGGATCTAAATAATTAATGAAATAGATCAGGTGCACTGAAGTTATATCCATCGGACATCATCTCCTTTCCTTTTAAAACAAATCAAACCTTTCATTTTCTCCTTTTATTATATAAATAAAACAAACTTAATGAAATGGAAAACAATCATCAGTAGAGCATGGTCAACAAAGGTATTCACATAATTCAACATTATTTAAAAAGCTAAAAAATAAATTGACATAAACACCAGCAAGGCATGTATCAAAATAGCAATAGTCAATATACATCATGGAAACGAGACGGAACATGAAACCCTAACATTGAATCATTTCATTCGTCTCTCCTCCGTGATTCAAGGAGTGCGTAGTTTCGATTCTAGTTCTCGATTTACTTATGCTTCATCTCAATCTTCTTAATCTCTATTGTTGATTTCTGAGTTTTGAATCAATTTGCTATTTGGATTTTTGAGTGGTTGAAAATAGGTTTGGATTTGTGAATTAATTGTTGTTAGTTTGAAATGAAGAAGAAGAAGAAGGTTAGGGTTGAAGGAGGTTTGCGAGATTGGTTGAAAGTTATGGGAGTTTTAGAGTTGAGACGAAAAAGAAAGGTGTGAGGGCTTTAAGGAATTTTGAGCAGGGCTTCTGTGGCTATTTTCGCTTCTTTTTTTTTTTGAGTGAAGGAAAGATGGTGTTTATAAAGGGGACTGATGGCAAAATAGGGAGAATTGATTATGTGTTTCAGGAAATTTCATGCAAGGTCTGTGTGTACGGGTGAATCGTTTATGGAGGCTCGTGTTATGCCAGTGGTATTGAACATTGTGGTTGTTGTATTGAATATGCAAACTCGTTGCGTGGGGTATGTGCTGCGTGATTTTGCGATTTGCGGGGTCCTTTGAATTGATCTTTGTATTCTTGTGTTTTTTTGGCTGTAGTACAAAGAATGACTTTGTGTATTTATTTCGTACTCAAGTGCAGGTTGTTGTGAATCACGGTGGAGCCAAGTTTATGTTTTGCAGAGTGGATAATGTCCATGGTCTTGTGGCCTTCTCATGTTGCTGCTGACACTTGATGATTTTTTCGTTTCAAATTTAGCTTGTTTGGCTGAAGTGGTTGTTTTGCAATGTGTGGAGTTGATCTAGACATGTTGCAGTTTGGCAGTATTCACAACGTCTTCCATGAACTTGTTTCTCCTTCATTTTCGATTTGTAACATTGCAAAGAGAAATGGGCCTTTTTAGTGTAATGAGCCTTTTAAAAAAATGTTTGTTCTTTTTTCTCTACTTTGACATTATTTTTGTATAAAGGGATTTGAATTGTAAACTCATAAATCAAGAATTGAAAGTAATATGGAAATTTAACACATAGCCTTTTTTATAATCTTATTGAAATGGGCTTGTAACAAAAAAATGGTAGTAGTTATACTTTTTTTTTGTGGAATTTTGGACTTGTAGGACTTTGAATTGATATTTGCACCTCACTTCTAGAACAATGCTTGAAAAAACTTGACCATGGTAATTAAAACTTGAATTTTCCACGTTGATATGAAATCTCACCAAATTTCACCTTTTCGAAATCTTCACTTGAATTGAATGAAGCTTGAATCAATTCTTTGACTTAGAGCTTTAAATCAACACGATTTCATCTAAACTATGCCACTTGTATTGATAAAAATGAATCTTTCACCATGACTTGAATTGAAATCAGAAGAACATGACAATATACGCCTAAATTAATGCACCCTGGCCTTGATCTTGAAACCAATCCTTGCCTGATTGGATACCTTGAATTCAATCTTGCACAAACTTGAACAGCAAGCAAAAGCAACATATATTTTTTGGATTTTTAAATAATGGTCAGTGGTTGGATATACATATGAAAGTTATACACAAGTAGGACAAATTTGGGGTATGACAGATGCCCCTATCTAATTGGCTTAAGCCTAGTAGGATGAAATGCTACGAAATTCGTTATTTTAAGGTAGAAGTTGATTAGATATGAAGAAAACCCTAAATTTATCCGAAAAGAAAGGAAATTGTTTGGGAATTGGAATACTTGATAGCTTGTGAAGGTCGTTATCACCAAAAGGATGATAATAAGAATAAACTGACACAAAAAGGATGACAGGTCTATCACCAAAAAGATGATAATAAAAACACGACTCTGACACCAAAAGGACGAAGGATCTATCACCAAAAGGATGATAGAGCGCACACACACACAATCCCAACACCGAAAGGATGTAGGGGTCTATCACCAAAAGGATGATAGAGAACGCACACACACAATCCCGACACCAAAAGGATGCACGAGGCTATCACCAAAAGGATGATAGAGAACACACATATATTTGACACTAAAAGGATGACATACCTATCACCAAAAGAATGATAGTTACTCATGCACACAATCTCGACACCAAAAGGATGCAGAATCTATTACCAAAAGGATAATAGAGAACTCACGCATATCTGGCACCAAAAGGATGATAGACTTATCACGAAAAGGATGATAAATAACACACACACACACAATCCCAACACCAAAAGGATGCAAGGTCTATCACCAAAAGAATGATAGAGAACACACCCACAATCTGGCACCAAAAGGATGACAGACATATCACTAAAAGGATGATAGAGCGAACTCACACACTCAGTCCCGACACCAAAAGGATGCAGGGGTCCATTAACAAAAGGATAATGGAGAACACTCGCACAATCTGGCACCAAAAGGATGACAAACCCATCACCAAAAGGATGATAGAGCAAACTCACACACTCAGTCCCGACACCAAAAGGATGTAGGGGTCCATTACCAAAAGGATAATGGAGAACACTCACACAATCTGGCACCAAAAGGATGACAGACCCATCACCAAAAAGATGATATAGCGAACTCACACACTCAATCCCGACACCAAAAGGAATGAGGGGTCCATTACCAAAAGGATAATGGAGAACACTCGCACAATTTGGCACCAAAAGGATGACAGACCCATCACCAAAAGGATGATAGAGTGAACTCACACACTCAATCCCGACACCAAAAGGATACAGGGGTCCATTACCAAAAGGATAATGGAGAACACTCGCACAATCTGGCACCAAAAGGATGATAGAGCGAACTTATACACTCAGTCCCGACACCAAAAGGATGCAGGGGTCCATTACCAAAAGGATAATGGAGAACACTCGCACAATCTGACACCAAAAGGATGACAAAACCATTACCAAAAGGATGATAGAATGAAATCACACACTCAGGTTACTACCACCCAAAAGGATGGTAGGAACTTCCCAAATTTTAAGGTCACAAACACCAAAAGGATGCATGCTAGGTTGAAATGACAGGATTTGGCTACCACCAAAAGGATAATAGTGCGGTAATTGATAAAAGGTCATGTTTTTTGGAGGTATGATGAGTGAGGCTTATTTGAGACATCAACAAAAGATTGAAGCAAAGAAGTCCCTGAGGAATACCATCCTTGTCAACAAAAGGTTGAAAGGAAACCACTCATTGGGGAACTCCCAAGAGGAAGGTTGGATTGAAGCAAATCAGCGGGGAACACCCACTGACTCAGAGAAACATTGCTGGTTGAGCTGGGGATGCTAACTTCAACAATAACAGGTTGAGAATGCAACTCAATGAGGAATGCCCACTAACTTACTTAGAGATCACAACTTTGACAACAAAAAGTTTGAAATAATTTCATGAGGAACGCTCATGAACTTGAAGAATATTCCCCTGGCTGGGCTGGGTTTTACTTTTGATATCCCGCCTTGGTCAACCAAAGGTTGAACAACTTCGTGGGGAATGCCAACGGATTTGCTAGAGATGCCCTTGACTGGGCTGAAGATGTCTTTGATGTCTTGTCTTGGTCAACAAAAGGTCGAACAACTTTGTGGGGAACGCCTACAGATTTGCATAAAATGCCCCTGGCTGGGATAAATGTTGCTTTAAAACTATTGAACTTTACCAAAATAAGGTTGATACAACTTCGTGGGAAACACCCACAGTCTGCAGAAGATGGAAACATCGAGATTGATCCTGGACCTTGACTTGCATATGTGAATGCTTGATGTCGGTAATGATGTTCCATAACAAATGCAAATGCTGGCGTGCAGAAATTTAAGTGCTAGGGAAGTATGATTAATTTTGGTATGCATATGATGTAAATGATGTTTATGATATCAAATGCAATGTGTATGGTGCATATGATTGCAAATGGGTGATCGGATATGCAGGTAAAGGTGCCAGCGTGGTGGACTTTTGGTAGTTGCCAATGCGGATTAGAATTTGGTTGGTGGGAGGGTTTGATTTCCTTGACCCACAGTTTGTTAAAGACGCCATGATTGAAGCAGAAAGAGATGCTTTTGAAGCCCCAAGTCTGACCGCTTGTTGATTTGTTATGAACTTGCTTCAAAAAAATCACAACTCTGCTTGATGGTCAGGATGGCCTGGTTTTGCCCCAAGTTTAACATAGTAATGGTCTGCCCCTAGTTAACCAGTTCTGAAGTTGAAGCTGAACTTTGATGCTTTGAGACGGCTTACCCCTGATTGAGCTATTGAGGGATTTGCCCTAGCCTGCGGGTTTTGAGGTAGCCTTGCTTCGTGTCAGCCATTAAAAGTTCAAGTTCCTCTTTAATTTCCTCTTGTTGGACTTTCTTTGATGTCTAACACTGACTTGCAATTAAAATTGTACATTTACAAATGGTAATCTTAATGCAAAGTTCATGCAAGTTTTGAAAAAAATTTCGTTTATTGAGTGTCGTGATAGTGTGAGATGAATGGATATTTAGTCTACACGTTGTGCTAATTTTACTGGTGTGTGAAAGATATAACAAGGATAATGATACCAATGTTGATGTTTAGCAAGTATGTGAGGAGTTAGTTTACACAATTTTGCAATAGTATGTTTTCAGAATAAACCTCGCCTCAATTAGGTCTTTCGAGGGTTGTAACATGATATGGTTCATGGTTATGAAACAAAGGATATTAGGCTCAAAGTATGATTTGTACCCACCCCTTCTTCGTGATGAACTCCAGTTCTACGTTCACTTAATTTTGCATATTTTTTTTATCTTGACGGTGTAAGCTTTATGATTCAAGGATTGCTCGAAGTGGAAGTCACCTTATTTGTTTTTGATGGATGTCAGTGACCCTTTGATGTTAATTTGGTGGTCATTGGATCTTATTTTGTTTTTGGTGAGGATTTGAGGGCCTCTTTTAATTTTGTTTTTGATCCCTAACTTTTGCATGGACTGATTTTGCTTTTCGAGTCCATCGGGGTTGCCTCGATTTTTGCCTAAGTCTCCTTTTGAGGTGCTCGAGTTAGCAGGCTTTTGATTTATTGATTTTATTGGAGGATTGTGGCTGCCGAATCATGGGTCATTGGAGAGCAACTGTCATGTCTTATGGACTTTGCTTTGTGATTTGAGTGCGTAATTGGATTAACTGAACACTACCATGCCCCAGGTTGAATGTAAAGGTTTGAATATCCGAACGAAATTGCTACTTCTCGGCTCGAAGTGGTTTACTATGGATTAACTCCTTGTTTATCCAGTGTTTGGCGATTGAAACAATGTATGTACATCATCAACGAGATTTGTCTGGAAGCATACAATTTGCAATTATGGGTATTCCGTTGTCATCATCCTCCCTCAAATCATGCTAAACAACAGTTGATAAAGAGTGTGATGGACAAAGTACGTGTCATTGATTTGCAAAAATGAGTGAATATGACATAACTAATTCAAAGCATGCATAATCAATACATTAATCAAAAATCAAATATGAATGGCAATGTTCAAAGCGTGCAGTATTTAAACAAACAAAGACAAAATACAAGAATGCAACTAATGAAACGGCAACACGACTGCCTTCTTTGGGGAGATGAACTTGACTTGATTTGATTTGACTTGATCTGATGCTGGCACTAGCTTGGTGGCGGCATAGGATTTTTGATGACATTTGGAGTCTTCCCATTGAAGTCGATAGCATTCATGTCGATCATGTCCTGAACTTTGTGCTTGAAAGCTCTACAATTCTCGATTGTATGCCCTGGAGCACCCTTATGAAACTCACGATGAGCATTAGTGTAACACCCATTTTAATTATTTAGTCTTTTTGGTATGTCCTTGTGTGGGGAGTGTGTCTAAGCGCGTTGGTGGGTGCCCTTAATTGATAAGGATTATTTTAATAAGCCATATAGTTAATATTAATATAATATAATGAATAATGATAATAATTTAATAAATAATAGTAATATTGTATTTTGTATTATTATTATTATTATTATTATTATTACTATTACTATTATTATTATTATTACGATAAACTGCTCAGAACCAAAATTAAGGAGAAAGGTTGAGGAGAAGAGAAACAAGGAAGAGCAATTAGATTCGTAGGAATTCTTCAACGATCGGAGCAATTAATCAAGGTAAGGGGGGAGAAACTGATTGGGATTGGTGTTTACATGAAATTGGGTAGAGGGGATTCCTTAACCCCGTAGGGATTTGATGAATATGTTTGTTATGTTGATATGTCTTTGATTGTCGTTGATTATGATGAATTTCGTGTGCATGTTGATGTGGTTATGATTGTTGCTGTCATTGATGAATGGGTGCACATAGTGTGTGATTTGGTGAGGTTCTGAGTAACTGCCGTAGTTCTGTTGATGGACATAGGTGTGAGTTCTGGAGATAAATTGATAGAATAATGACTAGAGTAGTGTGTACTGGTTGAAGTAATGATAGGATGGGAGATGGAAGTAAACTGATAGGCTTGGAGTTGAGCAAGATGACATTGTTGGACAGTGAGGGTTTTGAGAGATCGCAGACGCTCGCTAGCACCTTCGCTAGGCGAGCTAGTAGCGAGCATTTGCTAGCAGGTTCGCTAGGCGAGCTAGTAGCGAGCATTCACTAGCAGGTTCGCTAGGCGAGTGAGGTAGCGAACCCTTCCAGTAGCTACTGTCTGCCTTCGCTAGGGAGTTCGCTAAGCGATCAGCTAGCGAGTGTTCGCTAGGGCGTCGCTAAGCGAACGAGCCAGCGAGCGTGACAGAAATGTGATTTTGTGTTGTTTTTCTTGGTGATTGGTTTTGTAGGATTTCCTTGGGTTGTGATAGGTAGAGAGATGGGGTTTAGTGGTGAAGAGGGTATACTTGGTGTTGAAAGGTGAAATTATGAAATATTGAATTTAATTGACATAATTAATTGGTGGGTAAGACATATATATATATATATATATATATATATATATATATATATATATATATATATATATATATATATATATATATATATATATATATATATATATATATATATATATATATATATATATATATATATATATATATATATATATATATATATATATATATATATATATATATATATATATATATATATATATATATATATATATATATATATATATATATATATATATATATATATATATATATATATATATATATATATATATATATAGTGTATGGTGATATGATCAGGGGGATCGTGTAACTTTAAGTAAAATAATTAATTGATGAACAATACGTATGTATGATGTATGGTGATGTGATCAGGGGATCGTGTGCACCTTGTGTGCTTGAGTTCATTTGGTGTTATGCATATTATGGTGTTTTGGTGGGATGAAATCGTTGCTCAGGAGGAGTGTATGCGATCATCCGTACTCCTTTGTGGAAAATGGTGGGGACAGATCATGGCCAAGGACGGGTGTATGTGATCTATACGGGGTTCGATTGAATGAACCAATGAGTCGGTACCACATGCATGTTGTTGAGTTGCATATTTGCATTATGGTGTGTTGTGTTGATGTTGGACAGTAGGTCGTGTTTGATGAATGTTGGGTGATGAATTATATGATTACTACCTTTATTTCATGTACTATATTACCGATAATTTTGATCATGTTTTCTCACCCCTCTATTTTTGTTGTGGTCTGTGCTTCTTCGGAAGTACAGATAATCCAGGTACTTAGCTAGCTTGGATAGAGGTGTGCAAGTCGAGTCTTAGGATGCTCTGATACGTAGCACAGGACTTGGGCATTTTATTTTGTTTTAGTTGAACTTGTTTTACTTTCCTGTGACGTATCATGTGTTGGTGAATTTTATTAATGAATATTTTCATGTATTGGCGGATGGCCGAGGTTGATGAACTAATGAATATTTTCCGCTGCTTTGTTTTGAAAACCTTCTAATGAAGAGTATGTCAAGTTATGTGATGTGATATCCCACTTTGGTGGAGAACTCTGATGTTTATTTGAATTAATCATATTTTATTTTAATTCGGGAAAGTGGGGTGTTACAATTAGCATCATAATCAAGTGGAATGACCATTGGAAGAGCTAAGTCTCTCAAAGAAATAGCCTTTTTCTCCAGCAACTGAGCAAAGATATGAGCATATGGCATTGGAAGACGATCAAAGACTCTATTGGGCTTCCACGTCCTCTGCTGATTAGGTTGAAGTTGTTGTCGAGCAACTTGTTGTTGTTGATGTTGAGGAGGATACTAATACCCTTGCTGATTGTAAGATTGTTGCTGAGGAATCTAAGTTTGAACTGCTTGAACAGTTGGATGATAAGGCATTGGAGTGTATTTCACAGCAATAACATATAGATATTGATAATAAGGGATTTAATAAGGCATAGGAGCAGGAGTTTGTTGAGGAGCTCGCCCTTTCTGCGCAAAGATGGCATTTGTTTCGCTCTTTTTCTTCTTGTATCCGTTGAAAGGATTTTTGGCATCGGCTTGACTGCTAGTCCATCCTTGGATTTTTCCACTTTTCAAGCCTTCTTCAATTCTCTCACCAACAATCACTAAATCAGAGAATCCAGTAGAGACACTACCAATCAGCTTCTCGTAGTACCAGCCTTGCAAGGTTCCCATGAAGATGTCAATCAGTTCACAGTCAACTAAAGGTGGGTGCACCCTTGAAGGATTTGTTGTGCTTTTGAGCCATACTCTGAAGTTTAGTACGGTTAGAAGCATAGTCGGTGTTGTATTTGTACTACTTGACAAACGCATCAGCTAGTGTTGCACCCCAAAATTTGACCAACATTTCTTTACCTAGCTTGTGTTCACTAGCATTATCATTTGCATCTCATTGATATGTGTGCAGTAGATCAAGAGGTATGACTACCCATCAAGAGTTATATGAGACTTTGAAGCTAGCCAAGAAGGTTATTCAAAGGTTCAAAGGTTGATATCTTTGTCAGAGAAGTTAAGAGATCCTCAGAAAGATTGGTTGAAACCAAGGTTGTGTGCCTCATAACTTGAGAGTTGTAGGAGCTCCTCAGATGATTCTGAGGCTATGAATGTGAACTTGAAGCTTTGAGAGAGCTTATGAGATGCCTTGAAAGCCATCATGAGGCCTAGAGAGGTCATTGTACAAGAATAAGAAGACTCAGCCATGAGTGGTGTAATTAGGGTTTGACTGGGTCAACCCTAGGTCAACTGATGATTTGGAGAGGGTTGAGACCTAATCCAAGAGCCATGTGATCATGGATGGATGCATTGAGATTCTATAAGGATGATTCCAAGGTCAACTCATCATGATTGAGGAGTTTGAGAAGTTTTAGGCTAGGGTTTCTAAGGCTTGGCAGTGTAAAATCCCCTAGTTTGATCCCTATCTTCAAGGCAGTTTAGCTCAAGATGTGATTGTCATCTCATCTTACCCCCAACATGAATGTTGTAGAGCTTGTTCTTAGATTTAATTTGAGTACTAGAAGTCCTTGATAGGATTTGTAGAGCTCAAGTAATGGCTTTGACAAGTCAAGGGCATTTTGGTCATTTGGAGATTATAGGTCATTTCAAGCATAAGGCCATAACTCCTATTTCCAAGCCTCAAATGGAAAAATCTTCAATATCAAACTTGCTTAAAATGATGTTTTAAGGTTAGTAGGGAGGTCATGAGATGTTGAAAAGGCTTGTAGCAAAAAATGGTAAAAATGACCTAAAATGGAGGCATAAGTTAAATAAGTCCAAGTTGGAAATTGAAATTTCCAAGCTACACATCCAAACCATGGCATATAATAGGTCATTTTGACTCTAAAGAACATTTTAGAAACAATGGTTCAGCCACTTTTTTGAATTGAGGCCTAAATCATGGGGTTGCTTTGGAAAATGCTTGCTTGCATAATAAGGTACAAATGCAAAACATAAAGAAAGGCAATGTACAAGCTAGTAAAGTGTCTTAACACATCCCATAATTTGACTAAAGCTAACCGTTTTCAATCCGATTTCGGGTTATTTCCATGTATTTGTCTGATGTTTTTGCAGGTATTCAACGATCGCGTCTAAACAAGGCAACATGAAGAAAAGAAGCAATCCCAGATGAAATATGGACGAAAAAGGAGTGAAAATACAATGAAAAACGCAGCAGACAGTTTTTGCTGATGTGACGACCGTCACAGATGCATGACGACCGTCACACGGGTGACGACCGTCACACCTTGTGACGACCGTCATGCAGGCAAAAACGCCCCACTCAGATTACACGTCAAAAGAGCAGTTCCAATTCCCATTAAATGGTCCACTACTCCCTAAATTATCTGCCTCAAGGTCCATCATCCTCAGAGGTAACCGTTGGAATTCCACTTCTATAAAAAGGGAAGCAGGGGACTTCAAAAAGGGAGCTGCATTCATACCACGAAGTGCTGCCAAATTTAATTTCCAGCCTTTTTATTATTTGTATCCATTTCTCCAGTTTCAATTGTATCCCTTTCCTTTATTTCCCTTTCCATTCTACTCATTCCCATTTCCGCTCTTCTGTAATACTTACTGCACTGTACGATCAAATTGGAACTAAAGAAAGAATCCTGCCAACATCTGTGGAGGATCTGCCCAAAGGCCAATTGGCATTATTTACAGGTTTTCATTTTGATCGACTTCTATTTTATCATAATGCAATTTATTATTTATTATTATTATTTATGTTTTGCTTTTCCAAATTCCATGTTTAGCTAAACTTAGGTAATCGATATGTAGTAATAATTCGAATGGGATTTGATAACTCTTGTTTGAAAACTTTCTTTTCACAAAAATAACTTATGGTCTAAGTGTTTAAAAATTGATTTACGAAATAAACTTCGTCGCGAAAGCGAGAACTTGTTTTAAAGTAGTTTTGCCACGAAAGTGGGAAATTAATTAAGATACGAACCAACAAGCGAAAGCTGCGGTAAGGTCAGATAGTAAATACTAGGCATTTGTTTTAATAACAGCGAAAGCACTTTAAAACAAATTAGAACTTAGAGATTTCCAAAAAGTAATTTTAACCCCGAACGGAATCCGAAAGTGTACGTTAGGCCCTTAGGATTATGATTAGCGTCAATAACCATCGTGAGACGAGAGTCTTCAAATCTCCATTTTCTGCTTAAGTAAACTGTGAAAACTATTTCATACACCAGTAACTTATCAAATCCCTGAAGAACATAATTACTACATATCGATTCAATTAATTAAAATCTAAATAGTAATCTTAGTTCCCTCTTTTAGTGACAATCTTATCCCCTTAAAACATATTCTACCTAGCTAAACATAGTAACTCCCGAGAACACTAGTTTGATTACGAGTCCCTGTGGGATCGATATCTTTTATTACTACGCGATAGACTGTGCACTTGCAGTTAGTTGTATTAGACATAGAAAGTTGCGATCAAGTTTTTGGCGCCGTTGCCGGGGACCCGTTTAGTCAATAGTGTAACCTTCTGTTACGCCGTGTAGACTAGGTAAACAATTTTCATTTTTCCTTTACTAGTGCTGTCGATTGTATGCCAAGTGATCGCCCACAAAGCGATATCTTGAAACCTTCAGTCGCAGAACTAGAACGCTTCTTACACCTAAGAAGCAGAATCATTGAGTACCAACTCAAACATAACATTCCCGATCCTCTCACTCCCATTCCCAAATCCGAAGAAGAACCAACGATGGTTGAAGGACCTCCGAACAAACCGCTGAAGGCATACGCTACACCATCTCAGATGGAGCCTAGAAGTAGCATTGCTGCCCCAGCTATTACCCGAAATGATTTTGAGCTGAAACCATCATTGCTGTCGGCTGTACAACAAAACCAATTCTCAGGAAACGCAACTGAGGATCCGAACGAACATCTAACGAAGTTTGTACAATACGCAGACACAGTGAAAGCAAATGGAGTAACTCCAGACGCGATAAGACTTCGTCTTTTCCCATTCTCTCTTAGAGACAGAGCATGGACATGGTTACAATCGTTACCATCCAACTCCGTTACGACGTGGGAGCAATTGAAGAACGTCTTCTTAGCGAGATATTTTCCACCAAGCAAAACTGCTATGCTTAGAGCTCAAATCAACGGATTTCGACAGAAAGATACTGAATCTCTTTACGAAGCATGGGAACGATTCAAAGATATGATGAGAACATGTCCTCACCGCGGTCTAGAAGAATGGGTGACAATCCATACTTTTTATAATGGGCTTCTCTACAATACTAGATTGACAATAGACGCTGCCGCGGGCGGTGCACTTATGGATAAGCCATACGATGAAGCCTATCAATTAATAGAAAACATGTCACAAAACCATTGCCAATGGGGAGGTGAACGCACTCCAAATGAGAAAACCTCAGCGAAAGGTGGGATGTACGAAATCAGCAGCCTTGAAAAGTTCAATGCTAAAGTAGATGCTCTAGCACAGAAGATTGATAGTCTGACCATTAACCCCACTGCAACTGTCGCTGCAGTAACTCCAAATTGCGAGTTATGCGGAAGCACCACTCATAATGCACCCGAATGCCCATTGCTAGCCGGAATCCCGCCAGACCAGGTAAATTATGCTCAAGGAAATCCCTACGCAAATACCTACAACCCAGGTTGGCGAAATCATCCAAACTTTTCTTACAAAAGCGAAAATGCATTGCAAATGCCTACTGCTCCGCAAGGATATCAAAAACCAGCTGCTCAGAATGCACCTAGGAAATCAAACCTCGAATTGATGATGAAAAAGTTCATAGCTACTTAAGCTCAAACGAACAAAGAGTTCCTGAATCAAAACATACACACTAGCGAGCAAATTAAACAGTTGACAGGAAAAGTAGACGCTTTAGCCACCCACAACAAGATGTTAGAAACTCAGATATCACAAGTGGCTCAACAGCAAGCATCTGCTGCCGCACCTGCTGGCACATTTCCTGGACAACCCGAACAGAATCCCAAAGGCCAAGCAAATGCTGTGATACTAAGAAGTGGAAAAGAATTGGACGAACCGATCGATCCGAGGATCGAAAAATCAGCCATGCAACAGAAACCAACTGAACAAGCAGAAAAGGAATCTGAGTTAGAGAAGAAGGAAGACAACGAGAAGGAGGATACCGCAAGTGAAAAAACTCAAGCACCTCCAGTGCCATATAAACCACCTATCCCTTATCCGCAAAGACTAATAAACTCTAGAACTTCAGGACAGTTTAAGAAATTTGTAGAGCTCCTTAAACAGCTAAATATTACTATTCCTTTTACAGAAGCGATAACTCAAATGCCGTCATACGCCAAATTTCTCAAAGAGATCCTGTCGAATAAGAGAAAGATCGAGGATAACGAAACAGTTACACTCACTACAAAGTGTAGCGTTATTATTCAAAACCGCATGCCTCCTAAATTAAAAGACCCAGGTAGTTTCTCCATACCCTGCGTCATAGGAAAGTTCGTAATAGACAAAGCTCTATGCGATTTAGGAGCCAGTATCAGTGTTATGCCCTTATCTATATGCAAAAAGCTGAATATGGGAGACCTCAGACCAACCAAAATGTCCATACAATTAGCTGACAGATCAGTAAAATACCCCGTCGGAATACTGGAGAACATTCCAGTACGCATAGGACAATTCTACATTCCAACCGACTTCATAATCATGGACATCAAGGAGGACACTGTAACCCCAATTATCCTAGGAAGACCATTCCTAGCTACAGCCGGAGCGATTATAGACGTGAAGAAAGGAAGGCTAACATTCGAAGTAGGAGAAGAAAAGATAGAGTTCATTCTCACCAAGTTCTTACAGGCACCAACAATAGACGATACCTGCTATTTAGTAGACGAAATTGACGAATGCATAAGAGAACTTGAAAATGAAGAGACCACGTATTCAGAAATAATAAAGATTCAAATACCCGACATTTCTGAAGACGACAATTGGCGTAAACCGTATAAAGACGACAGCCTAAGCGAAAGCTTAGCACTGACACCAAATCATATGCCAGGTCCGAAGAACCCATCTTTAGAACTCAAAACACTACCCAAAAACCTCAGATATGAATTTCTAGACGATGAACTAAAAAGACCAGTGATAGTCAACGCCGACTTAGGACAACCAGAAACCGAAAAGTTATTAGAAGTCCTAAAGAAGTACCCTACCGCGTTAGGCTATAACATAAGCGATTTAAAAGGTATAAGCCCTTCGATCTGTATGCATCGAATTACAATAGAGGAAGACTCTAAAACTTCTCGAGAGCATCAGAGAAGACTAAACCCCATCCTGAGCACTGTAGTCCGAGATGAAGTAAAGAAATTACTTGATGCAGGAATCATCTATCCGATCTCCGATAGTGAATGGGTTAGCCCAGTTCATGTCGTACCGAAGAAAGGAGGAGTCACAGTAGTTAAAAACGAAAAAGGCGAATCGATAACAAAAAGAGTCGTGACTGGAAGTAGGATGTGTATTGATTATAGGAAGCTTAACAAGGCTACGCGCAAAGATCACTTCCCGCTACCCTTCATAGACCAAATGTTGGAAAGATTAGCCAAACATTCATATTTCTGCTATCTAGATGGTTACTCAGGATTCTTCCAAATTCCCATCCATCCTGATGACCAAGAAAAGACTACATTCACCTGTCCTTACGGTACTTTTGCTTACCGCCGAATGCCGTTCGGACTCTGTAACACTCCAGCAACCTTCCAAAGATGCATGATGGCAATCTTCGCAGATTTCATAGACGACATTATGGAAGTGTTTATGGACGATTTCTCGGTATGTGGACAGAGTTTCGAAGGATGCTTACAAAACTTAGAAATGGTACTAGAACGTTGCGTAAAAGTAAACCTCGTCCTAAATTGGGAGAAATGCCATTTTATGGTCCGACAAGGAATAGTTCTAGGACACGTCATATCAGATAGAGGGATTGAGGTAGACAAAGCCAAAATAGAGATTATAAAAGATCTCCAACCTCCAAAATCCGTACGAGAGATACAGAGTTTTCTAGGACATGCCGGTTTCTACAGAAGATTTATAAAAGATTTCTCGAAAATCACAAAACCTCTGACTGACCTGTTAATGAAAGATGCTGAGTTCGTCTTCGACGACGACTGTTTAAAAGCATTCGAAACATTGAAATCAGCCCTTATCACCGCACCAATCATGCAACCACCAGATTGGAGACTACCGTTTGAAATCATGTGCGACGCGAGTGATTACGCTGTAGGCGCAGTTCTAGGACAAAGGAAGGACAAGAAACTCCATGCCATCTACTATGCCAGTAGAACCTTAGATCCTGCCCAAATGAACTACGCTACCACAGAAAAGGAACTTCTAGCAGTTATATTTGCGCTTGACAAATTCCGTTCTTACTTAGTAGGAGCAAAAATTATAATATACACAGACCACGCTGCCATAAGGTACCTCATAAGCAAAAAGGATGCCAAACCAAGACTATTGAGATGGATCCTGTTATTACAAGAGTTTGACTTAGAAATCAAAGATAAGAAAGGAACCGATAACGTTGTTGCGGATCACTTATCCCGAATAGAAGGCATCAGACACGAACCAGTACCGATAAATGACGATTTCCCGTACGAACGTCTGATAGCCAAATTAGAAAGTGACACACCCAATGCAATCTCGGAAGATCCAGAATTCGAAAAAGCCGTAGAAGCCGTCTACGCCCAAGTCACATTACCTTGGTATGCTGACATCGTTAATTACCTCGCAGCGGGCGTGCTTCCACCGAATCTTACTTATCAGCAAAAGAAGAAATTCTTCCACGATCTGAAACACTATTATTGGGACGAACCCCTACTCTTCAAGAGAGGGGCCGACAACATATACCGTCGCTGTGTCCCAGAGGAAGAAATAGAAAATATTATTTCCCAATGCCACTCAGCACCATATGGTGGTCATACTAGTACGTCCAAGACGTGCGCTAAGATTCTCCAAGCCGGCCTATTCTGGCCTAATCTCTGGAAAGACGTTCACATCGCTGTGCAAAAGTGCGATAGATGCCAACGAACTGGCAACATCTCACGACGCGATGAAATGCCTCAGAAAGGAATCTTAGAGGTAGAAGTCTTCGACGTCTGGGGAATAGATTTCATGGGACCTTTCCCACCTTCTTTTGGTAATAATTACATACGCGTCGCTGTCGATTACGTGTCTAAATGGATAGAAGCCATAGCTGCTCCAATAAATGACGCACGAGTAGTAATCAAACTCTTCAAGAACACAATCTTTCCTAGATTCGGTGTACCCAGACTCGTCATTAGCGACGGAGGATCTCACTTCATATCACGAATATTCGATAAACTTCTTTCTAGATATGGAGTCAAGCACCGAGTAGCTACACCCTATCATCCGCAAACTAGCGGACAAGTAGAGGTCTCAAACAGAGAAATAAAACAGATCTTGGAAAAGACTGTCGCTACCTCGAGAAAAGATTGGTCATCAAAGCTACAAGAAGCTTTATGGGCTTATAGGACCGCATTTAAGACACCGATAGGTACTACCCCCTATAAATTAGTTTACGGTAAATCCTGCCACCTCCCTGTAGAGTTAGAGCACAAGGCCTTCTGGGCCATTAAGACACTCAACTTCAACTACACCGAGGCAGGAGAAAAGCGAATCCTGAACTTACACGAGTTGGAAGAACTTCGATTAGACGCTTACGAAAATGCCCGTATCTACAAAGAACGAACTAAAAAGTGGCATGATAAACGTTCAATCAGGAAACAATTCAGTGTGGGAGACATCGTATTGCTCTACAACTCACGATTAAAACTCTTCCCAGGAAAACTAAAATCTAGGTGGTCTGGACCCTATGAAGTGACTAAAGTACTTCAGAGTGGAGCTGTTGAAATTACCGACAAGACAAATGCACCGTTTATCGTAAACGGGCAACGTCTAAAACATTACAATAAGAACGACACTAGTCCTCAAGTCAGCAATATACCATTGCTTGAGCTTCCGGCTCAAACACCCGAATAGCTTCTCACCAAGCTATCGTTAGGCTTTAGACGTTAAAAACAACGCTTACTGGGAGGCAACCCAATTTTCCCTCGTCATTGCATTTCATTTTTCTTTAAAATTCTACTTTGAAAAATCCAACAAAAAAATCCTAAAATTACTACTACTTTCTACTTTCGTTCATTTTCGTACTTTGATTCTTATTTTATTCTTTTTCCTTTTTTGTCTTTTGTTTCTACCACTTTTCGTTTCTAAAAATCCTGACTTCAATTTCTTGTTTTAAACTTTTCAGGATTTTTAAAGCCTTCAAAACATTTCTTCTGTTTTCTCCGAATTACCTGCGAATATGGTCGAGTACGATTTCACCAAGGTTCACTTCAGAGGACTCGCTCAGAAGGCAAGATTTGCAGCACTGACCGAAAGAGAATTCGCCTTAACGCTGTATTATGATAAGGCTACTATGGATAAACTAGGGATCACGGATAGCATTCAATACCTGTTCAATCAACTGGGTTGGGAGAACACTGCTCTGAAAACACGCTTCGCTACCTACAAGGATCTTACCTATGAATTCCTCAGTTCCTTCAGATACACACCCAACTATGGTTTTGGATCCAGCACAGAATTGATTACCTTCAGATTGTTTGGAATGGACCAAACTCATAGCCGGATGTCACTAGCTAACCTCCTAGGATTCCCTAGCGGACCGCATGTGTTCATCAGTGCAGAAGATGACGATATTGATTTGCAACTCGAGCACTTCTGGGGTAGAATCACAGGCGACTATCACCCTGAACCAGACAGAATGTACAATGATGACATTCATAACCCAGCCTTTAGATACTTCCATAAGATACTAGCTCACACCTTGTTTGGAAAAGAAGAAAATATTACTACAGTGTCTAAGGAGGAGTTATTCATCAAGTTCTGTGCTTCTTAGGGACGGACAGTAAATGCAGTGCCTTTCATGATGAGATCCTTCAAACGCCTCACGCTGGAACCTCAGACGCCTATCCTTATAGGAGGACTAGTAACAATGATTGCCCACGAGCTTGGCCTTAGATTCCATCTAAATGCCAACACTCGTTTTGGTAACATCAGACCCATGAACATACAATTCTGCTTTAACAGGCGCATCTTAGGGAATATGGGACCTGGATCGTATGAGTACCTTATTAACGAAAAACCAGTACAGCTATTCACACTGCCTGATCATCTGATGACAAGCATCCACAACAAGGATAACTGGCTCTATGAATTGGATGAGCCTATGGGACCTCCTTCACCATAGTCAACACCCAAGGACTATATATATGATAGTGACCGCATCTCTGAGGCACACGACTACATGTACTATGAGGACGCCGCCTCTGAAACTGAAGTAGATCCTATGACTCCTCCACACTACAATACTTATCCTGAGCCTATCCCTGAGGAAACAACCGACAAAATGGATACCGTGTTACTCAGATTGGACGACGTTGATAAAGCTCTGACTAATGTAAAAGCTGATATCGCAGGCATGCACAGTGACCTGATAGGCTTCATGGATCTAGTCTGCGACCAACTCGACTACTACTCACAGAAATTCGAGGAATTGAAGGCACGAAAAGATTAGTTATTAGCTCATAGCAGTAGTTTCAGTTTAGTCTAGTCTAGTTTAGCTTAATTTACTCATTTGGAATTTTCACATTGTTCGTTTCATTATGTACTACATACAATTGTTTCCATTTTATGTTATTTCAATTCTAGTTTTGTTCAATTATTCTGTTTTCGCATTATTTATTGATTGTTGGCTATTATATTACATCACCATAGCAATACTAGGCTTTAAAATCACCCCGAATACGCCCTCAGAGCAAAATTCTGCGTTCTGCAGATTTTGCTGCTGTGACGACCGTCACAGCCACATGACGAGCGTCACGCGGGTGACGACTGTCACACCCTTGTGACGACCGTCACGCGGGTGACGACTGTCACACCCTTGTGACGACCGTCACGCAGCCCAGAACTGCAATCTGATATAACAGAGGTCGTGTACCCTTCCACTCCCCCCATTATCACTTTCAAACTTCCAACATTCATACCCCACTACGATTTTCGTCCTCTCCATTTAAACTATAAACCTCAACTCCAAATTCAACCTCCAAACCACCGTTCTGTCACATTTCCCTCTCTGCCGAAAACCCCGAAACCTCCGAAACCTCTCCATCTTCAACAATGGCCGGAAACGCAGACATCAACAACATTTCCTTCCCTGAGGGCGAGTTAGGCGAGAGACAACGAGCACAGTACAATGCATTTCATCAGAGGTCTCTCCAGCCAACTCACTACCCGCACCTTCCATCACTTACGGAGCTCGGACTCCTCGAAGGTGTAACCTGGATGCTTCAGCGAGCAGGCATCTGGAACCTCTGCTCCAACCCCCAGCCGACCTACGAACAACTCACCCTTGAGTTCTTGAGTTCGTTCTCATATATCACCAGCAGCGGCGAACTCAACCAGCACACATGTGCCGCTTGTTTCCGGATGTTTGGAGTCAAATACCAGGTGAATCAGAATCAGATCGCCAGCATCCTACAGTTACCCCGCGGCGACAACGCTCATCGCCGCATCACTGATCAGTTCCAGCACGAAGCCTTCGCGCTGTGGTATCAGTTGACCGGCCTAAATGCCGATGGCTGGGACTCCCTACACGCCACTCACATCCATAACCCCGCCATCAGTTACTTTCACAGGGTGTTAAGCAACACCATCTTCGCCAGAGACAGCAACCACAAAGTGAACTCCAAGGAGCTCTTCTTTCTGCATTGCGTCTTCAACAACGAACCGGTCAACGCTGCCCCGTTCCTGCTGGCCCACATTCAGGCCAACTGCAACCGTGGCTCGAAGCCATTCTACTTTGGCGGGATTGTCACGGCGATTGCACTTGGGCTGAACCTGGGCGACCGCCTCCAGCACCTCCAGTCCATCCCCTTGGTGTTCCTTGACACCGACCACTGCAGGGCCTCCCATCTCATCCGCTCCCGAGCTGACGGGAAATACCATCCGGTTGTGCGTGGCAAGACCGTCAGAAGCATCATCCTTTCGTCCCGCACCCGCATCCATCCTGAGGACCGTACCAACTGGTTGTTCGACCTCACTACCCCTCCTGCTGCCGCTGTTCCTACTCAGGAACCCACTCATGATTCCGAAGACGAAATCCAAGCTGAGTTGGACAGGTCCGAGCAGCCAGAGGCATCGCAGCCTCCTCCTCCAGTAGGTACATCATCCCGCCGCCGCTGTCACCATCCCGTGCCCGACTACACCGAAGAGGACCTCCGTCGCTCCCTAGACCAGCAGGCACAGATACTCACGATGCTGCAGCAGCAGAACGAGCGAGCTGACCAGTTCGAAGCTTGGCACCGGACTCAAATGCAACAACTTCACACCGGGCAGGCTACGATCACTGAGAGTCTAGCGAATCTGACCCTGCAGGTCGAAGGACTCCGAGACACGGTCTACCATACCGGAGCCATGAGCTATGAGGATAGAGTAGCCCTTGCTAGAGCCAGAGGACGCCAGCGTGGACGTGACAGGCCCCGGGACTAGATTTTCATTTTTTTCCTTTATTGTTTACTATATGTCAGTATTTTGTATTTTCATTTTCAGTTGTATCTCCCTCTCGCATGCTTCAAGAATCAGTGAGGACACTGATCGAGATAGTGTGGGAGCGGAGCCTTATTTCCACTGTATTCAGAACTTCCCTTATTCACTGTATTTCCATTTCACTGCACTTTGAATTCTGGTAATATCTATTTTTACACTTTCTATTTCTAGCAAATAAAGCTCGTCTATATAATTTTCACGTTACGCAAACTATCCCCACATTATTCAACGTAAACAAAAAACTTTCTATTTGTTCCTCAAAAGCAAAAGCATCACGAGAATGCACCTGAGTTCAAACCGAGTTTTGAAACTCCGAGGAAACGACAGTTCTAACAAAACCAGTATCGTCCAGACACCTTAGATCTCTAGTTTATGCGAGTCGGTTTCACCACCTACGTGTACCAAAGTATCAAGTGGCTACGCAAACTCAACCCCAAGTAGTTTATACTAGCAGTCAACACCATCCTAAAAACACTTCTAAGCGAGCGACCGATGCAAATAAGTGTATGATCTCCAAAAAGATGAAAAATCATGAAAAGAGAGCTAAAAAGCCCAAGAATATAAGATTCGTTTCCTTCTAAGTTAGGTGCTCCTCACCCGAGCATCTAGCCCAACGACACGAAAAACTCATTGAAAAATCAATGACACCAAATTATGATCAATGAAGAAGATCAAAAACAAAAACGAGATCATATTCACTAACAGGTCGACTTGCCATGAAAGTGTGCGGACAACGGGCTTAATGTGATTGCGCTAGAACAAACAGGGTGAACTTGCCACGAGAACCTTGACACCAAGATACGGTAGCATGACTGAGACCGATTTGAAGTAAAAGGGACACCTCCGGAGACTTGTAGTCCAGTGTCGTCGTGATACTCGTCTTGTTCCTACCAAGAATCCCGGTTTTTCCAAACTCTGCGAACGAAGAAGCAGCCTCGTGCCTGCCGACTTTTTCACGTTTTACTTGAGGACAAGCAAAGATTCAAGCTTAGGGGAGTTTGATAACACGAAATCATATAGATATTTTCATGCATAATTTGACTAAAGCTAACCGTTTTCGATCCGATTTCGGGTTATTTCCATGTATTTGTCTGATGTTTTTGCAGGTATTCAACGATCGCGTCTAAACAAGGCAACATGAAGAAAAGAAGCAATCCCAGATGAAATATGGACGAAAAAGGAGTGAAAATACAATGAAAAATGCAGCAGACAGTTTTTGCTGATGTGACGACCGTCACAGATGCATGACGACCGTCACACGGGTGACGACCGTCACACCTTGTGACGACCGTCATGCAGGCAAAAACGCCCCACTCAGATTACACGTCAAAAGAGCAGTTCCAATTCCCATTAAATGGTCCACTACTCCCTAAATTATCTGCCTCAAGGTCCATCATCCTCAGAGGTAACCGTTGGAATTCCACTTCTATAAAAAGGGAAGCAGGGGACTTCAAAAAGGGAGCTGCATTCATACCACGAAGTGCTGCCAAATTTAATTTCCAGCCTTTTTATTATTTGTATCCATTTCTCCAGTTTCAATTATATCCCTTTCCTTTATTTCCCTTTCCATTCTACTCATTCCCATTTCCGCTCTTCTGTAATACTTACTGCACTGTACGATCAAATTGGAACTAAAGACAGAATCATGCCAACATCTGTGGAGGATCTGCCCAAAGACCAATTGGCATTATTTACAGGTTTTCATTTTGATCGACTTCTATTTTATCATAATGCAATTTATTATTTATTATTATTATTTATGTTTTGCTTTTCCAAATTCCATGTCTAGCTAAACTTAGGTAATCGATATGTAGTAATAATTCGAATGGGATTTGATAACTCTTGTTTGAAAACTTTCTTTTCACAAAAATAACTTATGGTCTAAGTGTTTAAAAATTGATTTACGAAATAAACTTTGTCGCGAAAGCGAGAACTTGTTTTAAAGTAGTTTTGCCACGAAAGTGGGAAATTAATTAAGATACGAACCAACAAGCGAAAGCTGCGGTAAGGTCAGATAGTAAACACTAGGCATTTGTTTTAATAACAGCGAAAGCACTTTAAAACAAATTAGAACTTAGAGATTTCCAAAAAGTAATTTTAACCCCGAACGGAATACGAAAGTGTACGTTAGGCCCTTAGGATTATGATTAGCGTCAATAACCATCGTGAGACGAGAGTCTTCAAATCTCCATTTTCTACTTAAGTAAACTGTGAAAACTATTTCATACACCAGTAACTTATCAAATCCCTGAAGAACATAATTACTACATATCGATTCAATTAATTAAAATCTAAATAGTAATCTTAGTTCCCTCTTTTAGTGACAATCTTATCCCCTTAAAACATATTCTACCTAGCTAAACATAGTAACTTCCGAGAACACTAGTTTGATTACGAGTCCCTGTGGGATCGATATCTTTTATTACTACGCGATAGACTGTGCACTTGCAGTTAGTTGTATTAGACATAGAAAGTCGCGATCAGATAGCCATTTCACTTGCTTCCATTGCAAGTTGAAATCAAATTCTACATTCCGATTCATTTCCATTTCTTCTTTCAATCCAAACACATTCCCTTGATCACACTGAAGCTGTGCATACTAAATTGAAGGCAAAACCATGGAGAATTGAAGAGATAGCACTTGGATTTTGAAGGTTGCAAATCACAACCGGGTTTGGAGATTCAAGCTTTCTTGGTCCAATCTTTTGCAAACAGAAGCTTTATCATCATTCAAGGATTGATTCTGAAGAGTTTGAGAGCTTGAAGTGGAGGATTACCCTATCTGGTGTTCAAGATTTGACAGGTTAGTAAACTTTCTTCTACACCGTGATTTAAGCATAATTAGGTAGAATTGTTAGGTCAGAACGGTTAGAGACAATTAGGTGTTGGATTCTGGGAAGTTTGGGATCAATTGGTGAGGTTTCAGTTGGTGACACCATTTTTGTTTTGACCAAGAACATGAGATATAGTGAGCTATAGCATGAGTTTGATATCAAGAATTAACCAGGGTGAAGTGGTGATCATTCTGAGGTAATCAATTTCAACAATGGTGAACTTTGATTCCTGAGCATATTTGGAGGTTTGATTCGTGTTTTAGGTTTGAGGAGGTTTCAGTTGATTTTGATACCATGGTTAGATTCAGGGTGATATTCTAGATAGATTGGGGTTTTGAATTTCAGTTTTTCATGGAGAATTGATGAGGTTCAAATTGGAGAAGGTGAGCTTGAAGCTCTGAACATCCATGGCTTTTCTTCCCTCCAAGTCCCATTCAAATGAAGAAGACAATGCCTTGGCCGTTTGATCATGCGTAGACCTTTGAATGAGTGGGGATCGTGTGGCTGAGAATTGATTTCATGTGTGAAGAAAAGTCTGAAGACACAATGAAACGTGGCGTTTCATTAAACCTGAGGTTTTGGGCTTAAGTGTTGAGTTTGATAACCACACCCCCAAGTCATGGCCCATTGGATAATGAACTATATTTCGTTACTTATTGCACCGCGCGTTTTCCATTTTCTTTATGTTTTCTGAAATGATTTTATGATGAAAACTGGGCCTAGCGCGCCTTACTAATTGTACCCCCATTTTAAGCCCATATGGAAAATGAACTGTCTGGCATTGCTATTCACACCAATGTTTTCCCATTTTAATTTCTTTTTCTCCATTTTTCATTAATCTTTGGAAAATCATAATAAATAGAAAAATGATGATTTTTGCATGGGGATTTTTTCTCCCATTTCATGTTCATGTCTAGAAAATTATAAAATAAAAATATTTGCATTTCATGCATTTTTAATGTCTTTTGGGTATTTTCTCTTTTAATAGCTTTTTAATTCTTTTATGTTGATGCATAGATTTGTAGAATTTTGTTTAGCTAGTTCCCTTTGAATTTTTAGGCCATTCTTTTTAGGATAGTTAGATTAGGACTTTAGCTCCCATCTGGATTTATTCCATAATTTTGTGATTAATTTTTGATTAGTTTTGCTTAGATGACATTAGGTTGTATAGAATTAGGTCAATCCTTAACATAGGTCCACAATAACACTAGAATTTTGGGTTTCTAGGTCAAGTTAGATATTGGGACATATAGGGTATTAAGGGTAGGTATATAGGATCCCCTAGAAATTATATTAGATTTTAATATAATAGTATGCTATTTTTTATTGATTTTTGTAGTTGATTGTTGTTTGTGTTGCCCTTGTGGGCTTGTCTTTTGTTTTGCCTTGCTTTGTGGGCTTGGTGGGCTTGATCTTGCTTTGAGGAGCATGGAGGAGCATAGTAGAAGACTTGAAGGTTGGAGAAGAAGCTTGAGAGCTTGATCTTGTTTGTTTTGTTGTTATCTTAGGGTTAGGGATTAAGGAGAGCTTAGACCTAGTTTACTTCTTTCTTAAACATGGATGGTATCTTTCACCTCCATTCTTCCCCATGATTCAAAGTCCTTCCATGGTATTCACCTCCCTCCTTAGGAGGGATAAGTGATGGTACCTAGGAAGTAGAACTTTTGAGGGAACCATTCTCCTGATGTTAAACCCTTATAGGTCACCTTTGGTGGTCAATAAGCAGTTTAATATCCCAGCTTACCCAGTTAAGTGACTTCCTCTGGTTTGAGTATCTTGAGAGATGTTGGGCTTGAAGATGAAGACTTCATTAAAGAGTATGGAAGAGGATGATTCCTTGAGCATTGTCATTGCAGCTGAGGCTAGAAGAGCAAGTTGATACTTGAAGACTGAATGAAGAGCTGAGGCTTAAAGATTGAAGGATGAAGTTGATACTTCTGAGTGATTGAAGATTACTCTGAGAAGCTGAAGCTTGCAGGAAGAGAAGACCATGTTGAGACTGGTAAAGCAAAGAGAGCTTGAGATCTTGAAGACTAAGTTGATACTTAGGAAGAGGATTCAATTGAGATTGACTGAAGAGCTGAAGCTTGAAGAACAAAGGAAGTTGATACTTACTTTGAAGCTGGGAGACCCTGAAGGAATCAAGTTGATACTTGTGATTAAGGGTAAAGCCTGAAGGTGGAACTGATTAAGGAGCTGAAGCTTGGAGAAGAGAGAATAAGTTGAAACTTATGTGGAAGGGTGGAAACCTGGAGAAGCAAATTGATATTTGTCAAGAGTGATGGAAGTCTGAACACTGAGTTGCTGTTGGAAGAGCTGAAGCTTGGAATTGAGAGAGAGAGGAGTTGATCTGCTTTCTTGTCTGTTTCTTTTCTGTATTGATGTGCCTTGTTTGATTTGCTTGATGCATTAAAATAAGTCCATATCTAGACTAGCTTTAATCTAGAAGCATGATTGCACTAGAGGTTGAGTTGCTCCCTCTGCTTGTATTGTTACTGTATGGCTTTGCTTGCGAGTATTCGGTAGAGCCCTGCTCCCTTGCCCATGTGGTCTGTTTTGCTTGATAGCATGTTTTACTTTTACTGTATGATTGCAATTTACTGTATTTTGCTTGATAGCATGTTGTTATTTCCTCAGTATGATTACTGTTATTCATTCTGGCTTGAGGTTGAGATGAGCTTGTGGAGGACGATTTCCCACACACATTTCCTCCCTCACTTGCATTGCATGCATTTTACTGTTTACTGTTTAAGCTGATGCTTTATCAGTTTCTGTGTATCATTGACATGATCCCTTAGGACTCTCATTTCCTTTGATAAGGAATTGATGATAGAAATTTAGGTTGAAACCTATGCATGATAACTTCTAGGAGTTCCCTGTTCAAACCTCAACCATAGGATGAATCCTTGGCATGACAACAGTAGGACTTGATAGTCTCCCGTAGTTGAGCCCGTTCTCTTCTCATCTCAAAACAGCTTAAGATACAGTAATCATGAATGATTTCTATCATACGTTACGAGCCTTACGCTATCCGAGAAAGGATTGTTGGAGAGTTTCTTTCCAACAGTCTGGATGTTTAGTATGGCACCCTTTGGATGACATGTGACGCATTCACTCTCAGGTCATAGTCTTTAGTGCGATTGAAATTGCAAACCCAATAAAAAACACTTCTTCCGTAAAAGACAGAAAACAAACTTCAAACCTTTTTGCCTCGTGGGCCCATAATTCAAAGGAAAGCTTTTCTGAAGAAAAGAGTGTCGTTAAACTTCAGCGCCAACGCAAACAGGTTTTGTCCCTAACTGCTGGAACTGCTGTTTAACCCTACTCGATAAAACAGATGAATCTGAATTCCCGTAATCCATATTGTCCCGAACTACGTAAGCTCTGATCTCTCAAACCTGTTGAGAGTACGTAGGCACAATACTGACGTATTGGCGAGCCACCTTCCCCGTAACCCGTAGTTGGTCGAACTACGTTGACTCTGATTTCTCGTTCTCTGATGAGAATACGTAGGCATAAAGCGCGACGCTTTGCCGAGTCATTTTCTTTTCTGTTTAAACCAGCCTTGATAGGTAGATAGATAAACCAACTCGTCCAGTAAACACAACAAGCGTGGATCCCGTCGAGTACGACGGACGTGAGGGGTGCTAATACCTTCCCCTTGCATAACCGACTCCCGAACCCAGACAATGGTTGCGATGACCTTGTCTTACCCTTTTTCGTCAGGTTTTTCCGATCGTTTCCTTTCCCGCTCCGAGGGATAAATAACGAAAGGTGGAGACTCTTCTGTTTTACCGGCACCTTATTTTCGCGTAAGCGACAACTAGCTCAGCCCAAGTGCGCACACTGCTACGCTCTCGCTGCATATACCATTCGAGTGATGCCCAAAACAAACTGTCCTGGAAGGAGTGAATCATAAGCTTTTCATCTCTGGCATAGGCAGCCATCTTGCGAAAGTACATCTTTAGATGAATGTTTGGGAAGCTGAGGCCTTTGTACTTTGAGAATTCTGGCACTCTGAATTTGGGAGGAATGACAACATCAGGCACCAAGCACAATTCCAGAGCACTGAGAGAAGTTGAATTGTGTCCCTCCATAACTCGGAGTTTTTCAGCTAGATCACGATACATCTTGATGGCTTCTGAATCCTGAGCAGCAACAGGATTGGCAATAGGGATAACAACATGATAGTTTTGAACATCATCATATTGATCCAACAGATTACCTTCGACATGAGGAACGGGGATCTAAACAACAGTAGATTGGGCTTGCGGGATAGCTCCAACAGTAACTCCAGGCGCTAGGATTGGTTGAGAATTGGCTCCTTTAGCTGCGGTAGCGAAGTTCTTTGGCATCCCATATTGGTTGGGAATAGGAATTGAGAGCCTTAAAGTGAACCCTTGCACATGACCGTTGTTGTTGACGACAGCGGTTTCACGCAGCTCTTCTTTCTTTCTGTCTGTGATGATGGATTCAAGAATCTGGTTAATCTTTCCTTTGAGGGAGTCTAACTCTTCTCTAAAGGCAACTTGTTCTTGCTGAATCTGCTCCATCATACATCTGGTATTGGCTCTAGTTGCATATTAGTGTCAAGGAATCATCTTGATTTACTGGAGAGAAAGGAAGGAGAAATGAGATTCTGCTGAAGGAATTAAAATGCAAGATGCATAACGGATGCGATGTAATGAATGTAATGTAAGATGCAATGCAAGATCTAGGATTGCAGGATCACAAGCTTAAACAGTTATGAGGTTGGTCGAAGGAACATGTCAAGAACCAAAGGTCACTGCTCAAAGAACCCCACGGGTAGGATTCTAAAACGGTTAAGTGCCTAGAGTCATGGATATCTTTCAAAGACATTATAGCCATGACAAAGCCTCATCACGATAATAATATCCTCGAAAGGATCTCCTCTAGGTGAGGTTTTCGTATCTTCCACACAAGAAAGATTCCTCTGAGGCGTCAACTACATAACCATCGACACACGGGTGCTAGAACAGGTTCTCAGAGTCATAGATCGAGGTTGAAAATATTACTGTCAAGAAGTAACACGTTCATGGGATCTCATCTAATTGGGGCGTTGGTATTAATCCCAAAAGGATTTAACACTACCAACCACCATGGATAAAACGGGTTAATGGTCCTTGGGATTAACTATTCAGGCTCGAAAATATTATTGATATGGAAAAGACTCACCACAACAATAACATCTCCAAGGGAATCTACTCCAAGCGGGGTTTTGCTCGGGCCTTACATCGAAGAACCCATGCAAGTCTCCACTACACAACCACCATCCTAAGCCTAGGGTTTTACTCGGACTCGAGTGTAGAGCCATCTCACAAAGTACTTGATCAATGGTTTTTATACGTTATTTTACCATTAGTTTTAGTTGATCATTTTTATTTTGTAGTCGTATTTCGCTCGTTTTTATTGCATTTTACGCGTCGATTTGGTATTTCCATTGTTTCTAGGTTCAGGTAAACAATAAAGGAGAATCAGAGCAAAAACTAGGGAAAACAACAATAATTCGGAAGAGTTTTGAAGTGGACCGGGAGCCTGACACAGCCGCCCGTGTCGGGAAGTGCTCAGAAAGGAAAAAATTGGTAGAAACCAGGGAGCTGACATGACCACCCGTGTCACCACACCTGGAACATAGAAAATTCTCGTGCAAATTTAACAGGGAGCCAACACGGCCGCCCGTGTCTGCTGACACGGCCCGTGTTGGCTAAAATGCTTCATCTTCTATTTTTCTTGTATTTTGGGCATTTGTGATCCATGAGGGTATTTTGGGGTATTTTCCTATTGCTGGGTTGAACCTGAACTATTTAAGACGTGTTTTGAGAAGGAAAGAAGGGATCTTTGAATAGAAAAGAATTTTACGATCAAGATTGCAGCGATCAAGGATTGGGGAAACTGAAGGTTTTCAAGAGCGGAAGCAATTGAAGATCAAGGCAACCCTATTATCTTGTAATGTTCAATCTAATTGTTGAATTTGTTTTAAATATTATGAGTATATAAACCCCCCAATGCTAGGGGGTGTCCCTGAATTGACTCTGTAATAACCTTGTTTTCTTTAAATTAGTGATTTCACTTCTCTCTAATCATCGTTGTTATCGTATAATGTTCTTAAGGCTTTTCTTATCTGATAAATAAGGATTCAATTTACGGTTAACCTTAGGTTTGGAAAAACAATTGTTAACGCTTTTATATGATAATACTATATTAGATATTGCCTAGGAATGGGGATACCCTATAGTAACCGTGATGTTTTAGATAAAATAAATTGCTTGGTATTGTTCCTATACTGCCAAGGAATTGGGGTATAGGGAGAATACTAAAGGGTTTTCTGCTAAAGAATTAGAGTCAACTTTTCTTTAAAACTGGTAACGATTGAATTGAGCGGTGATTTCTGCAACTAAGAATCAAGGTTGTTTCAAGGCTTTTCATACACCCTACCCTAGCATGCTCCTCATAACTATTCAAAACCTTTATTTTACGACTTTTGCCTTCTGGCCTTTACATTTTTGAAGCAACAAACCAAAATCCCTTTTGTAAGTGCTCTTGATTGGCTGCATTTTGTGGCAAAACTTTAGAGTATGCATGTATGTCATACTGAATGTTAGGACATACTTAATGATGTGTGTGCAGGGTAAGTTGACTATAAGTTAAGCTGAATGTCAGACAGAATGTCATGACACTGACCGTATGACATCCAGCGGGCAAGTTTGTTTTTCTGGTATCTAGAAATCAGGAATCAAATCAGGAGCTCAAGCTGAAAGACAGGAGACATTTGAGAAGCCCTAAAGCGAAACAAATGATCCTGAATTAAAGGGTAAACGTGCAGAGAATTGAAGAGTATGGTTTGTTATGATTAAACCTAACTATGTGCACCAAGGCCCAAAGGACTGTATGCACTATAAATATCAGAAGGAGAAATCCTAGAAATCAAGCACTTAACAGAAGATCAGAGAGTGGAGACTAAGAGTCCTTGTGAGTGAAGAAGGTTATTCTTCACGTGAGTATTGTGAGTGAAGAAAGTGTGTTCTTCACATGTGTATTGTGTCTTAGGAATACTAGTTCACCAAGCAACTGTATGTTGCATTGGTTAGGTAGTTTCTAAGCTGTTGTGCCACTCAAAGCTTTTAAGCAAGAGTATGTGTCACTTGATCAAAGCTGTGAAGCAAGATCAAGGTGTGTATGAAGTGTTTCTTCATAGTTATTCTGTAATTGTGTATTGATATCACTGTGGTGTGATTGAGGGGGAGTGAGTGGGAATACTCAGGTCTAGAGTGTCTCTAGGTTGAAGTGTCATTAGGTAGAGATTATGTGAGAAGTGAAAACTGGTTGTTTGACTTTGAATTGATTATGCTAATAGTGAATTTCCTCCCTGGCTTGGTAGCCCCCAGATGTAGGTGTTGTTGACACTTAACTGGGTGAACAATTGCTGTGTTATTTACTGCTTTTCCTTACAGCTTTATTATTTAGTACAGTAGTCAATGTCACAGTGGATGTTATAACTTGGGCAATAACATCCATCGTGTGCTTGCTAGAATTTCAATTGGCATCAAAGCAGGCACCCTGCCTGTTTATTCTGGGTGAGATCTAGGGAAATAAATTCTGGTACTATGGATAAAGATATAGGATTCAATAATAGGCCTCCAATTTTGGATGGTTCTAATTATGATTATTGGAAACCTAGGATGATTGCTTTCCTAAAATCATTAGACAACAAGGCTTGGAGAGCTGCAAACTCTGGTTGGAAACATCCTGTGAAGACTAACAAGGATGGAGTAGATGAGTTAATTCCTAAAGAGGAATGGAACAAAGAGCAAGAGGTCTTAGCTCTTGGGAACTCTAAATCATTGAATGCACTCTTCAATGGTATAGACAAAAACATCCTTAGACTCGTACACCACTATGAACTAGCAAAGGATGTTTGGGATGTAACAACCCAATTTTAATTAATTAATTATTCATATTAATTAATTGATTTATTTGGATGATTTTAATTATTGGTAGATATTTGAGAGAGGAAATATAATAGAAGGAAATAGAATAGAAAGACATATAAGGAAAGGTGGAAAGAAAAGGGAAGAATAGAAACATAAGAGAAGAGAAAGAAAGAGGCAGAGGAGAAAAGAGAAGGAAAAAGGGGAAAAAGCTTGGAAAGCTCAAGAACAACCTCTAGCTTCGATTTAATCAAGGTAAGGGTGTGAAATATCATTATCTTGTCAATGTGTATGATTATGTATGTGTGTGTTTCGATTTGTTAGAGGTTTCCCATCTTTTTTCCATTCTAGGGCAGAAATGGATTTAATCGATGGAGTCGATGTTTGAACGGTTAAAATCTGGAATAATGGTGTAGATTAGTAGAGAAATGTTAGGCTAAGACTACTGGAAATCATTGGAATTAAATCGGGTGATTTTGGGAGTTTCTGAGGTTTTGGACAGTTGGGGTTTTGAACATCGTAGACCTTCGCTAGCACCCTCGCTAGGCGAGCAGGTCGCGAGTGTTCGCTATAGCGAGCTAGTAGCGAATGGTCCCAGACTAGGACAGGATGTAATTGACCCTCTTCGCTGGTAGCGAGCAAGGTAGCGAGGGGTTCGCTAGGCGAAGCCCCAACGAGTAGGTAGCGAAGCCTTACAGTAGCTTTCGTTTGCCTTCACGAGCTTGTTCGCTGGGCGAACAAGTAGCGAGTGTTCGCTAGGAACTCGCTAGGCGAGCGAGCTAGCGAGTGTGAGAGCATTTTCATTTCCTTGTGTTTCCATCCAATGTTGATTGTTTGGTTCGATTGTGTTCAATATTTATCGGAAATGAATAGTTTGTGTACTGTTGTGATATGTTATGTTGTGGGTAGCCGTATGGCGTGAATCCTAGATTGTGGAATCGATTGTGGAATGCAGTCTTTGACCAATATATGCATTGTTTAAATTAATTTAAAAGTGCATGATGATTGTGATTGAGTTCGTTGTCGTTGGCACGATATTGTGAATGCATAATAATTGTATGTGATTGTATGTGAAGAATGCATGAGAGCATATTGTGAATATGTGTGCATTGCTTGATAAATGTGGTGATGGCGTTGAAAGTATGAATACTTTGATTATTGTGAAATTTGTTGTGTGTGCAATCATGTTATAATTCTTATGTGATGAATTATTTGAGAATGCATGGGATTAAGATGCGAGAACAGTCTTAAGTGCATTTGGTTGTTAATTGCATACGCATCATTTGGTCAAGAGGCAATGCTTGCTAGTTTCATGGAGGCTAGTGACTTGTCCCAAACCTAGAAGGGTGGGTTTGAAAGCTTAGAGGAGGGGCTTTTGTTGTTATCGGTCTAGGGGACGGACCCGGTTTAAATGTAAAAACCGAAAAATGATAACAAGTGTTAGTACCACATGGCATGAGTTGCATTGAGTTGCATCGAGTCACATGGCATGTATATCATTGTTATATGAGAGTATGCTTGTGTATGAATTGTTGAATTGAGGATTATGGATGTGTGCATGATGAAACATGTTGGGTGATTATCCATATTTGTTTATACATATATTTTGATGTATATGATGATGATAATGAATTATGGTGAGAAATGCGGAATATGTGTATTCTATACTTGTATTATATGCATTGATTATTATGATAATATTTCTCACCCTTCTGTTGTTTTATAATGCTCTATGAGGCATTGCAGATTAGGATTGCTGGAGGTCTTTTGTGAAGTGTAACTTCATTCTTTTGGTCGGTTAACTCTAATATGTAGTACCGGGTAGTTAGGATTGTCTAGCATTCTTTTGTGATACATTTATATATGTATTCTGCTGACAAATGTTTATGTAAACATGAATGATGTGGTGAATAAACTGAATGATATATATTTGTATGATTATATGTTTAAAATGATTCAATGTTTAGATTTTCCGCTTTTAATTCTAAATATTGAGACGTGGGTGTAAGGACTAAGTTCCTACGTTGAAAGCTACCCCACTGTTGCATGTCTTTTATAGAGCAGGTGTTGTATGTTTCAATTTTGTGTATAATGTGACATGCCTCTTTTATACCATGTTTTAATTTTACTCTGATGAAATTTTAAAATGTGATAAGATGATTTATTTGATTATTTGGGGGGTGTAGAAGGGGGTGTTACATTAAGTGGTATCAGAGCAGGTCATCCAGTTGGCCAAGTTGTTAACGTGTTTATTCCCTGTATATCTGATTGTGTGTGTGACACTATCGATATTGTTGGTTCTTATGAGTTCTGTTGTTGGGATTCAGAACGATGGTCGCCGGTAGGAATGATGAAGCGATTGCTGAGGCTTTGACGAGGTTGGCTGGAGCGATTGGACAGAATCCTCAAGCCAATGTGAATGCTGGAAACAACGCTGATGATGAGTTTCGTGCTTTGGGGAGGTTTCAAAGGAACAATCCACCAATATTTAAGGGAACCCATGAACCTGACAAAGCACAGGTATGGCTGAAAGCAATTGAGAAGATCTTTCGAGTCATGAACTGTTCGGATGCATAGAGGGTGCAGTTTGGCACTCATATGCTTGAAGGGGAAGCTGAGGACTGGTGGGGTAATACTCGCCAAAGGTTCGAAGAGGATGAGGTTATGGTTACTTGGGATGTTTTTAGAGAGGCATTTCTGGAGAAGTATTTTCCAGAAGATGTGCGTGGTAAGAAGGAAATTGAATTCCTTGAGCTGAAGCAGGGTAACTCAACTGTAGCCGAGTATGCGGCCAGGTTTGAGGAATTGATTAAGTTTTGTCCTCATTATAACACTGCCAATGTGGAGAGATCCAAGTGTCTCAAGTTTGTGAATGGGTTGAGACCTGAAATCAAGCAAGCCATTGGTTATCAAGAAATTAGGCTATTTTCTGAGTTGGTGAACAAGAGCAGAATTTACGATGAAGATAGTAGGGCTCGGTCTAGTCACTACAAGAGTTTAAATGATAAGAAGGGATAAGGTCAATTCCGAGGAAAGCCGTATGCGACTCTTGTTGATAAGGGGAAACAGAAAATTGGTTACGGCAAGAAGCTGAGTGGGGGAAGAGTTTCCACTCCGATGAGATGTTATAGATGTGGTGAAGAAGGACACCGTACTCCTGAGTGCAAAAGTGTGGAGCAGAAATGTTTCAAGTGTGGCAAGCCAGGCCACAAAGCTATGGAGTGCAGAAGCGGTGCGAGTGTGACTTGCTACAACTGTGGTGATCAAGGGCACATTAGTACCAAGTGTGACAAGACAAAAAAGACTCAAGGGAATGGGAAAGTGTTTGCTCTATCAAGATCGGAGACTGCTAGTGAAGATCGGTTGATCCGAGGTACGTGCTTCATTAATGGTATACCTTTGGTCGCTATAATTGATACTGGAGCTACACATTCTTTTATTTCCTTTGATTGTGTTAAGAGATTAAATTGTGAGTTGTCTGTTATGGGTGGTGGTATGGTTATTGATACTCCTGCTATGGGTTCGGTAACTACCCCTTATGTATGTTTGAATTTTCCGTTGAGTATTTATGGTAAAGACTTCAGAGTTGATTTAGTGTGTCTTCACTTAGATCAACTTGATGTTATACTTGGGATGAATTGGTTGGAATTCAATCTTGTCTATATCAACTGTTTTGAAAAAACGGTTATTTTTCCTGAACCTGATGATGAAGGAGATTTGTTTATGACTGCTAAGCAAGTGAAGGAATCAATGCAAGATGGTGCGAAGGTATTTATGTTGATGGAAACTTTGAACATTGGTGAAAATGGAGCAAGGGATGCTTTACCAATTGTCCGCGATTTTCCGGAAGTTTTTCCTGATGAGATAAAATATTTACCGACGGAACGGGAAATGGAGTTTGTGATCGACTTAATTCCTGGAACTAGTCCGATATCGATGGCTCCATATCATATATCCGCATCGGAATTGAAAGAGTTGAAGGGTCAACTTGAAGATCTACTTGAGAAGAGGTTTATCCGTCCGAGTGTGTCACCGTGGGGTGCACCAGTTTTGTTGGTTAAGAAGAAAGAAGGTTCTATGAGACTCTGTGTGGACTACAGACAATTGAACAAGATAACTATCGAGAATAAGTATCCACTCCCGAGGATTAATGATTTGATGGATCAGTTGATTGGTGTGAGTGTCTTTAGTAAGATAGATCTGAGATCTGGGTATCATCAGATTCGTGTGAAGGCTGAGGATATTCAGAAGAATGCTTTTAGAACGAGGTATGAACATTATGAGTATTCTGTGATGCCATTTGGTGTGACTAATGCACCAGGTGTATTTATGGAATACATGAACAAGATTTTCCATCCTTATTTGGACAAGTTTGTGGTGATGTTCATTGATGATATTTTGATTAATTCGAAGAGTGAAGAAGAACATGTCGAGCATCTGGGGATTGTACTATCTGTGTTAAAAGAGAAGCAGTTGTATGCTAAACTTTCTAAGTGTGAATTTTGGTTGAAGGAAGTGAGTTTCCTTGGTCGTGTGATTTTGAGTAGAGGTATTGCAGTTGATCCGTCGAATGTTGAAGCGGTATCGCAATGGGAGACTCCAAAATCAGTTTTTGAGATTATAAGTTTTCTTGGTTTGGCAGGTTATTATCGGAAATTCATTGAAGGATTTGCCAAGTTATCATTGCCATTGATGTAGTTGACTAGGAAAGGTCAAGCTTTTGTTTGGGATGCAAAATGTGAAGAAAGTTTTCAAGAACTTAAGAGAAGATTGACGAGAGCTCCTGTTTTGATTTTGTCAAATTCGGCAGAACCGTTTGTTGTGTATTGTGATGCTTCTTTGATGGGTTTAGGAGGTGTGTTGATGCAAGATAAAAAAGTTGTGGCTTATGCTTCGAGGCAACTCAAAGTGCATGAGAAGAATTATCTGACGCATGACCTAGAGTTGGCCGCCGTTGTATTTGTGCCGAAACTTTGGAGGCATTATTTGTTTGGTTCGAGATTTGAGCTATTTAGTGATCATAAGAGTCTGAAGTATCTCTTCGATCAGAAAGAATTGAATGCAAGGCAGAGGAGATGGTTGGAACTTCTGAAGGATTATGATTTTGGTTTGAATTACCATCCGGGTAAAGCAAATGTGGTAGCTGATGCATTGAGTAGGAAATCATTGCATGTGTCGATGATGATGGTAAAAGAGTTGGAATTGATCGAGCAATTTCGCGATTTAAGTTTGGTCTGTGAGAAGACTTCTTACGAAGTTAAGCTTGGTATGTTAAAGCTTACTAGTGGTATTCTTGACGAGATTCGAGAAGGACAGAAATTTGATTTGAGTTTAGTTGATTGGTTGACTTTGATCAAGGTCAAGGTGGTGATTTTCGGATTGATGAAAATGGTATTATGAGATGTCGTGATAGAGTTTGTATTCCTGATATTGTTGAGCTGAAGAAGAGTATTCTTGAAGAAGGGCATCGTAGTGGATTGAGTATTCATCCGGGTGCTACTAAGATGTATCAAGATTTGAGGAAAATATTTTGGTGGCCTCGTATGAAGAAGGAGATTGTATAGTTTGTGTATTCTTGTTTGACTTGTCAGAAGTCAAAGATTGAGCATCAGAAACCGTCGGGTTTGATGCAACCGTTGTTTATTCCTAAGTGGAAATGGGATAGCATTTCTATGGATTTTGTGTCTGGTTTACCTAGGACGCCGAGTAATTTTGAAGCTATTTGGGTTATTGTGGATAGATTGACCAAATTTGCTCACTTTATTCCTATGCGAATGGTTTACCCGTTGGAGAGATTGGAAAAGTTGTACATTGATACGATTGTCAGTTTTCATGGTATTTTGTCTAGCATTGTGTCAGATAGAGATCCGAGGTTTACTTCGATATTTTGGGAAAGTTTGCAAAGTGCTTTGGATACGAAGTTGCATTTGAGTTCAGCTTATCATCCGCAGACCGATGGTCATACTGAGAGAACGATTCAGTCACTTGAGGATCTTTTGAGAGCTTGTGTATTGGAGAAGGGAGGAGTTTGGGATAGATACTTACCTTTGGTTGAATTTACTTACAACAACAGTTTTCATTCGAGTATTGGTATGGCACCGTTTGAGGCATTGTATGGTAGATGGTGTAGGACGCCATTGTGTTGGTATGAGTCGGGAGAGAGTTCTATGGTTGGACCCGAGATAGTCCAACAAACTACCGATAAGATTAAGATGATTCAAGAGAAGATGAAGATTTCTCAGAGTCATCAAAAGAGTTATCATGACAAGAGGAGGAAAACACTTGAATTTCAGGAGGGAGATCACGTGTTTCTTCGGGTTACTCCGATAACTGGTGTTGGTAGAGCGTTGAAGTCGCTTAAGTTGACACCGTATTTTATTGGTCCTTATCAGGTTTTGCAGAAGATAGGAGAGGTAGCCTATCGGGTTGCTTTACCGTCGTCGCTTGCTAATGTCCATGACATGTTCCATGTATCTCAGTTGAGGAAATACATTGCGAATCCGTCTCATGTAGTCCAAGTAGATGGTGTGCAGGTGAGAGATAATCTGAATGTGGAGACATCACCTATGCGGATAGAGGATCGGGAGTTGAAGCAACTTCGAGGCAAAAAGATTGCTTTGGTGAAGGTTGCTTGGGGAGGATCGGATGGTGGAAATGTGACTTGGGAACTTGAGGGTCAGATGAGGGAGTCTTATCCAGAGTTGTTTGAATCAAGTAACACTTTCGAGGACGAAAATTCCTAAAGTGGGGGAGGGTTGTAACAGCCCAATTTTAATTAATTAATTATTCATATTAATTAATTGATTCATTTGGATGATTTTAATTATTGGAATTATTGGTAGATATTTGAGAGAGGAAATATAATGGAAGGAAATAGAATAGAAAGACATATAAGGAAAGGTGGAAAGAAAAGGGAAGAATAGAAACATAAGAGAAGAGAAAGAAAAGGGAAGAGGAGAAAAGAGAAGGAAAAAGGGGGAAAAGCTTGGAAAGCTCAAGAACAACTTCTAGCTTCGATTTAATCAAGGTAAGGGTGAGAAATATCATTATCTTGTCAATGTGTATGATTGTGTATGTGTGTGTTTGGATTTGTTAGAGGTTTCCCATCTTTTTTCCATTCTAGGGTAGAAATGGATTTAATCGATAGAGTCGATGTTTGAACGGTTAAAATCTAGAATAATGGTGTAGATTAGTCGAGAAATGTTAGGCTAAGACTACTGGAAATCATTGGAATTAAATCGGGTGATTTTGGGAGTTTCTGAGGTTTTAGACAGTTGGGGTTTTGAACATCGCAGACGTTAGCTAGCACCTTCGCTAGGCGAGCAGGTCGCGAGTGTTCACTGTAGCGAGCTAGAAGTGAGCTAGTAGCGAATGGTCCCAGACTTGGATAGAATGTAATTGACCCTCTTTGCTGGTAGCAAGCGAGGTAGCGAGGGGTTCGCTAGGCGAAGCCCCAACGAGTAGGTAGTGAAGCCTTACAGTAGCTTCTGTTTGCCTTCGCGAGCTTGTTCGCTAGGCGAACAAGTAGCGAGTGTTCGCTAGGAACTCGCTAGGCGAGCGAGCTAGCGAGTGTGACAACATTTTCATTTCCTTGTGTTTCCATCCAATATTGATTGTTTGGTTCGATTGTTTTCAATCCTTATTGGAAATGAATAGTTTGTGTACTGTTGTGATATGTTATGCTGTGGGTAGCCGTTTAGCGTGAATCCTAGATTGTGGAATCGATTGTGGAATGCACTCTTTGACCAATATATGCATTGTTTAAATTAATTTAAAAGTGTATGATGAATGTGATTGAGTTCGTTGTCGTTGGCACGATATTGTGAATGCATAATAATTGTATGCGATTGTATGTGAAGAATGCATGAGAGCATATTGTGAATATGTGTGCATTGCTTGATAAATGTGGCTATGGCGTCGAAAGTATGAATACTTTGATTATTATGAAATGTGTTGTGTGTGAAATCATGTTATAATTCTTATGTGATGAATTATTTAAGAATGCATGGGATTAAGATGCGAGAACGGTCTTAAGTGCATTTGGTTGTTGATTGCATACGCATCATTTGGTCAAGAGGGAATGCTTGCTAGTTTCGTGGAGGCTAGTGACTTGTCCCAAACCTAGAAGGGTGGGTTTGAAAGCTTAGAGGATGGGCTTTTGTTGTTATCGGTCTAGGGGACGGACCCGGTTTAAATGTAAAAACCGAAAAATGATAACAAGTGTTGGTACCACATGGCATGAGTTGCGTTGAGTTGCATCGAGTCACATGGCATAGATATCATTGTTATATGAGAGTATGCTTGTGTATGAATTGTTGAATTGAGGATTATGGATGTGTACATGATGAAACATGTTGGGTGATTATCCATATTTGTTTATACATATATTTTGATGTATATGATGATGATAATGAATTGTGGTGAGAAATGCGGAATATGTGTATTCTATGCTTATATATATATATATATATATATATATATATATATATATATATATATATATATATATATATATATATATATATATATATATATATATATATATATATATATATATATATATATATATATATATATATATATATATATATATATATATATATATATATATATATATATATATATATATATATATATATATATATATATATATATATATATATATACATATATATATATATACATATATATATATATATATGTATATATATATACATATATATATATATATATATATATATATATATATATATATATATTGATTATTATGATAATATTTCTCACCTTCTGTTGATTTATAATGCTCTATGAGCCATTGCAGATTAAGATTGCTGGAGGTCTTTTGTGAAGTGTAACTTCATTCTTTTGGTCGGTTAGCTCTGATATGTAGCACCAGGTAGTTAGGAATGTATAACATTCTTTTGTGATACATTTGTATATGTATTCTGCTGACAAATGTTTATGTAAACATGAATGATGTGGTGAATTAAACTGGAGATATGTATTTGTATGATTATATGTTTAAAATGATTCAATGTTTATATTTTCCGCTTTTAATTCTAAATATTGAGACGTGGGTGTAAGGACTAAGTTCCTCTGTTGAAAGCTACCCCACTGTTGCATGTCTTTTATAGAGCAGGTGTTGTATGTTTCAATTTTGTGTATGATGTGACATGCCTCTTTTATACCATATTTTAATTTTACTCTAATGAAATTTTAAAATGTGATTAAATGATTTATTTGATTATTTGGGGGTGTAGAAGGGGGTGTTACATGGGACACTCTCAGAACTACTCGTGAGGGAACTTCCAAGGTCAAAATGTCAAGACTCCAAATGCTGACCACCAAATTTGAAGGTCTGAGGATGAAGGAAGATGAGACCATTCATGAGTTTTACATGAATGTTCTTTAACTTGCAAACACCTCAGGAGCATTAGGAGAAAAGATGGCTGAAGAAAAGCTTGTAAGGAAGATTCTCAGGTCCTTACCTAAGAGGTTTGTCATGAAGGTCACAACCATTGAAGAAGCCCAAGACATATGCAACATGAAAGTGGATGAACTCATAGGGTCCCTCCAAATATTTGAGATGGGCATGTGTGATCAAACTGCAGAGAAAAAGAGCAAAAGCATAGCTCTTGTCTCAAACACTGCTGAAGATTCGGAAGAAGAGGGTGGTGAAAAAGAGGAGAATCTGTCAGAAGCAATAGCCTTGCTTGGAAGACAATTCAATAAACTGATCAAAAGGATATATCATAAGTCAAAGCCCTATACCAAGAACACCCCTTCTAACAGTAGCAGAAAGAGTAACTCTGAGGAGAATTCTAACCAAGGCAAAGGAACTCAATTCCATGAGTGTGAGGGATATGGATATATCAGAAAGGAATGTCCTACATACCTCAAAAAGAAGGGAAAAGTTCTAAATGTCACCTGGTCTGATGAAGACTCTGAAAGTAGGTCAGAAAAGGAGTATGCCAGGCATGTCACTGTTCTAAATAGTGTAAGTTCATCTGAAGATGACTCAAGTGAGGATAAACTGACTTTTGATGTGCTTGCAGCTTCATACAAACAATTATGCTTCAAAAGTGCAGAGGTATACAAACTAGGAGAAAATCAGAAAGGGATCATTAATAAGCTGGAGGATGAGAAGAAGGAGCATCTTGCAACAATAGACTCACTCAACAGTGAGGTCAACCTTTTGAACTGCAAACTTGAGCAGATGACAAGATCAATCAGGATGCTGAACCATGGGACTAACACTCTTGAAAAAATTCTACAGAGTGGTCAGATAGTAGGAGACATGTCTGGACTAGGGTTTATTGGTGAACAAAAACCCATCTTGGGGGTCAAGAGACCAGAGCCTATAAATCAGAGGTCAGACCAGATGTCACGACAAATGTCACAACATCAGAGGAACATGAAGCAGACAAGAGGAAAGTTCCTAAGGTGGAGGTGTCATTACTGTGGAAAATTTGGCCACCTAAAAAATTTTTGCTTCAAATTGCATGGATATCCTAGTCATACTCATCAAAGGGCTCCTGCTAAGAAACAACTATGGGTGGCAAATGAGGTTAGTCTGATAGCTCACACCTCTCTAAGAGTGTAAACTAAAGAAGACTGGTACTTTGATAGTGGTTGTTCTAAACACATGACTGGCATAAAGAATTTGTTGGTGGACATCAAACCTCATTCCACTAGTTATGTGACTTTTGGTGATGGAGCAAAATAAGAGATCAAAGGGGTTGGGAAACTGGACTGTCCTGGAGTACCTAACCTGGATAATGTATTGCTGGTGAAAGGACTGACTTCCAACTTGATCAATATTAGTCAACTTTGTGGTCAATGACTAAGTGTGAAATTCACTGAAGAAGAATGTGTGGTCACAAATGGTGATAACAAAGAAGTAATGAAGGGGTCTAGATCTAAAGACAACTGTTACTTATGGGAGCCCAAGGACTCAAGTAGATCCACCAAATGCTCTATGGCCAGAGAGGCAAAGGAGGTAAAGTTGTGGCATCAAAAACTTGGGCACCTTCATCTAAGAGGTATGAAGAAGATCATCTCCAAGGAGGCTGTAAGAGGAATTCCAAACCTGACTATTGATGAAGGGAAGATATGTGGTGATTGTCAAGTAGGAAAGCAAACCAAGACATCTCATCCAAGGGTTGGTCACCTGATTACCACCAGAATTTTGGAACTACTGCACATGGACTTGATGGGACCAATGCAAGTAGAGAGTCTTGGTGGTAAAAAGTATGCCTATGTAGTTGTGGACGACTACTCCAGATACACCTGGATAAGCTTCATCAGAGAAAAATTAGATGTTTTTGAAGTCTTTAAGGAGCTGTGCATCAGACTTCAAAGAGAAAAAGGATGTGGTGTGGTCAGGATCAGAAGAGATCATGGCAAGGAGTTTGAGAACTCCAAGTTTGCTGAGTTCTGCTCATCTGAAGGGATCAGCCATGAGTTTTCCTCTCCTATTACTCCTCAGCAAAATGGAGTAGTGGAAAGGAAAAACAGGACTATCTAAGAATCTGCCAGAGCCATGTTACATGCAAAGAAGTTACCTATGCACTTTTGGGCAGAGGCTATGAACACAGCTTGCTATGTTCACAATAGAGTGACCTTGAGAAAAGGAACATCAACTACCTTGTATGAGATGTGGAAAGGAAGGAAACCAACTGTGAAGTACTTCCACATGTTTGGAAGCAAGTGCTACATGTTGTCAGATTATGAACAAAGGAGGAAAATGGATCCCAAGAGTGATGAAGGCATCTTTTTGGGATACTCTACCAACAACAGAGCTTATAGAGTGTACAACTCCAAAACAAAAGTCTTGATGGAATCCATCAATGTTATCATTGATGATCAGTATGAAGAAATCAATGTCATATAGGAGGTTGGAACATTGCTTGAGACATCAGCTGATGGTGTAGTGAATACTGAAGATACTCAAGTTGTAACTCCAGGTTCTGAACCAGAAACCACCATCAGAGAACCTTCTATTAGAATCCTGAAAGATCATCCTAAAGATATTATCATTGGAGACCTCAACAGTGGGGTAAGGACCAGAGCTAGAGAAGTAGTCTCAAATTCATGTTTTGTGTCTAAGATTGAACCCAAAAATGTGAAGGAGGCCTTAACTGATGAATACTGGATCAAGGCCATGCAAGATGAATTGGAATGGTTTAAAAGACATGAGGTATGGGAACTGGTGCCAAGACCTGAAGGAACAAACATCATTGGCACCAAATGGATTTACAAGAACAAATCAGATGAACAAGGTATTGTAGTCAGAAACAAGGCTAGACTGGTGGCACAGGGATACACTCAAGTAGCATTGAACTTTTCAAGGCTGCTGATTTCGTACATCCCACCTTTCGCTGTGGTTTTCTCATTTGGAGTGCGTTCACCTCCCCATTGGCAATGGTTTTGTGACATGTTTTCTATTAATTGATAGGCTTCATCGTATGGCTTATCCATAAGTGCACCGCCCACGGCAGCGTCTATTGTCAATCTAGTATTGTATAGAAGCCCATTATAGAAAGTATGAATTGTCACCCAGTCTTCTAGACCGTGGTGAGGACATGTTCTCATCATATCTTTGAATCTTTCCCATGCTTCGTAAAGAGATTCAGTATCTTTCTGTCGAAATCCGTTGATTTGAGCTCTAAGCATAACAGTTTTGCTTGGTGGAAAATATCTCGCTAAGAAGACGTTCTTCAATTGCTCCCACGTCGTAACGGAGTTGGATGGTAACGATTGTAACCATGTCCACGCTCTGTCTCTAAGAGAGAATGGGAAAAGACGAAGTCTTATCGCGTCTGGAGTTACTCCATTTGCTTTCACTGTGTCTGCGTATTGTACAAACATCGTTAGATGTTCGTTCGGATCCTCAGTTGCATTTCCTGAGAATTGGTTTTGTTGTACAGCCGACAGCAATGATGGTTTCAGCTCAAAATCATTTCGGGTAATAGCTGGGGCAGCAATGCTACTTCTAGGCTCCATCTGCGATGGTGTAGCGTATGCCTTCAGCAGTTTGTTCGGAGGTCCTTCAGCCATCTTTGGTTCTTCTTCGGACTTAGGAATGGGAGTGAGAGGATCGCGAATGTTATGTTTGAGTTGGTACTCAATGATTCGGCTTCTTAGGTGTAAGAAGCGTTCTAGTTCTGCGACTGAAGGTTTCAAGATATCGCTTTATGGGCGATCACTTGGCATACAATCGTCAGCACTAGTAAAGGAAAAATGAAAATCGTTTACCTAGTCTATACGGCGTAACAGAAGGTTACACTATTGACTAAACGGGTCCCCGGCAACGGCGCCAAAAACTTGATCGCGACTTTCTATGTCTAATACAACTAACTGCAAGTGCACAGTCTATCGCGTAGTAATAAAAGATATCGATCCCACAGGGACTCGTAATCAAACTAGTGTTCCCGGGGGTTACTATGTTTAGCTAGGTAGAATATGTTTTAAGGGAATAAGATTGTCACTAAAAGGGGAAACTAAGATTACTATTTAGATTTTAATTAATTGAATCGATACGTAGTAATTGTGTTCTTCAGGGATTTGATAAGTTACTGGTGTATGAAATAGTTTTCACAGTTCATTTAAGCAGAAAATGGAGATTTGAAGACTCTCGTCTCACAATGGTTATTGACGCTAATCATAATCCTAAGGGCCTAACGTACACTTTCGTATTCCGTTCGGGGTTAAAATTACTTTTTGGAAATCTCTAAGTTCTAATTCGTTTTAAAGTGCTTTCGCTGTTATTAAAACAAATGCCTAGTGTTTACTATCTGACCTTACCGCAGCTTTCGCTTGTTGGTTCGTATCTTAATTAATTTCCCACTTTCGTGGCAAAACTACTTTAAAATAAGTTCTCGCTTTCGCGACGAAGTTTATTTCGTAAATCAATTTTTAAACACTTAGACCATAAGTTATTTTTGTGAAAAGAAAGTTTTCAAACAAGAGTTATCAAATCCCATTCGAATTATTACTACATATCGATTACCTAAGTTTAGCTAGACATGGAATTTGGAAAAGCAAAACATAAATAATAATAATAAATAATAAATTGCATTATGATAAAATAGAAGTCGATCAAAATGAAAACCTGTAAATAATGCCAATTGGCCTTTGGGCAGATCCTCCACAGATGTTGGCAGGATTCTGTCTTTAGTTCCAATTCGATCGTACAGTGCAGTAACAATTACAGAAGAGCGGAAATGGGAATGAGGAAAATGGCAGGGAAATAAAGGAAAGGGATACAAATAAAACTGGAGAAATGGATACAAATAATAACTGAAAGTAAATATGCTCTGGAAATTAAATTTGGCAGCACTTCGTGGTATGAATGCAACTCTCTTTTTGAAATCCCCTGCTTCCCTTTTTATAGAAGTGGAATTCCAACGGTTATCTCTGAGGATGATGGACCTTGAGGCAGATAATTTAGGGAGTAGTGGACCACTTAATGGGAATTGGAACTGCTCTTTTGACGTGTAATCTGAGTGGGGCGTTTTTGCCTGCATGACGGTCGTCACAAGGTGTGACGGTCGTCACCCGTGTGACGGTCGTCACAAGGTGTGACGGTCGTCACATCAACAAAAACTGTCTGCTGCGCTTTTCATTGTGTTTTCACTCCTTTTTCGTCCATATTTCATCTGGGATTGCTTCTTTTCTTCATGTTGCCTTGTTTAGACGTGATCGTTGAATACCTGCAAAAACATCAGACAAATACATGGAAATAACCCGAAATCGGATCGAAAACGGTTAGACTTTAGTTGAATTATGCATGAAAATATCTATATGATTTCGTGTTATCAAACTCCCCTAAGCTTGAATCTTTGCTTGTCCTCAAGTAAAACATGGAAAAGTCGGCAAGCACGAGGCAGCTTCTTCGTTCGCGGAGTTTGGAGAACCCGAGATTCTTGGTAGGAACAAGACGAGTATCATGACGACACTGGACTACGAGTCTCCGGAGGTCTCCTTTTTATGCAAATCGGTCTCAGTCATGCTACTGTATCTTGGTGTCAAGGTTCTCGTGGCAAGTTCACCCTGTTTGTTCTAGCGCAATCACATTAAGCCCGTTGTCCGCACACTTTCATGGCAAGTCGACCTGTTAGTGAATATGATCTCGTTTTTGTTTTTGATCCTCTTTATTGATCATAATTTGGTGTCATTGATTTTTTCAATGAGTTTTTCGTGTCGTTGGGCTAAATGCTCGTGTGAGGAGCACCTAACTTAGAAGGAAACGTATCTTATATTCTTGGGCTTTTTTAGCTCTCTTTTCATGATTTTTCATCTTTTTGGAGATCATACACTTATTTGCATCGGTCGCTCGCTTAGAGGTGTTTTTAGGATGGTGCTGACTGCTAGTATAAACTACTTGGGGTTGAGTTTGCGTAGACACTTGAGACTTTGGTACACGTAGGTGGTGAAACCGACTCGCATAAACTAGAGATCTAAGGTGTCTGGACGATACTGGTTTTGTTAGAACTGTCGTTTCCTCGGAGTTTCAAAACTCGGTTTGAACTCAGGTGCATTCTCGTGATGCTTTTGCTTTTGAGGAACAAATGAAAGTTTTTGTTTACGTTGAATAATGTGGGGATAGTTTGCGTAACGTGAAAAATATATAGACGCGCTTTATTTGCTAGAAATGGAAAGTGTAAAAATAGAACTTACTAAAATTCAAAGTGCAGTGAAATGGAAATAAAGGAAATAAGGGAAGTTCAGAATACAGTGGAAATAAGGCTCCGCTCCCACACTATCTCGATCAGTGTCCTCACTGATTCTTGAAGCATGCGAGAGGGAGATACAACTGAAAATGAAAATACAAAGAACTGAAATATAGTAAACAATAAAAGAAAAAAATGAAAATCTAGTCCCGGGGTCTGTCACGTCCATGCTGGCGTCCTCTGGCTCTAGCAAGGGCTACTCTGTCCTCATAGCTCATGGCCCCGGTGTGGTAGACCGTGTCTCGGAGTCCTTCGACCTGCAGGGTTAGATTCGCTAGACTCTCAGTGATCGTAGCTTGGCCGGTGTGAAGTTGTTGCATTTGAGTCTGGTGCCAAGCTTCGAACTGGTCAGCTTGCTGGTTCTGCTGCTGCAGCATTGTGAGTATCTGTGCCTGCTGGTCTAGGGAGCGACGGAGGTCCTCTTCGGTGTAGTCGGGCACGCGATGGTGACGGCGGCGGCGAGATGATGTACCTACTGGAGGAGGAGGCTGCGATGCCTCTGGCTGCTCGGACCTGTCCAACTCAGCTTGGATTTCATCGTCGGAATCATGAGTGGGATCCTGAGTAGGAACAGCGGCAGCAGGAGGGGCAGTGAGGTCGAACAACCAGTTGGTACGGTCCTCTGGATGGATGCGGGTGCGGGACGGAAGGATGATGCCTCTGACGGTCTTGCCACGCACAACCGGATGGTATTTCCCGTCAGCTCGGGAGCGGATGAGATGGGAGGCCCTGCAGTGGTCGGTGTCAAGGAACACCGAGGGGATGGACTGGAGGTGCTGGAGGCGGTCGCCAAGGTTCAGCCCAAGTGCAATCGCCGTGACAATCCCGCCAAAGTAGAATGGCTTCGAGCCACGGTTGCAGTTGGCCTGAATGTGAGCCAGCAGGAATGGGGCAGCGTTGACGGGTTCATTGTTGAAGACGCAATGCAGAAAGAAGAGCTCCTTGGAGTTCACTTTGTGGTTGCTGTCTCTGGCAAAGATGGTGTTGCTCAACGCTCTGTGAAAGTACCTGATGGCAGGGTTATGGATGTGAGTGGCGTGTAGGGAGTCCCAACCATCGGCATTTAGGCCGGTCAATTGATACCACAGCGCGAAGGCTTCATGCTGGAACTGATCAGTGATGCGGCGATGAGCGTTGTCGCCGCGGGGTAGCTGTAGGATGCCGGCAATCTGGTTTTGGTGCATCTGATAGTTAACGCCAAACATCCGGAAGCAAGCGGCACCTGAGTGCTGGTTGAGTTCGCCGCTGCTGGTGATGTATGAGAACGAACTCAAGAACTCAAGGGTGAGCTGTTCGTAGGTCGGCTGGGGGTTGGAGCAGAGGTTCCAGATGCCTGCTCGTTGAAGCATCCAGGTTACACCTTCGAGGAGTCCGAGCTCCGTAAGTGATGGAAGGTGCGGGTAGTGAGTTGGCTGGAGCGACCTCTAATAAAATGCAATGTACTGTGCTCGTTGTCTCTCGCCTAACTCGCCCTCAGGGAAGGAAATGTTGCTGATATCTGCGTTTCCGGCCATTGTTGAAGATGGAGAGGTTTTGGAGGTTTTGGGGTTTTTCGGCAGAGAGGGAAATGTGACAGAACGGTGGTTTGGAGGTTGAATTTGGAGTTGAGGTTTATAGTTCAATTGGGGAGGACGAAAATCGTAGTGGGGTATGAATGTTGGAAGTTTGAAAGTGATAATGGGGGGAGTGGAAGGGAACACGACCCTTGTTATATCAGATTGCAGTTCTGGGCTGCGTGACGGTCGTCACAAGGGTGTGACGCTCGTCACCCGTGTGACGCTCGTCATGGGGCTGTGACGGTCGTCACAGCAGCAAAATCTGCAGAACGCAGAATTTTGCTCTGAGGGCGTACTCGTGGTGATTTTAAAGCGTAGTATTGCTACGGTGATGTAATATAACAGTCAACAATCAATAAATAATGCGAAAACAGAATAATTGAACAAAACTAGAATTGAAATAACATAAAATGGAAACAATTGTATGTAGTACATAATGAAACGAACAATGCGAAAATTCCAAATGAGTGAATTAAACTAAACTAGACTAGACTAAACCGAAACTACTGCTACGAGCTAATAACTAATCTTTTCGTGCCTTCAATTCCTCGAATTTCTGTGAATAGTAGTCGAGTTGGTCGCAGACTAGATCCATGAAGCCTACCAGGTCACTGTGCATGCCTGCGATATCAGCTTTTACATTAGTCAGAGCTTTATCAACGTCGTCCAATCTGAGTAACACGGTATCCATTTTGTCGGTGGTCTCCTTAGGGATAGGCTCAGGATAAGTATTGTAGTGTGGAGGAGTCATAGGGTCTACTTCAGTTTCAGAGGCGGCGTCCTCATAGTACATGTAGTCGTGTGCCTCAGAGATGTGGTTACTGTCATACATATAGTCCTGGGGTGTTGACTGTGGTGAAGGAGGTCCCATAGGCTCTTCCAATTCGTAGAGCCAGTTATCCTTGTTGTGGATGCTTGTCATCAGATGATCAGGCAGTGTGAATAGTTGTACTGGTTTTTCGTTAATAAGGTACTCGTATGGTCCAGGTCCCATAGTTCCTAAGATGCGCCTGTTAAAGCAGAATTGTATGTTCATGGGTCTGATGGTACCAAAACGAGTGCTGGCATTTAAATGGAATCTAAGGCCAAGCTCATGGGTAATCATTGTTACTAGTCCTCCTATTAGAATAGGTGTCTGAGGTTCCAGCGTGAGGCGTTTGAAGGATCTCATCATGAAAGGCACTGCATTTACTGTCCGTTCCTGAGAAGCACAGAACATGATGAATAACTCTTCCTTAGACACTGTGGTAATATTTTCTTCTTTTCCAAACAAGGTGTGAGCTAGTATCTTATGGAAGTATCTAAAGGCTGGGTTATGAATGTCATCATTGTACATTCTGTCTGGTTCAGGGTGATAGTCGCCTGTGATTCTACCCCAGAAGTGATCGAGTTGCAAATCAATATCGTCATCTTCTGCACTGATGAACACATGCGGTCCGCTAGGGAATCCTACGAGGTTAGCTAGTGACATCCTGCTGTGGGTTTGGTCCATTCCAAACAATCGGAAAGTAATCAACTCTGTGCTGGATCCAAAACCATAGTTGGGTGTATATCTGAAGGAACTAAGGAATTCATAGGTAAGATCTTTGTAGGTAGCGAAGCGTGTTTTCAGAGCAGTGTTCTCCCAACCCAGTTGATTGAATAGGTATTGAATGCTATCCGTGATCCTTAGTTTATCCATAGTAGCCTTATCATAATACAGCGTTAAGGCGAATTCTCTTTCGGTCAGTGCTGCGAATCTTGCCTTTTGAGCGAGTCCTTGGAAGTGAACCTTTGTGAAATCGTACTCGGCCATATTCGCAGGTAATTCGGAGAAAACAGAAGAAATGTTTTGAAGACTTTAAAAATCCTGAAAAGTTTGAAACAAGAAATTGAAGTCAGGATTTTTAGAAACGAAAAGTGGTAGAAAAAAAAGCAAAAAGGGAAAAAAATAAAATAAGAATAAAAGTACGAAAATGAACGAAAGTAGAAAGTAGTAGTAATTTTAGGATTTTTGTTGGATTTTTCAAAGTAGAATTTTAAAGAAAAAATGAAATGCAATAACGAGGGGAATTTGGGTTGCCTCCCAATAAGCGCTGTTTTTAACGTCTAAAGCCTGACGATAGCTTGGTGAGAAGCTATTCTGGTGTTTGAGCCGGAAGCTCAAGCAATGTTATATTGCTAATTTGAGGACTGTTGTCGTTCTTATTGTAATGTTTTAGACGTCACCCGTTTACGATATACGGTGCATTTGTCTTGTCGGTAATTTCAACAGCTCCACTCTGAAGTACTTTAGTCACTTCATAGGGTCCAGACCACCTAGATTTTAGTTTTCCTGGGAAGAGTTTTAATCGTGAATTGAAGAGCAATACGATGTCTCCCACACTGAATTGTTTCCTGATTGAACGTTTATCATGCCACTTTTTAGTTCGTTCTTTGTAGATACGGGCATTTTCGTAAGCGTCTAATCGAAGTTCTTCCAACTCGTGTAAGTTCAAGATTCACTTTTCTCCTGCCTTGGTGTAGTTGAAGTTGAGTGTCTTAATGGCCCAGAAGGCCTTGTGCTCTAACTCTACAGGGAGATGGCAGGATTTACCGTAAACTAATTTATAGGGGGTAGTACCTATTGGTGTCTTAAATGCGGTCCTATAAGCCCATAAAGCTTCTTGTAGCTTTGATGACCAATCTTTTCTCGAGGTAGCGACAGTCTTTTCCAAGATCTGTTTTATTTCTCTGTTCGAGACCTCTACTTGTCCGATAGTTTGCGGATGATAAGGTGTAGCTACTCGGTGCTTGACTCCATATCTAGAGAGAAGTTTATCGAATATTCGTGATATGAAGTGAGATCCTCCGTCACTAATGACGAGTCTGGGTACACCAAATCTAGGAAAGATTGTCTTCTTGAAGAGTTTGATTACTACTCGTGCGTCATTTGTTGGAGCGGCTATGACTTCTATCCATTTAGACACGTAATCGACAGCGACGAGTATGTAGTTATTTCCAAAAGAAGGTGGGAAAGGTCCCATGAAATCTATTCCCCAGACGTCGAAGACTTCTACCTCCAAGATTCCTTTCTGAGGCATTTCATCGCGTCGTGAGATGTTGCCAGTTCGTTGGCATCTATCGCACTTTTGCACAACGATGTGAACGTCTTTCCAGAGATTAGGCCAGAATAGGCCGGCTTGGAGAATCTTAGCGCACGTCTTGGACGTACTAGCATGACCACCATATGGTGCTGAGTGGCATTAGGAAATAATATTTTCTATTTCTTCCTCTGGGACACAACGACGATATATGTTGTCGGCCCCTCTCTTGAAGAGTAGGGGTTCATCCCAATAATAGTGTTTCAGATCGTGGAAGAATTTCTTCTTTTGCTGATAAGTAAGATCTGGTGGAAGCACGCCTGCGGCGAGGTAATTAACGATGTCAGCATACCAAGGTAATGTGACTTGGGCATAGACGGCTTCTACGGCTTTTTCGAATTCTGGATCTTCCGAGATTGAGTTGGGTACGTCACTTTCTAATTTGGCTATCAGACGTTCGTACGGGAAATCGTCATTTATCGGTACTGGTTCGTGTCTGATGCCTTCTATTCGGGATAAGTGATCCGCAACAACGTTCTCGGTTCCTTTCTTATCTTTGATTTCTAAGTCAAACTCTTGTAGTAACAGGATCCATCTCAATAATCTTGGTTTGTCATCCTTTTTGCTTATTAGGTACCTTATGGCAGCGTGGTCTGTGTATATTATAATTTTTGCTCCTACTAAGTAAGAACGGAATTTGTCAAGCGCAAATATAACTGCTAGAAGTTCCTTTTCTGTGGTAGCGTAGTTCATTTGGGCAGGATCTAAGGTTCTACTGGCATAGTAGATGGCATGGAGTTTCTTGTCCTTCCTTTGTCCTAGAACTGCGCCTACAGCGTAATCACTCGCGCCGCACATGATTTCAAACGGTAGTCTCCAATCTGGTGGTTGCATGATTGAGGCGGTGATAAGGGCTGATTTCAATGTTTCGAATGCTTTTAAACAGTCGTCGTCGAAGACGAACTCAGCATCTTTCATTAACAGGCCGGTCAAAGGTTTTGTGATTTTCGAGAAATCTTTTATAAATCTTCTGTAGAAACCGGCATGTCCTAGAAAACTCCGTATTTCTCGTACGGATTTTGGAGGTTGGAGATCTTTTATAATCTCTATTTTAGCTTTGTCTACCTCAATCCCTCTATCTGATATGACGTGTCCTAGAACTATTCCTTGTCGGACTATAAAATGGCATTTCTCCCAATTTAGGACGAGGTTTACTTTTACGCAGCGTTCTAGTACCATTTCTAAGTTTTGTAAGCATCCTTCGAAACTTTGTCCACATCCTTCGAACGTCATTCAGCGGTAGGCAAAAGTACCGTAAGGACAAGTGAATGTAGTCTTTTCTTGGTCATCAGGATGGATGGGAATTTGGAAGAATCCTGAGTAACCATCTAGATAGCAGAAATATGAATGTTTGGCTAGTCTTTCCAACATTGGTCTATGAAGGGTAGCGGGAAGTGATCTTTGCGCGTAGCCTTGTTAAGCTTCCTATAATCAATACACATCCTACTTCCAGTCACGACTCTTTTTGTTATCGATTCTCCTTTTTCATTTTTAACTACTGTGACTCCTCCTTTCTTTGGTACGACATGAACTGGGCTAACCCATTCACTATCGGAGATCGGATAGATGATTCCTGCATCAAGTAATTTCTTTACTTCATCTTTGACTACAATGCTCAGGATGGGGTTTAGTCTTCTCTGATGCTCTCGAGAGGTTTTAGAGTCTTCCTCTATTGTAATTCGATGAATACAGATCGAAGGGCTTATACCTTTTAGATCGCTTATGTTATAGCCTAACACGGTGGGGTACTTCTTTAGGACTTCTAATAACTTTTCGGTTTCTGGTTGTCCTAAGTCGGCGTTGACTATCACTGGTCTTTTTAGTTCATCGTCTAGAAATTCATATCTGAAGTTTTTGGGTAGAGTTTTAAGCTCTAAAGATGGGTTCTTCGGACCTGGCATATGGTTTGGTGTCAGTGCTAAGCTTTCGCTTAGGCTGTCGTCTTTATACGGTTTACGCCAATTGTCGTCTTCAGAAATGTCGGGTATTTGAATCTTTATTATTTCTGAATACGTGGTCTCCTCATTTTCAAGTTCTCTTATGCATTCGTCAATTTCGTCTACTAAATAGCAGGTATCGTCTATTGCTGGTGCTTGTAAGAACTTGGTGAGAATGAACTCTATCTTTTCTTCTCCTACTTCGAATGTTAGCCTTCCTTTCTTCACGTCTATAATCACTCCGGCTGTAGCTAGGAATGGTCTTCCTAGGATAATTGGGGTTACAGTGTCCTCTTTGATGTCCATGATTATGAAGTCGGTTGGGATGTAGAATTGTCCTATGCGTACTGGAACGTTTTCCAGTATTCCGACGGGGTATTTTACTGATCTGTCAGCTAATTGTACGGACATTTTAGTCGGCCTGAGGTCTCCCATATTCAGCTTTTTGCATATAGATAAGGGCATAACACTGATAATGGCTCCTAAATCGCATAGAGCTTTGTCTATTACGAACTTTCCTATGACGCAGGGTATGGAGAAACTACCTGGGTCTTTTAATTTAGGAGGCATGCGGTTCTGAATAATAGCGCTACACTCTGCAGTAAGTGTAATTGTTTCGTTATCCTCGATTTTTCTCTTATTCGACAGGATCTCTTTGAGGAATTTTGCGTATGACGGCATTTGAGTTATCGCTTCTGTAAAAGGAATAGTAATATTCAACTGTTTAAGGAGCTCTACAAATTTCTTAAACTGTCCTGAAGTTTTAGAGTTTATTAGTCTTTGCGGATAAGGGATAGGTGGTTTATATGGCGCTGGAGGTGCTTGAGTTTTTTCACTTGTGGTATCCTCCTTCTCGTTGTCCTCCTTCTTCTCTAACTCAGATTCCTTTTCTGCTTGTTCAGTTGGTTTCTGTTGCATGGCTGAGTTTTCGGTCCTCGGATCGATCGGTTCGTCCAATTCTTTTCCACTTCTTAGTATCACAGCATTTGCTTGGCCTTTGGGGTTCTGTTCGGGTTGTCCAGGAAATGTGCCAGCAGGTGCGGCAGCAGATGCTTGCTGTTGAGCCACTTGCGATATCTGAGTTTCTAACATTTTGTTGTGGGTGGCTAAAGCGTCTACTTTTCCTGTCAACTGTTTAATTTGCTCGCTAGTGTGTATGTTTTGATTCAGGAACTCTTTGTTCGTTTGAGCTTGAGTATCTATGAACTTTTCCATCATCATTTCGAGGTTTGATTTCCTAGGTGCATTCTGAGCAGCTGGTTTTTGATATCCTTGCGGAGCAGTAGGCATTTGCAATGCATTTTCGCTTTTGTAAGAAAAGTTTGGATGATTTCGCCAACCTGGGTTATATGTATTTGCGTAGGGATTTCCTTGAGCATAATTTACCTGGTCTGGCGGGATTCCGGCTAGCAATGGGCATTCGGGTGCATTATGAGTGGTGCTTCCGCATAACTCGCAATTTGGAGTTACTGCAGCGACAGTTGCAGTGGGGTTAACGGTCAGACTATCGATCTTTTGTGCTAGAGCATCTACTTTAGCATTGAACTTTTCAAGGCTGCTGATTTCGTACATCCCACCTTTCGCGGTGGTTTTCTCATTTGGAGTGCGTTCACCTCCCCATTGGCAATGGTTTTGTGACATGTTTTCTATTAATTGATAGGCTTCATCGTATGGCTTATCCATAAGTGCACCGCCCGTGGCAGCGTCTATTGTCAATCTAGTATTGTATAGAAGCCCATTATAGAAAGTATGAATTGTCACCCAGTCTTCTAGACCGTGGTGAGGACATGTTTTCATCATATCTTTGAATCGTTCCCATGCTTCGTAAAGAGATTTAGTATCTTTCTGTTGAAATCCGTTGATTTGAGCTCTAAGCATAGCAGTTTTGCTTGGTGGAAAATATCTCGCTAAGAAGACGTTCTTCAATTGCTCCCACGTCGTAACGGAGTTGGATGGTAACGATTGTAACCATGTCCACTCTCTGTCTCTAAGAGAGAATAGGAAAAGACGAAGTCTTATCGCGTCTGGAGTTACTCCATTTGCTTTCACTGTGTCTGCGTATTGTACAAACTTCGTTAGATGTTCGTTCGGATCCTCAGTTGCGTTTCCTGAGAATTGGTTTTGTTGTACAGCCGACAGCAATGATGGTTTCAGCTCGAAATCATTTCGGGTAATAGCTGGGGCAGCAATGCTACTTCTAGGCTCCATCTGCGATGGTGTAGCGTATGCCTTCAGCGGTTTTTTCGGAGGTCCTTCAGCCATCTTTGGTTCTTCTTCGGACTTGGGAATGGGAGTGAGAGGATCGGGAATGTTATGTTTGAGTTGGTACTCAATGATTCGGCTTCTTAGGTGTAAGAAGCGTTCTAGTTCTGCGACTGAAGGTTTCAAGATATCGCTTTGTGGGCGATCACTTGGCATACAATCGTCAACACTAGTAAAGGAAAAATGAAAATCGTTTACCTAGTCTATACGATGTAACAGAAGGTTACACTATTGACTAAACGGGTCCCCGGCAACGACGCCAAAAACTTGATCGCGACTTTCTATGTCTAATACAACTAACTGCAAGTGCACAGTCTATCGCGTAGTAATAAAAGATATCGATCCCACAGGGACTCGTAATCAAACTAGTGTTCCCGGGGGTTACTATGTTTAGCTAGGTAGAATATGTTTTAAGGGAATAAGATTGTCACTAAAAGGGGAAACTAAGATTACTATTTAGATTTTAATTAATTGAATCGATACGTAGTAATTGTGTTCTTCAGGGATTTGATAAGTTATTGGTGTATGAAATAGTTTTCACAGTTCATTTAAGCAGAAAATGGAGATTTGAAGACTCTCGTCTCACAATGGTTATTGACGCTAATCATAATCCTAAGGGCCTAACGTACACTTTCGTATTCCGTTCGGGGTTAAAATTACTTTTTGGAAATCTCTAAGTTCTAATTCGTTTTAAAGTGCTTTCGCTGTTATTAAAACAAATGCCTAGTGTTTACTATCTGACCTTACCGCAGCTTTCGCTTGTTGGTTCGTATCTTAATTAATTTCCCACTTTCGTGGCAAAACTACTTTAAAATAAGTTCTCGCTTTCGCGACGAAGTTTATTTCGTAAATCAATTTTTAAACACTTAGACCATAAGTTATTTTTGTGAAAAGAAAGTTTTCAAACAAGAGTTATCAAATCCCATTCGAATTATTACTACATATCGATTACCTAAGTTTAGCTAGACATGGAATTTGGAAAAGCAAAACATAAATAATAATAATAAATAATAAATTGCATTATGATAAAATAGAAGTCGATCAAAATGAAAACCTGTAAATAATGCCAATTGGCCTTTGGGCAGATCCTCCACAGATGTTGGCAGGATTCTGTCTTTAGTTCCAATTCGATCGTACAATGCAGTAACAATTACAGGAGAGTGGAAATGGGAATGAGGAAAATGGCAGGGAAATAAAGGAAAGGGATACAAATAAAACTGGAGCAATGGATACAAATAATAACTGAAAGTAAATATGCTCTGGAAATTAAATTTGGCAGCACTTCGTGGTATGAATGCAGCTCTCTTTTTGAAATCCCCTGCTTCCCTTTTTATAGAAGTGGAATTCCAACGGTTATCTCTGAGGATGATGGACCTTGAGGCAGATAATTTAGGGAGTAGTGGACCACTTAATGGGAATTGGAACTGCTCTTTTGACGTGTAATCTGAGTGGGGCGTTTTTGCCTGCATGACGGTCGTCACAAGGTGTGACGGTCGTCACCCGTGTGACGGTCGTCATGCATCTGTGACGGCCGTCACATCAGCAAAAACTGTTTGCTGCGCTTTTCATTGTGTTTTCACTCCTTTTTCGTCCATATTTCATCTGGGATTGCTTCTTTTCTTCATGTTGCCTTGTTTAGACGTGATCGTTGAATACCTGCAAAAACATCAAACAAATACATGGAAATAACCCGAAATCGGATCGAAAACGGTTAGACTTTAGTTGAATTATGCATGAAAATATCTATATGATTTCGTGTTATCAGATGGAAAACTCATGATTGCTCAAATCTATGTGGATGACATAGTCTTTGGTGGAATGTCTGAAGAATTGGTTAAACAATTTGTCAATCAGACGCAATCTGAGTTTGAGATGAGTTTGTGCGGAGAACTAACTTACTTTCTTGGGCTGCAAGTCAAGCAAATGGAGGAGCCCATATTTCTCTCCCAAAGTAAGTATACCAAAGAATAGTAAAAAAGTTTGGCTTGGATAATGCTGGTCACAAAAGAACACCTGCACCTACTCATCTGAAGTTTTCAAAAGATGAAAGTGGTACCAGTGTGGATCAAAGCCTGTACAGAAGCATGATTGGAAGCTTATTGTATCTAACAGCCAGCAGACCTGATATTGCATTTGCAGTTGGTGTATGTGTCAGATATCAAGCAAACCCTAAGGTAAGTCACATAACTCAAGTCAAAAGGATTCTCAAATATGTGAATGGAACCAGTCAGTATGGTATAATGTACACACATGGGTGTGATCCTACATTGTCTGGATACTGTGATGCTGACTGGGCTAGAAGTGCTGATGATAGAAAAAGCACCTCTAGTGGATGCTTCTTCTTGGGGAATAATCTCATATCATGGTTTAGCAAAAAGCAAAACTGTGTCTCACTGTCCACTGTAGAAGCTGAATACATAGCAGCTGGCAGTAGTTGTTCTCAACTGGTTTGGACAAAGCAAATGCTGACAGAATACAATGTCAAGCAGGATGTTATGACACTGTATTGTGACAATCTTAGTGCTATCAATATCTCCAAGAACCCAATTCAGCATAGCAGAACTAAGCACATTGATATAAGACATCACTACATAAGAGACCTTGTGGAAGATAAAGTGGTCTCCTTGGAACATGTGTCCACAGAAGTACAGCTGGCTGACATTTTTACTAAGGCCCTTGATGCTGCTCAGTTTGAGAATTTGAGAGGCAAATTAATGGCACGTGAGAGTTTTAATACTTCAATGCAGTCCTCGGCCTTGACCACAAAAACTCTCCTCCCCATGCAAATGTGCCATATCTCTGCATCTACAAGTTTCTCCGCCTCCTCCTGTCTACAGAATTCCCAAGCTGCACTCCTCATCAAGATGTCTTCCTATCATAATGCCTCCTCCTCCAAGACCCCTCCCAAATCCTCAAAAGATGACCCTCCTACTACTGAAGAACCCAAGCGCAAGTATCCTCCTCCCACTGCTGAAGAACTTAGGAGAATCAGCAACAGGGAAGGCACGACTTACGTGGAAAAATCAAACAGGAAAATTGTCGATGATATACTCAAAAGAGGGCTGCCAATTCGGGGTATCACCATTCCCCTGGCTCGCAGGGATCCGCCTCACAATTTTGATATGCCAGAGGACGATCTTGATGACATCAATAAGAACATCTCACTGTCAGATTCAGATGACAGTGATTCCAGCTCTTCTGAGGAAGATGATTAATGTGGGCTGATAGACTGTTGTCTGCTGGTTGCTGAGCTAATGTCATGTGTTGCTGGTTTGAGTATTTCATTGTTTATGTTTTTGTGGCAGCAAGAATTGTGCTTTTGTGATGCTCTCTATGAGCAGTTTGTTTAAATGTGCCCCTAACAATTGTAATGTTACAATTTTGATCTGTGCTAAGTCAGTAGTTAGAACTTAATTTGTGGCTAAAAAGGGGGAGAGAGTATAATAGAAAACAGCAGGTAGCAGGTGCTTAGAAAGATGGAAGAACAGGTTGGCTAGCATATGTGCTATTATGTGCACATGGTATCATCATGCTTGTAGGTGCTGTTGAGGAGATATGTGATAACAGCTATCTAGTGTTGTTAGTAATCTCTGATTTGTGTGAATGTTTGTTAGAACTAATTGGTTGAATGTGCCATGTTTCTAACCATGTGTGATCCTAGAAGGTGTTTAGGAGTTGTGTGTGTCTGCATGATAGTAGCAGAGAGTGTTGTACAACTCTTCAGGGGGAGTAGCACAGGTGTATGTACTTCAGGATGTTATCCTGAAGTTCATAACATTCAGAGCAGACTGGATGAGTATGTGTGACTGCAGAGTGTGCAGGTTAAGTGCTCAGCTGGTAAGATGCTTCAGTTGAGGGGGAGTAAACCAGTGTGTTACTCAGCAAAGTGTGACATCTGTAATGGTAACTAACAGATGGTTAACAAGGTGAGTTATAACAGTGAGAGCTAACTGTGAGGACTCAGAGAGGCTTGAGCTAGTAACTATCCTGCATGACAAGACACATCATAAGTCTTCTGCTGTGTGCAAACTCTGATATGTTAACAGGGTGTTTTGGCCAAAAATTTGCCAAAGGAGGAGTTTGTAAGAGCTCTTGATTGGTTGCATTTTGTGGCAAAACTTTAGAGTATGTATGTATGTCATACTGAATGTTAGGACATACTTAATGATGTGTGTGCAGGGTAAGTTGACTATAAGTTAAGCTGAATGTCATGACACTGACCGTATGACATCCAGCGGGCAAGTTTGTTTTTCTAGTATCTAGAAATCAGGAATCAAATCAGGAGCTCAAGCTAAAAGACAGGAGACATTTGAGAAGCCCTAAAGCAAAACAAATGATCCTGAATTAAAGGGAAAACGTGTAGAGAATTGAAGAGTATGGTTTGTTATGATTAAACCAAACTATGTGCACCAAGGCCCAAAGGACTTTATGCACTATAAATATCAGAAGGAGAAATCCTAGAAATCAAGCACTTAACAGAAGATCAGAGAGTGCAGACCAAGAGACCTTGTGAGTGAATAAGGTTATTCTTCACGGGAGTATTGTGAGTGAAGAAAGTGTGTTCTTCACGTGTGTATTGTGTCTTAGGAATACTTGTTCACCAAGCAACTGTATGTTGCATTGGTTAGATAGTTTCTAAGCTGTTGTGCCACTCAAAGCTTTTAAGCAAGAGTGTGTGTCACTTGATCAAAGCTGTGAAGCAAGATCAAGGTGTGTATGAAGTGTTTCTCAATAGTGTCGCTTGCGCGAAAATAAGGTGTCGGCACAACAGAAGAGTCGCCACCTTTCGTTATTTATCCCTCAGAGCGGGAAAGGAAACGATCGGGAAAAAACCTGACGAATAAGGGTAAGACAAGGTCATCGCAACCGTTGTCTGGATTCGGGAGTCGGTTACGCAAGGGGAAGGTATTAGCACCCCTCACGTCCGTCGTACTCGACGGGATCCTCGCTTGTTGTGTTTACTTGGTGTCGCTTGCGCGAAAATAAGGTGCCGGCATGACAGAAGAGTCGCCACCTTTCGTTATTTATCCCTCAGAGCGGGAAAGGAAACGATCGGAGAAACCTGACGAATAAGGGTAAGACAAGGTCATCGCAACCATTGTCTGGGTTCGGGAGTCGGTTACGCAAGGGGAAGGTATTAGCACCCCTCACGTCCGTCGTACTCGACGGGATCCTCGCTTGTTTGTTTACTTGGACGGGTTGGTTATAATCTATCTACCTATCAAGGCTGGCTGAAAAAGAAAAGAAAAATGACTCGGCAAAGCGTCGCACTTTATGCCTACGTATTCCCATCAGAGAATGAGAAATCAGAGTCAACGAAGTTCGGCTAACTACGGGTGAAGATGGGGAAGGTTGCTCGCTAGGACATCGCATCCTATGCCTACGTACTTTCATCTGGTATGAAAGATCAGAGCAAACGTAGTTCGGGAAACTACGGGAAAAAGCTCAACTAGGAGGGAGACTATCAAGTCCTACTGTTATCATGCCATGGATTCATCCTATGGTTGAGGTTTGAACAGGGAACTCCTAGATGTTGTCATGCATAGGTTTCAACCTAAAAGTCTATCATCAAATCCTCATCAGAAGAAATGAGAGTCCTAAGGGATCATGTCAATGATACACAGAATACAGACAAAAACATCAGCTTTTACAGTAAAATGCATGCAATGCAAGTGAGGGAGGAAATGTGTGTGGGGTTTCAGCCTCCACAAGCTCATCTCGACCTCAAGCCAGTCATGGAATAACAGTAATCATACTGAAAATAAACAGCATGCTATCAAGCAGTGAACAGGTAAAAGAAATGAAGTGCCATCAGGTAAACAAAACACACTTGAGAAAGAATCACCTATTCTCTAATCCTAATCACAGAATCTAAACAAACCTAAGCAAAGCCCTCAGGCAAAAACCTAAACAAGAGAAATCATTCCCAGTCTTCAAGCTTCAGAATAAGCTTACCAAAGACAGGGAGCTAAGCAATCAGGCTCATAGTGTCTTCCTCAGGAAAGCACTAAGAGGTGAATACTCAGGAGTCATACCCTATGTGGCTCAACCACTGTGATCAGTTTACATCCCTCCTCAGGAGAAATTAAACTCACAAGCAGGCTCCAACATCACTGGATATTTAAGAAATCCTATTTAAGCTAGTGGAACTAAGTGAATAGACCCATAGGACCTTCCTCAGGAAAGTACTAGGAGGCTTCCACTTAGGAGTTGTATCCCATGTGGCTCAACAACATGTGATCAGTTTACATTCCTCCTCAGGAGAAATTAAACTCACAAGTTGGCTCCAACATCATTGGATACTTGAGAAATCCTAGATCAACTAGTGGAACTAAATGAATAGACTCATAGGACCTTCCTCAGGAAAGTACTAGAAGGCTTCCACTTAGGAGTTGTATCCCATGTGGCTCAACAACATGTGATCAGTTTACATTCCTCCTCAGGAGAAATTAAACTCACAAGTTGGCTCCAACATCATTGGATACTTAAGAAAGAGGTGAGAAGGAAGGATGAAAGTCATTCATAGTGCCTTCCTCAGGAAAGTACCATGAACTTCCTTCAAACTTCAGGCTCTCAAACCTCACAGACAAGAGCTGAGACAAGCTCTGGGTCTCTGCATCTTGATCTGCAAGCTTCCCTTCATGATGCTCTCCATCAATATCCTCAAGGCAACACAAGCCCTTCAGCAAATTCCTCAGAAAGATCCCCACAGATGAACAGATAACCCACTGAACAAACCAAATCATCAGGCAACCTCAGAAAATGCCTAAAAATACTAAACTAACTGGAAAAAATCCACCAAATATTCACAAGGGTCCTTAACACCTACTCATAACATCTACAAAGGTTTCTACCTAAAAATCAAGATAAAACTCAATCAAAGAAAGGGAATCATCACCTATGCACAATTCTAAACCCTAATTAGACTATCCTAAGTCAACCCTAATTAAACTAATCATGATTAATTCTAAAAAATCTAGAAAAAATCCTATGGGGAAGTATGACTCATCATCTAATTGCATAAAAAAGAATGGGTAAAAAACCCTAAGGGAATGTCCTAAAATAATTCCTACAAAATCAAATATCAAAATGAAACAATTAAAAAGCTATTTAATTGGAAAATCTACTAAAAATATTAAACCTAAAAATAAAATCTCAATTTTATTTTTATAATTTCCTACTCATTTTAATCTACTCATAGAAAAAAGAAGCAATTAAAAATCATTTTTTAACTATTTTTAATGAATTATTCAAAACAGACAAAATTAAAAGAAAATTAAAAAGAAATGAATTAATTAAAGGAGGGGGGGGGCGCAACTAGCACATCAGACTAGTTAAATGAATTGGGCTACACAAAAAGGGGGGGTGCAAGTAGCGCTATAGGCCCAGAAGCGGTCTTTAATGAAACGGCTGCGTTTCATTTAGATTCAAATCTTCCCTCCAAACTCAGACACGCGCGCGACCGTTAGATTAGGTGAATTTGTCAAACATTGGACTTGATCCAACGGCGCTCCCTCATCGTCTTCATCAAACTAGGGTTTTGCAGAACCCTCTCTCATGCACTCATACATTCGAGCTCCATTATCTCTCCCCACAGGCCACGGCTTCCCTCGACCTAAACATGAAAAATCATCTACTAAATGCCTAGATTACAACCATACGTTCACTTTTCCTTAATTCTTTCTAGATTGCTCTAACAGAGAGCTAGAAGATCTTGGTACAACCATGGTTCAGAATTTCCAACTGATGTTAATCTTCATCAAACTTCAGTTTAATGGTCAACAGATACACTACACGCTATCCTGATGATTCTAACCCAATTTATGCTACCTAAAACTCTTTAAACAGCCAGCTATGGAAGATCAAAGATTCATGGTTCTGGTGGGGAACCTCACCAATCTTGCTCTAATTCAAGGGAAAGAATCCTCTACCCTAACACATTATCTCTATGCCTAAAGAACCAACTAAAACAGCATAATTTAGGAGGTATGGGGTGAAGAAAAACCTGTCAAGAAGATGATGGTGAGGCTCGAGGAGGTGGTTGCAGGGCTTGAAATTGGTCCAAGATGCTCCTACAATGGTGAAGAACCTTCTGTTTGCACTTGTTGTGAAGGTGGTGGCTTGAAGTGAAAGAAAACTCAAGTTGCTTCAACTTGAAGAAACTCCTCCAATGGCTATGTATCCTTCTCTCTCCTCTGACTTGGCTCCACTTTCACCAACCATAGACTCTCCATAATGCACTCTTTTTATAACAATCCATGGAAGTCTCTAGATTCATCTAGAATGATGTGGAAGTTTCATGAATTTCTCCTTGAATGAGAAGTTGGTTATCTCATCTCCCATGCTTCAAGCCTTCAATTTGGTCTCAAAATGTCCTTATGTGAGTTATTGAATGAGGATGAGTGAAAAACAAGGGTATTTGTTGCTTATGTAGGGTTTTCTAACATAGCCTTCTTTTTCAAGTAACAAATTTCCAAAGGAACCTCATTTTTTAAGCCTCAAATGAAAATTCTACTTAAACCAATCTTCTCAAAATGTTTTTTCCAATCAAAATGATATATTGGATGACCTATTTTGGATTTGTAGATCTTCCAAAACACTTTTCAATTTCAACTTTTCAAAGTTATAAGTCCTTTTTAGTTCATTTTTGACCAATCATGGAATCTTGTGCTATGAGCTTTTTCAACAATTTGTGACCTTCTTTCTAGACTTAAAATCACATTTTGAGCAACTTTCATGTTTTGAGTTTTTCCATTTGAGGCTTGGAAATAGGAGTTTTAGGCATTGGCTAAAATGACCTATAACTGACAAATGACCAAAATACCCCTGCCTTGTTCAAACCATAAGTTGAGTTCCACAAATCCAATCAAGGACTTCTACCACTCAAATTAAAGCTAAGAAGATCCTCTTCAACATTCATGTTGACCAAGAAACCATAGGAATCAACCTACTAGGGCAAAAGTTGTCTGCAAGTTGGGTGACTTTCAAGGACCCAGATTCACACACCTCTGCTGACCTGTAATTTGTCAAAACCATAACTTGAGCTCTGTAACTCCTATCAAGGACTTCCACCACTCAAATTAAAGCTTAGAACAAGCTCTATAACATTCATGTTGTGGGGAAGATGAGATCTCAATCACATCTATAGCTAAAACTGCCTGGAAGATAGGGATCAAATTAGGGTTTTTCCACTGACAATCCTCAGAAACCCTAACTCAAAACTTCTCAAACTCCTCAATCATGATGAGTTGGTCTAGGAATCATCTTTATATAATCTCTATGTATCATTCCATGATCTCATGGCCCTTGGATTGAGTCTCAACCTTCTCCAAATCTTCAGTTAGTCTAGGGTTGACCCAGTCAAAACCCTAATTCTACCATTCATGGTTGAATCTTCTGAATTCTTGCACAATGACTTCTCTGGGCTTCATGATGGCTTTCAAGACATCTCATAAGCTTTCTCAAAACATCAAGTTCATTCTCAAAGTCTCAGAATCATCTGAGGGGCACCCACAACTTTCAAACTGTGAAGCACACAACCCTGGTTTCAACCAATTACTCTGAGGATCTCTTGCACTGTCTGATGAAGGTATCAACTTTCAAACACTCAATGAATGAATAATTGTTGGTCAAATTTTGGGGTGCAACACTTGGACGGGTTGGTTTTATTCTATTTACCTATCAAGGCTGGCTGAAAAAGAAAAGAAAAATGACTCGGCAAAGCGTCACGCTTTATGCCTACGTATTCTCATCAGAGAATGAGAAATCAGAGTCAACGTAGTTCGGCCTACGAAGGGTTGTGGGGGAAGGTAGCTCGCCAAGACATCGCCATCTTGTGCCTATGTACTCTCAACAGGTATGAGAGATCAGAGCTCACGTAGTTCGGGAAACTACGGTTTATTTCCTGTCTTTTACGAAAGAAGTGTTTTTTATTGTGTTTGCGATTTCAATCGCACTAGAGACTATGACCTGAGAGTGAATGCGTCGCATGTCACCCAAAGGGTACCATACTAAACATCCAGACTGTGGAAAAGAAACTCTCCCACAATCCTATATCAGATAGCTTAAGGCTCATAACGTACAAAAGAAATCATTCATGATTACTGTATCTTAAACTGTTTTGAGATGAGAAGAGAATAGGCCCAACTAGGAGGGAGACTATCAAGTCCTACTGTTGTCATGCCATGGATTCATCCTATGGTTGAGGTTTGAACAGGGAACTCCTAGAAGTTGTCATGCATAGGTTTCAACCTAAAGTTCTATCATCAAGTCCTTATCAAAGGAAATGAGAGTCCTAAGGGATCATGTCAATGATACACCAAAACAGATAAAGCATCAGCTTAACAGTAGAATGCATGCAATGCAAGTGAGGGAGGAAATGTGTGTAGGGCTTCAGCCTCCACAAGCTCATCTCAACCTCAAGCCAGAATGGATAACAGTAATCATACTGAAATATAAACAACATGCTATCAAGCAAAAACAGTAAACTGCAATCATACAGATAAATGAAATGAAATGCCATCAGGCAAACAAACCACATGGGCAAGGGAGCTGGGATCTACCGAATACCTGCAAGCAAAGCCACACAGTAACAATACAAGCAGAGGGAGAAACTCAACCTCTATTGCAATCATGCTCCTAGATTCTACCTATTCTAGATATGAACTTATTCTAATGCATCAAGCAAGTCAAACAAAACACATCAATACAGAAAAGAAAAAGAAGAGAAAGCAGATCAACTCCTCTCTCAACTTCAAGCTTCAGCTCTTCCAACAACAACTCAGTATTCAGAATTCAATCACTCTTGATAAACATCAATTTGCTTTTCCAGGTTTCAACCCTACAACATAAGTCTCAACTTATCTTCTCCTTTTAAGCTTCAGCTTCTTGATCAGCTCCACCTTCAGGCTTCACTATCAATCATAAGTATCAACTTGGCTCCTTCAGGATCTCCAGGTATCAAGGTAAGTATCAACTTCCTTTGCTCTTCAAGCTTCAGCTCTTCAGAATCAATCTCAATCACTTAGAAGTGTCAACTTCATCCTTCAGTCTTTACTTCCTCTTCAGGGGTCTTCAAGTATCAACTTGCTTTTGTTGCTCTTCAAGCTTCAGCTGGAATGGCAATGCTCAAGGATTCATCCTCTTCTGCACTCTTCATTGAAGTCTTCATCTTCAAGCTCAGGCTCAGCACCTCTCAAGATAATCAAACCAGAGGAAAATCACTTACTGGATAAGCTGGGGGATATTGAACTGCTTATTGACCACCAAAGGTGACCTTTAAGGGTTCAACATCAAAGGAATGGTTCCCTCAAAAGTTCTACTTCCCAGTTACCTCACTTATCCCTCCAAAGGAGAGAGGTGTATACCATGGAAGGAATTTGAATCATAGGGAGGAATGGAGGTGAAAGATACCATCCATGTTTGAGAAAGAAGTCATCTAAGTCTAAACTCTTCCTAATCCCTAACCCTAAAACAACAAAAAAAGAAAATAAAATCAAGCTCTCAAGCTCCTCAATGCATCTTCAAGTCTTCTACTATGCTCCTCAATGCTCCTTAGGACAAGATCAAGCTCTCCAAGCCCACAAAGCAAAGCAACTAAAGCAAACATGCCCTAAAGGCAACACAAACAATCAACCAATACAAAAATCAACTAAAAATAGCATACTACTATATTAAATCCTAATATAATTTCTAAGGGATCCTACATACCTACCCTTAATACCCATATATGTCCCATAGTCTAATTTGTCCTAAAAACCCAAAAATCTAAAGTTATCATGGACCTATGTTGAAGTTTAACCTAATTCTACACAACCTAATAGCATCTAATCAAAACTATCCTAAATATCATCACAAAAATATGGAATAAATCCAGGGGGAATCTAAAACATATATCTAACTATCCTAAAAAGATTGCCCTAAAAATATTAAGGGATCTACCTAAACTAAATTCTACAAATTCATATATCAATATAAAAGAAATAAAAAGCAATAAAAGAAGAAAATATGCAAAAAATACTAAAATGCATGACATGAAAAATGTTTTTATTTTATATTTTTCTAGACAGAAATATGAAGTAGGATAAAAAACTCCCATTAAAAAATCATTAATTTTCCATTTGATATGAATTTTACAAGATTAAAATAAAAATGGAGAAAAATAAGATGGAAATATGAACATGGGGTGTAACAAGCAACCAGACATAGTTAAAATCACGCGTGGGCCCAGACTGGGGGGTGGGAATAGCATGCGCGTTGGGCCCATTATCAAATCAGAAAACAATTGAAAAAATATAAAGAAAATAAAAGAAGCGCGGTGCAAATAGCCATGACATTCAGTTCATTATGGATTGGGCTTCAAAAAGGGGGTGGGGGTAGCAATGATTCACCTAAGCCCATAACCACCGTTTAATGAAACGGTGCGTTTCAGGCGCTCAGAACTTCCCTCCAAAATTCAATTAAACGTGAGCCTTTGGATTAGCCTTTGGTCAAGGGGTCAGCGCATGATCTGATGGTTGAAACATCATCATCAACCTTGGGTTAGGGTTTTTTGAAACCTCCATTAAAACACAGCTCCATGAGCTTCATCTTCCTCCATACGAATTCCTTCATTTCTCCATCAATTCTTGAAATTTAAAACCCTAACATGCCTAGAATTTCATGCTGAACACGATCCTCATCTCAAAATCCATTGAATCTTCCTTTAACATAAAACACGATCCAAGATCCAAATTATGCTCAGAAATCAATCTTAACCATTCTCCAAATTAATGGTCCTAAACTCATCCTCATGCTTCCCTGAGCATTTCTTGATAATAAACTAAGCTCATCACTCAATATCCAAAGAGATACAAGGCCAAACAGAAATCTTGGTCATAACAAAACCATCACCAATTGCCTTCAAACTTTCCGAAATCCATCACCTATTGGTCTCTAACCACTCTACACTAACAATTCAACCTAACCATGCCTAAATTAAGGTGTAGGGAAGAAATTTCAAACCTGGTTAAATTGAGTGAACAGAGGTAGTAATCCACCAATTCAAGGCTTGAATCTTTCCAAAATCCTTCACTGAGCAATCTTCTTGCTTCTGTATGCAAAAAGAATGGCTGAAATTGCTTGATTCTTGAAATTCGATTTTGAAATGCAACCTTGAAACTTGGATCACCAACTCCTCAATTCTCCATGGAAATGCTCTCAATTCAATCTGCACAGCTTCAATGTGATGTATGGAAGGTGTTTGTGTGAAAAAAATGAAAGGAAATGAAGGGGAATGAAGAAATTGATCTTGACTTGTAATGGAAGAAATTGGATTTCACTCTCTCTTCTATGCAGAAATTCTCACCAACCTTGCATCTGAGGAAGTTGCAATCATCTTATAGAGTGGTTTAGAATCATCTAGAACCCCCTAGAACAATCCAATGAGAAATTGAAGTTTTCATGTCATGGTATTTTGATTTCTCATTCTCCTTACATGCTATCTCATGCCATAGCCCTTGTATCCTTGGTTTCTGACTTGAATTTATCCCCACATGAGATTTTGGATAAGTTGCAATGCATAAGTACCTTGTGTATTGAGTTTTGCCTTGTTTTGGTTTGGTACCTTAATATGCAAGTAAGCTTTTTCCAAGGCAGCCCTATGATGCAAGCCTCAAATCAAAATTGTGTCTGAACCATTGTTATTAGAATGTAATTTGGAGTCAAAATGACCTATTACATGACATGGTTTGGACTTATAACTTGGGATTTCGATTTTTCAAATTCACTTGAATTAACTTATGCCTCATTTTTAGGCCATTTTTATCACTTTTTGATATGAGCCTTTTCAACATCTCATGACCTCCCTACTAGCCTTAAAACATCATTCTAAGAAAGTTTGATGTTGAAGATTTTTCCATTTGAAGCTTGGAAGTAGGAGATATGGCCTTATGCTTGAAATGACCTATAACTTCCAAATGACCAAAATACCCTTGACTTGTCAAAGCCATAAGTTGAGTTATACAAATCCTATCAAGGACTTCTAGTACTCTCTAGAAAGCTAAGAAGATGCTCTTCAACATTCATGTTGACAAAGAGTTCATAGGAATCACCCTACTAGGGAAAACGTTGTCTGCAAGTTGGGTGACTTTCAAGGACCCATATTCACATACCTCAGATGACCTGTAATTTGTCAAAACCATAACTTGAGCTCTACAAATCCTATCAAGGACTTCTACTACTCAAATTAAAGCTAAGAACAAGCTCTACAACATTCATGTTGTGGGGAAGATGAGATGACAATCACATCTTGAGCTAAACTGCCTTAAACATAGGGATCAAACTAGGGGATTTTACACTGTCAGTCCTTAGAAACCCTAGCTTAAAACTTCCCAAACTCCTCAATCATGATGAGTTGGTCTAGGAATTATCCTTATAGTATCTCAATACATCATTCCATGATCACATGGCTCTTGGATTAGGTCTCAACCCTCTCCAAATCATCAGTTGACCTAGGGTTGACCCAGTCAAACCCTAATTCTACCACTCATGGCTGAATCTTCTGAATTCTTGTACAATGACCTCTCTAGGCTTCATGATATCTTTCAAGACATCTGATAAGATTTCTCAAAGCTTCAATTCCATCCTCATAGTCTCAGAATCATCTGAGGAGCTCTCACAACTCTCAAGTTATGAGACACACAACCTTGGTTTCAACCAATTCCTTTAAGGATCTCTTGAGCTCTCTGACAAAGGTATCAACCTTTGAACACTTGAACAAACTTCTTGGCTAGCTTCAAAGTCTCACACAACTCTTGATGGGTAAATAATTGTTGGTCAAATTTTGGGGTGCAACAGCTGCCCCTATTCAAACGGCTTGAACCTGACTGGGTGAGGAGCGAACGACTCTCAGCCAATCAAGGTGCGAGACGGTTGAATACCGATAAACCCGTAAATTTGCCAACTGCATAAGCACTGGAATAATAGTTGCACGACAACTAGCTGGAGACATACTGATCTGAACCTTGTCATCAGTTATCCACACTACATTCCTCTGATATTGTCATCAGACACCAGACCTCGCCATCAGGCATTCATGAAAATAAAGCGTCTGACATCGCCGTCGGACAACCAAAACCCCCAACATCGCCGCTGGAAAACTAAATCATCTGACATCGCCGCCGAACAACCAAAACACCCAACATCGCCGCTGGAAAACTACAGAATCTGACATCGCCGTCGGAGAACAAAACACCCAACATCGCCGCTGGAAAGCTAAACCACCTGACATCGCCTCCAGAACACTAAAACACCCAACATCGCCGCTGGAGAACCAAAATCATTTGACCTCGCCGCCAGAAACAAACAAATATCCAACATCGCCGCTGGAGAACTGAACCACCTGACATCGCCGCCAGAAACAAACAAAACTCTGAGAAACACCCAACATCGCCGCTGGAAAACTAAAGAATCCGAGAAACACCCAACATCGCCGCTGGAACACTAAATCAACTGACATCGCCGCCAGACACAAACATCCAACATCGCCGCTGGGGACAACAAAGAAACTGACATCGCCGTCGTACAACCAAAAGACCCAACATCGCCGCTGGAGAACTAGAGAATCTGACATCGCCGTCAAAAACAAGCATCCACCATCGCCGCTGGAAACAAACATAATCTTGGGAAACACCCGACATCGCCGTCAGAAAACCAACATCCAACATCGCCGCTGGAAACAAACATAATCTGACCTCGCCGTCAAAACAGACATCCAACATCGCCGCTGGAGAATTAAATCATCTGACATCGCCGCCAGAAACACACGTCCAACATCGCCGCTGGAGAACTCAAGATAATCTGACCTCGCCGTCAAAAACAAACATCCAACATCGCCGCTGGAGAACTCACAATAATCTGACCTCGCCGCCAGGATGAAGGAAATCCATTGGGGAATTGGTCACACGGTAACCGGTAATACATAGTGGATCATGCCATCAGGCACTCAAAGAACATTGTCGGGCATCAGCCGGACTTCAACCATCAGGTTGATCATGCCATCAGGCATTCCAAGAAATTGTCGGGCATCAGCCGGACTTCAACCATCAGGTTGATCATGCCATCAGGCATTCCGCATTAGCTGCGATGACTGCTTCATTAACACGGTCAGACTTCAATCATGGAGTCTTCCAGGGAGATTTCAACTTCGCCGTTAGAAACCTACTGGGGAGGACGCTTCGCCGTTGGGGAATCTGGAGAACTATCAAGTAACTCCGCTCCGAGGGTCCAGAAATCACTCTGGAGGGATCAACCCTGCTGAGGACTTCAAGAATCATCTTGAACCAATAACTCCGTCGGGGACCTCCAAGAATCATCTTGAACCGGTAACCATTCTGAGCAAACACTCTGTTGGGGATTCCAGGAATCATCCTGGGCAACTCTTGCCGGGGACAAACCAATCATGGCTTGAGCAGCTTCCAAGGATTCGGCTCTCTTGGGGCTTCAGGAATCATCCTGGGCAACCTTCATTGGGGAATCTACTGGGAGCCTAAGAATCATCTTAAGTCAACGACCCTGCTGAGGAATTCAAGAATCATCTTGAACTGAAGACTTTGCTGGGGATCTCAAAAATCATCTTGAGCAAGTGACTTCGTTGGGGAGAACGTCAGGAATCATCCTGAGCGACTGATCCTTCGGCGGAACACCTCCAAAACAAGAACGGTAGCAACCTAGATCATGTTTATTATGCATATGCTTCGGCGCCATGCTCCACACGGTGGAAATGCTATGCGTAAATGATAAATGCTATGCAATCATGCACAATGATGCGATCCCGTCAGCAAAATAAATGCCGAGGGGGGAATCCTCCTGTCAAGGGGGAAGAACTACTCAGATAGAGGAATCATCCTGCTGAGGAGAATATGGTCACGCCAATCTCAACTGGACTCCGCAGGGGACACAACTTCAGTTGATTGCTGCGGGTGAAACAACTTCAGTTGATTGCTGTGGGGGAACGAAGCTCTACGAGAACCTGGACCTGCTGAGGGAAAGCGATGTCAATCGCGGGAATTAACTGCATGGCCGTCTCGGCTACTCTTCTGGGGATAAGACTCTGTGGGGAAACAACTTCAGCTGCTCACCACTCCGCTGGGGAAAACCAATCATGGTCTGAGCAGCTTCCAAGGATTCGGCTCTCTTGGAGATATGCACACTCGGTTGGGGAAGGAGAAATCATTCTGCTTCGCTGGAGAGAGTACGACTCTGGGGGGGAAATACAGCATCAGCTGTTCAACACTCTACTAGGGAAAAATAATCATGGTCCCCACTGCTTCACTGGAGAGAGTACGTCTCTGCGGGGGAAATACAACATCAGCTGTTCAACACTCTACTGGAGAAAACCAATCATGGTCCCCACTGCTTCACTGGAGAGAGTACGTCTCTGCGGGGGGAATCTCAATTCTGCTGGGGAAGAAGGAATCATCCGACTTCGGGGGAGAGTACCACTCTGGTGGGGAATTTCAATTTCGCTGGAGACTTCAGTCTGGCACCATCAGTTGCTGCATACTTCGTCATACGAATAGTTTCCTATGAAACCTGCACTTGTGACCCGGTGCTGGGGGATGAATTCATGCTTCGGCGCGTGACTCAGCTGAGGAGGTGACGTTCCTTCAGGATGCGTCTGCTTTGGGAGAGAATCATCTTTGCATGGGTAGACATATCAATGCTCATTATCTCGTGTTCGGACTCTGCGGGGAGAGGCCACTGAACTCTGCTAGAGAAGGAGGAATCATCCTGCTTCAGGGATGCGCACGGCGCAATGTCTGGAATATGCTACACCTGTAACAACACAAACAAACAAACAAGATACTCTTCTCAAAGGGACCTATCAAGGTTATTATCTCGTGACAATATTCAAGTAGTTAATTGTTTCAACAATCAGTGGCCTAGGCCAGTAAGTTTATGTATGCGCATTTTATCAAAAACATCGGCGCTCTTTTTTGCAAACAAAACAGATAAATGCTACACAGGCAAACAGAATTGCTGAATAGTATGCATTTTATTGATAACGAACCCCTGAATGGGTAAAAAATGTTTTACAACAGATGCAAGCTCCTGGAATGAGGAAGCCGCGCAAAAAGATAAAATATACATCAATATATACAAATGTCGGCAACGAGGCGTAGACGAACACCATGAGTTGATCCCTCTATGACCCACTCGACTTCGATACTTCTCCGACGCTTCAGCTTCGGAAGAGATTGATTCAGATGAACGGCCCTCAGGTCCTCCAAACCACTAAACAATGAAAGTCCACACGCGGAACGCAGTCATTTGCTTTTTTAAATCCCTAACTTTTGCGTGAACCGCCCTTTGCGAGTTTTCAGTTCACCGGGATACCCTTTTTTGCCGAAGCCGCCCAGTGTAGGTTTTCGACTTCGCGGGTGTACAGTTTTTCAATATATCCCTAATTTTTGCCCGAACCTTTTATTCTGTTTTTGGTTCACCGGGATGCCCCTTTTTTGCCTGGACTCTCTTTTTTTTGTCCAGCGGGTCGCTTTCAAGCAAAGTATTTTTTAACTGCGTCCGCGTTCACCGGGGATGCAAAATCTTCACCATCCATCGTGGATAACAACAAAGCTCCTCCCGAGAAGACCTTGCTGACGACGTACGAGCCTTCGTAATTCGGAGTCCACTTGCCCCGGTGATCGGAGTGTGGAGGAAGAATCTTCTTTAGGACGAGATCACCCGTCTGAAAGCTTCTAGGATGCACCTTCTTATCATAAGCTTTCTTCATTCGGCTTTGGTACAGAAGACCAAACGCAATCGATGCTAACCTCTTCTCGTCCATCAGGCTGAGTTGGTTCAGTCGATTCATAATCCATTCTGCCTCGTCGAGTTTCACATCAACCAAAACTCGCAAAGAAGGGATCTCCACTTCTAGCGGTAGGACAGCTTCCATACCGTACTGAGGATAAGAAGTTACGGCCAAGAACCCTGCATTGAACTGTTTCATTACCTCTGCTTTGATCTTTTCTGACATTTCAGGACGCATACGACGAACCTTCTGCTTCTTTGGACGACAATCTTCTTTCACTGGCAAACGATGAACCACAATGTCTGTATCCAACCCTGGCATATCTTCATAAGACCAAGCAAAGATCTCCACATAGTCACGTAGCATCTGAATCAACCTGCTCTTGACACTGTCCTCTAAATCAGCCCCTATCTTGACCTCTTTTCTGTTTTCTTCAGTTCCCAGATTCACAACTTCGACTGGCTCTTCATGTGGCTGTATAGCTTTCTCTTCTTGTTGTAACAACCTAGCAAGCTCTACAGGTATTTCACAATCGTCCTCGTTTCCGTCTTCAGTTTGATAGATCGGATTCTCGAAATTGTAATTGGCAATAGTAGAACTGTTATCGACTGGATCCAGTGTGGATGAGGATCTGCATTTTAGTGACGTGGGTGTGTGTAAGAACACATAGCTGATAAAGCAAAAATAAAAGAAAAAGAAAGACAAGGAACACAATATTTACGAAAACGAAACGTCCACTGATTTTGTTGAATGAAGTATGCAAATGAAATGATGACCCGTAACAAGCACACCATTGTGCCCCGGGTAAGGCACATGGCTTGAAAGTTTTAATTGTTCCAGAAATTATAAATTTAAAAACATAACACAGTAATAGTATTTACTCCTGACTAAAGGAGATAGGGATAACATCTTCAGCTTTCCAATTATTGAGTCCAGCACCCACAGTAGGAAAAATCCATGCCTCCAAGTTGTAGTCTTCATCCTGATCTCCCACAGCATTGATAACCCCTTGATTGGTGATACGAACAGCACGAGCACGACGAACAGCCTTCTGGGACTCTTCTTCCACCACAGCTTTTGCATCATTGAGGGAGGCCATTGCCATTGTTGGAGGGTTTCTGATGGCCACAGGAACCTTCTTCACAGCAGGAGGGGTCACACAATCCTTAACAGCCCAGGGAACCACTTCAAATGACTGACATGGAGTTTCAATGTATTCACCTTCTACTTCCAGATACTTGAAAGTGTTTACATGGCTGACAAAGTATTCTTCCTCTCCAAAGACAGTAACAACTTTTCCATTCACCGGATATCTCAACTTTTGATGTAATGTGGAGGTCACGGCACCTGCCCCATGGATCCAGGGACGACCAAGCAGACATGAGTACGAAGGACGAATATCCATCACATAGAATGTAGCAGTAAACACCTGAGAGCCAACCTTGATTGGAAGATCAATTTCCCCATGCACTACTCTTCTAGAACCATCAAAAGCCTTTACCACAACATTACTGGGCTTCAATACCGTATCTTCAGGACTCAGCTTGTTCAGGACTTCCTTAGGCAACACATTCAGAGAGGAACCATTGTCTATCAGCACATGAGACAGGGTAGTGCCCCTGCATTCAATTGAAATATGCAAGGCCCTGTTATGATCCCTCTTGGCAGGGGTCAAGTCAGCATCAGAAAATCCTAACCCGTTGTCATAGGTCAGGTGCGCAACACAATTCTCAAACTGGTCCACAGAAATTGCACTGGGTACATGAGCCATCTTTAGAAACTTGATCAATGACTTGGCATGAGCCTCAGAACATAATAACAGGGAGAGCATAGAAATCTTTGAGGGAGTATGCCCCAGCTGATCAACAATATCATAATCACTCTTGCGAATGATTTTCAATACTTCTTCCATCTGCTTAGAGAGGTCATCAGCAGCTGGCACATCAGTAGATACAGGCTCAATAACAGGACCCTTGCCCCGAGCATCAGTGGTGGAAGTAACAGCAGGAGTAACTGCACTCTTAGAAGCAACTGGAGGAGAGAAGACTCTTCCACTACGAGTGATCTTGCTAGATCCAGCAATATTATCAATGTCAACAGGCATATCGGGTAAAGGCTCCTGCTTGACACCATGGATGTAAACATCAGACCCATAGTGCCAAGGCACAGCTTTGTCAGATGTATAAGGAATAGGACCAGGAGTGGTAATGATCAGAGGAGCCACTCTGGCTTCAGCAACAATTTTCACAGGACCTTCAGCAGTAATCTTGATTGGGCCCTGATGAGTGATTTTAATGGGACCCTTTGAAGTGATTCCCACTGGTGCTTTGTCAACCATATCAACATCTTCAATCTTCTTACCCTGAGTCAGATGATCTACCATACTTTCTACAGATGCTGGTCTTCTTTCAAACACTATAGTATACTTATCCATGAGACGTTGAATCCCATCTCTCAAAATGAAGCAACTATCCGGCTTGTAGGTACAATACAAACAATCTTCACGACAACCTGGAAAGATCCCAGCTTGTACTAACCTCTTTTTGATAACAGACAATGGTGTGCTCAACTCCATAACTGAATAGACATGCAGATCTTCATCAATATCTTCATCAATGGCGTTGACAGTCTTCTCGTGATTTGGCATTGGAGCTGTAATCACATTTGGAGTGCCTGGTGGATCAAACTCAATTTCTCCAGCATCAATCATATCCTGAATTTTGTTCTTCAAGACCCAGCAGTTATTAGTATCATGTCCTGGACAGTTTGAATGATATGCACATCGTGCATTGGGATTGTACTTGGGAGAGGTAACATTGGGATTCTGAGGAGCCTCCCTCAGGGTAATAAGTTCAGCTTTCAACAAGTGTTGCAATGCCTGAGCCATTGACATGTTGATCTTCGTGAACTGTCTTCTAGCCCTCTGTTGGTTGCCTTGAGGCTGCTCTGTTGTTGCAGGAGTTGGATTTGAAATATGAACTGCACTAACAGACTGATGCCTTCTGTTACGATCAGGCTGACCATACACAGCATTAGATTCTTTCTTCCCAGTGGGAGGCTTCTTTGCAGCACCTGCTGAAGAAGTGCCCACTTGGATCTTACCACTCTTGATACCATTCTCTACTCGCTCTCCTGTCATGATCAACTCAGTGAAGCCAGATGATGAGCTTCCAATGAGATGACTGTAAAACGGACCATTCAGCGTACACATGAACATATCAACCAACTCCCTATCAGTCAAAGGGGGTTGAACTCTTCCAGCTAAGTCTCTCCACTTCTGAGCATACTCCTTAAAGCTTTCTTTGGCACCCATAGACATGCTTTGAAGCTGCATGCGAGTGGGGGCTAAGTCAGCATTGTATTGATACTGCTTGTAGAAAGCTTCAGCAAGGTCATTCCAATCTCTGATGTTGACACTCTCCAACTGATAATACCACTCTAGCTGAGCTCCAGATAAACTTTCTTGAAAGAAATGGATCCACAACTTTTTATCAGCAGTGTGGGGTTGCATTCTTCTGACATAAGACCTCAGATGCAATTTGGGACAAGAGACCCCATCATAGACAACAAATGTAGGAACTTTGAACCCAATGGGTATGACCACCCCAGATATCAAGCTCAAATCCTCAAAGTCCAGCCCAGATGATTTCTGTAATTCCATAGCATCCATTCTATCCACCAGCATCTTGAATTTGTCTTCGTTAGGCTCATGGTAGTAGTTAGCCTCAGAATCAGAGTCCCCCATAGTGTTGTGGAGACTGCCTCTCTCCTGCTCAGATTCTTCAGATTCATAGTCTTCAACCTCTTCCTTGGTCTTGACAGGACCTTTGAACCTTCTTCCCATGTTGAGCAACCCAGCAGACCTTCTAGCTTTCTTAGTCTTCTTGGCCAGCAGTGTCTTCAATTCATCCTGCCCCTTGGATAGGTCCAGGATCAGCTCTTGGAACTGTGCATTCTGTGCCTGGAGATCCTTAACTGATTGTTCAAGAGCCATTGCTGAAATAAACAGCGAGAAGATGAGAAACCTGTGCACAATTATAAACCTGTGATGCAATGATATGGGAATGCATATGCAATGTTTTCAAGGACCGCAGGATTTAAATTTGCTTAAACAAACAAGAAAGTAACTTTTTATTAGTAATAACTTGTTTTGCCTTTTAGGCTTACAAAAAATGAAAACGAAATAAGTACAAAAGATGGGGTTTTAAGTCTCCCATGGACGTTTCCTCTTGGTGTTGAGGTATGAGTTGAGGTTTCGTTCCTCATGAAGTAGCTTTGTTAGCTCTAGGATCCTTGCTTGGCTTGCTTTGTAATGAGCCTCGAAAGTATCCCTTTGCTCTTTCAGTTGGATCCATGATCTCTGCAAGTCTTCCATATCAGTAGGCATGTCTGGGTGAAGGATGGTATAAGCTGTGTCTCCTTCAGCAACAGGTTCCATGGTAACTGGTAGGATGGCAGGATATGGCATCATGAGTGTCTGAGCACGAAATCGTACCCATCTGAGATAAGCCTCCATAGGAATGGTGTACTTAGGCTCCAGTGTCTTGCTGTCAATCCTGTTTACCTTTCCCCAAGCTCGTATGAATCTCTGATGGTAACCCTGAAGATCGTTGTCGTAGTCAAACACAATGCCCTGAATCAACATGTCATGTGGACCATCGCTCCGGGCGTAACCAAACTGTCGGAAAGCTAGAGATGGGTTGTAGGTGATGCCTCCTCTTATGCCTAGAAGTGGCACATTAGGAAACTCCCCACAACGGTCAATGATGGTGACATTCTCCATAGATCTGGAGCACCAATGAATGTCTGAGTGAGATAGTGACATGATCCTCTTGGACCATCTGAAACCTTGCTCATTCTTCATTACTGAGCGAGGAAGGTGAGAAATAAACCACCTAGAAAGTAAAGGTATGCAGCACATCAAAGTTCCTCTTGCCCTTGTAGTACGGGTGTGAAGAGAATGTAGGATGTCTCCAAGTAAGGTAGGCACTGGATTGTGACTCAGGAATATGTTGATGGCATGAACGTCTATGAACTGATCAGGATTGGGGAACAACACTAAGCCATATATCAGCAAGGCTAGAATCTCCTCAAAAGCATCATAGCTCATGGCCTTCAAGAATATTTGAGCTTTATCCATTAATACCTTGGCAAGAATACCCTTGACTCTGCTTCTCGTCTCTAGAACAATGTCAGACTTCTTCAGATGTAGAGCTGCAGCAATAACTTCTGGTTTAAGCTCCTTCTCTAAGCCTGTGAATGGCTTCTGATCAAGAACAGGTATACCCAGAAGTTTAGAGAACTCCTCCATGGTTGGAACCAGTTGATAATCAGGAAATGTAAAGCAATGGTGCTTAGGGTCAAAGAACTGAAACAGCACACTCATCATGTCTTCACTGAACCCTGAAGTAACTAGATCCAATAAGTGACCATGTCTCTTGTTGAACTGGGAATGATCAGGCACTAGGGAAACCAACTCTTTGAGCTTGGGAGGTATCCCTACAAAATTGATCCTGATGGTGTTTCTACGAGCAGAAGCCATGACCTGCAACAAAGAACAAAAATAAATCCCTTGGTCCTTGAAATGGTTAGTGAAAATGATATGCTCATGATGCATGATGATGTCATGATGTTATGTTCAATCACAAACATGTGGCACACACAAACAAGTCACACAATTGCCCTAGGTTTAAAGGCTTGCATGAGGTTTAAAGGTAAGTACCCTCCCCTGAAGTTAGATGGTTCATCCTGTCCTACAAAAGTAACCGGGTTCTAAGGGATCTCAATATCATTGATCCTTCACAAGGGTGGTTGTTCAGAAGGCAACTTACTTGCCAACCAAAACCCTCCAAGTTTAAGATCTCAATGAGCGTAGTATCGAGTGTCAACCAACTTCAGTCTGCACCAAAGCCGGTTACCTCACTACTTTCTAAAGGCCAAGATGAGTTAACTAGGGTTCTAAAAGTCAGTTAGTGCATTGACAACATAAGGCAGCCTCAATATTATCCTCAACTTGACTTAAGGAATATAAGCACCAACCAAGAAGTCGCACTAACTATGGCCACCAGATCAACCGTATCGATATACGTCGTACAGTTTCCTTGGTCTATTGCCATTTACCTAAGGTACACTAGATCCGGGTTAGGACCTTTCACACATAAGAGCACCCCAACAATATAATAATAAAGCAAACAAGGCAAACAATTTAAAGTGATCTTAATTCCTAAGGGTACCCCTCTTAAATAGATCCCCAGCAGAGTCGCCAGTTCTGTAACCCGGTGAACTGACTTTAAACAATGTTGCGGATAGCAAGAGTCGCCACCGACTTTTATTTTATCCATAAGGAAAGGTTATAAAAGAACAGGAAAGACCTTAGAGAATATTTTGGGTCCGGGGGGTAGGTTATGAAAAGGGAAGGTATTAGCATCCTTTTCATCCATGGTTATCCATGGGCTCTTAGGTACTTAAGCTCACTTTTGAATTGTTTTGAAATTGTAGTGTGTGAATAGAAAATTTTCAGAATAGTTAATAAATAATCCATGTAAGGATGTGTTAAGAACTTGTTTGAAAACTTGTTGAAAATTTGTTTAAGTGCGAAACAATTTTGAAGTGAGCAAGCACCTAGGAGTAACCTACCCTAATGTTTAAAGGTCTTTCTTATTCTTCATTCTTTCCTTTAGTAAGACTATCCCTACTATAATGGAGTAGGTAGTCCTTACTTTGGATGTTAAGGGACATGTGAGGGACAATTGGATTTTTGAAGGCCATTGTGGGGTGTAATAAGCAAACTGGAGGGACTATCATCATTTTTCGAAAGGGACTCGATTCGTAAAGGCAACCATAAGGGACTTTGATGATTTTCTTTTTGAGGGACTTGCTTTATACACCCCACTTAACCAATATTCATAGGCAACTTGAGGGATATCCTTAGGAAGTGAGGCGGCGATTAAAATCGACTTACGTGTGTGACGTGTTTATTTTAATTATCTTTATTTAAAAGTGATCTAAATTTATTTTAATATTACATACATGTTGTTACACTCCCTAATTACTAACCATAATAATAATTAAATAATTAAACAACTTTACATCCAAGAAACAATTACAAAATAATAAGCAAAATAATTAAATAGCAAAGATAAATAAAATATAAATAAGCAATAATAAATAATAAAGGGGGTTAATTCTAAGTTTACTCGGCAAGACATCGCATCTTGTGCCTACGTATCCTTACGGGAGTGGAATCAGAGTAATCGTAGTTCCCCTCAATAGGGAGGTTAGAAACTTCTTGACTGTGGTCAAGGTCTCAAGGGGAATAAACGCATCTTAAGGACACGCTTACGTGGAGTGTAGAAACTCCAAATCTCTACGTTGAAATGTTAAGTTGTAATTAGGGTTAAATTAGGGATTCCACGGCGGGAAACCCTAAAATGAGCGCGGCGGCTCTTTGACCTAATGCTAAGGGTAAAATTGTAATTTTGCCTGCGGCGAGGCATTTGTGAAAATTAGGGTTTGTAGTTTTGAGGATTTGAAATTGAATGTGTGAAGTTTTACGGACTATTGGCGCGGCGGCCAAACAGTTAGACCTAACCTTCGGATGTGTGCAATGTGACAGAAATAATAGTAAACGCGTGAGATAATTGAATCATGCAAACAGAGAGATAATGTCATAATTTAAACCATGCAAGCAGAAATTTAAAGGCAGAATTTAAAGAGCGATTGTTAAGTTCGCGAGGTTACATGAGAGGAGCAGATACAATATGATAATGAAATTTGAATTGAACAATAATAAAATAAAATAAATAACGGTTCTAGTTATTATTTTAAAAAAAAGATTTTAGTTATTATTTTAAATTTATCTAAAAAAAAGTTTTTCTTAAAAATAATAGGTTTTCATATTAATTTGGAAAAGATGTTAATGTTATTTATTTTAAAAAACAGATTTTTATATTATAACAAATTTTAATAAATTAATGATAACAATAATAATAATAATGGTAATAACAATGATAATAATGATAATAATAATAAATAATGATAATAATAATAATAATAATAATAATAATAATAATAATAATAATAATAATAATAATAATAATAATAAAGCAATAGTGAATTTTAAATGTGCCAAATAACCCAACAATGTTGCTAACGCAGAAATGCGCTCATCGCAACCAGATCTAAATCGGACGAAGCAAAATTTATCGCAAAGAAAAAGAAATTAAGCAAAAAATAGTATTATTGCTCACACAAAAATGCGATCATCGCAACCAGATCGAACTAACACAAATGTCACGCGTCATGCACACAAATGTGCAAACATCGTATCGACATAATTCGATCAAAAATCTTATATATATAAACTCTAACAATTTAAAAATTATATATATATATATATAAACGTAACAGTAATAGATAAAGAAAAAGAAATAACGGTAATAGATGAAGAAAAAGAAATAACGGTAAAAGATGAAGAAAAAGAAACAACAGTAATAGATGAAGGAAAAGAAATAACGGTAAACGATGAAGAAAAAGAAACAATAGTAATGGATGAAGAAGAAAACTAAATAACGGCAAACGACACTCACTCCTCTTAGGTTTTTTTTCATTCTCTCCTTTTTTCCAACAAGGCAACACATGTATATATAGGGAACAAATTAGGGTTAACACCAAATTGTCAATAATGTCCCTAAAGCCCATTTTAAAGCCCAAACTAAATAATTAGTTAAGAAAAAATAAAATTTAAATAATTTAAAATAATTAAAATAAACTTAAAATAAAAACTAAAATAAAAAATATTATAAAAAGAACAAAATTTTTTTCAATATTTTTTATTTTATGATTTTTTGGATATTTTTATGAATAATTTAGAAAAAAGTGAAAAAAATAATATTTTAAAAAATGATTTAATTAAAATACGAAAATAATAATTAAATAATAATAAAAAACTATTTTTGTTATTTTTTTAATGAAAGATAGAAAAATTTAGAGTAATAATAATAAAAAACAAAAAAAATGACAAAGGTGAGATTCGAACTCTCAACCTCTCACACTCATAACTCCTTACACATGTCCTCCTGCCAATTGTGCCATTTTTACTTTTTAGAAAAAAAATGCATGCCATATGATATTTACCTGCAAAAGTCAAACGACTACACAAATTTGTTAGTAATTGATTAAATGCAATGAAATGCGACGACAAATCTTAGGGCAAAATTTGGGGTATTACAGTTATTATGATAATATTTCTCACCCAACCTCTCTTTGATGTTGGCAAAAAAAAAATCATGAAGTTTGACTTTGGTTTGACCACAGTTGACCTCAGTTTGACCTTTTAACTGCATTGACTGCTTTTGACTTATCTGATCATCTGACTGAGCAAACTTTTGAGAAAAGTCTTGAAACTTGACATGGGGGTTCTTATACACATATAAGATGTTATGAAGCTCACTTGAAGTCTTGGAAGTCCATTTAGCCTGATTAAAGTCAAAACCCTAGTTTTGGATGCACTGCTTAGGAGGTGCATTGTCTGAGGGAATTGTCAACTCTTCTGACCAATTGTGAATTTTGTGAACCTTGTGAACCTTCTTGGAACACAAAGTCTTGTATTGTGAGGGCAAATTTTGGGGTGCAACAAACGGCGCCATTCATCTTCGGCCGGTAAGGAGATGAGTTGTGGTGTTCGATCTTGAAACTCTGGCACAGCTCCTTCATCATCTTGTTATTCAAATTCGAACCATTCTCAGTAATGATCCGCTCGGGAATTCCGTAACGATAGATGATGTCCCTCTTTATGAATTTATCCACCACCTGCTTGGTCACATTAGCATACGAGGCTGCCTCCACCCACTTGGTGAAGTAGTCGATGGCTACTAGAATGAAGCGATGACCGTTAGATGCAGTGGGCTCGATCTTGCCTATCATGTCGATGCCCCACATGGAGAACGGCCACGGGGAGGACATGACATTCAACGGGCACGGCGGCACATGAACTTTATCAGCATAAATCTGGCATTTATGACATCTCTTCGCGAATCTGAAGCAATTCGACTCCATCGTCAGCCAGTAGTATCCTGCTCGCAGGATCTTCCTCGTCATAGCATGCCCGCCGGCGTGCGTACCAAATGTGCCTTCATGGACTTCTTCCATGAGCATACTCGCCTCTTTCTCATCTACACATCTGAGTAGCACGAGATCGTGGTTTCTCTTATACAACACTCCATCAGGATTGAGATAAAAGTTTCCAGACAGCCTCCTCAAAGTCTTCTTATCCTGGGTTGACGCACCCGCAGGATATTCCTTAGTCATAAGGAAGGTCTGGACGTCATGGAACCATGGCTTGCCGTCGGCGGCATCCTCGATTGCAAAGACAAATGCCAGTCTATCAAGACACGAAAGGACAATTCTTGGAGCCTCATTCCAAAAATTGACTTTATACATTGAAGCCAACGTGGCTAAGGCATCAGCCATCTGATTTTCAGCCATGGGCACATGATGGAGTTCCACTCGATCGAAGAACGGAAGTAGCCTTCTGGCATAATTCATGTACGGCACCAAATTTGATTGACGAGTCTCCCACTCCCCTTTAATTTGGTTGATCACAAGCGCTGAGTCACCATATACGTCTAGGTTCTTGATTCTCAAATCAATTGCCTCTTCTAGACCCATGATGCATGCTTCGTACTCCGCCTCATTGTTGGTAACTGGAAACGTCAGTCTCGCAGTAAACGGGATGTGGGATCCGTGGGGAGTCGTGATGATCGCCCCGATGCCACTTCCATAGGAATTAACCGCTCCGTCAAATATCAACTTCCACTGGGATTTCCTATCTGGCCCCTCGTCGGGCAAAGACTCATCGCAGTCCTTCGCTTTGAGAAACATAATATCCTCGTCAGGGAATTCAAACTTCATCGGCTGGTAGTCCTTGATCAGCTGTTCGGCAAGGTAATCAGACAATACGCTTCCCTTAATGGCTTTCTGGGACACGTACTGAATATCATATTCCGTTAACACCATTTGCCATCTGGCAATCCTGCCCGAAAGAGCCTGCTTCTCGAAGACGTACTTGATCGGATCCATCTTCGAAATTAGCATAGTGGTGTGATTGAGCATGTACTGTCGTAGACGTTTGGTAGCCCAAGCTAGTGCGCAACACGTCTTCTCCAGCATCGAGTATCGAGATTCAAACTCAGTGAACTTTTTACTCAAATAGTAAATGGCATGCTCCTTTCTGCCCGTCTCGTCGTGCTGACCGAGAACACACCCCATACTATTCTCCAGAACGGTCAAGTACATGATAAATGGCCGTCCAGACACTGGGGGTATCAAGATTGGAGGTTCTTGGAGATACTGCTTTATCTTATCAAATGCCTTCTGACAATCCTCATTCCAAGTAATCGCCTGATCTTTCTTTAAAAGCTTGAACATCGGTTCACAAGTGGCTGTGAGCTGAGAGATAAACCTTGCAATGTAGTTTATTCTGCCTAAGAAACCACGAACTTCTTTTTCGGTTTTTGGCGCTGGCATTTCTTGAATGGCTTTTATTTTCGTAGGATCAACCTCGATGCCTCGTTCACTAATGATAAACCCCAGTAACTTTCCGGACCGCACTCCGAAAGTGCATTTGTTAGGATTCAGCCTCAGCCTGAACTTCCTAAGCCTCTCAAAAAGCTTCGATAAGTTGACCAGATGCTCTTCCTCCGTTTGGGACTTCGCAATCATGTCATCAACATAGACCTCGATCTCATGATGAATCATATCATGAAACAAAGTTACCATTGCTCGTTGGTAAGTGGCCCCTGCGTTCTCTAGACCGAAGGGCATTACCTTATAGCAAAATGTTCCCCAGGGGGTGATAAACGTCGTTTTCTCCATGTCCTCCGGCGCCATCTTGATCTGATTGTAACCGGAGAAGCCATCCATGAACGAAAACACGGAGAACTGGGCTGTATTGTCGACCAACACATCGATATGAGGCAACGGGAAATCATCTTTAGGGCTCGCCCTATTCAAATCCCGATAATCGACGCACATGCGTACCTTACCGTCCTTCTTCGGTACAGGCACTATGTTGGCAACCCACGGAGGGTAAGTGGTGACCGCTAAGAAGCCAGCATCAAGTTGTTTCTGCACTTCTTCTTTGATCTTAACAGCCATGTCTGTTCTCGTCCTTCTAAGCTTCTGCTTAACGGGAGGGCAATCTTCTCGCAGCGGCAAGTGGTGGACCACGATGTCCGTGTCAAGTCCGGGCATATCTTCGTATGACCAAGCAAAGACGTCACTATACTCTCGAAGCATCTCGACCAATCTATGCTTGACATCACTCTGCAGCGCAGCCCCTACTCTGACATTTCTGACGAGCTCTTCAGAACCCAGATTTACGATCTCAATTTCCTCCTCGTGAGGCAGAATAACCTTTTCCTCTTGTTTCAACAAGCGGGCCAACTCTTCAGGAAGGTCTTTGTCTTCATCAATCTCTTCTTCGGCTTGATAGATCGGGAAATCGAAGTCGAAGTGAGCCGTAGAAGGTCCAGAGTCGATGTCATCTGTTATGTGGATCTCTTCACTTGTCAGCTGGATGATATCCTTGATGGTCCAATTGTTGAGGCGCTCACCTGGCTTGCTTGGCTGAATCCAAGAGTCGAGATCACAATCGCTATCCCCGCTGTCTTCAGACTCCGCGTTGATGCTTTCAAAAATCACTCCGCCACTGGTAAATAGGATCGGCCCCTTATCCCACGACGCACTGCTAGACGAAGAAGAAGAAGCTTCAGCTTCAGGAGAATACCCCAACCCAAACTTATCCTGCTTGTTCGGTATCTCCAAAATATGCCCCCAGCCTGGGGTGGATCCGGCTTCGACGACGGCCCGAGCTTCTTTGAATGAGGAGAGATTCATCTCTGGCTTCTCTGTGATGACGGGAGCTACCTCTTTCACTTTGACGGCCTCGAATGCCTGGCAGCGAGTTTCATGGATTTCGCCATCCATTTCAACATACTTAAAGGATGACAAATGGCTCACCATTATGTCCTCCTCACCACACACGGTTACTATGCTTCCCCCGACAGCATATTTGAGCTTTTGGTGCAACGTGGAGGTCACGACACCAGCAGCATGGATCCATGGCCGGCCCAAGAGGCAACTGTAGGCAGGCATGATGTCCATGATATAAAAGACCGTGTCGAACGTTTCCGGACCAACTTGGATCGGCAGGGTAACCTCTCCGAAAACGTGGCGCTTAGTTCTGTCAAACGCTTTCAGCACCAGATCACTGGGTGTGCAAAGCAATCCACGAGTGTCCAACTTCATTAATGCCTTCTTCGGAAGCACATTAAGCGACGAACTCGTGTCCACCAGGACGTGCGACATGATTGTGCCCCTACACTCTATCGAGACGTGCAAGGCGCTGTTGTGATCTCTGCCTTTTGGCGTCAGCTCTAAATCTGTGAAACCTAGCCCGTTGCCAGCATTAACATGGGCTACCACCTCTTCTAGCTGATTCACCGATATCTCTTGTGGTACGTAGGCAGCGTTCAATACCTTCAGTAGCGCGTTGCGGTGCGCTTCAGAACACAACAACAAGTTGAGAATAGAAATCTTCGAAGGCGTCTGATGGAGATGGTCTACAATCTTGTAGTCGCTCTTTTTGATCAACCACATAAACTCCTCGGCATCTTTGACAAGCAAATCCTTCTCTACCCCACACGGGACTTCTTCGACGACTTTGCTTTTGCCTCTATCAGCTGCATTAGCTCTGACCGGTTTCTCTGCCACGACTTCCGGCAGTGCGAACACTCTTCCGCTACGGGTAATACCACTGATTCCTGCGAGATTCTCCACAGTCGACCCATACGGCTCCAGCTCTAACTTTTGACTGTTACAATAGACCTCAGCCCCATAATGCCACGGAAAGGCCTTAGTGCTCTCGAAGGGTATCGACCCAGCTTTGGTAATAGTGATTGTAGGCGGTCTGGGCGCAAAAATGGTTATTGGTTGGCGAGGGATGGTGATGGTGGCGACTTCATCGGTCTGCTTCAACACTACCTCTCCTGATACACTTTCAGCCCTCCGGCTGAACTGCAAAATCCCCTCAGTCATCAGACTTTGGATTCCTTCTACCAGCTGCTCACACCCATCAGAATGTGTAGCACAGTCCATGCATAGTTCTCCGCATCCTGGAAAGAACCCTCTCTTCAGCAACTTAGCTTTGACGAAGCTAAGCGGCGTCTTTAGGTCTTTGACATCAGTCAACATATCTGCACTCTCTTCTTTGATAATGGCGTTCACTCCGCCTCCCCTATGATTAGGCATAGGATTTTTCGTGACATTGGGCACATTGTCGGAGAAGTTAATAATCTTGGCATCTACCAAGTCCTGCACCTTGTGCTTAAAGGCTTTGCAGTTCTCGATTGTGTGGCCTGGTGCCCCTGTATGGAAGTCGCAAGTGGCATTTGCGTCGTACCCTGGTGGAGGTGTCCCTGTCAAGGGAGCCATCGTCCTCTTATGAACCAACTGAAGCTGAAGCAAAGTCTGCAAGAGTTGCGCGTACGACATGGGCGGTGCCTCAAAGTGACGGTTTGTCAAAGGTGCCCGATTCTGGTACTTTCTATATCCCTGTTGATTCGGTTGCTGCTGATGCTGTTGCGGAGCTGCCGGGATATTTATACTGGCTATCTGCTGCTGAGGGCCCTTGCCCTTCCTTCGAGCGTTGGTCACAGCGCTCGCATCTCCTTCTCGTCGTTTACCAGCATAAGGCTTCTTTCCACCTCCTCCAGCTGAGGATGATTCACCTTGAATTTTCCCAATCTTGATACCATTATCGACATGCTCGCCCATGGTAATGAGAGCTGAGAACGTCCCAGACATACCGCTGACTAGATTTTCATAGTAGACCCCTGGGAGGGTCGCAACAAACATCTGCACGAGCTCGCGTTCAACCATCGGCGGCTGAACCCGGGCTGCCAACTCACGCCACCGCTGGGCGTACTCCTTAAATCCTTCATTATTCCTCTGCGAAAGGTTCTGGAGCTGGACTCGGTTCGGGGCCAAGTCGCTGTTGTACTGATAGTGGTGGACAAACGCTTCAGCGAGATCCTTCCATGTGCGTACGCTAGTGGGCTCCAGACCCATGTACCACTCGAGGGATGGTCCGGAAAGACTATCTTGGAAGAAGTGCATCAGCAACTTCTCGTCTTCGGAATAGGCAGACATCTTCCTGTAGTACGATCTAAGGTGGACACGAGGGCAAGTGGTGCCCTTATATTTCTCAAAGTCAGGCACCCTGAACTTAGGAGGTACCTTGAAATCAGCAATTAACCCCAGCTTGGACATATCTACGCCCAAAGTATTCTGATTCTCAATATCTCTTATTTTATCTTCAAGTGCTTTGAATCTGAACCGCGCTTCAGCATTCAGCTCCCCTTCTGCACCTCTTTGAGAGAAGACATCATCCTAATGATCCTCAAGCCATGGTTGAGGCACCAACAGATTCCCGACGCCAGCATTGCCGGTGACCGGCCCGATGTTGACATTAGCTCCCAGACTCCCATTGCTGACGCCCGTCGTATTGAGTCCGAGGTTGGCCATCACATTGCCATTAGCACTGCCGTTGCCCCCAGCCACAGGGACACCATTCTGCGGAGTATCAACTGGTGGAGGAGTAGGCACGGCCCCACCATGAAGTATGCCGTTGCTATCCACCCTGGAGATCAAAGGTTGAACCAAAGTCCTGAGTTGGTCTTGACCATTGGCGACCACTTGCATCAGTTCCATAAAGCGATCCATCCTCTCACGGAGCTCCTGAACATCTGTCTGCACTTGGTCCATGATCCTGGTCTGATTAGCTCTAGTTGGATAACAGTGAATTAGCCTCTGATCAATCCTGGAATCACCGGAAACAGCCTGGGACCTGTAAACCTGAAAAACCTGTAAACACTAAAGGTTAGGAAAAACAACAAAATGTACGCCATGCAAATGCTTCATGCAGATGCCTGCGTGTGTCTGTGTGCTTGGGAGATTTCCCCCCATCCTAGTGCTTGAGTGCCAGTGCTGATAATAATAATAAGAAGAAGTCCGAGCCCAATCATGGAAACAACAATCTCATATATAAGGAAAGCCTATTGAGGCAGTACATAGCATCAGCGAGTACGAGACAAATCAACAGCGTGACCTCAGCCAACAAGCCTGGTGATGGTCAGCATACAACAAAGATCAAAACAAAAGGAATACAAATAGTCAAGTACGGCCACGGGCGCGATACTCTGCTAATAACTCCTTCGTCTCTGGATGATCTGGCAGAGTGAGCAACCCCTCGACGTGTAGTTCCCTCTGCACAATGGTATACTGAAGTCCCTGAACTGAACTTTCCCATGCTCCTTCGCCGAAACAATCTTCTAACTTCCGCTTTTTGGACTCAAACGTCAGCTTGCGCTCCTTCAGGTTAGCGAGAGCTTTGTTGAGCTGGCCTTCGGCGGCGTATCTACGGGCGGTTTCTTTATCAAACCTCTGCTCACTGTCCTTCACCTCGGCTTCCAGCTTGGAGATCTGCAACATCAGCTTATCCTCCCGCTCTTTCCTGGTGGCCAGGGAAGCCTTCCAGTGCTGGTTGAACTTGAATATCCTCCGATATGCCTCGTCCAAGTGTTGTTTCTTCGTGGCCAGTACGTCGTTGACAGCCTTGAAGTCTCGACCCATGCATTCCCGCTCGGCCATCTGCTTCGTCAGGTCTGTACCTAGTTGGTTCACCAACTCTGTCTGCCTTTTGAAAGAATGAACGGCTTCGTTCCTCTCACTTTGAAGCTGAGCTAATTCCTTCTCCAGTTCTTCGTTCGCCCGCTTCAATTCATCCCGCTCAGCTAATACCTGGTTATGCTGATGAATGGGCACAATAGTAGGCTCTTCGATCATTGGAGGACTTTCTGGCTTGGCCTGAGGAAACGGCCTCCCTATAGCGTTAGCCCTGGCTCTGATCCAAGTCGAATACGGAGGGTAGGCTTGATTGTTGCTTTTTCCCAGCGATGGCTTTCCTCGCTTACTGATACCATTCCAGGCACGCTGAAGCTTGGACAACAGATCCCCTTCTAGAATACCCGTGAGGTACAGAGATTCCTGTACCTCTTCCTCCCTCAGCGGAGTCCTCAAAGCATACGCGAACTGGCGGACCAACAACGACGGATTGTAGTTTATGCAGCCCTTTCTACCTATCAGAGGCACATTAGGAAACCCGCTGCAACTGAAGATCACCTCAGTACCCAACCTGTCTCTGTCGAACCAGTCAGTATCCTCTGCAGATAAACTCATCAGACGCTCAGGCCACTCAGCTGTGGCTGCAGACAAGACAAAAGGACCCTTCTTGGGCAGATGGCTATCAAGCCATTTGTACAGCAAGGGTACGCAGCAAGAGACATTCTTCCCCCTCCTGTTCTCGTTTTTGTCGTGGACTGAGTGATAGACATCTCCGATCAAAGTAGGGACTGGATTCCCTGAAGCAAAGATGTGAAACGCATCAAAGTCTACAAAATCGGTCATGTTGGGGAACAGGATGATGCCATATATGCATAGAGCGAGGATGGCACTGAATGCGTCCCAACATCCGTCCTTGGCACACTGCTGAGCTTACCTACCAGAAACTGCAAGGAGAACCCAGGAACCTTGTTCCAACTAGTCAATACTAACTCGGAGGCGTCCATGTGAAGTGAAGGAGCTAAACCAGCCAGATCAGGCTCAACACCCATATGAACAAAAGGCATCTGCCTCTTGATAGGCACACCTAGCAAATCAGCATACTCTTCCAGCGTCGGCGCGAGAACGAAGTCCTGAAAAGTGAAACATCTCAGCGGAGGGTCGTAGAACTGCAGCAGAGCATGCAACCCATTCAACTCGAACGTAGAAGGCTTACAAACCAAACTGAGCAACCTGCCATAAGATTTTCTGAACTCATCCTTCACAGAATCACCTGCTAGAGCTATCAAACCAGTCAACTTAGCCACATCAGGGGCAGGGAACTTGTAAGCCACGGTCTTCCTCAAAGAGCCCATAACAATACAATAGGAGGCAAGAAATCCTGGATCGGGGAAAACGGTACCTGCAACACAGACACACGTTAATGAAATGCAAATGAATATGCAAACTAATGCAAAATGCAGTCATGCAATAATATATCCGGGTAACTGCTGTGGAGATTCTGTATCAACAATCACTATAAGAAGAAAACCCCGGCGTAGGACCACAAATCTGATCTGCCCAGAACAACCATCTGATAGGACCATATACACAGGATCATAATTCTGCTCTGTCAAGAACAAATGTCTGATAATAAGGACCTCTGATGTAGGATCAAGAAATATTTGATGATGAGGTCTTCAGACCCCAATCCAAAATCTGCCCGATCAAGAACAAACATACAGCTGCTGATGAAATCTTCAGACCCCACTCAAAATCTGCTCTATCAAGAACAAACAACATCTGCTGATGAGATCTTCAGACCCCAAAAATCTGCTCTATCAAGAACAAACAACTGATGACAAAACTCTGCTCTATCAAGAACAGACATACCCCTGATGATAAGATCCTCTGATCAAAACCTGCTCTATCAAGAACAGACATACACCTGATGATAAGATCCTCTGATCAAAACCTGCTCTATCAAGAACAGACATACACCTGATGATAAGATCCTCTGATCAAAACTTGCTCTATCAAGAACAGACATATCTGCAACTGAGAAATCCTGGTACCAACAAAACTGATTCACTGTCACGAAAACCAGGTAGTCTGAAGGTCAAAGTTTCCTACAATAAACCCAACCCTACTCACAGGTATGGACCTAAACTGACTCAAGGTACGACATCCTATGCGTTCATCAGCGTCACAGACTTTCAAGAGGGGTGATACGATACCCAGAAGGTGTGGCATCACCAGCTCATGAAGCGGCCTCACTTAGCTGAATCACAAATGATCGGTCCCCAGAGTCGATAATCCACCAAACCAGCAACCGTCTCAACCCAAAGGGTTGAAAGTGAAGCCAACCGGGTGAACCTCGTCTGAGCGTGGATTTCATGAGACACTAGTGCCTGCAAAGCAAGCACGCGCCCACTAATTTCCACTCTAAGTCTATAGTGCACTCAAGCCTGGGTCTGGCTTCTCACTCATCAGAACTCCCATCCCACAACAGCACAAATAATCATATTATACTGAAAATAAAATGCGGGAAATAAAGTGCAAGAAGTAAAATGCGATGAATAAACGCAACCCAACAAGTAAACATACAAGCGTTAGGATTGACTCTCGCAGGGAACTGTTGGAGACCAGGTCCCCAGCAGAGTCGCCAGCTGTCGCTTGGGCGAAAATAAGGTGCCGGCACAACAGAAGAGTCGCCACCTTTCGTTATTTATCCCTCAGAGCGGGAAAGGAAACGATCGGGAAAAAACTTGACGAATAAGGGTAAGACAAGGTCATCGCAACCGTTGTCTGGATTCGGGAGTCGGTTACGCAAGGGGAAGGTATTAGCACCCCTCACGTCTGTCGTACTCGACGGGATCCTCGCTTGTTGTGTTTACTTGGACGGGTTGGTTTTATTCTATCTACCTATCAAGGATGGCTGAAAAAGAAAAGAAAAATGACTCGGCAAAACATCGCGCTTTATGCCTACGTATTCTCATCAGAGAATGAGAAATCAGAGTCAACGTAGTTCGGCCTACGAAGGGTTGTGGGGGAAGGTAGCTCGCCAAGACATCGCCATCTTGTGCCTACGTACTCTCAACAAGTATGAGAGATCAGAGCTCACGTAGTTCGGGAAACTACGGTTTATTTCCTGTCTTTTACGAAAGAAGTGTTTTTTATTGTGTTTGCGATTTCAATCGCACTAGAGACTATGACCTGAGAGTGAATGCGTCGCATGTCACCCAAAGGGTACCATACTAAACATTCAGACTGTGGAAAAGAAACTCTCCAACAATCCTTTCTCAGATAGCTTAAGGCTCGTAACGTACGAAAGAAATCATTCATGATTACTGTATCTTAAACTGTTTTAAGATGAGAAGAGAACAGGCCCAACTAGGAGGGAGACTATCAAGTCCTACTGTTGTCATGCCATGGATTCATCCTATGGTTGAGGTTTGAACAGGGAACTCCTAGAAGTTGTCATGCATAGGTTTCAACCTAAAATTCTATCATCAAGTCCTTATCAAAGGAAATGAGAGTCCTAAGGGATCATGTCAATGATACACCAAAACAGATAAAGCATCAACTTAACAGTAGAATGCATGCAATGCAAGTGAGGGAGGAAATGTGTGTGGGGCTTCAGCCTCCACAAGCTCATCTCAACCTCAAGCCAGAATGGATAACAGTAATCATACTGAAATATAAACAACATGCTATCAAGCAAAAAGAGTAAACTGCAATCATACAGATAAATGAAATGAAATGCCATCAGGCAAACAAACCACATGGGCAAGGGAGCTGGGCTCTACCGAATACCCGCAAGCAAAGCCACACAGTAACAATACAAGCAGAGGGAGAAACTCAACCTCTAGTGCAATCATGCTCCTAGATTCTACCTATTCTAGATATGAACTTATTCTAATGCATCAAGCAAGTCAAACAAAACACATCAATACAGAAAAGAAAAAGAAGAGAAAGCAGATCAACTCCTCTCTCAACTTCAAGCTTCAGCTTTTCCAACAGCAACTCAGTATTCAGACTTCAATCACTCTTGATAAACATCAATTTGCTTTTCCAGGTTTCAACCCTACAACATAAGTCTCAACTTATCTTCTCCTTTTAAGCTTCAGCTTCTTGATCAGCTCCACCTTCAGGCTTCACTATCAATCATAAGTATCAACTTGGCTCCTTCAGGATCTCCAGGTATCAAGGTAAGTATCAACTTCCTTTGCTCTTCAAGCTTCAGCTCTTTAGAATCAATCTCAATCACTTAGAAGTGTCAACTTCATCCTTCAGTCTTTACTTCCTCTTCAGGGGTCTTCAAGTATCAACTTGCTTTTGTTGCTCTTCAAGCTTCAGCTGGAATGGCAATGCTCAAGGATTCATCCTCTTCTGCACTCTTCATTGAAGTCTTCATCTTCAAGCTCCAGCTCAGCACCTCTCAAGATAATCAAACCAGAGGAAAATCACTTACTGGATAAGTTGGGGGATATTGAACTGCTTATTGACCACCAAAGGTGACCTTTAAGGGTTCAACATCAAAGAAATGGTTCCCTCAAAAGTTCTACTTCCCAGGTACCTCACTTATCCCTCCAAAGGAGAGAGGTGTATACCATGGAAGGACTTTGAATCATAAGGAGGAATGGAGGTGAAAGATACCATCCATGTTTGAGAAAGAAGTCATCTAAGTCTAAACTCTTCCTAATCCCTAACCCTAAAACAACAAAAAAAGAAAATAAAATCAAGCTCTCAAGCTCCTCAATGCATCTTCAAGTCTTCTACTATGCTCCTCAATGCTCCTTAGGACAAGATCAAGCTCTCCAAGCCCACAAAGCAAAGCAACTAAAGCAAACATGCCCTAAAGGCAACACAAACAATCAACCAATACAAAAATCAACTAAAAATAGCATACTACTATATTAAATCCTAATATAATTTCTAAGGGATCCTACATACCTACCCTTAATACCCATATATGTCCCATAGTCTAATTTGTCCTAAAAACCCAAAAATCTAAAGTTATCATGGACCTATGTTGAAGTTTAACCTAATTCTACACAACCTAATAGCATCTAATCAAAACTATCCTAAAAATCATCACAAAAATATGGAATAAATCCAGGGGGAAGCTAAAACATATATCTAACTATACTAAAAAGATTGCCCTAAAAATATTAAGGGATCTACCTAAATTAAATTCTACAAATTCATATATCAATATAAAAGAAATAAAAAGCAATAAAAGAAGAAAATATGCAAAAAATACTAAAATGCATGACATGAAAAATGTTTTTACTTTATATTTTTCTAGACAGAAATATGAAGTAGGAGAAAAAACTCCCATTAAAAAATCATTAATTTTCCATTTGATATGAATTTTACAAGATTAAAATAAAAATGGAGAAAAATAAGATGGAAATATGAACATGTAACAAGCAACCAGACATAGTTAAAATCACGCGTGGGCCCAGACTGGGGGGTGGGGATAGCATGCGCGTTGGGCCCATTATCAAATCAGAAAACAATTGAAAAAATATAAAGAAAATAAAAGAAGCGCGATGCAAATAGCCATGACATTCAGTTCATTATGGATTGGGCTTCAAAAAGGGGGTGGGGGTAGCAATGATTCACCTAAGCCCAGAACCACCGTTTAATGAAACGGTGCGTTTCAGGCGCTCAGAACTTCCCTCCAAAATTCAATTAAACGTGAGCCTTTGGATTAGCCTTTGGTCAAGGGGTCAGCGCATGATCTGATGGTTGAAACATCATCATCAACCTTGGGTTAGGGTTTTCTGAAACCTCCATTAAAACACAGCTCCATGAGCTTCATCTTCCTCCATACGAATTCCTTCATTTCTCCATCAATTCTTGAAATTTAAAACCCTAACATGCCTAGAATTTCATGCTGAACACGATCCTCATCTCAAAATCCATTGAATCTTCCTTTAACATAAAACACGATCCAAGATCCAAATTATGCTCAGAAATCAATCTTAACCATTCTCCAAATTAATGGTCCTAAACTCATCCTCATGCTTCCCTGAGCATTTCTGGATATTAAACTAAGCTCATCACTCAATATCCAAAGAGATACAAGGCCAAACAGAAATCTTGGTCATAACAAAACCATCACCAATTGCCTTCAAACTCTCCAAAATCCATCACCTATTGGTCTCTAACCACTCTACACTAACAATTCAACCTAACCATACCTAAATTAAGGTGTAGGGAAGAAATTGCAAACCTGGTTAAATTGAGTGAACAGAGGTAGTAATCCACCAATTCAAGGCTTGAATCTTTCCAAAATCCTTCACTGAGCAATCTTCTTGCTTCTGTATGCAAAAAGAATGGCTGAAATTGCTTGATTCTTGAAATTCGATTTTGAAATGCAACCTTGAAACTTGGATCACCAACTCCTCAATTCTCCATGGAAATGCTCTCAATTCAATCTGCACAGCTTCAATGTGATGTATGGAAGGTGTTTGTGTGAAAAAAATGAAAGCAAATGAAGGGGAATGAAGAAATTGATCTTGACTTGTAATGGAAGAAATTGGATTTCACTCTCTTTTCTATGCAGCAATTCTCACCAACCTTGCATCTGAGCAAGTTGCAATCATCTTATAGAGTGGTTTAGAATCATCTAGAACCCCCTAGAACAATCCAATGCGAAATTGAAGTTTTCATGTCATGGTATTTTGATTTCTCATTCTCCTTACATGCTATCTCATGCCATAGCCCTGGTAACCTTGGTTTCTGACTTTAATTTATCCCCACATGAGATTTTGGATAAGTTGTAATGCATAAGTACCTTGTGTATTGAGTTTTGCCTTGTTTTGGTTTGGTACCTTAATATGCAAGTAAGCTTTTTCCAAGGCAACCCTATGATGCAAGCCTCAAATCAAAATTGTGGCTGAACCATTGTTCTTAGAATGTAATTTGGAGTCAAAATGACCTATTACATGACATGGTTTGGACTTATAACTTGGGATTTCCATTTTTCAAATTCACTTGAATTAACTTATGCCTCATTTTTAGGCCATTTTTATCACTTTTTGATATGAGCCTTTTCAACATCTCATGACCTCCCTACTAGCCTTAAAACATCATTCTAAGAAAGTTTGATGTTGAAGATTTTTCCATTTGAAGCTTGAAAGTAGGAGATATGGCCTTATGCTTGAAATGACCTATAACTTCCAAATGACCAAAATACCCTTGACTTGTCAAAGCCATAAGTTGAGTTCTACAAATCCTATCAAGGAATTCTAGTACTCTCTAGAAAGCTAAGAAGATGCTCTTCAGCATTCATGTTGACCAAGAGTTCATAGGAATCATCCTACTAGGGAAAAAGTTGTCTGCAAGTTGGGTGACTTTCAAGGACCCAGATTCACATACCTCAGATGACCTGTAATTTGTCAAAACCATAACTTGAGCTCTACAAATCCTATCAAGGACTTATACTACTCAAATTAAATCTAAGAACAAGCTATACAACATTCATGTTGTGGGGAAGATGAGATGACAATCACATCTTGAGCTAAACTGCCTTGAAGATAGGGATCAAACTAGGGGATTTTACACTGTCAATCCTTAGAAACCCTAGCTTAAAAATTCTCAAACTCCTCAATCATGATGAGTTGGTCTAGGAATTATCCTTATATTATCTCAATACATCCTTCCATGATCACATGGCTCTTGGATTAGGTCTCAACCCTCTCCAAATCATCATTTGACCTAGGGTTGACCCAGTCAAACCCTAATTCTACCACTCATGGCTGAATCTTCTGAATTCTTGTACAATGACCTCTCTAGGCTTCATGATAGCTTTCAAGACATCTCATAAGCTTTATCAAAGCTTCAAGTCCATCCTCATAGTCTCAGAATCATCTGAGGAGCTCTCACAACTCTCAAGTTATGAGACACACAACCTTGGTTTCAACCAATTCCTCTGAGGATCTCTTGAGCTCTCTAACAAAGGTATCAACCTTTGAACACTTGAACAAACTTCTTGGCTAGCTTCAAAGTCTCACACAACTCTTGATGGGTAAATAATTGTTGGTCAAATTTTGGGGTGCAACACATAGTTATTCTGTAAATATGTATTGATATCGCTGTGGTGCGATTGAGGGGGAGTGAGTGGGAATACTCAGGTCTAGAGTGTCTCTAGGTTGAAGTGTCACTAAGTAGAGATTAAGTGAGAAGTGCAAACTGGTTGTGTGACTTTGAATTGATTCTGCTAATAGTGAATTTCCTCCCTGGCTTGGTAGCCCCCATATGTAGGTGTTGTTGACACTGAACTGGGTGAACAATTGCTGTGTTATTTACTGCTTTTCCTTACAATTTTATTATTTAGTGCAGTAGTCAATGTCACAGTGGATGTTATAACTTGGGAAATAACATCCATCGTGTGCTTGCCAAAATTTCACCTTTGAATTTTTGTTCAATTGCATTATTATGGAACTTGTATTTATACGCAGTTTGCGAGATCGATATTCGGGGAATTTCCCCCTTATTACTACATCGGTCAAAATAGTACACTTGGTATTTTACCGGTCAAGTTTTTGGCACCGTTGCCGGGGACTGCCAGAATATCAGTTTAATTGTAATTCAATTGAAATTTTGTTGCTCTCCGACCAAAATTTTATTTTCAGTTTTTATTTTTATTTTTTGATTAATATTATTTTTGTTACTACTAATTTGCGTCTAACATTTTCATGCGAGGAGATCCCTCAGCTAATTTTTCTTTGGACGCAGAAATTGAAAGGACTCTACACGAAAGACGCAGACAAGCTAGACTATTAGCTTCAGAAGACGAAAGAGTTTCTCTTCATTTAGATTCAGGTTCGGAATCAGAGAGAGACACTATAGCTTTGGCAGAACTTCCACCAGCGGAGAGACTTCTTGGAGATTATGGCGGGGCGAATGCACCAGCTGGTAGGTTAACAATTGTAAACCAACCAATGAATCTCCCAAATTTCCAGTTACATCCGAGTACAATCACTCAACTTGAGAGGAGACCTTTCACTAGAAAGGTTAATGAAGATGCCAATAAACACCTCCAAATATTTTTTACGATGAGCACTACTCTCAAGATTGAAGGACACACGGATGAAGCAAAAAGGTTAAGAATGTTTCCATTTACTTTATCTGAAGATGCTGAAGAGTGGTTTTATTCCTTACCAGCCAGAAGTATTACTACGTGGGAAGAGATGGAATGAGCCTTTTTGAATGAGTATTTTCCTGCCTATGTGTATATTCAGAAACGATATGATATTATGAATTTTAAACAGAGGGATGGAGAATCACTAGGAGATTCTTATAAAAGGTCCAAACGGTTATTGGTCGCATGTCCTACCCACAATCTGGATCAAATGAAACAGATGTAGATGTTTGTGAATGGTCTTAAGATGAAGACTAAGCAGCTAATTAATACAGCAGTCGGTGGCTCATCTAAATTCACAACAACCACTGGTATCAGAAAAATAATTGAAGCCATTGCTGCAAATGAGCATTTGGAACTATATGACCGGAGTGTGAGTAATCCGGAAGAAATAGTTGACTTGAAGTTGGTTGCACAAGTTGTGAAAATGGAAGAGAAAATCAAAGCTGAAGTGGAAAGAAGGCTTAAGGGAATGAATGTGAGTACTGAAACTGTAGCTCAAGTTCAACCTGTCCAAGCTGTGAGCTGTGAGGTTTATAATGGACCCTATTTTACTGCGCATTGTCTTGCTACTGCTCAACAAATTGAAGAGATAAAATATTTGAGGCAGAACAATTTGTATTCTCAGACTTATAATCTAGGATGGAAAAATCATCCTAACTTTTCCTGGAAAGATCAGAGTCAACCTCCATATCCGCAACAACAACAGACACCTCAGAAAGCAGAATGGGAGATAACTATTAAAAAAATGGCAGCTCAAAATATACAATTCCAAGGAGAGACCCGTGATATTCAATGGAATAACACAGCTTCCATCAAAAATCTTGAGTCGCAAATGGGGTAGATAGCCCAACACCTCTTAACACACACTCAAGGAACCCTCCCGAGTGCGACAGTACCGAATCCAAAAAATCAAGAGAGTATTAATGTTGTCACAACAAGAAATCAAAAAATGATAGAAGAAGAGGAAAAAAATGAGTATGAATGTATAGAGGTGGAACTTGAGGTAAGAGAAAAAGTGAAAGAACCAGAAGAAGTTATGCCATATGAAAAACCAACTGAAGAAAAAAAGAAAGAGGAGGTTAAACCGAAAATCAAGCTACTTTATCCTCAACGAGTTACTAAGAAGGATCTGAAAGAAAAAGACTTTGGAAGATTCAGCGCAATGTTCAACAAATTGGAAGTCAATATGCCATTCTCTGAAGCACTCGAGCAAATGCCATTGTACAAGAAATTCATGAAAGAGGTAATAGGTAAAAAGAGATCAATGGGTGAAGAACCGAAGATCACAACTGGGCGATGTAAGGAAATATCACAAGAAAGGAGAATCCCCATCAAGAGGAAGGATCCTGGACCAGTAGTAATCCCTTGTACTATAAAAGATAGAACTTTTAAGAAAGTCCTAATTGATTCAGATGCTAGTGTGAGTCTCATGCCTTTATCTATTTTCAAAAAGCTGGATAATGGAAAAGTGAGCGATACAAGAACAAGCTTGAAGTTTGCCGACCACACAACTAAGATGACATATGGGCTAGCAGAGGATGTACTGGTGACGATCGATAACTTAACCTTCCCAATTGATTTTCAAATCATGGATATTCCAGAAGATGAAGAGACTTCGATCATACTTGGCTGACCGTTCTTGCTTACTAGTCGCTGCAATATTGATGTTGAAACAGGTACGCTCACTTTGAAATTTTTTGATGAGGAAATCACTTTAAAAGCGTTAGAGGTTAGGAATAAAGGTAAGGAGGAATATTTTAAACCTTCAGTTGGGATGACCAAAACAACTTAAAAGGGAGAACAATCAAAACCACTTCAAGCTGCTCTTATCTCTAAACCTGACCAGTATTCTGTTGCGAAAAATTCAAGCAACAGAGTTTGGAGGCTAAAGTACCCCCCATAACAATGGAGAGTCAACCGTCGAGCCATGCAACGTTAAACGAAGCGCTGTGTGGGAGGCAACCCACAAATTTTAAGAATTTATGTTTTTCTTTTTGTGGTTATTTTTTTGCAGGAATAAACGACCCCTCTGTGAGTACATATCTTCTTCTCTTGTTCTTAAACATTGAGGACAATTTTTAGTTCAAGTTTAAGGGAGGTTTTACTGTTTTGAATTGTCAATTTAAATAACTTTTTAATTGAGTCGGTAAGAATCACGTCGAATTCACCCCATATAAAGATTGTATAATTTTTTCTTGTGAATGTTGTGTGTGTGACGTAGTCAGGAAAGTATTTAGAATTCGAGGGAAGAGGAGTTAAAACTAAGGAACTTGGAAAGTTTGGAAATTGAGGTATAATTTGAACACCCTAGGTTCCCTGAAGTAAGGAAACGAGTCCAACGTGTAGATTTGTGCCATAGTACTTGGATTTGAGAAGTATTCCTCAATTAGTTCTTAATGATAGTCTAGCATGATTAAAAAGAATTGCATGTTTAAATATTGAGTGTGAAAATGACTCGTGGCACCAAAAAAAATTGAATAATGACGGTAAATACAACTAGTCCTTCTAAGTTGGGTAACCCTCACCCGGGTATTTAGCCTAACGACGGTTGAATCTCTATAGTCGTCCCAAAGTGGACTAATAAACTCCAATGAGCAAGAAAAAAATAAAATAAAGGTGCCACAAAAAAAGTCTTGATCAAAATTTTACATGTGAAGGAAAGCAATCAAAAATGCCTTAATCTAATTATTCGAATGAAAGGGGTAGAAAATCGAAGAAAAGATTTAAGCCCAAAGCATAGTTGGAGAGGTGGCCGAAAGGGAGATTTAGGTCTGTGGTTTTACCACAGTGTGTGTTTATGTAATACCTTTGTTAACAGATGATTATCGAGAGAACTAGTTTTAGCTGATCAGAACAAAGACTCGTGTATGAGTATCGATACACCTTACATTCTTAAGTCCTTCACTTGATGTGCTGTTTGATTTTAGAGTTATTTACCCAAGATTTTTGCTTGAGGTCAAGCAATGGTTTAAGTTTGGTGGAGTTTGATCAATGGTTTGTATACGTTATTCTACCATTAGTTTTAGTTGATCATTTTTATTGTTTAGTCGCATTTCGTTCGTTTTTATTGCATTTTACGCGTCAGTTTGGTATTTCCATTGTTTCTAAGTTTAGTTAAATAATAAAGGAGAATCAGAGCAAAATTCGGGAAAGCAACAAGATTTCAGAAGAGTTTTGAAGTGGACCAGAAGCCTGACACGGCCGCACGTGTCACCTGACACGACCTGTGTCAGAAAGGCAAAAATTGGTGGAAACCAGGGAGTTGACACGACCTCCCGTGTCAGCACACTTGGAACATAGAAAATTCTCGTGAAAATTTAATAGGGAGACAACACGGCCGCCCGTGTCAGCTGACACGACCCGTGTTGGCTAAAACGCTTCATCTTCTATTTTTCTTGGATTTTGGGCATTTGTGATCCATGAGGGTATTTTGGGGTATTTTCCTATTACTGGGTTGGACCTGAACTATTTAAGATGTGTTTTGAGAAGGAAAGAAGGGACCTTTGAATAGAAAAGAATTTTACGATCAAGATTGCAGTGATCAAGGATTGGGGAAACTGAAGGTTTTCATGAGCAGAAACAATTGAAGATCAAGGCAACCCTATTATCTTCTAATGTTCAATCTAATTGTTGAATTTGTTTTAAATATTATGAGTAGCTAAACCCCCCAATGCTAGGGGGTGTCCCTGAATTGACTCTGTAATAACCTTGTTTTCTTTAAATTAGTGATTTCACTGCTCTCTAATCATCGTTGTTATCGTATAATGTTCTCAAGGCTTTTCTTATCTGATAAATAAGGATTCAATTTACAGTTAACCTTAGGTTTGGAAAAATGATTGTTAACGCTTTTATATGATAATACTATAGTAGATATTTCCTAGGAATGGGGATACCTTATAGTAACCGTGATGTTTTAGATAAAATAAATTTCTTGGTATTGTTCCTATACTGCCAAGGAATTGGGGTATAGGGAGAATACCAAAGGGTTTTCTACTAAGGAATTAGAGTCAACAATTCTTTAAAACGGGTAACGATTGAACTGAGCGGTGATTTCTGCAACTAAGAATCAAGGTTGTTTCAAGGCTATTCATACACCCTACCCTAGCACGCTCCTCATAACTACCCAAAACCTTTATTTTACGACTTTTGCCTTCTGGTCTTTACATTTTTGAAGCAACAAACCAAAACCCCTTTGACTTTTTGTTCAATTGCATTATTATAGAACTTGTATTTATACACAGTCCGCGAGATCGATATTCGAGGATTTTTCCCTTTATTACTACATTGGTCAAAATAGTACACTTGTTATTTTACCGGTCAATACCCATAAGCTGAGCAACCCAACAATGTCACAATAATCAAAAGCAACAAAGATAAGGATATGAGAGCAAATAAATAGGCGAGAAGAAAACAAATAAGCGAAACTAACAACCTCACAATCCGAACTAAGATCGGCTCGACTCTCTCTTGCATGGAGCATGCTTTCACAAGCAGATTCGCCAACTGTCACACTTCGAAAATTCATTTGAACAATAAGACCCTTGTGTTAAAGGCGCGTAATGCGGTTCGACAGAGTTGCCACCGAACTTTATTTATCCCAAAATATATGGAAAAGGAAAATATCGAGAAAACCTTTTAAACAAAAGGACAGAAACACGGTCTTCGCAACCAATGTTTCGAGATCAAGAATCGGTTACGCAAGGGGAAGGTATTAGCACCCCTAACATCCGTTGTAGTCAACGGGAACCTCTTAATTCAAATTGTGATGAATGTTAGCTAAGCTTAGTTGTTTTCTTCTCAATAATAAATGTGAAACAGTATGATAAAGGATTCGATGCTAGTGGAAATGGATGGTTATAGGATAGGGTGCTCACTAAGGATTGGGGCCCTTGTGCCTACGTATGCTCATTCAAACAAGAATGAGAAATCAGAGCTTTCGTAGTTCAACTATGGGAAAGGATATGGGAAACAGAAGATGGAGGGAAGATAGCTCTCCAAGATCATCGCAATATTGTGCCTACATATCTTACATTCAGACGAAAATGAAAAATCAGAGCGTCCGTAGTTCGTGGAGAGGATCACGAAAAAAGAAGGGTTGAATGTGGTTGAAGTTTGGTACGGATGACGATTACTCAAAGCTTAAGAAAGTCACATCGGGCTCAAGTACTCGGGAGAGTGAGCCAAAGAATTGACTCTCTCTCTTTTTTCATCTTGAAAAAAAGTTGCTAGGGGTTAGGTTGTGAGAAACGATACTAGTCCCTAAGGGTGCTCCTAATAACGAAACCATAATGAAATATGAAAGTGTGTGCAATAGGTTGATGGCGAATGCATACGAGCACTCGACTTACATAGGGTGTTTGAAAATGGCTCGATGACAAATCGAGAATTAGTTTGAAAACAGTTTAGTCTACTCTAGTCCCTAAGGGTGATCCTAGAAGATAAACCATAATCAAAGAAAAATATGAATGCGTGAATCAGAATGGGAGAGGGATACATGTATGTTACACGGGATTACACAAAATAAAAGGGTTCATTGTCAGGTAGCCCAAGAGGAAGCTGTGTGCGTGCGAAGTGTCCTAAACTATGCCTTGAGAAAGATTCGGACAAGAGCTCCAAGTTAGAGTTTTTGATAAATTCGAAACTCCGTTGACCGAAAAAGTAACCAACAGTCCACCAGTTTAGGCTTTTATTGTTTCGATAATTATTATGTGTTTTGAAGAGAATGTGAATAAGAGATGAACAAGATGAATATGAATATGAATAATATGAATAATATGGCAAGATATATAACAATATAATCAAGATAATATTCACAATAGTATAATCAAGATAATATTAACAAGTATATGAAAAAAATAATAAAATCAAGATATATTTACTAAAAATAAAATAGGAGTATATTGACTGAAAGTAAAGTTAGTCGTTAGTTTATTTGAATTGAATCGGGACGCAATGTAGCGATAAACTGTCGTAGCTCAATCTATGACGAACATCAAACTATAGGAGGTTGCGCAAGTTGACATCCGTGCTAAAAACACGATGGAGAAATGATATTGAGGATCATTTTCCAATGTAATCGTGTCACACGGACCGAAAAGGCGACGATCTCGTCTTAATCACAAACTTTTGTCGATTAATTAAAGGTAACCTATCACGATCCCAAAGTATAAAAAATGATATCGATGATCATTTTCTACATATTTGAAATAATGAAGGTTAACAACCTTAATCGACCAACATTCGTGAATTGAAAGACTTCATCGATCAAAAAGAAAATAAAATCGAAAGAAGAAATGAGAAAATAGAGTGAGAATGGAAATGGGAATTGAATTGGTCTCATCTTAATCAAGATTAATCGGTAATCTATGATATTAGACTTTGATTGACAAAAATTGAAATTGAAAAAGAAACGAAAAAAAATGAAATGAAAATTTCAACTCAAATGAAAAATATAAACATGAAAAATGAACAAAAGGATAAAAAAAATTATAATTACCATTCTTAAAAAAAAGAAACCTTTTTAGGATAAATTAGAAAACCTAAAAAAAAAACTTATTTAAAACAAATAATAAAAAACAAAGGGGAGGGGTTCCGGCTACAGATACGGTAGGGTTTTCTAGAAAGGAAAAACTTAGGAATCATATGGGTCCAAGGTCCATCATCCTAACCCACAGATCCATATTTTGAAAAGGGGGTCTAAATACTTAATGAAATAGTTCAGGTGCACTGAAGTTATGTCCATCAGACAACATCTACTTTCTTTTTAAAAAAAATTAAACCTTTCATTTTCTCCTTTTTTTATATAAAAAAACCAAACTTAATGCAATAGAAAACAATCGTCAGCAGAGCATGGTCAACAAAGCTATTCACACAATTTAACATTATTTAAAAAGCTGAAAAATAAATTGACAGAAACACCAGCAAGGCATGGATCAGAATAGCAATAGTCAAGATACGTCATGGAAACCAGGGGGAACATGAAGCCCTAACCTTGAATCGTTTCATTCGTCTCTCCTTTGCGATTCAAAGAGCACGTAGTTTCGATTCTAGTTCTCGACTTAGTTATGCTTCATCTCAATCTTCTTAATCTCTATTGTTGGTTTTTGAGTTTTGAATCGATTTGCTATTTGGATTTTTGAGTGGTTGAAAATAGGTTTGGATTTTTGGGTTAATTGTTGTTAGTTTGAAATGAAGAAGAAGAAGGTTAAGGTTGAAGGAGGTCTGCGAGATTGGTTGAAAGTTATGGGAGTTTTAGAGTTGAGACGAAGAAGAAAGGTGTGAGGGTTTTAAGGAATTTTGAGCAGGGCTTCTGTGGCTATTTTTGCTTCTTTTTTTTAGTGAAGGAAAAATGATGTTTATAAAGGGGATTGAGGGCAAAATAGGGAGAATTGATGATGTGTTTTAGGAGATTTCATGTGAGGTTTGTGCGTATGGGTGAATCTTTTGTTGTGGAGGCTTGTGTTCTGCTAGTGGTATTGAACATTGTGGTTGTTGTATCAAATGTACAAACTCGTTGCGTGGGGGAATTTGTGTTGCGTGATTTTGCGATTTGGCGGGGTCCTTTGAATTGATCTTTGTGTTCTTTTGTTTTTTGGCTGTAGTACAAAGAATGACTTTGTGTATTTGTTTCATACTCAAGTGCAGGTCGTTGTGAATCGTGGTGGAGCCAATTTTATGTTTTGCAGAGTGGATAATGTCCATGGTCTTGTAACATTGCAAAGAGAAATGGGCCTTTTCAGTGTAACGGGCCTTGTAAAAAAAATGTTTGTTCTTTTTTGTCTACTTTGACATTATTTTTGTATAAAGGGATTTGAATTGTAAACTCATAAATCAAGAATTGAAAGTATTATGGACATTTAACCCATAGCCTTTTTTTTATAATCTTATTGAAATGGGCTTATAGAAAAATGTTGTAATGGGATTGTAACAAAAAAAAAGGTAGTAGTCATACTTTTTTTCTGTGGAATTTTGGACTTGTAGGACTTTGAATTGATATTTGCACCTCACTTCTGGAACAATGCTTGAAAAACATGACCATGGTGATTAAGACTTGAATTTTCCACGTTGATCTGAAAATTCACCAACCAAATTTCACCTTTTCGAATTCTTCACTTGAATTGAATGAAGCTTGAATCAATTCTTTGACTTGGAGCTTTAAATCAACACGATTTCATCTAAACTTTGCCACTTGTATTAATAAAAATGAATCTTTCACCATGACTTAAATTGAAATCAGAAGAACATGGCAACATAATCCATCAAACCTTGATTGAAATGAACTGAATCTTTGATAATTCTTAATCATGCAGGACTTGACTTATCACACCTTGATAACCTGACCCAAACGTAACTGATCATGGAAACCCTAATTGAATCCTCAAGCATACACGCCTCAATTAATGCACCTTGGCCTAGATCTTGAAACCAATCTTTGCCTGATTGGATACCTTGAATTCAATCTTGCACAAACTTGAACAACAAGCAGAAGCAACATATATTTTTTGGATTTTTGAATAATGGGTAGTGGTTGGATTTACATATGAAAGTTATACACAAGTAGGACAAAACAGAGTTTTGTGAAATTCGCATCAAGTTTTAATTCTATGTTTAAGATGCAAATCCATGATTTCTAATAGGATTCCAAAAAAGAAAAATGCAAGTTCAAAGTGTATCAAGGGCTATCATTACTCAAGCTACAAAATTTCATCCTAATTGAAGGGCAATTTCTACACAAGGCCTAAAAGAGAATGAGTTTCAAAGTTCTTTTACAAAAATGAAAAGATTGAAGGAGTTACAAGTTTCCAATTGTTTAAAGAAGTGTTTTACAAATTAAGATCAAGAGTTATTATAAGTTCAAAGGATCTTACCATAAAAGTTCACCAAATTCAAAGGCATGACAAAAAAATTCAAAGGTCGAAATTCAAAATTCTAAGTTTAAGGCAAACAAATCTCAATTTATTTCCAAAGATTTGAGATTACATGTTCACATTTTAAAGTCAAAATTTAATTCTAAGAAGTTCAAAAGATACAAGCTCAATTCCAAAAATTGCATTACAAGTCCAATTCTCAAAGGATAAAATTATTACAAACAAGCATTATCATGATTCCAACAATGGGCTTATACTTCCTTAACCAAATACAAATGCCATGTATGATAAACAAGTCATGAAGCTCGTAAATGTTCTGCTAGTAGTTTTGAAATTTGTATTATCGACCGTAAAACCGATTCATGTGGCAATGTTATTCAAATTTTATTTGTACCTACAGAGCATGCCTATGAAGTTAGTAATGTTACTAACTTAATATAATGCTTATCAAAAGGAACAAAAAATAGCCAAAACAATTCAAACATTTACAGGACAAATTGAAGTTCTTTCCAAAATAAGTAACAAACATGTTGAGATGAAAATAGAAAGATTCGAACAAGATTCAAATTGTTTACAAAACAAACCATAAACATGTTTCTTGGAGATTCAATAATCATAAACCTAGTTCTAGACAAATCTTGAAACATTTCCAAATTTGGTTCAAGCATGTTTCAAACAAGATCACTATCATAAGTAACAATTTCCATAACAAAAATTAGACACAATCTAACATGGATAAAACAAAAAGGAAAGAGATCCAAACATGTCTGAAACATAGTCCCAACATGTCTAAGGTGAAAATGGAAATTTATTCATGAATTTTCATTAGTAAATCAAATATGTTGAGTTAAATAGAGAAAGGTCATAAATGTTTCCAAAACAAGTACCAAACATAAATCATGTGGAAAGGAATTTTTTTAATTCTTGCAAACATGTCAATCCAAAATAGGGAAGTATTTAAAACAGTGTTTTGAAACTTATCTATAAAAGGAGCCAATAGCAGTGCAGAAGGCAGAGTGAAAAAGCAGAACATCAGAACACACATACAAAAATTCTTTGGGGCAGTAATCCACACGAGACGTGAAGCCACGAAAAAATATCAAGAAAAATCACAGAGAGAGACAAACAGAGGAGGAGAAATCAAACCAGGAATATAGAAACAAGAATCCACCTTCTTTCACTGCTCAAACCACCAGACTATGCTTTGAAGATGTCTACACGTCTCCGCTGACACATCGTTCATCATCACCGCCGCGAGCTTTCCGAAGTGCCACTTGTTTTTGTCGTTGTTTTCCGCCATTAATGAATTGGTAGATTTCTTTAATCCTTGCCTAAATTTGTGATGATGTTTGTTGGCTCGATGAGTTTTAATTTGCTATTGTTGTCATGATGTTTCTTTGTTTTTTCTATAAATAAAAAAAGATTGTTAGAGTTAGTTGCAGGATGAAATGTTGACATAAGTATGGAGGAGAAAAATGGGAAAGCGATGCGTTGAGAGTGAGAGAGGCAAATGAATTGTGTTATGCTGAGTTTCTTTTTTCATTTTTTGTTTTCCTTGATTCATGAACATGGACTGGGCTCCCAAGGCCCGTGTGTGTTTTTATGTTGTTCACATTCTACAATTACTTGCGCACTCGTCTTGACTCATGAATAGACTATTGTGCTTTAGATCATGGGCCCTGCGCAGAGTTTCTATATGCACTTCATGTTTCTTGCTTCCCCCCATTCTGGATTAAATGTTAATTTTGTTAAAATCCCGATTTTGATTTTGATGGAAGTGGATATCATTTTCAACAGTGATCCTGATTTATTTTTTTATTAGATGTTAACTTTTTTTTTATAATTTTGATCTTGATTTTAATTAGGACTTTAATTTTAATTTTCATTAAACTTTGATATTAATTTTAATATGTATTTTGATCAAATCTTGATTTTAATTTTGACTTTAATTGCCACCTGTCATCCTGGCCTTAGGATTGGAGTTGTCGTACTCTATGTAAGCTCCTGCCATGGACATTCTCTTTTATACCTTCATCTTAGCCTTAGGATTGAAGTCGCCGTACTCCACGTAAGCTCCGCCGTGCATACCTACTTATCTATCTTTCAATTTAACTTAGACTTGGAGTCGCCGCACTCCATGTAAGTGTCTCTCTATGGACACTTACTTCCTCCTGGAACCTTGACCACAGTCAAGAGTTCCTCACCCTCATTAAGGAGAACTATGAATACTCTGATTCCATTCCCTTCAGAATACATAGGCATAAGATACGATTTCTTGGCAAGTATACTTAGGACTAACCCCTTAGGTCTCTCTCTATTCCTTCAACCCTTTAGCAGATAACAGATAGATTAACAAATAACACATTAAAATAAGAGGTTCCTGTAGAGTACTATAGATGCTCAGGATGCTAACACCTTCCCTAGGTATAACCGACCCCTAAACCCTAGATCTCCCCGCATTGTGTTTACGATGCAAAATTAGGTTTCTCTTTCTTTAACCTTTCCTTAGGATAAATCAAAGACCAGTTGTGAATTCAAAGATGTGTGATTAAAGTTAATCAATAGCTTGACATCCGATTTTCACCGCAATAACACCCACAATCCCAACACCAAAAGGATGATAGAGAATACACCCACAATTTGGCACCAAAAGGATAACAAATATATCACCAAAAGGATGATAGAGCAAACTCATACACTCAGTCCTGACACCAAAAGGATGCAGGGGTCCATTACCAAAGGATAATGGAGAACACTCGCACAATCTGGCACAAAAGGGATGACAGACCCATCACCAAAAGGATGACAATCAACATGATTTCATCTAAAGTTTGCCACTTGTATTGATAAAAATGAATCTTTCACTATGACTTGAATTGAAATCAGAAGAACATGAAAACATAATCCATCAAACCTTGATTGAAATGAATTTATCTTTGATAATTCTTAATCATGAAGGACTTGACTTATCCAACCTTGATAACCTTACCCAAACACAACTAATCATGGAAACCCTAATTGGATCTTCAAGCATACACACCTAAATTAATGCACCCTGGCCTTGAGCTTGAAACCAATCCTTGCCTGACTGGATACCTTGAATTCAATCTTGCACAAACTTGAACAACAAGCAGAAGCAACATATATTTTTTGGATTTTTGAATAATGGCTAGTAGTTGGATGTAAATATGAAAGTTATACACAAGTAGGACAAATTTGGGGTATGACACCTAAGTAGGGCTTTGAGTTGACTCAAGCCTTCGAAACTTCCAAAAATGACTTTTTGAGCATGGTTTGGTCTACCTAAACAATATTTATGCACACCTAAGTCTCTCAAAAGGATCAAACCCAAAAAAAACACATATGATGCTCTTCTATATGAATAGACTCATGTTTTTGAAATATTTTCATGCACGAGAGAACTATGAATGAAGATGAGACTCGATGATACCGTCCAAACTACAAAGTACTAACTAGACACGTTTTGACATCATTAAAATAAGGATTGAGACAACTTGCCCTCACATACTCCCCCTTTTTTATGATGGAAAAACAATAGCAAAATCGAGTACTTTGAGTAGTATCATCCTCCCCCTGAATTTATGCATTCTTCCAAGAGACAATCTGAAAGTCTGATCAATCTTTGTAAGATAAATTGCTGCTTTTTCTTAGTCTCTTCTCCCCATTTGACAACATCAAAAAGAGAGAAGCACAAGGTCAAAGAAAAACATAATATATCTAACTGAGCACATTCACATATTTTGCAACAGATACGCATTAACAAGCATCCATATAAAATGATGTTAATGGAAAAGAATATGAAGATAAATAGAACAAGAAGTATAAAAAAACGAAGTGCATTATACAAACACCATGTTCCAAAATAGCTACAAGTCTCAAACAAACAAACAAACAAACAAACAAACATAAAGATAGGTAAACATAAAATGAGATAAACAAAAGATAACATGATATGCACTACATCTAAAAAACATCATCCTAAAGGTCTCCTCCCTCTAAATGGATGGCCCTTTCCTATGAAATGATATTCTGGAGGTGGTGGAAGTTGTTGCTCATCCAGTCACTCAGTGAGTTCCAAAACAGATTTGTTGAGAACATTGAAGCTTGTCGTAAGAGCTCGATTGTAACCTGTAGCGGTTTTGTAACAGCCCAATTTTTCAATAATTAATTATTCATGTTAATTAATTAATTAATTAGGATTATTTTAATTATTGGAATTATTGGTAGATATTTGAGAGGAGAATTTATGGAAGAAAATAGAATGGAAGGAATATAAGGAAAAGTGGAAAGAAAAGGAAAAGATAGAAACATAAGAGAAAAAGAAGAGAAAGAAAGGAGAAGAGGAGAAAAGAGAAGGAAGAAAGGGAAAAAGCTTGGAATCATCAAGAACAACTCCTAGCTTTCGATTTAATCAAGGTAAGGGTGTGAAATGTTGTTATTCTATAAATGTTTATGATTATGTATGATTGGTTTGGATTGTTTGAATGTTTTCTCCATTATTCATTATAGGGAATAAATGAATTAATCGGTAGAATCAAGGTTTTAATGGTTGGAATCCAGAATAAATGGTGTAGGTTATTCGAGGATTGTCAGACTAAGGCTATAGGAACTGGTTTGGTGAGAATCGGTTGATTTTGTCAAGAGTTGAGGATTGATGACAGTGAGGGTTTTTGAGTTCGCAGACGTTCGCTAGCACCTTCGCTAGGCGAACAGGTCGCGAGTGTTCACTAGCAACTCGTTAGGAAAGCAAGTTAGCGAGCGATCCCAGACTTGGGCAGAATGTATTTGATCTAGTTTGCTAGTAGCAAGTGAGGTAGCGAAGGATTCGCTAGGACCTCGCTGCAGCGAGTAGGAAGCGAACGAAGTCAGTAGCTTCTGTTTGCCTTCGCGAGCTTGTTTGCTAGGCGAATAGATAGCGAGTATTCACTAGGGACTCGCTAGGCGAGCAAGCCAGCGAGCGTGACACCATTTCATTTTATTTGTGATTCCATTCGATGTTGATTGTTTGGTTCGATTGTGTTCGATCCTTATCGGAATGAATAGTTGTGTACTATGGTGTGATATGTTGTGGGTAGCCGTATGGCGTGAATCATAGATTGTGGAATCAATTATGAAATGTGGTCTTTTGACAAATAAATGCATTGTTTAAATTGATTAAAAGTGCATGATGATTGTGATTGAGTTCGTTGCCGTTGGCACGATGTTATTTATAATGCCTGAGAACATATTGTGAATATGTGTGCATTGATTGTAATTGTATGTGAAGAATGCATGAGAACATATTGTGAATATGTGTGCATTACTTGATAATATGGTGATGATGATTTAAAGTATGAATACTTTGATTATGTGAAATATGTTGTGTGTGCAATCATGTTATAATTCTTATGTGATGAATTATTGAGAATGCATGAGATTAAGACGCGAGAATGGTCTTAAGTGCATTTGGTTGTTGATTGCATTTGCATCATTTAGTCAAGAGGCAATGTTTGCTAGTTTCGTGGAGACTAGTAACTTGTCCCAAGCGTATAAGAGTGGGTTTGAAAGCTTAGAGGACGGGCTTTTGTTGTTATCGGTCTAGAAGAGTGGACCCAGTTTAAGTGTAAAATCCGAAAAATGATAACAAGTGTTGGTACCACACGGCATGAGTTGCATTGAGTTGTGCTGGGTCACATAGCATATATATCATTGTTATATGAAATATGCTTGTGTGTGGATTATTGAGTTGGGATCTATGGATATGTGCATGATGAAACATGTTTTGTGATTATTGTCGCTACCGCAAAAATAAGGTGCCGGCAAAACAGAAGAGTCGCCACCTTTCGTTATTTATCCCTCAGAACGGGAAAGGAAACGATCGGAGAAACCTGACAAAAAGGTATAAGACAAGGTCATCGCAACCAATGTCTGGGTTCAGGAGTCGGTTACGCAAGGGGAAGGTATTAGCACCACTCACGTCCATCGTACTCGATGGGATCCATGCTTGTTGTGTTTATCTGACGAGTTATTTACTATCTACCTGTCAAGGCCGGTATAAAAAGAAAAGAAAAGAAAATGACTCGACAAAGTATCGCACTTTATGCCTACGTATTCTCATCAGAGAACGAGAAATCAGATTCAACGTAGTTTGACTAACTACGGGTTACGGGGAAGGTGGCTCGCCAATACATCAGTATTGTGCCTATGTACTCTCAACAGATATGAGAGATCAGAGCTTACATAGTTCGGGTTAATACGGATTACGGAAATTCAGATTCATCTGTTTTTTCGAGTAGGGTTAACAAATAGTTCCAGCAGTTTGGCGTACGCAGCTTGACCCTTGGAGACATAGGCGTTACCATTTGCGGTAGAACTGGGAGTTAACGACACTCTTTTCTTCAGAAAAGCTTCCTTTGAATTATGGGCCCACGGGGCAAAAAAGGTTTGAAGTTTGTTTTCTGTCTTTTACGGAAGAACTATTTTTTATGGTTGTCTGCAACTAATATCGCACTAGAGACTATGACTTAGGGGTGAACACGTCGCATGTCACCCTAAGGGTACCATACTAAACATCCTGACTGTTGAAGAGTGACCCTTCAACAATCATTTCCCAAGTAACTTAAGGCTCGTAACGTACGATATCAATTAACCTTTATTACTGTATTTTGATTTGTTTTGAGATGAGAAGAGAGAACAGGCTCAACTAAGGGGAGACTATCAAGTCCTAACAGTTGTCATGTCAAGGATTCATCCTATGGTTGAGGTTTGAAACAGGGGACTCCTAGAAGTTATCATGCATAGGTTTCAACCTAAAGTTCTAATCATCACTTCCTTATCAAAGGAAGTGAGATTCCTAGGGGATCATGCCAATGGGATACAAAAATAGATAAAGCATCAACTAAACAGTAAACAGATAAACAGTAGAGATACACATGCAAGTGAGGGAGGAAATATGTGTGGGGCAAGAGCCTCCACAAGCTCATCTCAACCTCAAGCCAAGTATGAATAATTGCAAAGATAACGAAAGAAAGAAATGCAACAAGAGCAAGTCACACAAGCAACAGTCAAACAGAAAGAGTAGCAGACCAAACAACAGACAAAATAGCTCAACAACCAAGCAGATAAACAACACACCACCAAACAGCTGCAAGAAAATTCCAAGCTCAAGCCATCTTCCAGAGAGGTCTCCATCTTCATGCTTCAACAAAAGAGAAGAAAGACAACGAGATGAGTACATGATGATGGAAAGCATGATGGAAACCTAAGGAATCCATCATGACACTCAACCATGCATCCATGAAAGGCATCCTCAAAAGTTCTACTCATTATGACATGCCATACATCCCTCCAAAGGAGAGATGGGCTTTCACATGAGGACTTTGGATCATAGGATGGGAATGGCATCCACCCAAAGCAAGCCATGTTTGTTTGAAGAAAGAAAACACTCTCTAGGGATCTTCCTAAACCCTAATGAGGCATCTACTTACTTACCATTCTATCAAGAAGGAAATACACTACCTAGAATCATCTAATGGCCAATTACAAGGTTAACATATGAAGTTCTCTAAGTTAGAATCACCTAAATTAAAGTTAATTTGTAAAATAGGGAACTAATTGAAAATCATTCCTAAAATCTCTAGGGAAATATCATATCATCCTACATGTATCAACATGCTATAGTCCAAAAATCAGGGGTTAAACCTAAGTAAAAAGGTTCAAACTAATTCTAAAACCTCAAAGGTACCTTAAGGGTATTCAACAAAGGACACTCCTACACAACTACCCTAAAACCCTATTTAAAATCATCTAAAAATCATGACAAAAATTACACAACATCATCAATATGTATATGATCAGCATATAAAATTTCAAGATCAAACTCCAAAGTATGAGACAGAAAGAAAATCAACAATTTCAAAACACATTTATTCCATCATTACAAACATATTACAAAAGAAAATATGAAACTAATTGCCAAAAAAAATGGAAAATTAAAATAAAAAGCATGGAAATATTCTACACATCTCACTTTATGTTCACAAATTTTCTCAAGATTTATTACCAATATTCACTATTTTTTATGAATTAAATCTAACAAGCAATAAAACAAAAAAATAAAATAAAAGAAAATAAAAGAAATCATGCAGGGAGGTGTAACTAGCAGGAGAAACAAGGGTTTATTCGCCTGGGCCCAATATGAGGGGGGTGCAAAAAGCGTTGGGAACTGGGCCTAGTCTGAGTCTCAACTCAGAAAATTATTTCTCAAGGAAGCAACACCAGGGGGGTGGATTAAGTAACAACTTCACATGTTATTCCTGTTGGGCCTACGAATGGGGAGTGTGGATAGCACACGTTGGGCCCAAAGTTATTAACTCAGCACATTATTCTAATCATGGACGTTACCCAGGGGTGCCACAAGTAAGGTTTTCTATGCGTTAATGCATTTGGGCCTAATAGAGAGAGGCGTGGATAACAACTGAGTCCAAAGCCCAGAGTTTCTTCCATGAAACTCTGCGTTTCATTTAAACAGTCTTGGAGGCACACATGGCTAAGTTCACCAACGTCAGATGGGATTACTAATTCAACTTTCCAGCAAGATCTGATGGTGGATGTATCGTCTTCTTCGTTTAAACAAACTAAAGGAGGGAAACCAGTCCGACGACACTCGCGGTGGCCGGAAAACGCAGTCATACTCCTCACAAGCCTAACTCTCTAATAACTCAACGAAACACCATGGTTCTTGAATGAAAATCGAAGGATTTTCCATGAGGATTACAAATATACCAATCAATCATGCTGAAACCTCAAAACCAGAGAAATCCACATCCAAACCGAAAACGGATTCAACCCTAATTCGTCTCTAAAGCTCAAATTTACTATCCAGAATCCATCTACATCTTAAGTACAACCTAGCCACATGAATCTAAGATGCTAAAAACGTGTAAATTAAGTGCAAATTTGAGAAATAAAAACCTGAGTTTGAGCTTCAAGTAATGTTGGTTTCAGGCCTCAATTCTTCTCCAAAGAGTGTAGATCGCTTCAGTGAATGATGATGAACGTTTCTTGATAACCAATTCCTGTTGAAACTCTCTGAATCTCCAAAACCGAAAATCAAATTCCAAGCTCCTTCACAAACTTGCTCCAATGGATTCTCAACTGAAGTTTCCACTAGAAGGTTCTCAGAATGATCTACATCCAATTTATATTCAGTTTAACAACTTTGGAGGCCCAAACAAAGCCCAATTTGGGATTTTCAAGTTTCACTTTCCTTCCAAAATTTCAATGATGTTGTACATGTTTTGGCCTTGCTATCCCCTCAAATTCCATCCAATTCACTTACTTAACAATTAGGGAGTATAATTGAATAGTTTTCCCTCCTTGATTCCAATCAAAGGGATGCATTTGGTATGTGTCTTCATAATGAAGTAAGACTCCATATGGCCATGTTATGAACTTCAATTCAAAAATGTGATGATGCCAAAGTCTTTAGAATGTCAATTCCAATCAAAATGATCACAAATTTGGCCTAAAAACATCCCATTCCCAATTGTTTTAAATTTTTACATTTTAATTCATTAAAATGGTCTTTTTGTGAATTGTCTTCAACCAATGCTTGATACAATCCATATCAATGGACTCTTGATACTTGCCTAAGCTAAAAACATAATTTTGAGCAACTTTCATGTTGAACAAAAATCCATTTGAAGCTTGCAAGATGATGAAATTGACCTATGATTCAAAATGACCTGTAATGTCCAAATACCCAAAATACCCTTGACTTGTCAAAGCCATAACTTGAGTTCTAAAATTCCAATAATGGACTTCTAGTACTCTTTAGAAAGATAAGAGAATAAGGAACAACATTCATGTTGACCAAAAGTTCATAGGAATCATCCTTCTAGGGCATAAGTGTCATGCAAGTTGGGTAACTTTCAAGCTCCAAATTCACATGCCTCAGATGACTTGTAACTTGTCTGGCTCATAACTTGAGTTCTATAAACCCTATCAAGGACTTCTAGTACTCAAATTAAATCTAAGATCATGCCCTACAACAATCATGTTGGGGTCAAGATGAGATGAAGATCATATCTTGAGTTAAATAGTCTTGAAGTCAGGGGTCAAGCCAGAGGATTTTACACTGTCAAGTCTTAGAAACCCTAGCCTGAAACTTCTCAAACTCTTCAATCATGCTGAGTTAACCTTGGAATCATCCTTAAAACACCTCAATGTATCAATCCATGATCACATGGATCTTGAACTAAGTCTCAACCTTCTTCAAATCATCAGTTGACTTAGGGTTGACCCAGTCAAACCCTAGCTGCACCAATCATGGCTGAGTCTTCTTATTCTTGCACAATGACCTGTCTAGGCCTCAAAGTGATCTTCCACACTTCTTATGAGCTCTCTCAAGACCTCAAGTCCAACTTCATGGCTTCAGAATCATCTGATGGCTTTCCACAACTCTCAAGTTAGGAGACCTACACACTTGGCTTCAACCACTCTCTTTGAGGATCTTTTAACTTCTCTGACAAGGATACCAACCCTTGAACATCTGAATAATCTTCTTAGCTAGTCTCACAGTCTTGTATAGCTCTTGATTGGTAATCATACCTCTTGATCTCCTGCATACATGTCAATGAAATGCAAATGATAATGCTAATGTGAATGAAATGAAACATAAGCTAGGTAAAGAAATGTTGGGCAAATTTTGGGGTGCAACAGCTGCCCCTATTCAAACGGCTTGGACCTGACTGGGTGAGAAGCGAACGACTCTCAAACAATCAAGGTAGAAGACGGTTGAATACCAACAAACTCGGAAATTTGCCAACTGCACAAGTACACGGTACTCTGATGGGGACAAATCTTCGGAAACTGAAATGATAGTTGCACGACAACTAGCTGGAGAAATACTGATCTGAACCTCCGTCGGGATGATTCTCTGATTTATCTGATATCATTGCATACTCGAATCATCAAGGGATCACCGATTACCCGGTAACTGGTGATTTACCAACCACGCAGGTAAACGATACCCTGATTGGTGGGAACATCTTCAAAAACTGAGCACGCCAGTTGCACGGCAACTCTGCTAGGGAATTGGTCACACGGTAATTGGCGAAGGGTCTAATCTCGAATCTCCGTCAGGATGATCATTTGATTTTGCTGTAGATCTTCGTCCTCAAATCATCAAGGGATCACCAGTTACACGGTAACTGGTAATGGATGTCGATTATGCCGTCAGGCATTCTGCGTCATCCTAAGCAAACAACTTTGCTGGGGGCTTCAAGAATCATCCTGAACCAATAACTCTGCTGGAGATTTCAGGAATCATCCTACACAAACACTCTGTCGGGGACTCTAAGCATCAACTTGAGAAACCAACTCTGGCGAATTCACTGGGGATTTTAAGAATCATCTTAAGCAAACCATTCCGCGGAGGAACACATGCAAAACAAGAATGGTAACGACCTAGCTCATGTTTCATATGCATATGATCGTCAATGGCGCAATGCTCCACACGGTGGAAATGCTACGCGTTTTTAGGGTAAATGCTATGCAATCATGCAAAATGCTATGACTCCATCAGCAAAATAAATGCTGAAGGGAAAATCCTCTTGTCAAGGAGAAAGAACCACTCTGGTGGAGGAAGGAATCATCCTGCCGAGGAGAAGAAGTCACACCAATCTCAATTGGACTCCGCCTTGGGAAACGAACTCCAGACGACTGCTGTGGGGGACGAGGTTCTTCGAGAACCTGTACTAGCTCAACTGGGTATACGAGCCACAAACTTCTGAGGAAAACGATGTCAATCGCAGAAATAAACTGCACGGCCTTCGCGGCAAAGTATTCCTGGAGATAACGACTCCGATGGGGAAATACAACATCAGCTATTCAACATTCTACTGGGGAAAACCAATCACGGCCCGAACGGCCTCCAAGGACTCAGCTCTCTTGGGGGACTACAAACTCGGCTGGGGAGGGTAACCAGACGATGGAATCACTCCTACTTGCCGGGGAGAGTACGACTCTGTGGGGACTTTCAATTCCGCTAGAGACTTCAGTCTGAGATATCGAGAGCTGCACACTTGCAAATAGTCTGCTACGAGAAAACTGCACACTGACCCAGTGCTGGGGAACAAATCTACACTTCGGCGTATGATTCAGCTGGAGAGATGATGATCCTGCCTAGGATGCATCTGGTTGGGGAGAATCTTCTCTGCTCGGGAAGATATATCAATGCTTGCGGTCCCATGCTCAGACTCCGTGGGGTGACACTGCTGAACTCGCTGGGGAAGAAGGAATCATCCTGCTTGGAAAACGTCTGGCATACTGCCTGGAATGTGCCATACCTGCAACAACATGAACAAACAGACTAGATACCCTTCAAAGGGACCTATCAAGGTTATCATCCTGCGACAATGTTCAGGTAATTCAATGTTTCAACAATTATCGGCCTAGGCCAACAAGTTTATGTATGCGCATTTTATCAAAAACATCGGGCGTTCTTTTTCACAAACAAAACAGATAAAAACTAAACAAACAAACATAATTGCTGAATAGTATACTTTTTATTGATGACGGACCCTTGAATGGGCAAAAATGTTTTACAACAGATGCAAGCTCCTGAAATGAGGAAGTTGCGCAAGCATAATAACATAAATATACATCAGTATTTACAAATGTCGGCAATGTGGCATAGACGAACACCATGAGTTGATCCCTCTATGACCCACTCGACTTTGATACTTCTCCGACGCTTCAGCTTTAGAAGAGATTGATTCAGATAAACGGCCCTCAGGTCTTCCAAACCACTAAACAATGAAAGTCCATACGCGGAACGCGGTCATTTGCTTTCGAATCCCTAACTTTTGCCTGAATCGCCCTTTCGGGTTTTCGATTCACCGGGATACCCTTTTTTGCCAAAGTCTCCCTTCCAGGTTTTCGACTTTGCGGGTGTACATTTTTCATTTATATCCCTAACTTTTGCCCGAACCTTTTTCCTTTTTTATGGTTCGCCGGGATGCCCCATTTTTCCTGGATATTCTTTTTTCTTTCCAGCGGGTCATTTTTTAAGCAAAGTATTTTTTAACTGCGTCCGCATTCACAGGGGATGCAAAATCTTCGCCATCCATTGTGGATAACAACAAGGCTCCTCTCGAGAAGACCTTGCTGACGACGTACAGACCTTCGTAATTGGGAGTCCACTTGCCCCTATGATCGGAGTGTGGAGGAAGAATCTTCTTCAGGACGAGATCACCCGTCTGAAAGCTTTGAGGGTGCACCTTCTTATCATAAGCTTTCTTCATTTGGCTCTGGTACAGACGACCATATGCAATCGATGCTAATCTCTTCTCATCCATCAGGATGAGTTGGTTCAGTCGATTCTTAATCCATTCTGCCTCATCGAGTTTCACGTCAACCAAAACTCGTAAAGAAGGAATCTCAACTTCTAACGGTAGGAAAGCTTCCATACCGTACACTAGTGAGAAAGGAGTTACCCCGGTTGATGTGCGTATCATCGTACGATAACCGTGCAATTCAAATGGCAACATCTCGTGCCAATCTTTATAGGTCACAACCATCTTTTGAACTATCTTTTTAATGTTTTTGTTGGCCGCTTCAACCGCGCCATTCATCTTCGGCCAGTAAGGAGATGAGTTGTGATGTTCAATCTTGAAGCTCTGGCGTAACTCCTTCATCATTTTGTTATTCATATTCGAACCATTATCAGTAATGATCCGCTCGGGAATTCCATATAGATAGATGATGTCCTTCTTTATGAATCTAGCCACCACCTGCTTGGTCACGTTAGCATACGAGGCTGCCTCTATCCATTTGGTGAAGTAGTCGATGGCTACCAAAATGAAGCGATGACCGTTAGATGCAGTGAGCTCGATCTTGCCTATCATGTCGATGCCCCACATGGAGAACAACCACGGGGAGGACATGACATTCAACGGGCACGGCGGCACATGAATTTTATCAGCATAAATCTGACATTTATGGCATCTCTTCGCGGATTTAAAACAATCTGACTCCATCGTCAGCCAGTAATATTCTGCTCTCAGGATCTTTCTTGTCATAGCATGCCCACCGGCATGCATACCAAATGTGCCTTCATGGACTTCTTCCATGAACAAACTCGCTTCTTTCTCATCTACACATCTGAGTAGCACGATATCGTGGTTTGTCTTATACAAAACTCCATTAGGATTGAGATAGAAATTCCCAGACAACCTCCTCAGAGTCTTCTTATCCTGGGTTGACGCTCCTGCAGGATACTCCTTAGTCATAAGGAAGGTCTGGATATCATGGAACCATGGCTTGCCATCAGAGGCTTCCTCGATTGCAAAAATGAACGCATGTCTATCAAGACGAGAAAGGACAATTCTTGGAGCTTCATTCCAAAAGTTGACTTTATACATCGAAGCCAACGTGGCTAAGGCACCATCCATCTGATTTTCAGCTTTGGGCACATGATGGAGTTCCACTCGATCAAAGAACGGAAGCAGCCTTCTGGCATAATTCATGTATGGCACCAAATTCGACTGACGAGTCTCCCACTCCCCTTTAATCTTGTTAACCACAAGTGCCGAGTCACCATATACATCGAGGTTTTTGATTCTCAAATAAATCGCTTCTTCCCAACCCATGATGCATGCTTCGTATTCTACTTCGTTATTGGTGACCGGAAACGTCAATCTAGCAGTGAATGGGATGTGGGATCCATGGGGAGTCGTGATGATTGCCCCGATGCCACTTCCGTAAGAATTAACCGCCCCGTCAAATATCAATTTCCAATGGGACTTTCTGTCTGGACCCTCGTCAGGCAACAGTTCATCACAATCTTTCACCTTGAGAAACATGATATCCTCATTAGGGAATTCAAATCTCATCGGCTGATAATCTTCAATCGGTTGTTCGGCAAGGCATTCAGATAATACGCTCCCCTTAATGGCTTTTTGGGAAACATACTGAATGTCATATTCCGTCAACACCATTTGCCATATGGCAATCCTGCCCGAAAGCGCTTGCTTCTCGAAGACGTACTTGATCGGATCCATCTTCGAAATTAGCATGGTTGTGTGATTGAGCATATACTGTCGTAAGCGTTTGGCAGCCCACGCGAGTGCACAACACGTTTTCTCCAGCATTGAGTAACGGGATTCACAATCTATGAACTTTTTACTCAAGTAATAAATGGCATGCTCCTTTCTGCCAGTCTCGTCGTGCTGACCGAGCACACACCCCATACTATTCTCAAGAACTGTCAAGTACATGATTAAGGGTCTTCCAGCCACTGGGGGTATCAAGATTGGAGGTTCCTGCAGATACTGGTTTATCTTGTCAAATGCCTTCTGGCAATCCTCGTTCCAGATAATCGCCTGATCTTTTTTCAGTAGTTTGAACATTGGTTCACACGTGGCCGTGAGTTGAGAGATAAACCTTGCAATATAGTTTATTCTGCCCAGGAACCCACAAACTTCTTTTTCAGTTTTTGGCGCTGGCATTTCTTGTATTTCTTTTATCTTCGCAGGATCAACCTCAATGCCTTTTTCACTCACAATAAACCCCAGTAGTTTTCCAGACCGTACTCCGAAAGTACACTTGTTAGGATTCAGCCTCAACCTGAACTTCCTAAGCCTCTCAAAAAGTTTCAGCAAATTGATCAGATGTCCCTCCTCCGTTTGGGACTTCGCAATCATGTCATCAACATAGACTTCAATCTCATGGTGAATCATGTCATGAAACAAAGTGACCATTGCTCGTTGGTAAGTGGCTCCTGCGTTCTTCAGACCGAAGGGCATTACCTTGTAGCAAAATGTTCCCCAAGGTGTAATAAACGTGGTTTTCTCCATGTCCTCCAGTGCCATCTTGATCTGGTTATAGCCGGAGAAGCCATCCATGAACAAAAACATGGAGAACTGAGCTGTATTGTCGACCAACACATCAATATGAGGGAGCGGGAAATCATCCTTTGGGCTCGCCCTATTCAGATCCCGATAATTGACGCACATCTGCACCTTACCGTCCTTCTTCGGTACAGGCATTATGTTGGCGACCCACGGAGGGTAAGTAGTGACCGCTAAGAAGCCAGCATCAAGCTGCTTTTGTACTTCTTCTTTGATCTTAACGGCCATATCTGGTCGTGTCCTTCTAAGTTTTTGCTTAACGGGAGGACAATCTTCTCGCAGTGGCAAGTGATGGACCACAATGTCAGTATCAAGTCCGGGCATATCTTCGTATGACCAAGCAAAGACGTCGCTATACTCTCAAAGCATCTCGACCAATCTCTGCTTGACATCACTCTGCAATGCAGCCCCTATCATGACATTCCTGACAAGTTCCTCAGAACCCAGGTTCACAATCTTAATCTCTTCCTCGTGAGGCAGAATGACTTTCTCTTCTTGTTTCAATAAACGGGCCAACTCTTCGGGAAGGTCTTCGTCTTCATCAATCTCTTCTTCAGCTTGATAGATCGGGCAATCGAAGTCGAAGTGAGTCGTAGAAGGTCCAGAGTTGATGTCATCTGCGATGTGAATCCTGCAATAACAAGGGTTAAGCTTAAAACAAGGATATGCAGGTTAGCACAAACCATATTGCCATTTTATTGTTTTTCAAAACAAATATAAAACAAGAATAACAGAGATCACAACATTTGAATGCGAAGAAAAACGCCCTTTAATTTATTGGTAAAATGTATGTACATAATCAAACAAGGCCCTGACAATAATACCACTATGCCCTGGGTATAACATAGGGTTGTACGATAATTGGAGAAAGTAAATCATTACTCTTTGCATGTCACTTGGATGATGTCCCTGATGGACCAGTTGTTGAGGCTCTAGCCTAGTTGGCTTGGCTGGATCCAGGAATCCAGGTCGCAATCGCTATCTTCGCTGTCTTCAGACACTGCATTGACACATTCAAATATCACCCTGCCGCTTGTAAACTGGATTAGCCCTTTAAGTCGCGACACACTGTGAGAGGAGGAGGCCTCAGCAGCAGGAGAGTATCCTAACCCAAACTTGTCCTGTTTGTTAGGTATTTCCAGAACTTGCCCCCAGCCTGTGGCAGATCCAGCTTGAACAACAGCTCGAGCTTCCTTGAAGGAAGAGAGAGTCATCTCTGGTTTCTTAATCATCACTGGAGTCACGTCTTTGACCTTAACAGCTTCGAATGCCTGACACAAGGTTTCGTGGATCTCGCCATCCATCTCAACATATTTGAAAGACGACAAATGGCTCACCATTATATCTTCCTCGCCACAGACAGTTACAATGCTGCCCCCCACCGTATACTTCAGCTTCTGGTGCAATGTGGAGGTCACAGCACCAGCAGAATGGATCCATGGCCGACCTAACAGACAACTATAGGCTGGCATGATATCCATGATGTAGAAGACGACGTCGAAAGTTTCCGGCCCAACTTGGATTGGCAGAGTTACCTCTCCAAAGACATGACGCTTGGTTCCATCGAAAGCCTTCACAACCAGATTACTGGGTGTGAAAATCAATCCTCTCGTTTCCAGCTTCATCAGTGCCTTCTTCGGGAGAACATTAAGTGATGATCCGGTGTCCACCAACACATGGGACATAATTGTTCCCATACACTCTATCGAGATGTGCAGGGCGCTGTTGTGGTTTCTTCCCTTCGGCGTCAGCTCCAGGTCAGTGAACCCTAACCCGTCTCCAGCATTCACGTGGGCTACTACCCCCTCCAGCTGGTTGACCGAGATCTCCTGCGGTACATACGCGGCATTCAGAACCTTTAGCAGCGCGTTGCGATGTGCCTCCGAACACAGCAACAAATTCAGAATAGGGATTTTCGACGGTGTTTGATGGAGGTGATCAACGATCTTGTAATCACTCTTCTTGATCAACTTCATGAACTCTTCAGTGTCCTTTACAAGTAAGTCCTTCTCTACCCCACGAGGGTTTCCTCAACGACCTTACTCTTTCCCTTATCAGTTTTCTCAGCTTTGACCGTTTTGTCAACCACAACCTCAGGTGGAGCAAATACTCTTTCGCTACGTGTGATCCCTCCAGTTCCCACTAAGTTATCCACAGACTGCCCAGACGGCTCCACTTCTAATTTCTGTCCGTTGCAGTAAACGTCTGCCCCGTAGTGCCATGGGACAGCGTTGGTGCTTTCAAAAGGTATCGGCCCAGCCTTTGTGATGGTAATCGTGGGTGGCCTAGACGCAGAAATGGTTATTGTCTTGTGAGAGATGGTGATAGTGGCAACTTCATCACCCTGTTCCAGCATTACCTCCCCAGATTTGTCTTCAGCCCTCCGGCTAAACTGCAAGATTCCTTCAGTCATCAGACTCTGAATCCCCATTATCAACTGGTCACAGCCGTCTGAACGAATCGCACAACCCATACACAATTCTCCACATCCCAGAAAGATGCCTCTCTTCATCAGTTTGGCTTTAACGAAGCTAAGCGGTGTCTTCAGATCCTTGACATCAGTCAGTAAATCTGAGTCTTCTTCTTCGATAATGGCATTCACCCCACCTCCCCCATGGTTCGGCATAGGGTTCTTTGTGACGTTCGGTACATTATCAGAGAAATTGATGATTTTAGCGTCGACCATATCTTGCACCTTGTGCTTGAATGCCTTACAGTTTTCTATCGTGTGGCCCAGTGCCCCTGAGTGAAAATCACATTTCGCATTCGCGTCATAGCCCTGTGGAGGTGCCCCTTTCAGGGGAGCCAGGGTTCTTCTCTGGACTAGTTGTAACTGAAGCAAAGTTTGTAGGAGTTGAGCATATGACATGGGCGGTGTCTCAAGATGACGATTTGCCAGAGGTGCTCTGTTCTGATACCTTTTGTACCCTTGCTGATTTTTCTACTGCTGCTGCTACTGGGGTTGTTGGACAACAAGGATAGTTATGCTAGCAACCTGCTGGCGCTGGCCCTTACCTTTCCTCCAAGCGTTAGACACTGCGTTCGTCTCTCCTTCACGCCTTTTGTTACTGTGCGGTTTCTTTCCTCCTCCAGCTGAGGATAGATCAACACCCTGAATTTTCCCCAATTTGATCCCATTTTCAACATGCTCGCCAGTAATGATGAGATCGGAGAAACTCCCTGACATACCACTGACCAGTTTCTCGTAATAGACCCCCGGAAGAGTGGCTACAAACATCTCAACAAGCTCTCGTTCAACCATCGGCGGTTGAACTCTAGCTGCTAATTCACGCCATCTCTGGGCGTACTCTTTGAACCCCTCATTGTTCTTCTGAGACAAGTTCTACAGTTGAACCCGATTAGGAGCCAAATCACTGTTATACTGATAATGGTGTACAAAGGTCTCAACAATCTCTTTCCATGTATGCACACTGGTGGGTTCCAAACCCATATACCATTCCAAGGATGGCCCGAACAAGCTATCTTAGAAGAAGTGCATCAGCAGCTTCTCATCTTCAGAGTGAGCAGACATCTTTCAGTAGTATGACCTTAAATGGACACGAGAGCAAGTGGTGCCCTTGTATTTCTCAAAGTCGGGTACCTTAAATTTAGGAGGCACCTTGAAATCAGAAATGTATCCCAGTTTAGTCATGTCGACACCCATAGTGTTTAGGTTCTCGAAACTCTTCATTTTGTCCTCGAGTGCTTTAAACCTCAGACGGGCTTCAGCATTCAATTCGCCCTCAGCACTCTTCTGTAAGAACAAGTCCTCTTGGCGATCTTCTAGCCATGGCTGAGTGCCATTGCCAGCAGCAAATCCAGCAGCATGAGGCCCATTCAGATTTCCAGCACCAATGTTCCATGTCTTGCCATGGCCTAGTCCAGTATTGCCATTGGCCTCAAAGTTACCGTTACCGACGCCAGTCGTATTTCCATTAAGCCTGATGTTAGTGACCACATTGCCGTTACCACTTCCATTCCCCCGGGTCACAGGGACGCCATTCTGTGGTGTCTCAACAAGTGGAGGATTTGAAGTGTTTCCACCATGAAGCACACCGTTGCTGTCAACCCTTGAGATCAGAGGCTGGACCAAGGTTCTGAGCTGGTCTTGGCCGTTAGCAACCACTTGCATGAGCTCCATGAAGCGGTCCATCCTCGCTCGGAGTTCCTGCATGTCTGTCTGCACTTATTCCATTGCTCTTGCTTGATTCGCTCTGGTCGAGTATCGGTGGATCGGTCTTCGGTCAATCCTGGAACAACCTGCATACACAAAGGGTTAGAAAAACGGCAAGGTACCTGTCATGCAAATGATTCATGCAAATGCAAACGATTCTAGTGCCAGAGTGCCAGTGCTGATAAAAAAGAAGTCTGGATCCAGTCATGGAAATAACATCTTGTATATATATAAAGCCCATCAAGGCAGCATACAATGTCACTGAGTACAATCAGAATCAACAACATGACCTCGACCAACAAGCCTGGTGATGGCCAGCATACAACAACTATAAAAAACAAAGGATTACAAATATAGTCAAGCACGACCACGGGCGTGAAACTCTTTTAACAACCCCTTCGTTTCTGGATGATCAGGCTAAGTGAGCAACCCCTTGACGAGTAACTCCCTCTGCATAATAGTGTATTGAAGACCTTCAACAGAGTCTTCCCACGCTCCTTCACCGAAACAATCTTCTAACCTCCGTTTCTTGGATTCGAACTTCTGCTTGTGCTCCTTCAGGTTAGCGAGAGCCTTGTTTAGCAAGTCTTCAGCGGCATATCTACGAGCAGTTTCCTCATCAAACCTCTTTTCACTAGCCTTCACCTGAGCTTTCAATTTGGAGATCTGTTGTTTCAGTTTATCCTCCTGTTCCTTGCCGTTGGCTAGAGTGGCATTCCACTGCTGATTAAACTTGGATATTCTCTGGTATGCTTCATCCAAGTGCTGCTTCTTGGTGGCAAGCACATCATTGACAAATTTGAAGTCCAGACCCAAGCGTTCACACTCAGCTATCTGTTTAGTCAAGTCTATACCCAACCTGTTCACCAACTCTATCTGCCTCTTGAAGGAGTGGACGGCTTTGCTCCTCTCGCTTCTAGCCTGTGCCAGCTCTTTCTCCAATTCTTCATTGGCCTTTTTCAACTCTTCCTTTTCAGCCACTACCTGTTCATACTTCAGGATGTCCACAGTAGTTGGCTTCTCATTCGTGAGGGGAGCTGGAGGAGCCACTGGAGGAAATGGCATCAAAGACTGTTGTGCTCTATTCCGAACCCAACTCACATAAGGCTCATAAGCCTGGCTGTTGCTCTTACCCAACAGCGTCTTTCCTCGTCTATGGATGTTAGCCCAAGCATGCTCTAGCTTGGTAAGTGTGTCACTATCAAGCGACCCGTTAAGGTACAGAGATTCCTGCACCTCCTCATCTCTCGGCGGACCTCTCAAGGCATACCCGAATTGTCTGACAAGTAGTGAGGGATTGTAGTTTATGCATCCTTTTCTTCCAATCAATGGAACATTAGGAAAACCACTGCAGTTGTGGATGATTTCAGTACCCATCATATCCCGGTCAAACCAAACTATGCTCTCTGCGGACAAACCCATCAGGCGCTCAGACCACTCAGTTGTGGCTGCAGAAGAAACAAAGAGACCCCTCTTGGGCATATGGCTATCAAACCACCGGTATAACAGAAGAGTGCAACCGGACACCATTTTCCCTCTCCTGTTCTCATTCTTGTAGTGGGTAGAATGATACAGGTCACCAAGCAAGGTGGGAATTGGATTCCCTGAGGCGAGCAAGTAGAAAGCGTCAGTATCTACGAAGTCGAGAAGATTCGGGAACAACACAATCCCGTATATGCACACAGCCAGAACAACACTGAACACATCCCAACGATCTTTCTTAGCAAACTTTTAAGCTACCTCCACCATAAATGATATAGGGAAGCCAAACACTTTGTCTCTCCGAGTGAACCCTTTTCTCAATTCAGACTCATCCAAATGCAAGATAACTGCTAGGTCAACCAGCTTAGGTTCAGCGTCAACATGGTGAAAAGGCATTTGATCCTTAACAGGGATGCCTATCAAGTCAGCATACTCCTCCAGAGTAGGGGCCAAAATATAGTCGGGAAACAAAAAGCATCTCAACGGGGCCTCATAAAATTGTAGCAACGTGTATAAACCACTGATCTCGTGGGCGGAGGGCTTGTAGACATACTTCAGCAATCTCCCATGCGTCTGTCTGAATTTTGCCAGAACTATCTCATCAGCCAGGGTCTTCAAACTCAGGATGGAACTGACATCTGGTGTGGGAAATCTGTAGGCAATGGTTCTCTTTAGAGTCTCCATGATGGCCAGGGAAGCTAGCTCACTAGAATCAGGGATGAAGTATGCACCTGCAACACAGACACACGTTAATGATATGCCAATGAAAATGCAAAGACATGCAAGATGCAAGATGCAAGAATGCTAGGATGCTGCAGGAGATCAAGACTGCTGTTAAGGAGACCACGACTCTGTTTCAGCATAACCATAACACTACTCTGACAACAAAACCCTGAAGAGGACCAATAATTATGCTCTCTCAAGAACAAACACATATCTGATGATAAGAACCCCTGATACAAACAAAATTGATTCACTGTCAAGAAAACCAGGTTTTCTGAAGGTTAAGTTTCTTGTAATAACCCAACCCTGCTCACAGGTACGGACCTAATCACAGACAAGGTTCGGCATCCTATGCGTTCATCAGCGCCACAGACTTTCAAGAAATGATGATACGATACCCAGAAGGTGTGGCATCATCATCTCTTGAAGCGGCCTCTCTTAGCTGAATCACAAATGATCGGTCCCTAGAGTCGACAACCCTCAGATCCAACCTCACGTCGATCCCTAAGGGACAGAAGAGAAGTCATCAAAGAAAATCTCGTCTGAGTGTGGATTTCATGGGGACTAGTGCATGCTAAGCATACAGGTCCATCACTAATCTCCACTCTAATACTAGGTGTATGCTCTCAAGCCTGGTTTTTGGCTCATCACCCATCAGAATGTCCCTCCCACAACAGCACAGATAATCATATCATACTGACAATAGAATGCGGGAAAGTAAAATGCGATAAATAAATACAACCCAACAGGTAAACACGCAAGCTCTAGGATTGACTCGCCTAGGGGATGGGAAACGGTCCCAGCATAGGGGATGGGAAAAGTCCCAAGCAGCTATGATTCCCCAGCAGAGTCGCCAGCTGTCGCTACCGCGAAAATAAGGTGCCGGCAAAAACAGAAGAGTCGCCACCTTTCGTTATTTATCCTCAGAACGGGAAAGGAAACGATCGGAGAAACCTGACGAAGAGGTATAAGACAATGTCATCGCAACCAATGTCTGGGTTCGGGAGTTGGTTACGCAAGGGGAAGGTATTATCACCTCTCACGTCCATCGTACTTGATGGGATCCACGCTTGTTGTGTTTATCTGACAGGTTATTTACTATCTACCTATCAAGGCCGGTATAAAAAGAAAAGAAAATAAAATGACTCGACAAAAATCATCAAGGGATCACCGATTACCCGGTAACTGGTGATTTACCAACCACGCAGGTAAACGATACCCTGATTGGTGGGAACATCTTCAAAAACTGAGCACGCCAGTTGCACGGCAACTCTGCTAGGGAATTGGTCACACGGTAATTGGCGAAGGGTCTAATCTCGAATCTCCGTCAGGATGATCATTTGATTTTGCTGTAGATCTTCGTCCTCAAATCATCAAGGGATCACAAGTTACACGGTAACTGGTAATGGATGTCGATTATGCCGTCAGGCATTCTGCGTCATCCTAAGCAAACAACTTTGCTGGGGGCTTCAAGAATCATCCTGAACCAATAACTCTGCTGGAGATTTCAGGAATCATCCTACACAAACACTCTGTCGGGGACTCTAAGCATCAACTTGAGAAACCAACTCTGGCGAATTCACTGGGGATTTTAAGAATCATCTTAAGCAAACCATTCCGCGGAGGAACACATGCAAAACAAGAATGGTAACGACCTAGCTCATGTTTCATATGCATATGATCGTCAATGGCGCAATGCTCCACACGGTGGAAATGCTACGCGTTTTTAGGGTAAATGCTATGCAATCATGCAAAATGCTATGACTCCATCAGCAAAATAAATGCTGAAGGGAAAATCCTCTTGTCAAGGAGAAAGAACCACTCTGGTGGAGGAAGGAATCATCCTGTCGAGGAGAAGAAGTCACACCAATCTCAATTGGACTCCGCCTTAGGAAACGAACTCCAGACGACTGCTGTGGGGGACGAGGTTCTTCGAGAACCTGTACTAGCTCAACTGGGTATACGAGCCACAAACTTCTGAGGAAAACGATGTCAATCGCAGAAATAAACTGCACGGCCTTCGCGGCAAAGTATTCCTGGAGATAACGACTCCGATGGGGAAATACAACATCAGCTATTCAACATTCTACTGGGGAAAACCAATCACGGCCCGAACGGCCTCCAAGGACTCAGCTTTCTTGGGGGACTACAAACTCGGCTGGGGAGGGTAACCAGACGATGGAATCACTCCTACTTGCCGGGGAGAGTACGACTCTGTGGGGACTTTCAATTCCGCTAGAGACTTCAGTCTGAGATATCGAGAGCTGCACACTTGCAAATAGTCTGCTACGAGAAAACTGCACACTGACCCAGTGCTGGGGAACAAATCTACACTTCGGCGTATGATTCAGCTGGAGAGATGATGATCCTGCCTAGGATGCATCTGGTTGGGGAGAATCTTCTCTGCTCGGGAAGATATATCAATGCTTGCGGTCCCATGCTCAGACTCCGTGGGGTGACACTGCTGAACTCGCTGGGGAAGAAGGAATCATCCTGCTTGGAAAACGTCTGGCATACTGCCTGGAATGTGCCATACCTGCAACAACATGAACAAACAGACTAGATACCCTTCAAAGGGACCTATCAAGGTTATCATCCCTTCGAGATGTGCAGGGCGCTGTTGTGGTTTCTTCCCTTCGGCGTCAGCTCCAGGTCAGTGAACCCTAACCCGTTTCCAGCATTCACGTGGGCTACTACCCCCTCCAGCTGGTTGACCGAGATCTCCTGCGGTACATACGCGGCATTCAGAACCTTTAGCAGCGCGTTGCGATGTGCCTCCGAACACAGCAACAAATTCAGAATAGGGATTTTCGACGGTGTTTGATGGAGGTGATCAACGATCTTGTAATCACTCTTCTTGATCAACTTCATGAACTCTTCAGTGTCCTTTACAAGTAAGTCCTTATCTACCCCACGAGGGTTTCCTCAACGACCTTACTCTTTCCCTTATCAGTTTTCTCAGCTTTGACCGTTTTGTCAACCACAACCTCAGGTGGAGCAAATACTCTTTCGCTACGTGTGATCCCTCCAGTTCCCACTAAGTTATCCACAGACTGCCCAGACGGCTCCACTTCTAATTTCTGTCCGTTGCAGTAAACGTCTGCCCCGTAGTGCCATGGGACAGCGTTGGTGCTTTCAAAAGGTATCGGCCCAGCCTTTGTGATGGTAATCGTGGGTAGCCTAGACGCAGAAATGGTTATTGTCTTGTGAGAGATGGTGATAGTGGCAACTTCATCACCCTGTTCCAGCATTACCTCCCCAGATTTGTCTTCAGCCCTCCGGCTAAACTGCAAGATTCCTTCAGTCATCAGACTCTGAATCCCCATTATCAACTGGTCACAGCCGTCTGAACGAATCGCACAACCCATACACAATTCTCCACAGCCCAGAAAGATGCCTCTCTTCATCAGTTTGGCTTTAACGAAGCTAAGCGGTGTCTTCAGATCCTTGACATCAGTCAGTAAATCTGAGTCTTCTTCTTCGATAATGGCATTCACCTCACCTCCCCCATGGTTCGGCATAGGGTTCTTTGTGACGTTCGGTACATTATCAGAGAAATTGATGATTTTAGCGTCGACCATATCTTGCACCTTGTGCTTGAATGCCTTACAGTTTTCTATCGTGTGGCCCAGTGCCCCTGAGTGAAAATCACATTTCGCATTCGCGTCATAGCCCTGTGGAGGTGCCCCTTTCAGGGGAGCCAGGGTTCTTCTCTGGACTAGTTGTAACTAAAGCAAAGTTTGTAGGAGTTGAGCATATGACATGGGCGGTGTCTCAAGATGACGATTTGCCAGAGGTGCTCTGTTCTGATACCTTTTGTACCCTTGCTGATTTTGCTACTGCTGCTGCTACTGGGGTTGTTGGACAACAAGGATAGTTATGCTAGCAACCTGCTGGCGCTGGCCCTTACCTTTCCTCTAAGCGTTAGACACTGCGTTCGTCTCTCCTTCACGCCTTTTGTTACTGTGTGGTTTCTTTCCTCCTCCAGCTGAGGATAGATCAACACCCTGAATTTTCCCCAATTTGATCCCATTTTCAACATGCTCGCCAGTAATGATGAGATCGGAGAAACTCCCTGACATACCACTGACCAGTTTCTCGTAATAGACCCCCGGAAGAGTGGCTACAAACATCTCAACAAGCTCTCGTTCAACCATCGGCGGTTGAACTCTAGCTGCTAATTCACGCCATCTCTGGGCGTACTCTTTGAACCCCTCATTGTTCTTCTGAGACAAGTTCTGCAGTTGAACCCGATTAGGAGCCAAATCACTGTTATACTGATAATGGTGTACAAAGGTCTCAACAATCTCTTTCCATGTATGCACACTGGTGGGTTCCAAACCCATATACCATTCCAAGGATGGCCCGAACAAGCTATCTTAGAAGAAGTGCATCAGCAGCTTCTCATCTTCAGAGTGAGCAGACATCTTTCGGTAGTATGACCTTAAATGGACACGAGAGCAAGTGGTGCCCTTGTATTTCTCAAAGTCGGGTACCTTAAATTTAGGAGGCACCTTGAAATCAGAAATGTATCCCAGTTTAGTCATGTCAACACCCATAGTGTTTAGGTTCTCGAAACTCTTCATTTTGTCCTCGAGTGCTTTAAACCTCAGACGGGCTTCAGCATTCAATTCGCCATCAGCACTCTTCTGTGAGAACAAGTCCTCTTGGCGATCTTCTAGCCATGGCTGAGTGCCATTGCCAGCAGCAAATCCAGCAGCATGAGGCCCATTCAGATTTCCAGCACCAATGTTCCATGTGTTGCCATGGCCTAGTCCAGTATTGCCATTGGCCTCAAAGTTACCGTTACCGACGCCAGTCGTATTTCCATTAAGCCTGATGTTAGTGACCACATTGCCGTTACCACTTCCATTCCCCCGGGTCACAGGGACGCCATTCTGTGGTGTCTCAACAAGTGGAGGATTTGAAGTGTTTCCACCATGAAGCACACCGTTGCTGTCAACCCTTGAGATCAGAGGTTGGACCAAGGTTCTGAGCTGGTCTTGGCCGTTAGCAACCACTTGCATGAGCTCCATGAAGCGGTCCATCCTCGCTCGGAGTTCCTGCATGTCTGTCTGCACTTGTTCCATTGCTCTTGCTTGATTCGCTCTGGTCGAGTATCGGTGGATCGGTCTTCGGTCAATCCTGGAACAACCTGCATACACAAAGGGTTAGAAAAACGGCAAGGTACCTGTCATGCAAATGATTCATGCAAATGCAAACGATTCTAGTGCCAGAGTGCCAGTGCTGATAAAAAAGAAGTCTGGATCCAGTCATGGAAATAACATCTTGTATATATATAAAGCCCATCAAGGCAGCATACAATGTCACTGAGTACAAGCAGAATCAACAACATGACCTCGACCAACAAGCCTGGTGATGGCCAGCATACAACAACTATAAAAAACAAAGGATTACAAATATAGTCAAGCACGACCACGGGCGTGAAACTCTTTTAACAACCCCTTCGTTTCTGGATGATCAGGCTGAGTGAGCAACCCCTTGACGAGTAACTCCCTCTGCATAATAGTGTATTGAAGACCTTCAACAGAGTCTTCCCACACTCCTTCACCAAAACAATCTTCTAACCTCCGTTTCTTGGATTCGAACTTCTGCTTGTGCTCCTTCAGGTTAGCGAGAGCCTTGTTTAGCAAGTCTTCAGCGGCATATCTACGAGCAGTTTCCTCATCAAACCTCTTTTCACTAGCCTTCACCTGAGCTTTCAATTTGGAGATCTGTTGTTTCAGTTTATCCTCCTGTTCCTTGCCGTTGGCTAGAGTGGCATTCCACTGCTGATTAAACTTGGATATTCTCTGGTATGCTTCATCCAAGTGCTGCTTCTTGGTGGCAAGCACATCATTGACAAATTTGAAGTCCAGACCCAAGCGTTCACACTCAGCTATCTGTTTAGTCAAGTCTATACCCAACCTGTTCACCAACTCTGTCTGCCTCTTGAAGGAGTGGACGGCTTTGCTCCTCTCGCTTCTAGCCTGTGCCAGCTCTTTCTCCAATTCTTCATTGGCCTTTTTCAACTCTTCCTTTTCAGCCACTACCTGTTCATACTTCAGGATGTCCACAGTAGTTGGCTTCTCATTCGTGAGGGGAGCTGGAGGAGCCACTGGAGGAAATGGCATCAAAGACTGTTGTGCTCTATTCCGAACCCAACTCACATAAGGCTCATAAGCCTGGCTGTTGCTCTTACCCAACAGCGTCTTTCCTCGTCTATGGATGTTAGCCCAAGCATGCTCTAGCTTGGTCAGTGTGTCACTATCAAGCGACCCGTTAAGGTACAGAGATTCCTGCACCTCCTCATCTCTCGGCGGACCTCTCAAGGCATACCCGAATTGTCTGACAAGTAGTGAGGGATTGTAGTTTATGCATCCTTTTCTTCCAATCAATGGAACATTAGGAAAACCACTGCAGTTGTGGATGATTTCAGTACCCATCATATCCCGGTCAAACCAAACTATGCTCTCTGCGGACAAACCCATCAGGCGCTCAGACCACTCAGTTGTGGCTGCAGAAGAAACAAAGAGACCCCTCTTGGGCATATGGCTATCAAACCACCGGTATAACAGAAGAGTGCAACAGGACACCATTTTCCCTCTCCTGTTCTCATTCTTGTAGTGGGTAGAATGATACAGGTCACCAAGCAAGGTGGGAATTGGATTCCCTGAGGCGAGCAAGTAGAAAGCGTCAGTATCTACGAAGTCGAGAAGATTCGGGAACAACACAATCCCGTATATGCACACAGCCAGAACAGCACTGAACACATCCCAACGATCTTTCTTAGCAAACTTTTAAGCTACCTCCACCATAAATGATATAGGGAAGCCAAACACTTTGTCTCTCCGAGTGAACCCTTTTCTCAATTCAGACTCATCCAAATGCAAGATAACTGCTAGGTCAACCAGCTTAGGTTCAGCGTCAACATGGTGAAAAGGCATTTGATCCTTAACAGGGATGCCTATCAAGTCAGCATACTCCTCCAGAGTAGGGGCCAAAATATAGTCGGGAAACAAAAAGCATCTCAACGGGGCCTCATAAAATTGTAGCAACGTGTATAAACCACTGATCTCGTGGGCGGAGGGCTTGTAGACATACTTCAGCAATCTCCCATGCGTCTGTCTGAATTTTGCCAGAACTATCTCATCAGCCAGGGTCTTCAAACTCAGGATGGAACTGACATCTGGTGTGGGAAATCTGTAGGCAATGGTTCTCTTTAGAGTCTCCATGATGGCCAGGGAAGCTAGCTCACTAGAATCAGGGATGAAGTATGCACCTGCAACACAGACACACGTTAATGATATGCCAATGAAAATGCAAAGACATGCAAGATGCAAGATGCAAGAATGCTAGGATGCTGCAGGAGATCAAGACTGCTGTTAAGGAGACCACGACTCTGTTTCAGCATAACCATAACACTACTCTGACAACAAAACCCTGAAGAGGACCAATAATTATGCTCTCTCAAGAACAAACACATATCTGATGATAAGAACCCCTGATACAAACAAAATTGATTCACTGTCAAGAAAACCAGGTTTTCTGAAGGTTAAGTTTCTTGTAATAACCCAACCCTGCTCACAGGTACGGACCTAATCACAGACAAGGTTCGGCATCCTATGCGTTCATCAGCGCCACAGACTTTCAAGAAATGATGATACGATACCCAGAAGGTGTGGCATCATCATCTCTTGAAGCGGCCTCTCTTAGCTGAATCACAAATGATCGGTCCCTAGAGTCGACAACCCTCAGATCCAACCTCACGTCGATCCCTAAGGGACAGAAGAGAAGTCATCAAAGAGAATCTCGTCTGAGTGTGGATTTCATGGGGACTAGTGCATGCTAAGCATACAGGTCCATCACTAATCTCCACTCTAATACTAGGTGTATGCTCTCAAGCCTGGTTTTTGGCTCATCACCCATCAGAATGTCCCTCCCACAACAGCACAGATAATCATATCATACTGACAATAGAATGCGGGAAAGTAAAATGCGATAAATAAATACAACCCAACAGGTAAACACGCAAGCTCTAGGATTGACTCGCCTAGGGGATGGGAAACGGTCCCAGCATAGGGGATGGGAAAAGTCCCAAGCAGCTATGATTCCCCAGCAGAGTCGCCAGCTGTCGCTACCGCGAAAATAAGGTGCCGGCAAAAACAGAAGAGTCGCCACCTTTCGTTATTTATCCCTCAGAACGGGAAAGGAAACGATCGGAGAAACCTGACGAAGAGGTATAAGACAATGTCATCGCAACCAATGTCTGGGTTCGGGAGTTGGTTACGCAAGGGGAAGGTATTATCACCTCTCACGTCCATCGTACTTGATGGGATCCACGCTTGTTGTGTTTATCTGACAGGTTATTTACTATCTACCTATCAAGGCCGGTATAAAAAGAAAAGAAAATAAAATGACTCGACAAAACATCACGCTTTATGCCTATGTATTCTCATCAGAGAACGAGAAATCAGAGTCAACGTAGTTCGACTAACTACGGGTTACGGGGAAGGTGGCTCGCCAATACATTAGTATTGTGCCTATGTACTCTCAACAGATATGAGAGATCAGAGCTTACGTAGTTCGGGTTAATACGGATTACGGAAATTCAGATTCATCTGTTTTTTCGAGTAGGGTTAACAAACAGTTCCAGCAGTTTGGTGTATGCAGCTCGACCCTTGGAGACTTAGGCGTTACCGTTTGCGGTAGAACTGGGAGTTAACGACACTCTTTTCTTCAGAAAAGCTTCCTTTGAATTATGCGCCCACGGGGCAAAAAAGGTTTGAAGTTTGTTTTCTGTCTTTTACGGAAGAACTGTTTTTTATGGTTGTCTGCAACTAATATCGCACTAGAGACTATGACTTAGGAGTGAACACGTCGCATGTCACCCTAAGGGTACCATACTAAACATCCTGACTGTTGAAGAGTGACCCTTCAACAATCATTTCCCAAGTAACTTAAGGCTCGTAACGTACAACATCAATTAACCTTTATTACTGTATTTTGATTTGTTTCGAGATGAGAAGAGAGAACAGGCTCAACTAAGGGGAGACTATCAAGTCCTAACAGTTGTCATGTCAAGGATTCATCCTATGGTTGAGGTTTGAAATATGGTACTCCTAGAAGTTATCATGCATAGGTTTCAACCTAAAGTTCTAATCATCACTTCCTTATCAAAGGAAGTGAGATTCCTAGGGGATCATGCCAATAGGATACAGAAACAGATAAAGCATCAGCTAAACAGTAAACAGATAAACAGTAGAGATGCACATGCAAGTGAGGGAGGAAATATGTGTGGGGCAGGAGCCTCCACAAGCTCATCTCAACCTCAAGCCAAGTATGAATAATTGCAAAGATAACGGAAGAAAGAAATGCAACAAGAGCAAGTCACACAAGCAACAGTCAAACAGAAAGAGTAGCAGACTAAACAGCAGACAAAATAGCTCAACAGCCAAGCAGATAAACAACACACCACCAAACAGCTGCAAGCAAATTCCAAGCTCAATCCATCTTCCAGAGAGGTCTTCATCTTCATGCTTCAACAAAAGAGAAGAGATTCAACAAGATGAGTACATGATGATGAGAAGCATGATGGAAACCTAAGGAATCCATCATGACACTCAACCATGCATCAATGAAAGGCATCCTCAAAAGTTCTACTCATTATGACATGCCATACATCCCTCCAAAGGAGAGATGGGCTTTCACATGAGTACTTTGAATCATAGGATGGGAATGGCATGCACCCAAAGCAAGCCATGTTTGTTTGAAGAAAGAAAACACTCTATAGGGCTCTTCCTAAACCCTAATTAGGCATCTACTTACTTACCATTCTATCAAGAAGGAAATACACTACCTAGAATCATCTAATGGCCAATTACAAGGTTAACATATGAAGTTCTCTAAGTTAGAATCACCTAAATTAAAGTTAATTTGTAAAATAGGGAACTAATTGAAAATCATTCCTAAAATCTCTAGGGAAAATATCATATCATGCTACATGTATCAACATGCTATAGTCCAAAAATCAGGGGTTAAACCTAAGTAAAAAGGTTCAAATTAATTCTAAAACCTCAAAGGTACCTTAAGAGAATTCAACAAAGGACACTCCTACACAACTACCCTAAAACCCTATTTAAAATCATCTAAAAATCATGAAAAAAATTACACAACATCATCAATATGTATATGATCAGCATATAAAATTTCAAGATGAAACTCCAAAGTATGAGAGAGAAAGAAAATCAACAAATTCAGAACACAATTATTCCATCATTACAAACATATTACAAAAGAAAATATGAAACTAATTGCCAAAAAAATGGAAAATTAAAATAAAAAGCATGGAAATATTCTACACATCTCACTCTATGTTCGCAAATTTTCTCCGGATTTATTACCAATATTCACTATTTTTTATGAATTAAATTTAACAAGCAATAAAACAAAAAAATAAAAGAAAAGAAAATATAAGAAATCATGCAGGGAGGTGAACTAGCAGGAGAAACAAGGGTTTATTCACCTGGGCCCAATATGAGGGGGGTGCGAAAAGCGCTTGGGCCCAGTCTGAGTCTCAACTCAACAAATTATTTCTCAAGGAAGCAACGCCAGGGGGGGGGGTGGATTAAGTAACAACTTCACATGTTATTCCTGTTGGACCTACGAATGGGGAGTGTGGATAGCACACGTTGGGCCCAGAGTTATTAACTCAACACATTATTCTAATCATGGACGTTACCAGGGGGTGCCATAAGTAAGGTTTTCTATGCGTTAATGCATTTGGGCCTAATAGGGGGAGGCGTGGATAACAATTGAGTCCAAAGCCCATAGTTTCTTCCATGGAACTCTGCGTTTCATTTAAACCGTCTTGGAGGCACACTTGGCTAAGTTCACCATTGTCAGATGGGATTACTAATTCAACTTTCCAGCAAGATCCGATGGTGGATGTATCGTCTTCTTCGTTTAAACAAACCAAAGGAGGGAAACCAGTCCGGCGACACTCACGGTGGCCGGAAAACGCAGTCATACTCCTCACAAGCCTAACTCTCTCATAACTCAACGAAATGCCATGGTTCTTGAAGGAAAATCTAAGAATTTTCCATGAGGATTACAAATATACCAATCAATCACGCTGAAACCTCAAAACCAGAGAAATCCACATCCAAACCGAAAATGGATTCAACCCTAATTCGTCTCTAAACCTCAAATTTACTATCCAGAATCCATCTACATCTTAAGTACAACCTAGCCACATGAATCTAAGATGCTAAAAACGTGTAAATTAAGTGCAAATTTGAGAAATAAAAACCTGAGTTTGAGCTTTGAGTAAGGTTGGTTTTAGGCCTCAATTCTTCCCCAAAGAGTGCAGATCGCTTCAGTGAATGATGATGAACGTTTCTTGATAGCCAATTCCTACTTAACCTCTCTGAATCTCCAAAACCGAAAATCAAATTCCAAGCTCCTTCACAAACTTGCTCCAATGGATTCTCAACTGAAGTTTCCACTAGAAGGTTCTCAGAATGATCTACATCCAATTTATATTCAGTTTAACAACTTTGGAGGCCCAAACAAAGCCCAATTTGGGATTTTCAAGTTTCACTTTCCTTCCAAAATTTCAATGATGTTGTACATGTTTTGGCCTTGCTATCCCCTCAAATTCCATCCAATTCACTTACTTAACAGTTAGGGAGTATAATTAAATAGTTTTCCCTCGATTCCAATCAAAGGGATGCATTTGGTATGTGTCTTCATAATGAAGTAAGACTCCATATGGCCATGTTATGAACTTCAATTCAAAAATGTGATGATGCCAAAGTCTTTAGAATGTCAATTCCAATCAAAATGATCACAAATTTGGCCTGAAAACATCCCATTCCCAATTGTTTTGAATTTTTACATTTTAATTCATTAAAATGGTCTTTTTGTGAATTTTCTTCAACCAATGCTTGATACAATCCATATAAATGCACTCTTGGTACTTGGCTAAGCTAAAAACATAATTTTGAGCAACTTTCATGTTGAACAAAAATCCATTTGAAGCTTGCAAGATGATGAAATTGACCTATGATTCAAAATGACCTGTAATGTCCAAATACCCAAAATACCCTTGACTTGTCAAAGCCATAACTTGAGTTCTACAAATCCAATCATGTACTTCTAGTACTCTTTAGAAAGATAAGAGAATAAGGAACAACATTCATGTTGACCAAAAGTTCATAGGAATCATCCTTCTAGGGCAGAAGTGTCATGCAAGTTAGGTAACTTTCAAGCTCCAAATTCACATGCCTCAGATGACTTGTAACTTGTCTAGCTCATAACTTGAGTTCTATAAACCCTATCAAAGACTTCTAGTACTAAAATTAAATTTAAGATCATGCCCTACAACAATCATGTTGGGGTCGAGATGAGATGAAGATCATATCTTGAGTTAAATAGTGTTGAAGTCAGGGGTCAAGCCATTGGATTTTACACTGTCAAGTCTTAGAAACCCTAGCCTGAAACTTCTCAAACTCTTCAATCATGCTGAGTTAACCTTGGAATCATCCTTAGAACACCTCAATGTATCAATCCATGATAACATGGCTCTTGAACTAAGTCTCAACCTTCTTCAAATCATCAGTTGACTTAGGGTTGACCCAGTCAAACCCTGGCTGCACCAATCATGGCTGAGTCTTCTTAATCTTGCACAATGACCTGTCTAGGCCTCAAAGTGATCTTCCAAACTTCTCATGAGCTCTCTCAAGACCTCAAGTCCAACTTCATGGCTTCAAAATCATCTGATGGCTTTCCACAACTCTCAAGTTAGGAGACCTACACACTTGGCTTCAACCACTCTCTCTGAGGATCTTTTAACTTCTCTGACAAGGATACCAACCCTTGAACATCTGAATAATCTTCTTAGCTAGTCTCACAGTCTTGTATAGCCTTGATTGGTAATCATACCTCTTGATCTCCTGCATACATGTCAATGAAATGCAAATGATAATGCTAATGTGAATTAAATGAAACATAAGCTAGGTAAAGAAATGTTGGGAAAATTTTGGGGTGCAACAATTATCCATGTGTGTTTATACATGTTGTGAAATGTATGATGAGTTATGAATGAATTATGGTGAGAAATGCGGAATATGTGTATTCTATGTTTGTTGAAGGCATATAGTCTGAGCTAAGAGTAATCCATCCGGCTTGTTGCCATTCAACCCATCCCTGATTTGCATAGGGATCTATAGGAGGTAATTGATCTAACCAGCTACTGTTGTCTTGTTTAGTATCATTGAAGTCAGTTTCTATTGCACGACCGACTTCTTCTTCTTCTTCCTCTTCTTTTTCATCTTCATATGACTCTTAAAGCCATGAGCTAGAGACCTTCACTATGAACCTGTAGTGTTTCTAATCTTTATCCCACAAGTAACCCATCATTGTCAAGGTCTTTTGACATAATTCTTGATCAGTTGTCAAAGATATATACGGAATCCCTTGGACAAACACATCAACATGATTAAGCATACTTTGAATGAACGGGGCATAGGATAAAGCAGTGCCTCTGCCAGAATCTCTCAAAGCATAAATCCTACTTGCAATATAATAAGGCCAGCTGAATTTTATTTTCTTTTTCAAAATGTAAACTAATTGGACCTCATCCTGGTCGACCCTGGAGTAACCTCCCTTCTTAGGCTGAAGTATGTGAGATACTATCCACTGCAGGATTTGATCAACTGACTTCAACCGACCAGTAGTTACCGACTTAACAAATAGATCACTAGCTACAATCTGATCAGTAAAGGGTTTCTTCAACATTGAGTTCAAGGCTTCCTTAAACTCATAACCATCATCAGTTCTAGTGTCAGTGACCTTAGGAAGTGGAGCAGAGAGTGGACACATGTTAAACAAATATTTCCAAACTCTATCATTTACCAAAATTCTTTTATCTCCTATTTTACAACTGTACTCATACCCATCAAATTTTCCCTGAAGACCCATATAGAATAATCAAATAAGATCTTCATTATACTTCGTGTCACATTCCAGAAACAGATTAAAGTCTTGAAAATCTAGAAGTTCAAGAACTTCCTGAATATGCATTCTTTCGGCGGTTATGTCATAGTAGACAAATTGTTTCACAATAGATCTTTTGCTAAATTTCTTTTCATATGATTCAGCAAATTCAGTAGGTAGTAGAGAAAGAGCAGTTATCGGAACACTTGTTCTAGGTTGGGATTTCGGAGCTCTTGTGGTTCTTTTCTTGGTGACTATTCTGGTAGCCATGTAGTTGAACTGATGAAGATGATGAACAATATGTTGAATTTGAATTGTTGATGAAGAACTCAATTGAAGCTTTGATCTTGAAGAATTTTTGGTGAGATAGGATTTTTAGGTTTTGTAGAGATTTTGGGAAGAGGAGAAGTTAAATAGAAATGTCTAAGTGTAATGATATAGATGTAATTGATAACGTTTGAATGCATTGAATGAAGGAAAGCAATAAATGGGTCAAAGAACATGGAAGGGCGTTGCTATTTTCAAGAATTTTTCAGAAAAATTCAGCGACGCGTTGACCTAAAGAGTCTCTGCGTTGACGCATGTTAACAAAATTTTGGCAGTGTGAAATGCACACAGTTTGAGTTGACCCAAGGGTCGACTTGTGCGTACCCGATCCAAAATTTATAAAAATGGCATTTTCATGAGTCGAACTATGACCTGTTTTGATCGACTCATACAGTTAAAATGAGTAAAAATGCACTTTTTAAGTCATTTATGCATCAAACATTAATAGGCAAAGAGCTCACACATATTTCAAACTCACAAATGGATAAAAACATGTTCAATCATGGAATAAAAATCAATCTAACACACAAAATGGCACACTATCTTACACATATATGTGATCAAGAATATTTTTCTAGAGAGGAACGATATTACCTCAACGACGACCAATGATGGATACCCTCACATATAGCTTGATCTTTTAAATATTGTTAGATAAAAATATAGACAAGCAAATATATAGAGCAAGCAATCATGAAACCTTAAACACGATCCAAGATATCGAGAACACCCAGTTCACTATGGATGTTAAAGAAAGGCTCTGTCGCGAGTGGTTTTGTGAAAATATCCGTAAGTTGATTCTTAGTATCAACATGCTCGAACACCATATCATTTCTCTACATGATACTTAAGGAAATGATGGTGAATTTTGATATGTTTGGTGCATGAATGCAATACGAGGTTTTTGTTTAGGCTGATGGCACTTGTATCATCACACAAAATAGGAATACGCTCGAGTTTAACATTGAAATCGAGAAATTGTTGCTTAAGTCACAAGACTTTAGCGCAACAACTATCGGCTGCAACGTATCATGCCTCGGCTGTTGACAAAGCAACAAAAACTTGCTTTTTGTTGTGCCAACTCACTAAGGAATTTGAGAAAAAATGACAAGTGCCACTTATGCTTTTCCTATCCGATTTGCAGCCGGTAAAGTCAGGATCGGAATAGCTAACCAAATAACAATCACTTCCCTTGGAATACCAAATCCCACACTTTCGATTATCAGAGAGGTATCTAAGTATGCACTTTACGAATTTCAAGTGCGATTCCTTGGGATGTGATTGGTAGCTCGCACATATACAAACACTAAACATTATATCCAGTCGAGATGCGGTAAGATAGAGGGGAGAACCTATCATACCTCTATACTTCTTTATCTCCACCTCCTTACCATTCTCATCATGATTCAAGTTTATACAAGTAGGCATTGGTGTGTCAACCGCTTTGGAGTTGGCCATGTTGAAGCGCTTGAGAAGCTCAAGGCAATATTTTGTCTGACTCATAAACATTCCTTCTTCGAGCTGCTTGATTTGAAATTCGAGGAAATAGTTTAACTCCCCTATCATGCTCATCTCGAACTTTCCCTGCATCAATTTAGAAAACTCCTTGACCAGATTCATGTTAGTGGATCCGAATATGATATCATCTACATAAATTTGTACCAAAATTGAGTGTTTTCCTTGATGTTTAATGAAGAGGGTTGTGTCAACCTTCCCTCTTGAGTACCCTTGATCTAGTAGAAATTTGCTAAGACGTTCATACCAAGCCTTAGGGGCATGCTTGAGTTTGTACAAAGCACATTTAAGCTTATAAACATGATTAGGATACTCATGGGATTCAAAACTAGAAGGTTGGGTTACATAAACCTCTTCATTGATGTATATTTTTAGGAAATCACTTTTTACATCCATTTGAAATAATTTGAAATTCTTAGCACACGCGTAAGCAAGAAAAAAGTGTATAGCCTTGCGTCGGGCAACAAGAGCATAAGTTTCCTCACAGTCTATGCCCTCCTCTTGGTTATACCCTTTCACCACTAAGCACACTTTGTTTTGTGTTATAACTCCATTTTCGTCAAGCTTGTTCCTAAATACTCATCGGGTGTCAATTACTTGATGGCCTCATATAAGAGGGACAATGTATCAAACCTCATCCCTTTTAAAATTGATTTAATTCCTCTTACATTGATAAGAACCAACGTTCATCGAGTAACGCCTCTTTAGGGTTTTTAGGCTCAATCTGAGAGACGAAAGCAAAGTGATAATAGAAGTTACTTAGCTTGGATCTCGTAGTCACTCCCTTTGAAATGCCACCGAGAATGTTTTCGATCGGATGGTCTTTAGAGGACTTCCAAGCTAGAGGAAGGTCATCGTTGTTATTCGGATGATCCTCCTCAATCTCCTTATGATGGTGATCCTTTTCCTCCTCAACTTTCACTGCTTCAGGTTGATCAATCCCTTTTTCAGTGTCCTTGAGTATGTCTTCTGAAGATACACCTGCACCATGAAAAGAAATACCTTTTTCGACATTTTTCGGATAAGTTTCATCAAAAGTAACATGAACAAATTCCTCAATAATGAGTAACCTCTTATTATACACCCTATATGCTTTACTTGTATGAGAGTATCCAAGAAATATACCTTCATCGACCTTAGAGCTGGACTTTCCAAGGCTCCCCTTACCATTGTTCAAAATAAAACATTTACAACCAAATACATGAAGGTGAGATACATTGGGCTTCCTCCCTTTTAAAAGCTCATACGGAGTTTTGTTAAGAATAGGACGGATGAGCACCCTATTCAAAACATAACAAGCTGTACTAATGACACCGGTCCAAAAATATTTAGGAAGGTCACTTTCATTGACCATAGTTCTTCCTAATTCTTCCAAAATTCGACTTTTACGTTCCACAATCCCGTTTTGTTTAAGGGTACGCGGCGTGGAAAAATTATGACCAATTTCATGCCTACCACAATGATTTTCAAACTCACCTCCATGATCACTTCTAATTGTTATAATGTTTGTGTTCAACTTGTTTTGAGAGAGCTTGGAAAAATTTTCAAAAGCCGAAAAAGTACCGCTCTTGGTTGTTGTCGTACCTCGAAAAATATAATCCTCGCGATGGACATGGAAAATCGTTCGAACAGAGTCGCCACCAAACTTTATTCATTCCAAGGAAGGAATAGGAAAATATCGATAAAACCTTTAAAGAGATAAGAACATGGTCGTCGCAACCAAGTTCTAGGTTCAGGAGTCGATTACGCAAACGGAAGGTATTCACACCCTCTACGTCTGTTGTACTCAACTAGAACCTCTTGATTAGATTTAAGAGAAAAGTCTGCTAGGTTGTTTGTTTTCTTCTAAGGATTCAGTTCTAAGGGGGAAATGAGTGGTTTTTTTATTAGGGTGCTCACTAAGGATTGGGGCCCTTGTGCCTACGTAGTTCCTCATGCAATGGGAAAGTCAGATCATCGTAGTTCATGGTACTACGGTTGAAGGTGTTTTAAATGAACGAGTGTTTAGGTCGCATTCTAACTGCTAAACATTGGCTTGTCTGCTCACTAGGGGAGGCTGAAGCACTAGTTTATATGCGCGGAAGAAGGGATCAAACAATGTTCTTTGCAAAAGATGTTTGAGTTGATTAAAGTATATTAGGTTTTTAATTTAGAAAAAGAGTTTGATTTGTGTAGGTTTTAGGGTTTCGATCGCACGTGAGTGAGAAAACGAGATTGATTTGTTGAGTGTTTTAAGGGAGAATGACGATTACTCGGTAAACGAGACGTCAGCCTCACAACCAATTAATCGGGGCATTATTGGAATGCTAGATCCCAACGACACCTTTTTCATTCAATTAATTATGAAGTTGTGTGTGTAGGACAACAAAGGTCTCTGTCCATATAATTAGGGCAAGTGTTTTAGGATCGAAAGGTTGAGCAACCCACAACCCAAGGCATGCTCCCCAAGAGCGGTCATTCAAGAATCCAAGGAGTGTGAAACCCAAAGAACTCAGTTATTTCGTAATTTAGTTAAGAAAAGATTTAAATTTAATTAGCATATTTTGATTAGATGTTTTAGGTAATTAAATGAATTGAGTGGAGATTAAATGAAATATCGAAATGATCACAACTCAAGGCGTGCGCCTTAAGAGCGATCATTCAAGAACCTAAGAAGTGCTAGACCTTAAGAATTCGATATCTCCACTATTAATTGAGAAAAGAAAAGTCTGCTTAGCCAATTATAAGGAGTGATTTAATTAGGTTAAATGTTTTAATCAAATTAGGTTTTTTTCAAAAGTGAAAGGAAATTTGAAAAGAATTGAGTATTTGTAGATATGAAAGACGGAACAAACACAACCCAAGGCGTACGCCTCAAGAGCGATCGTTCGATAAACCCCAGAAGTGCTAGACCTCAAGAATACAATATCTCTATTGTTAATTAAGAAAATAATAGTTCACTCAGTCAATTCTAAGGAATGACCTGATTAGGTTAAAAGTTTTAGTCGGATTAGGGTATTTTAAAGGTGAATAGAAGTTTTTGAAGGGAATTAAGTATTTTTAAGATGAAACAAACACAACCCAAGGCATGCGCCTCAAGTGCGGTCGTTCAAGGATCCAAGGAGTGCTAGAATCCAAGAACCCACTACCTTCATCGATTAATTAAGAAAATATTTTAGGGTGTAACCTTAATAAAAATGAATTCGAATTATGAGTTATTTGGTATTTGACTATATGTCGCTACTGCGAAAAAAGGTGCCGACAATGACAGAAGAGTCGCCACCGTTTGTTATTTATCCCAATCGAGGGAAAGGAAACGATTAGAGAAAACCTGTGAAATGAGATAAGATTGGTCATCGCAACCAAATATAGGGTTCGATAGTCGGTTACGCAAGGGGAAGGTATTAGCACCCCTCATGTCCGTCGTACTCGACGGGATCCACGCTTGGTTGTCTACCTAAAGAGTGATTGAAACTATCTACACTAAAGGTCCGGGACAAAAGAAAAGAAAAGTGACTCAACATGGTAAGAAAAGAGAAGAAAAGAACAACATGAAATAAGACATGAAATAGGAATGAATGAATGCATATGCAATGCAACACACAAGTGTCGCTACCGCGAAAATAAGGTGCCGGAAAAACAGAAGAGTCACCACCTTTCGTTATTTATCCCTCGGAACGGGAAAGGAAACGATCGGAAAAATCTGACGAAAAGGTATAAGACAAGGTCATCGCAACCATTGCCTGGGTTCGGGAGTCGGTTACGCAAGGGGAAGGTATTAGCACCCCTCACGTCCATCGTACTCGATGGGATCCATGCTTCTTGTGTTTATCTGACGGGTTGGTTTACTATCTACCTATCAAGGCCGGTCTGAAAAGAAAAGAAACTGACTCGACAAAGCGTCGCACTTTGTGCCTACGTATTCTCATCAGAGAATGAGAAATCAGAGTCAACGTAGTTCGGCTAACTACGGGTAAACGGGGAAGGTGGCTCGCCAATACGTCAGTATTGTGCCTACGTACTCTCAACAGACTTGAGAGATCAGAGCTTACGTAGTTCTGGATAACACGGATTACGGGAATTCAGATTCATCTATTTTTCGAGTAGGGTTAACAAACAGTTCCAGCAGTTTGGTGTACGCAGCTCGACCCTTGGAGACTTAGGCGTTACCGTTTGCGGTAGAACTGGGAGTTAACGACACTCTTTTCTTCAGAAAAGCTTTGCTTTGACTTATGGGCCCACGGGGCAAAAAAAGGTTTGAAGTTTGTTTTCTGTCTTTTACGGAAGAACTGTTTTTTATGGATATTTGCAACCAATATCACACTAGAGACTATGACCTGAGAGTGAATGCGTAGCCTGTCACCCAAAGGGTACCATACTAAACATCCAAGCTGTCGAAAAGAAACTCTCCGACAACCCTTTCTCAGATAGCTTAAGGCTCGTAACGTACGACGTCATTTAGCCTTTATTACTGCATTTTAATTTGTTTTGAGATGAGAAGAGAACAGGCTCAACTAAGGGGAGACTATCAAGTCCTAATGTTGTCATGCCAAGGATTCATCCTGTGGTTGAGGTTTGAAACAGGGAACTCCTAGAAGTTATCATGCATAGGTTTCAACCTAAAGTTCTAATCATCACTTCCTTATCAAAGGAAGTGAGATTCCTAGGGGATCATGTCAATGATAAACAGAAACAGATAAAGCATCAGCTTAAACAGTAAACAGTAAACGACTGTAAAATGCATGCAATGCAAGTGAGGGAGGAAAGGTGTGTGGGGCATCAACCTCCACAAGCTCATCTCGACCTCAAGCCAGATATCAATAACTGCAATCATGAAGGAGAAATAAAATGCCATCAAGCAAATCACCAACCACATAGGCAAGGGAGCTGGGCTCTACCGAATACCCGCAAGCAAAGCCATATAGTAAAAGTACAAGCAGAGGGAGCAACTCAACCTCTAGTGCAATCCTGCTCCTAGCTTAAATCAATCTAAGTATGAACTTATTCTAATGCATCAAGCAAATCAAACAAGTCACACCAATACAGTTACACAGAAAGAAAACAGACAGTCAAGAAAAGAAAGCAGATCAACCATTCCTACAAAGCAACCCTCTGACAGCAGTTCAGTCATCAGTCCTCAACCACTCTTCAGGGCTATCATCTTCAATAGCAAGTATCGACCTGCTTCTCCAAGCTTTTAACACATCAAACATAAATATCAACTTATTCTCTCTTCTTCAAGTCTCAGCTCTTCAGTAAATTCCACCTTCAGGCTTCATTCCTAATATCAAGTATCAACTTGGCTTTCAGGCTCTCAACATAAGTATCAACTCATTCTCTCCTCTTCAAGCCTCAGCTCTTCAGTCAATCTCAATTTGGTCTTCTTCAGAAGTATCTACTTGGTCTTCAAGCTTCAGCACTCTCCTCCTTACAAGTATCAACTTGCTCTTCCTGATCTACAAGCTTCAGCTCCTAAAGGTAGTCTTCAAATACAGAGAAGTGTCAACTCCTATCCTTCAATCTCTTCAAGCAAGGAACTCCATCCTCTAGCAAGGGAGAAAGATCCATCTAACAAGAGCAAAGTTTGGATGATTGGTAGCAGAGTGAAGACCAAAGGTCACCACTAAGCATCCTGTCATCAGAGAAAGGGACCCTCAAAGGTTCTACCAACTTGTAAAGATCCACACATCCTACCAAAGGAGGTATGAAGCCTTTACAAAGGGACCTTACATCATAGGGAAGAATGGAAGTGATCAACATCTTCCATGTTTATGAAGGAAGAGAATCTATCTAGAAGCTCTGCCTACAAACTCTAATCTTAACACCTAATCAACACTACACCCAAAAGAAGGGAAGATCTTCACATCCAATTTTCTTCAAGCAATACATTGCATCTTCAACTTGCCTCCATCATCTTCCAAGAGAAAAAGAAACAAAACCCTAATCTAAGGGAACTAAAGAAGCCACTCTAGTTGAATTAGTGCATTAGAACCATCTAAAGTTAGCACCTAAACTAAAATCAAACAAAAATAGTAAACTACATTTCAAATTCCTACAAAAATTCCTAAGGGACCCTAATTCCATCATGAATCTACCATACAAAAATCAGAGGTTGGATCATTCACCAAGTTCTAGAAATAAAACCTAAGTCATAAGGTATCAACCATAAATCCTAAAAATGGAGCTCTTAAAGTTTCAACCTAAGACTACCACTTATATTCATCACAAAAATGTGAGAAAAATATAGGGGGAGCATGCATATCTATGCTAGCTACACACAAAAAATCAAGGCAAAAATCATCATCACATGATCAAACCAAATTCAACAAAATCAAGCATCAACCATGATTATTTTAATGTCAATTAAAATGTAAAAATGCCCATAAAATCAGAAAATGCATGGAATATTAATATTTTTTATCTAAAAAAACTAGATTCAATCATGAATCAATGAAAAAAAGAATGGAATTAATTGAGTCATTTTTCAATTATTTATGAATTTTCCAATAACCATGAATAAAATGAAAAATAAAAAGAAAATCTTGAGAAAATAAAAGGCGCGTGGTGTGAATAGCAAATGAATTCAGTTCATTTTAGTGATTGGGCCATAAGGGGGGTGGGAGTATCAACTACTGACTTAAGCCCAAAACCATCAAATAAATGAAACGCTGCGTTTCATATTATTCAGACTTCCTTCACAAACTTGGAAATGATCGTGGTCGTGGGATGATGTCTTCAGGCAAATTCCACCTAAGATCTAATGGCTATCAAGTCATCTTCTCCATTTGAATTCCTGAAACACGCGCGCAGCCATGGCCACCGCCGGTGGTTCTCCGGTCATCAGCTCAAACCCTAACTCTCTCTAGAATCCACCATTCCAAATGGTCTCTACACGAAACTTGTCCCAAATCTCACAAGGAATCTTCCTATACCATTTAATCATCCTAAAAGTTCAAGATTCGCAAGAACACAATCTCAACCGAAAATTGGAACAACCCTAATTGGTCACTAATCTCCAAATTGATGATCCAAAAACCTTCCTACATCAATCTACAATGCATCTAACACAATAATTCCCATTGATTCTACCTAATTTAAGCCATAGAACAAGAACTGCATACCTGGTAAAATTGAGCAAACAGAGTGGTTAAATCCTCAAATCAACCCTCAAGATCTTGTAGATTCCTTCACTAGCCTCCAATCAATCTTCTGTATGCAAAGAAAAGAGTTGAAATGCCCTGAATTCTTGAAACCGATTTTGAGTTGCAAGCTTCCAACTCCAATGGCAAACTCACGATTCCTCCACACTTTGGCCTTGACTTGGATCTGGAATTGATCACCAACCTCAGAGCAAGCTATTGGGATCAATATCTTGGCTTGAAATGGCCTCTAACCTTGTAACAGATTTTGATTTGCAAGAATGGATTTCAAAGTGCAATCTCACTCTCCTCTCTCAATTCTCACCAACCTTCACTCTGAACCACTTCTAAATCATATATAGAACATGGATGAATGATCTAGAAAGTTCTAGATCAATCCAATGAGTATTTTAATATCTCATCTCACTTGAAATCTCATGATATGCTATGTGTATGACAATCCTTGTAGCAGCTTGTATTCATCATGCTTTTCATCCAAATTCTCTCCAAATGAGATTATGAAAGTGTTAAGATGTGTTGGTACCTTGGTTTTAATCTTATGAGAAGTTTGGCATATGTTACTTAAACCTTAAGCAAGCAAAAGCAACTCCATGATTTTGATATCAAATGAGAAAGGTGCCATTGCCATTGTCTTTAAAATGCATTTTACCATCAAAATGACATATAGGTTTGTTTCATTTGGTCACCAAATGAAAAATCCCAAATTTTGTCCTTTTAATGAACTTTAAATCCTCATTTTTAAGCCAATTTTGCAACTTTGAGCTACAAGCAATTCCAACCTCTCATGACCACTTGGCTAGCCTTAAAACATCATTTTGAACAAGTTTGATGTTGGACATTTTCCAATTTGAAGCTTGTAAATAGGAGTTATGGCCTTATGCTTGAAATGACCTATAATCTCTAAATGACCAAAATACCCTTGACTTGTCAAAGCCATAACTTGAGTTCTATAAATCCTATCAAGGACTTCTACTACTCTATAGAAAGCTAAGAGAATAAGTAACAACATTCATGTTGACCAAAAGTTCATAGGAATCATCCTTCTAGAGAAAACGTTTCATGCAAGTTGGACAACTTTCAAGCTCCAAATTCACAAACCTCAGATGACATGTAACTTGTCAAAGTCATAACTTGAGTTCTACAAATCCTATCAAGGACTTCTAGCACTCAAATTAGAGCTAAGATCATGCTCTACAACAATAATGTTGGGGGAAAGATGAGATGACAATCACATCTTGAGCTAAATTGTCTTGAAGATAGGGGTCAACCTAGGGGATTTTACACTGTCAAGTCTTGGAAACCCTAGCTTGAAACTTCTCAAACTCTTCAATCATGATGAGTTGACCTTGGAATCATCCTTATAACATCTAAATTCATCAATCCATGATCACATGGCTCTTGAATTAAGTCTCAACCTTCTTCAAATCCTCAATTGACTTAGGGTTGACCCAGTCAAACCCTAACTGCACCACTCATGGCTGAGCCTTCTTAATCTTGCACAATGACCTGTCTAGGCCTCAAAGTGATCTTCGACACTTCTCATGAGCTCTATCAAGACCTCAAGTCCAACTTCATGGCCTCAGAATCATCTGATGGCTTCCCACAACTCTCAAGTTAGGAGACCCACATACTTGGTTTCAACCACTCTCTCTGAGGATCTTTTAACTTCTCAGACAAGGATATCAACCTTGACCACTTGAATAAGTTTCTTAGCTAGCTTCGTAGTCTTGTGTAGCCCTTAATTAGTAATCATAACTCTTGATCTCCTGCATACATGTCAATGAAATGCAAATGATAATGCTAATGTGAATGAAATGAAACACAAGCTAGGTGAAGAAATGTTGGGCAAATTTTGTGGTGCAACAGCTGCCCCTATTCAAACGGCTTGGACCTGACTGGGTGAGAAGCGAACGGCTCTCAAACAATCAAGGTAAAAGACGGTTGAATACCAATAAACCTGGAAATTTACCAACTGCACAAGTACACGGTACTCTGACGGGGACAAATCTCTTCGGAAACCGAAACAGTAGCTGCGCGGCAACTAGCTGGAGAAATATTGATCTGAATCTTCGTCAGGATGATTTTCTAATTTATCTGATATCATTGCGTCCTAAAATCATTGAGGGATCACTGGTTACGCGGCAATAGGCGATCTGCCACCGCACAAGTAAACGATACTTTGATTGGTAGGAACATCTTCAAAACTGAGCATGCCAGTTGCACGGCAACTTGCTGGGGAATTGGTCACACGGTAATCGGTGATACACGGTCGACCATGCTGTCAGGCATCATAATTCCTCGGGACTCATCATATCAACAATCAAGTTAATCATGCCATCAGGCATTCAAAGAAGTTTTTGGGCGTCAGCCGAACTTCGTCAATAAGTCGGAAACAGAATCCTCAATCAATCATGAACCAAATAGGGATACCTAAGCCATTGCCATCAGGCACTCCGCGTCGGTGGGGAGGACTGCTTTGACCTTGTAGTTATACTTCATCAGTAAGTCAGGGGTTTTGGCACTACTGCCAGACTTCAATCATCAAGTCTTCAAGGGAAGTTTCAACTTCGCTGTTCAGAAACCTGGTGGGGATGACGCATCTCCGCTGGGGATTCTGGAGAAACTATCAAGTAACTCTGCTTCGGGGCTCCAGAAATCATTCTGGGTGAATCAACTCTGCTGAGGACATCAAGAATCATCTTAGACAAATAACTCCGCCAGAGACTTCAAGAATCGTCCTGAACCAATAACTCTGCTGGAGATTTCAGGAATCATCCCGATCAAATACTCTGTCGGGGACTCTAAGCATCAACTTGAGCGACCAACTCTTGCGACTTCCCTGGGGATTTTAAGAATCATCTTAAGCACACAACTTCGTTGAGGAGTTCAAGAATCATCTTGGGCAAACGACTTTGCTGGGGAATTTAAGAATCATCTTGGGCCACCTAACTCTTCTGAGATTGCAGGAATCATCCTGAGCCAACACCCCGCCAGGGAACACCTGCAAAATAAGAACGGTAACGACCTAGCTCATGTTTCATATGCATATGATCGACAATGGCGCAATGCTCCACCCGGTGGAAATGCTACGCGTTTAGGATAAATGCTATGCAATCATGCAAAATGCTACGTCCCCATCAGCAAAATAAATGCTGAAGGGAGAACCCTCTTGCCAAGGGGAAAGAACCACTCTGGTGGGGAAAGGAATCATCCTGCCGAGGAGAAGAAGTCACGCCAATATCAACTGGACTCCGCCTGGGGAAATGATCTTCAGTTGACTGCCGCAGGGGAATAAAGCTCTACGAGAACCTGGGCATGCTCATCTAGGTGCCCGAACCACAACTGCTGAGGAAAACGATGTCAATTGCCAAAATAAACTGCACGACCTTCGCGGCTAATCTCTCCTGGAGATGACGACTCCGGTGGGGGAATACAGCATCAGCTATTCAACACTCTACTGGGGAAAACCACTCATGGCCTCAACGGCTTTCCCAGAACTCGGCTCTCCTAGGGATCTGCCATCTCGGCTGGGGAAGAAGGAATCATCCTGCTTACAGGGGAGAGTACAACTTTGTGGGGAATTTCAATTCTGCTGAAGACTTCAGTCTGTACTATCGAGTGCTGCACACTTCAGTATATGACTCAGCTGGGGAGACGACGATCCTTCAGGATACATCTGCTTGGGGAGAGAGTCTTCTCTGCTTGGGGATACATATCATTGCTTACGATCTCATGTCCAAACTCCACGGGGAGGTGCTGCTGAACTTGCTGGAGAGGAAGGAATCATCCTGCTTGAGGACGCATACTGTAACACCCATTTTAATTATTTAGTCACTTTATTATTATTTTAAAAATTATATGTTGGTGTGCCCTTTGGTGGGGGTGTATTTGATGATGTTTGGTGGGTGTCCCTAATGTGGGAGGACTATTGGTGATATTTTGGTGTGAAATATAGTAATATAAAAATAATAGTAACATTGGTGGGGGTGTTATTATTATTATTATATTTATTATATTTGTTACTATTATTAATATTATTATTATTTTGGTGAAATAATAATATTAGTATTATTATATTATTATTATATTATTTTTATTAATATTATTATTATTATTGGTGTGATAATATTATTATTATTATAATTATAATTATTGTTGGGTGTATCACTATTATTATTATTATGTTGAATATTACTATAATATTATAATAGTATTATATTATATTATATTATTATTATTATTATAATGATTATTATAATTATTATTATTAGAATTATTATTGGGAATATTAGTGGTTGGAATAAGTAAAATAAGAGGTGAAAGGGTTATTGGGAAGTTAGAATGGAAATATGAAAAGTCACGATAGAAACCGCGAGGAAGGAAATATGAAGGGGTAGCAAGGAGATATTAGAAAAGTTGGAATGGAGAGGAAAGGGATTACCATAGGCGTGGGATATTGGTGTGATAATAATAATAGTATTATTATTATTATTATTATTACTATTATTATTATTAGTGTTATTATTATTATTATTATTAAAAGTATTATTATGATTATTGGAGAGATAATAATATTATTATTATTGTTATTATTAATAGTATTATTATTATTAAGATTATTATTATTATTAGAATTATTATTATTATTAGAATTATTAATATTATTATTATTATTATTATTATTATTATTATTATTATTATTAATATGTGGTATTATTAATATTAGTAAGATTATATTAGTATTATTATTATTATTAAGATTATTAATATTATATTATTTTATTAGTTATTATTATTGGGATTAGAATAATTAAAAAGGGAAATAGAATATGAGGGGTTAGGAGAGTTACGATACATTTTAGAAAATTGAGAAAAAAGAGCGATAGAAAGAGAGAAGAGGAAAGAACGAGGAAAGTGAAAAAGAACGAAGGAAAAAGGGAACGAAGAACGGAAGAGGAAGGAGAAGGCCAAGAGACCAATTCTAGGAGGAATTCTATCGATCGACCAATTGTCAAGGTAAGGGGGGAGAAATTTGATTGGGAATGGTTTATACATGTATAGGGTAGAGGGGATTCCTTAACCCCGTAGGAATTTATCGTTATATAAAGTTTTATATTGGCATGCTATGATTATTGTTGATGTTGGGGGATTGATGAATGCTGATGATGCATTTTGGGGTATATATATATATGGTGATGATGTTACTGTAGTATTGATCCATTTTGTTGGATTGTTGATGTTACTGTAGTGTTGATAGTAACTAGGAATATAAAGCTGATGAGATTATGTGTTGTTACCGTAGTGTTGGCAATGACAGTGATTATAGCTTTGGGAAAAGTTATGTGTTGTTTCCCTATAGCGTCGTTAATGACTATGGTTAGGACCTTGGTGAGATTCAGAGTGACTCTGAAATGTCGGTAATGTACCGTAATGTCGGTTCTAGAGTAGAAATTATAGGATAATTGGTAAGTATAATATCTATTGGCATGTTTGTGATTGTGGATTGATGTTGATGAATTATTGATTTTGGTGTATAGGCTGAGGTGTTGGTTTAGGGAGGTTCTGAGTAACCTCAGAGACTTTTGGTGAGATGTCTGAATTGGTCTCGTGTGATCCTTCTAGCCTTGCTGTAGTGTGAAAATGATGAGTATGGGATATACCTTGTGTACTTGGGGATAGTACGCGTTTCCCTTAATATTGTTGGTGAGCAATTAGTAATGTATATGTGTGTAGTGATCAGTAGGATCGTGTATCCCCGAGTGGGGGGGGACGTAGTTATATCCGGTGTGATAGTATGAATTCGTTTACTATCTGATTGATTTATATGGTGTTGGTGTAATATATCTATACATATGCATTGTTGTATGATGATATGATCAGGAGGATCGTGTGCACTTAGCGTGCCAGAATATAATAATTATGCATTGGTGTCTTGCATATCATGGTGTTTTGGTGGGATGAATCATGTCTCAGGAGGAGCGTAAGTGATTCATCCGTACTCCTTTGTGGAGAATGGTGGGGGATAGATCATGTCTCAGGAGGAGCGTAAGTGATCTATCCAGGTTCGATTGAATGAACCAATGAGTCGGTACCGCATGCATGGTGTTGAGTTGCATAATTGCATTATAATATGTTATATTGTAATTTGAACAGTAGGTTCGTTATATGGTGTTGTTGGGGTGAATAATTGATGTGTTGGTGTGTTTTACTGCCTTATTACATGTATTACATTACCATTATATTTTTGATCATGATTTCTCACCCCTTGTTGTTGTTGTGGTCTGTGCTTCTTCGGAAGTACAGATAATCCAGGTGCTTAGCTAGCTTGGATATTGGTGTGACTGTCGAGTCTAGGATGCTCTGATACGTAGCACGGGACTTGGGCATTTTTATTGTTTCATGTTGAACTCCTATTTTTTTCCTGCGAACGTATCAAAATTTTTATTTAATTGTATTATTTAAATATTCCGCTGTATTTGGAGAAAAACCTTTCTATAAGGAAACGTGATTTTTATGTGACATCCCACTTGGGAAGGAAACTCTGATTTTTATTATGTTATTCATATTTTATTTGTTTTGGGAAGTGGGGTGTTACAATTGGTATCAGAGCAGGTCGGTCCGTCCGGCCAGTGTTGTTGAGTCGAGTTGAGTCTGTCCTTTATGATGTAGTTGAATATCTTTTAACCTGGTGTTGTTATGTTTTGAGCAGTATGGCAGGAAGGAACGATGCTGCATTAGCTGCTGCTATGCAAGCAATGGCGCAAGCTGTTGCTAATCAGAATCAAACTGCAGATGCCCAATTCAGGAGTTTGGCGCAGTTTCGGAGCAACAAGCCGCCAACGTTTGAAGGAGGAATTCTGGACCCAGAAGCTGCTCAGAAGTGGCTGAAGGCAATTGAGAAAATCTTCAGAACTATGGATTGTACTGATGAGCAGAAGGTGAGGTTTGGTACTCACATGCTGGAGGGTGAGGCTGAAGCTTGGTGGGACAATAGTCGCCAAAGATTGGAAGCTGCTGGAACTGCCATTACTTGGGAGGTAGTTCGGAAGGGTTTTCTGGAGAAGTATTTTCCGGAAGATATTCGGAGTGCTAAGGAAATTGAATTCTTAGAGCTGAAGCAGGGTAGTATGACTGTAGCAGAGTATGCTGCTAAGTTTGAGGAGCTGGTGCAGTATTGTCCTCACTATAATGTGGAAGGGGCAATGACTTCTAAGTGCTTAAAGTTTGAGAATGGACTGCGTCCAGAGATTAAGCTGGGGATTGCTTGTCAGAAGATCAGGAGCTATCCTGAGCTGGTAAGCAGGAGCAGGATCTATGATAACGATAACCGGGCAAGGATTGCACACTACAAAGTTGTTAATGACCGTAAGGGTAAGCAGAGGTTTAGTGGTACTCCTTATGGTGTTGCTGCTGATAAGGGAAAACGTAAAGTTGTTGTTGATAAGAAGCCTAGAGATGGGAGAGCATCTGCTGAAGGGAAATGTTTTCGGTGCGGTGGTATGGGACACCGTGCTAATGATTGTCCTAATGAAGCCAAAAAGTGTTTTAAGTGTGGAAAACCAGGTCATGTGATAGCTGACTGCAGAGCAACTATGCCGACCTGTTATAACTGTGGTGAGAAGGGTCACATCAGTACCCATTGTGAGAAGCCGAAGAAGCCTCAAACGTCTCCGGCTGGTGGAAAAGTGTTTGCTTTGGCAGGAACTCAAGCTGCCAGTGATGAGCGTGTTATCAAAGGTACTTGTATTATCAATAATATTCCTTTAACTGCTATTATTGATACGGGTGCAACACACTCGTTTATTTCTGTGGATTGTGTGGAGAGGATAGGATTGGTGCCGTCTACTCTGGAGAGACGAATGACTATTGAGACACCCTCTATAGGTTCAGTGACTACTTCTTTGGTATGCCTGAAGTGTCCGCTGACTATTTTCGGTAGAGAATTTGAAGTGGATTTGATTTGTCTACCACTTGGTAAATTGGATGTTATTCTGGGTATGAACTGGTTAGAGTTCAACCGAGTCTACATCGACTGTTTTCGGAAGGAATTGTTGTTCTTGACCCCTGAAGAGGAAGCTTTAGCAAGTTCTTTGTCTAATAAAGAATTGAGGGCCTTGTTGGAAGATGAAACTAGAGTGTTTGCTTTGTTTGCAACTTTATCGGTGGATAGCAAAGTGTCAATGGAGGAATTGGCAGTGGTGAATGAATTTCCGGAAGTGTTTCCTGACGACATTACGGAATTGCCTCCGACGCGAGAAGTGGAATTTGGTATTGATCTTGTTCCTGGTACGAGGCCTATTTCTATGGCGCCGTACAGGATGTCTGCAGTGGAATTGGCTGAGTTGAAGTCTCAGATTGGAGAATTGTTGGATAGAAAGTTTATTAGGCCAAGTGTATCGCCGTGGGGAGCTCCAGTGTTGTTGGTGAAGAAGAAGGATGGTAGTATGCGTTTGTGCATCGATTACCGTCAGTTGAATAAAGTGACGATTAAGAATAAGTATCCTCTCCCGAGGATTGATGATTTGATGGACCAGCTGGTGGGAGCTCGTGTGTTTAGTAAGATTGACTTAAGGTCGGGTTATCATCAAATAAGAGTAAAAGAAGGTGATATTCAGAAGACTGCTTTTAGAACTCGATATGGACATTATGAATATGCTGTAATGCCGTTTGGAGTGACTAATGCGCCGGGAGTATTTATGGAGTATATGAACAGAATTTTCCATTCTTATTTGGATCAATTCATTGTAGTGTTTATTGATGATATATTAATTTATTCTAAATCTGATGAAGAACATGCAGGACATTTGAGAATTGCCTTGCAAGTGTTGAAGGAAAATAAATTATTTGCTAAACTGTCAAAGTGTGACTTCTGGTTGAAGAGAGTGAGTTTCTTGGGGCATGTAATATCTGAAGATGGAATAGCGGTGGATCCGTCAAAAGTAAGTGCAGTATTGCAGTGGGAACCGCCGAAGACAGCGACAGAAATTAGGAGCTTTCTGGGTTTAGCTGGTTATTACCGCAGATTTATTGAAGGGTTCTCTAATTTGGCATTGCCATTAACTCAGTTGACGAGAAAGAACCAAGTTTTCGTATGGGACGCTGCTTGTGAAGAAAGTTTTGAAGAGTTGAAAAAGAGATTGACTACGGCACCGGTGTTAGTGTTACCGACTCCGAGTGAACCGTTTGTGGTGTACTGTGATGCGTCTAAGATGGGATTAGGAGGAGTTCTTATGCAGAATGGTAAGGTAGTAGCATATGCTTCGCGGCAACTGAGAGTGCATGAGCGAAATTATCCTACTCATGATCTTGAGTTAGCTGCGGTTGTTTTTGTGTTGAAAATTTGGAGGCATTACCTGTATGGTTCAAGATTTGAAGTGTTTAGTGATCATAAGAGTCTGAGATACCTGTTTGATCAGAAAGAGCTGAATATGAGGCAGAGAAGATGGTTAGAATTTTTGAAGGATTATGACTTCAGTTTGAGTTATCATCCGGGAAAGGCCAATGTAGTGGCAGACGCTTTGAGTAGAAAGACAATTCATATGGCAGCTCTGATGGTGAAAGAAATTGAGTTAATTGAACAATTCAGAGATTTGAGCATGGTTTGTGAAACTACTGCAGAGAGTGTAATGTTGGGTATGTTGCAGGTAAATAATGACTTCTTGGATATGATTAGAGAGAATCAGAAGTTGGATGTGAAATTGGTAGATTTGATGCCTGGAGTAGGAAGTGACTCCGATAGTGACTTTAAATTGGATAGTACAGGTGTGTTGAGATTTAGAGGCAGGATTTGTGTACCAGATGATGAGGAACTGAAAAAGCTGATTTTGAGTGAAGGACACCGTAGTAATCTGAGTATTCATCCCGGAGCTACGAAGATGTATCATGATTTAAAGAAATTATTTTGGTGGTCTGGTATGAAAAGAGACATTGCTCAATTTGTTTATGCCTGTTTGACGTGTCAGAAATCGAAGGTAGAACACCAGAGACCTTCTGGATTTATGCAACCGTTGGAAATTCCGTTTTGGAAATGGGATTGCATTTCTATGGACTTTGTTACAGGATTGCCAAATACGGCGAGAGGTTTTGATGCTATATGGGTGATTGTGGATCGGTTAACGAAGTCTGCACACTTTGTGCCAATTAATATTAGTTTTCCGTTGACGAAGCTGGCGGAGATTTATATTCGGGTAATTGTGAAGTTACATGGTGTTCCGTCCAGTATTGTGTCGGATAGAGATCCGAGGTTTACTTCAGAATTTTGGAAGAGCTTGCAAGAAGCTTTGGGTACTAAGTTGAAATTAAGTTCAGCTTATCATCCACAAACTGATGGTCAATCGGAAAGGACTATTCAGTCGCTTGAGGATTTATTAAGAGCTTGTGTATTGGAAAAGGGTGGTGCGTGGGACACTCATTTATCATTGATTGAATTCACGTACAATAATAGTTACCATTCGAGTATTGGAATGGCACCCTTTGAAGCTTTGTATGGGAGGAGGTGTAGGACTCCTCTGTGTTGGTATGAGACCGGTGAGAGTGTGGTGTTTGGACCAGAAATTGTTCAGCAGACTACTGAGACGATTCAGATGATTCGTGAGAAAATGAAAGTGTCTCAGAGTAGGCAGAAGAGTTATCATGATAATCGGAGGAAAGAGTTGGAATTCTGTGTAGGTGATCACGTATTCCTAAGAGTTAACCCGATGACTGGTGTGGGTCGGGCGTTGAGGTCCAAGAAGCTGGATCCTAAGTTTATTGGACCTTATGAAATTTTGCAAAGAGTTGGTGCTGTGGCCTATAGGGTGGCGTTGCCGCCGGAGTTGTCGAATCTACATGATGTGTTTCATGTGTCGCAATTGCGAAAATATGTTTCTGATCCATCTCATGTGATTCAGAGAGATGATGTTCAGGTTCGGGAGAATCTTACTATTGAGACGATACCGTTGAGGATCGAGGACCGTAAGATGAAACAGCTCCGAGGGAAAGAGATACCTTTGGTGAAGGTTGCTTGGGGAGGTGCTGCAGGAGGCAGTGTGACCTGGGAGTTGGAAAGCAGGATGCGAGAAGCGTATCCGGAGCTATTTTCATCAGGTAATTTTCGAGGACGAAAATAATTAAAGTGGGGGAGAGTTGTAACACCCATTTTAATTATTTAGTCACTTTATTATTATTTTAAAAATTATATGTTGGTGTGCCCTTTGGTGGGGGTGTATTTGATGATGTTTGGTGGGTGTCCCTAATGTGGGAGGACTATTGGTGATATTTTGGTGTGAAATATAGTAATATAAAAATAATAGTAACATTGGTGGGGGTGTTCTTATTATTATTATATTTATTATATTTGTTACTATTATTAATATTATTATTATTTTGGTGAAATAATAATATTAGTATTATTATATTATTATTATATTATTTTTATTAATATTATTATTATTATTGGTGTGATAATATTATTATTATTATAATTATAATCATTGTTGGGTGTATCACTATTATTATTATTATGTTGAATATTACTATAATATTATAATAGTATTATATTATATTATATTATTATTATTATTATAATGATTATTATAATTATTATTATTAGAATTATTATTGGGAATATTAGTGGTTGGAATAAGTAAAATAAGAGGTGAAAGGGTTATTGGGAAGTTAGAATGGAAATATGAAAAGTCACGATAGAAACCGTGAGGAAGGAAATATGAAGGGGTAGCAAGGAGATATTAGAAAAGTTGGAATGGAGAGGAAAGGGATTACCATAGGCGTGGGATATTGGTGTGATAATAATAATAGTATTATTATTATTATTATTATTACTATTATTATTATTAGTGTTATTATTATTATTATTATTAAAAGTATTATTATGATTATTGGAGAGATAATAATATTATTATTATTGTTATTATTAATAGTATTATTATTATTAAGATTATTATTATTATTATCATTATTATTATTATTAGAATTATTAATATTATTATTATTATTATTATTATTATTATTATTATTATTAATATGTGGTATTATTAATATTAGTAAGATTATATTAGTATTATTATTATTATTAAGATTATTAATATTATATTATTTTATTAGTTATTATTATTGGGATTAGAATAATTAAAAAGGGAAATAGAATATGAGGGGTTAGGAGAGTTACGATACATTTTAGAAAATTGAGAAAAAAGAGCGATAGAAAGAGAGAAGAGGAAAGAACGAGGAAAGTGAAAAAGAACGAAGGAAAAAGGGAACGAAGAACGGAAGAGGAAGGAGAAGGCCAAGAGACCAATTCTAGGAGGAATTCTATCGATCGACCAATTGTCAAGGTAAGGGGGGAGAAATTTGATTGGGAATGGTTTATACATGTATAGGGTAGAGGGGATTCCTTAACCCCGTAGGAATTTATCGTTATATAAAGTTTTATATTGGCATGCTATGATTATTGTTGATGTTGGGGGATTGATGAATGCTGATGATGCATTTTGGGGTATATATATATATGGTGATGATGTTACTGTAGTATTGATCCATTTTGTTGGATTGTTGATGTTACTGTAGTGTTGATAGTAACTAGGAATATAAAGCTGATGAGATTATGTGTTGTTACCGTAGTGTTGGCAATGACAGTGATTATAGCTTTGGGAAAAGTTATGTGTTGTTTCCCTATAGCGTCGTTAATGACTATGGTTAGGACCTTGGTGAGATTCAGAGTGACTCTGAAATGTCGGTAATGTACCGTAATGTCGGTTCTAGAGTAGAAATTATAGGATAATTGGTAAGTATAATATCTATTGGCATGTTTGTGATTGTGGATTGATGTTGATGAATTATTGATTTTGGTGTATAGGCTGAGGTGTTGGTTTAGGGAGGTTCTGAGTAACCTCAGAGACTTTTGGTGAGATGTCTGAATTGGTCTCGTGTGATCCTTCTAGCCTTGCTGTAGTGTGAAAATGATGAGTATGGGATATAACTTGTGTACTTGGGGATAGTACGCGTTTCCCTTAATATTGTTGATGAGCAATTAGTAATGTATATGTGTGTAGTGATCAGTAGGATCGTGTATCCCCGAGTGGGGGGGGACGTAGTTATATCCGGTGTGATAGTATGAATTCGTTTACTATCTGATTGATTTATATGGTGTTGGTGTAATATATCTATACATATGCATTGTTGTATGATGATATGATCAGGAGGATCGTGTGCACTTAGCGTGCCAGAATATAATAATTATGCATTGGTGTCTTGCATATCATGGTGTTTTGGTGGGATGAATCATGTCTCAGGAGGAGCGTAAGTGATTCATCCGTACTCCTTTGTGGAGAATGGTGGGGGATAGATCATGTCTCAGGAGGAGCGTAAGTGATCTATCCAGGTTCGATTGAATGAACCAATGAGTCGGTACCGCATGCATGGTGTTGAGTTGCATAATTGCATTATAATATGTTATATTGTAATTTGAACAGTAGGTTCGTTATATGGTGTTGTTGGGGTGAATAATTGATGTGTTGGTGTGTTTTACTGCCTTATTACATGTATTACATTACCATTATATTTTTGATCATGATTTCTCACCCCTTGTTGTTGTTGTGGTCTGTGCTTCTTCGGAAGTACAGATAATCCAGGTGCTTAGCTAGCTTGGATATTGGTGTGACTGTCGAGTCTAGGATGCTCTGATACGTAGCACGGGACTTGGGCATTTTTATTGTTTCATGTTGAACTCCTATTTTTTTCCTGCGAACGTATCAAAATTTTTATTTAATTGTATTATTTAAATATTCCGCTGTATTTGGAGAAAAACCTTTCTATAAGGAAACGTGATTTTTATGTGACATCCCACTTGGGAAGGAAACTCTGATTTTTATTATGTTATTCATATTTTATTTGTTTTGGGAAGTGGGGTGTTACACATACAGCGTACTGCCTAGTATGTGCTACACCTGCAACAACACGAACAAACAGACAAGATACCTTTCTCAAAGGGACCTATCAAGGTTATCATCTTGTGACAATGTTCAAGTAATTCATTGTTTCAACAATCAGAGGCCTAGGCCAGTAAGTTTATGTATGCGCATTTTATCAAAAACATCGGCGTTCTTTTTCACAAACAAAACAGATAAATGCTAAACAGACAAACAGAATTGCTGAATAGTATACATTTTATTGATAACGAACCCCTGAATGGGTAAAAATGTTTTACAACAAATGCAAGCTCCTGGAATGAGGAAGCTGCGCAAATACACAACATAAATATACATCAGTATATACTCAAATGTCGGCAATGTTGCGTAGACGAACACCATGAGTTGATCCCTCTATGACCCACTCGACTTCGATACTTCTCCGACGCTTCAGCTTCAGAAGAGATTGATTCAGATAAACGGCCCTCAGGTTTTCCAAACCACCAAACAATGAGAGTCCATGCGCGGAACGCAGTCATTTGCTTTTTCAAATCCCTAACTTTTGCCTGAATCGCCCTTTTGGGTTTTCGATTCACCGGGATACCCTTTTTTGCCAAAGTCGCCCTTCCAGGTTTTCGACTTTGCGGGTGTACATTCTTTTCTTTTATATCCCTAATTTTTGCCCGAACCTTTTTCCTTTTTTATGGTTCGCCGGGACGCCCTATTTTTGCCTGGATATTCTTTTTCTTTCCAGCGGGCCATTCTTTAAGCAAAGTATTTTTTAACTGCGTCCGCGTTCACCGGGGATGCAAAATCTTCGCCATCCATCATGGATAACAACAAGGCTCCTCCCGAAAAGACCTTGCTAACGACGTACGGACCTTCGTAATTGGGAGTCCACTTGCCCCGGTGATCGGAGTGTGGAGGAAGAATCTTCTTTAGGACGAGATCACCCGTCTAAAAGCTTCTAGGACGCACCTTCTTGTCATAGGCTTTCTTCATTCGGCTTTGGTACAGACGACCATATGCAATCGATGCTAGCCTCTTCTCGTCCATCAGGCTGAGTTGGTTTAGTCGGTTCTTAATCCATTCTGCCTCATCGAGTTTCACGTCAACAAAAACTCGCAAAGAAGGAATCTCAACTTCTAACGGTAGGATAGCTTCCATACCGTACACCAATGAGAAAGGAGTTGCCCCGGTTGACGTACGTACCGTTGTACGATAACCGTGGAGTGCAAATGGCAACATCTCGTGCCAATCCTTATAGGTCACAACCATCTTCTGTACAATCTTCTTGATGTTCTTATTGGCCGCTTCAACGGCGCCATTCATCTTCGGCCGGTAAGGAGATGAGTTGTGGTGTTCAATCTTGAAACTCTGGCACAGCTCCTTCATCATCTTGTTATTCAGATTCGAACCATTATCAGTAATGATCCGCTCGGGAATTCCGTAACGACAGATGATGTCCTTCTTTATGAATTTAGCCACCACCTGCTTGGTCACATTAGCGTATGAGGCTGCCTCCACCCACTTGGTGAAGTAGTCGATGGCTACTAGAATGAAGCGATGACCATTAGACGCGGTGGGCTCGATCTTGCCTATCATGTCGATGCCCCACATGGAGAACGACCACGGGGAGGACATGACATTCAACGGACACGGCGGCACATGAATCTTATCAGCATAAATCTGGCATTTATGACATCTCTTTGCGAATTTAAAGCAATCCGACTCCATCGTCAGCCAGTAATACCCTGCTCTCAGAATCTTTCTTGTCATGGCATGCCCGCCGGCGTGCGTACCAAATGTGCCTTCATGGACTTCTTCCATGAGCATACTCGCTTCTTTCTCATCTACACATCTGAGTAGCACGAGATCGTGGTTTCTTTTATACAAAACTCCATCTGGATTGAGATAAAAATTTCCAGACAGCCTCCTCAGAGTCTTCTTATCCTGGGTCGACGCTCCTGCAGGATACTCCTTAGTCATAAGGAAAGTCTGGATATCATGGAACCATGGTTTGCCGTCGGAGGCTTCCTCGATCGCAAAGACGAATGCAGGTCTATCAAGACGAGAAAGGACAATTCTCGGAGCTTCATTCCAAAAATTGACTTTGTACATCGAAGCCAACGTGGCTAGGGCATCAGCCATCTGGTTTTCAGCCCTGGGCACATGATGGAGTTCCACTCGATCAAAGAACGGAAGCAGCCTTCTGGCATAATTCATGTACGGCACCAAATTTGATTGACGAGTCTCCCACTCCCGTTTAATCTGGTTAATCACAAGTGCCGAGTCACCATGTACATCTAGGTTCTTGATTCTCAAATCAATTGCCTCTTCTAGACCCATGATGCATGCTTCGTACTCCGCTTCATTATTGGTGACTGAAAACGTCAGTCTCGCAGTAAACAAGATATGGGATCCATGGGGAGTCGTGATGATCGCCCCGATGCCACTTCCGTAAGAATTAACCGCCCCGTCGAATATCAATTTCCACTGGGATCTCCTATCTGGCCCCTCATCGGGCAACGGTTCATCGCAATCCTTCGCTTCAAGAAACATGATATCCTCATCGGGGAACTCAAATTTCATCGGCTGGTAATCCTCGATCGGCTGTTCGGCCAGGTATTCAGACAATACGCTTCCCTTGTTGGCCTTCTTGGAAACGTACTGAATGTCATATTCCGTCAACACCATTTTCCATCTGGAAATCCTGCCCGAAAGCGCTCGCTTCTCGAAGACGTACTTGATCGGATCCATCTTCGAAATTAGCATGGTTGTGTGATTGAGCATGTACTGTCGTAAACGTTTGGCAGCCCAGGCTAGTGCACAACACGTTTTCTCCAGCATCGAGTAACGAGATTCGCATTCTGTGAACTTTTTACTCAAGTAGTAGATGGCATGCTCCTTTCTGCCCGTATCGTCGTGCTGACCGAGAACACACCCCATACTATTCTCAAGAACTGTCAAGTACATGATTAAGGGTCTTCCGGCCACTGGGGGTATCAAGATTGGAGGTTCCTGTAGATACTGTTTTATCTTATCAAATGCCTTTTGGCAATCCTCGCTCCAGATAATCGCCTGATCTTTTTTCAGTAGTTTGAACATCGGTTCACACGTGGCCGTGAGCTGAGAGATAAACCTTGCAATGTAGTTTATTCTGCCCAAGAAACCATGAACTTCCTTTTCGGTTTTTGGCGTTGGCATTTCTTGTATTGCTTTTATCTTCGCAGGATCAACCTCAATGCCTCTTTCGCTCACGATAAACCCCAGTAGTTTTCTAGAACGTACTCCGAAAGTACACTTTTTAGGATTCAGCCTCAACCTGAACTTCCTAAGCCTCTCAAAGAGCTTCAGCAAATTGACCAGATGTCCCTCCTCCGTTTGGGACTTCGCAATCATGTCATCAACATAGACTTAAATCTCATGATGAATCATGTCATGAAACAAAGTAACCATTGCTCGTTGGTAAGTGGCCCCTGCGTTCTTCAGACCGAAAGGCATTACCTTGTAGCAAAACGTTCCCCAAGGTCTAATAAACGTAGTTTTCTCCATGTCCTCCGGCGCCATCTTGATCTGATTGTAGTCGGAGAAGCCATCCATGAACGAAAATACGGAGAACTGAGCTGTATTGTCGACCAACACATTGATATGAGGGAGCGGGAAATCATCTTTAGGGCTCGCCCTATTCAAATCCCGATAATCGACGCACATTCGTACCTTACCGTCCTTCTTCGGTACATGCACTATGTTGGCGACCCACGGAGGGTAAGTAGTGACCGCTAAGAAGCCAGCATCAAGCTGCTTCTGTACTTCTTCTTTGATCTTAACGGCCATATCTGGTCGTGTCCTTCTAAGCTTCTGCTTAACGGGAGGACAATCTTCTCGCAGCGGCAAGTGATGGACCACGATATCGGTATCAAGTCCGGGCATATCTTCGTATGACCAAGCAAAGATGTCACTATACTCTCTCAGCATTTCGACCAATCTCCGCTTGACATCACTCTGCAATGCAGCCCCTATCCTGACGTTCCTGACAAGTTCTTCAGAACCCAAATTCACAATCTCAATCTCTTTCTCGTGAGGCAGAATAACTTTCTCTTCTTGTTTCAACAAGCGGGCCAACTCTTCGGGAAGGTCTTCGTCTTCATCAATCTCTTCTTCGGCTTGATAGATCGGGCAATCGAAGTTGAAGTGAGTCATAGAAAGTCCAGAGTCGATGTCATCTGCTATGTGGATCCTGCAATAACAAGGGTTAAGCTTAAGACAAGGATATGCAGGTTAGCACAAACCCCATTGCCATTTTATTGTTTTTAAAAATAAATATAAAACAGGAATAACAGAGATCACAATATTTGAATACGAAGAAAAACGCCTTTTGATTTATTGGTAAAATGCATGTACATAATCAAACAAGGCCCTGACAATAAAACCACTATGCCCCGGGTAGGACATAGGGTTGTACAATGATTGGAGAAAGTGAATCATTACTTTTTGTCTGTCACTTGGATGATATCCCTGATGGACCAGTTGTTGAGGCTCTCGCCTGATTTGCTTGGCTGGATCCAAGAATCCAGGTCGCAATCGCTGTCTTCGCCGTCTTCAGACACTGCGTTGATGCTTTCGAATATTATTCTGCCCCTTGTAAACTGGATCGGTTCTTTTCCTTGCGACGCACTGCTAGAAGAGGAGGATTCAGCCGCAGGAGAGTATCCTAACCCAAATTTGTCTTGCTTGTTAGGTATCTCTAGAATTCGCCCCCAGCATGGGGTAGATCCGGCTTGGACAACGGCCTGGGCTTCCTTGAAGGATGAGAGAGTCATCTCTGGTTTCTCAGTGATTACAGGAGCTACGTTCTTCACTTTAACAGCCTCGAACGCCTGACATAGGGTTTCGTGGATTTCCCCATCCATCTCAACATATTTGAAGGACGACAAATGGTTCACCATTATATCCTCCTCGCCACATACAGTCACGATGTTGCCTTCGACGGCATACTTGAGTTTCTGGTGAAACGTGGAGGTCACGGCGCCAGTAGAGTGGATCCATGGCCGGCCTAAGAGACAGTTATAGGCAGGCATGATGTCCATGATGTAAAAGACTGCGTCGAATGTTTCCGGCCCAACTTGGATTGGTAGTGTCACCTCCCTGAAAACATGACGTTTGGTCCCATCGAACGCTTTCACAACCAGATCACTGGGTGTGCAAATCAATCCTCGAGTATCTAACTTCGTCAATGCTTTCTTTGGAAGAACATTGAGTGATGACCCTGTGTCCACCAACACATGAGACATAATCGTTCCCCTACACTCTATCGAGATGTGCAGAACACTATTGTGGTTCCTTCCCTTCGGCGTCAGCTCCAGGTCAGTGAACCCTAACCCGTTTCCAGCATTCACATGGGCTACGACCCCTTCCAACTGGTTGACCGATATTTCCTGCGGTACATATGTGGCATTCAAAACTTTTAGCAGCGCGTTGTGATGTGCCTCAGAACACAGCAACAAATTCAGGATGGAAATTTTCGAGGGTGTTTGATGGAGATGATCCACGATCCTTTAATCGCTCTTCTTAATCAACCTCATAAACTCTTCGGCGTCTTTAACAAGCAAGTCTTTCTCTACCCCACGAGGGGTCTCTTCAACGACTTTACTTTTTCCTTTATCGGTTACATCAGCTTTGTCCGCTTTGTCCGTCACAACCTCAGGTGGAGCGAACACTCTTCCGCTGCGAGTAATTCCGCCAATTCCCCCTAGGTTATCCACACACGACCCTGATGGTTCCAATTCCAACTTCTGTCCGTTGCAGTAGACGTCTGCCCCATAATGCCATGGGACAGCATTGGTGCTTTTGAAAGGTATCGACCCAGCTTTGGTGATGGTAATTGTGGGCGGCCTGGGTGCATAAATAGTTATTGTCCGACGAGGGATGGTGATGGTGGCAACCTCATCACCTTGCTTCAGCATTACCTCTCCCGATCCGCTTTCGGCCCTTCGGCTAAACTGCAGGATTCCTTCGGTCATCAGACTCTGAATCCCTTCTATCAACTGTTCACATCCATCAGGACTAGTCGCACAACCCATACATAGTTCTCCGCAGCCCGGGAAGAAACCTCTTTTCATCAGCTTGGCTTTAACGAAGATAAGCGGTGTCTTCAGATCCTTGACATCAGTCAAAAAATCTAAGCTCTCATCTTCGATAATGGCATTCACTCCACCTCCCCTATGATTCGGCATAGGGTTCTTCGTGGCGTTTGGCACATTATCTGAGAAATTGATGATCTTAGCGTCCACCATATCCTGCACCTTGTGCTTGAAGGCTTTGCAATTTTCTATCGTGTGGCCTGGTGCCCCCGAGTGAAATTCACAAGTTGCATTCGCATCATAACCTGGCGGAGGTGCCCCGGTCAAGGGAGCCAGGGTTCTCTTCTGGATCAGCTGTTGTCGCGGTGAAAATCGGATACCAAACTATTGATTAGTTTGAATCTTTAATTCATTTTTGCAACCAAACTTTGATTTGTCCAAAGGAAGGGATAAAGATCGAAATTCCCACAATGCAATGCAAATGCAAGGTTTAGAGAGTTTAGGTTCGGGGGTTGGTTAAACTTAGGGAAGGTACTAGCATCCTAAATTTCTGTAGTACTCTACAAGAACCTCTTGTTTTATGTTGTTTATTGCTAAGTGTTATCTGCTTAAGGTTTAAAGACCTAAGGGCTTATTTCTAAGTATACTCGATAAGACGTCGCATCTTACGCCTACATATCCTTACGGGAGTGGAATCAGAGTACTTGTAGTTCCCCTAAAGGGTTAGAGGAGCTCTTTGACTGTGGTCAAAGTTCCTACGGGTTTAGGATAGTTGTTTTGATTGTGTTGCGGTGGAAATAGGATCACAAACTATTAATGAGTTTGAATCGCAATTCAATTCACAACCGCTCTTTGATTTATCCGAAGGAAAAGGTCAAAAGAGGGAAAACCTATTTTGCATCGTAAACACAATGCGGGGAAAGATCTAGGGTTCGGGGGTTGGTTAAATTTAGGGAAGGTATTAGCACCCTAAACTTCTGTAGTACTCTACAGGAACCTTTTGTTCAGATGTTTACTATTTGCTTTATTTATTTGCTTAAGGTATATGTACATAAGGATTACAAGTGAGAAAAGAGACCTAAGGGGTTAATTCTAAGTTTACTCGGCAAGACATCGCATCTTGTGCCTACGTATCCTTACGGGAGTGGAATCAGAGTAATCGTAGTTCCCCTCAAAAGGGAGGTTAGAAACTTCTTGACTGTGGTCAAGGTCTCAAGGGGAATAAACGTATCTTAGGGACACGCTTACGCGGAGTGTAGAAACTCCAATATCTATGTTGTAAATTGTTAAGTGAATTAGGGTTAGGTTAGGGATTCCGCGGCGGGAAACCCTAAAATGAGTGCGGCGACCCTTTTGGCATAACACTAGGATAAAAGCAATTTTTCCCACGGCGGGACACCTAGGCTAAACAGGGTTTGATCCATTAAAGGGGTAAGGCTATTGACTCGGCGGCCAAAAGGCTGGACCTAATCCTTCGGAAGGATAAAACTGTAAAAAAAATGTAAAAATATGACAAATCATTATATGGAGGAATAATTAAGGTACAAAAATAAGAAAAGTAATAAAGGCAGAGGGTATAAAGAAACAAAGAAACATTTCTGAAAACATGAAGAATATGAAAATATGTAATGACACTTAGAATGAAGTGAGGGAGGAAAATAGTGTGGGGCTGTGGCCACCACAAGCACATCTCAACCTCAAGCATGCAAATGAAATGCAGGAACAAAGAAAATAAAAGGTACACAAAATGACACGGCAAACATAAGGAGTTCCTTACGAAAAGGTTTTAATTTTTTAATATTTTAATTATGTAAAAAAATGTTTTAATTTTTTTTAATATTTTAATTATATATATAAAAAGGTTTTAATTTTAAAATGGAATTACTTAGTTAAAAAAAAATTTAAGTTTAAATTATAAAAAAAATGTTAAGTTTAAATTATATATAAAAAAAAATGTTTTTGGGAACAAAAAGGTTTTTTTGGAAAAAAATGTTTACGGGAACAAAAAAAAGGCTTTTTTGGAAAAAATGTTTACGGGAACAAAAAAAAAGGTTTTTTTTTTGGGAAAAAAATGTTTACGGGAACAAAAAAGGTTTTTTTTTGGAAAAAAATGTTTACGGGAACAAAAAAGGTTTTTTTTGGGAAAAAAATGTTTACGGGAACAAAAAAGGTTTTTTTTGGGAAAAAAATGTTTTGATAAAAAAAAAATAACAATAGAATTGCAAATGCAAACAGACAATTGATGGACATGCAAACAATCCTATACGACACAATCATGGTTCATACATATCAAAATCTACGGATCTAAACAACAATGAAGGTTAACATGGCAAGGATGCAAATAAATATGAAAAATGCAAAGGATTTAGTAATTTAACGGACCTAAACACATTAACATGGCAAAATATGCACATAAACATGAAAAGGCAAAAGGTTTAGTAATTTAACCTACGAAGCGGAGGTTTGCTTCGGTAAATGTGAAAAAGGTTTGAATAAGGGAACACTAGAGAGCTCCAATCCTTCTAACGAGTTGTGGGAACGACCGCCTTTCTTCTCTGGGGATCTCCTTTGTTTCTCCCTCTCTCTCTCCTCTTTTCTGAAGAAAACCTTCTGACCTCCTTTTCAACAAAGCAACACATATATATATATAGGGAACAAATTAGGGTTAACACCAAATTGTCAATAATGTCCCTAAAGCCCATTTTAAAGCCCAAACTAAATAATTAGTTAAGAGAAAAAAAAATTTAAATAATTTAAAATAATTAAAATAAACTTAAAATAAAAACTAATAATCCTATTGATTCCTAAAATAAAAAATATTATAAAAGGAACAAAATTTTTCAATATTTTTTTATTTTATGATTTTTTGGATATTTTTATGAATAATTTAGAAAAAAGTGAAAAAAATAATATTTTAAAAAATGATTTAATTAAAATACGAAAATAATAATTAAATAATAATAAAAACTATTTTTGTTATTTTTTTAATGAAAGATAGAAAAATTTAGAGTAAAAATAATAAAGAACAAAAAAAGTGACAAAGGTGAGATTTAATTTTTAAAATAGTTAGAAAAAAAAAAAGATTTAATTTTAAAAAAGAATTTAGAGGAAAAAAAGATTTAATTTTATAAAGAAGTTAGAGAAAAAAAGATTTAATTTTTAAAAAGAGTTAGAAAAAAAGATTTAACTTTAAAAAAGTTAGAAAAAAGATTTAACTTTAAAAGGTAGAAAAAAAAATTAATTTTAAAAAGAAGTTAGAAAAAAAGATTTAATTTAAAAAAAAAAGTATTAGATTTTTATTTAAAAAAAAAGTATTAGATTTTTATTTAAAAAAAAAAAAGTATTAGAATTTGATTAAAAAAAAAAAAAAGTGTTAGAAATTAATTTAAAAAAGGTTATGAAAAATTTACTCTTTAAAGAAAAGAAAAAAAAAGTTAAATTTTAATCTAAATCCTAAAAGTTAGTAAGAAGAGCTTAAAATGACTTAAATAAATAAACTAAATAGAAAAAAAAAAGTTAATAAAAAATATTAGTAAAGTTATAAAAAAGGTTAATTAAATTATTATTAGTTAAAAAAAACAAGATTTAAAAAAAAGGTTAATTTATTAAGTTAATAAGAATTTAAAATAAAAATAAAAAAGAAAGGGTAAAATTTGGGGTATTACAGTTGCCCCTATTTAAATGGCTACACCGGACGATTTGAGTGACAGAGACTCGTGGAATCGTGGTGGAGAGATTTAAATATAGATAACCGAAAATTTTGCCCTTATATGCGACGATATGCAATGCTATGGACAAAACTGGAACGACTTAATGCAGATGATGCCATGACTATGATATGATGCGTATGCTGGAATAATGAATGCGAAAATGCTGACGAAACATGACGACACCGAGACAGACGCCACGAGAAGAAACACACTGGGGAAAATGACGCGCTGAGACACAGTACATCACTGGGGAATTCTAAAAATGATAGTCAACTGGTGCGAATGACCAATTGTCACTTTTAGAAAAGGAACGAGATCCTCGAATGGAGATGGTACCTATGAGACGGCCTCCACTGGGGAATCTAAAAATAAAACTGGATCACGTACGATTGTAAGATCGATTACAGAATGCTGGAGCATTGAGCAAGGAATAACATCCAAGCTTCTGTAACCTATCCCTCGTGACAGGATCAAACGGACTTTTCGGGAATCCGTAGCAAATATACAGGGTGAAAAGAACCGGTTGTATGCCAAAATAAATGGACTTTGAGTGGGAAATGCCCTGATAAGCTTCTCGAGGGAGAACTGTCACTTATCGTTGGAAGGGACTTATGTGCCAAAATGGATAAGCACTCAAATAAAGAGGCTGCTGCTTATCTGATAAATAAATCTTCTCGCATTTAAGGTCGGCGCCTGGAATACGATTCTGATTCTTCTCTTACTAAAGGATAAATAAACTTCTTCATGCTTCAAGATTATGTTCTCCTGAACATGAAAAGGGTAAACTGAACTTCCTCATACTTCAGAATCGTGCTCTCCTGAATATGAAACTGGATGACTGAATATACTCATATTTCAGAATCGTGCTCTCCTGAATATGAAACTGGATGACTGAATTTACTCATATTTCAGAATCGTGCTCTCCTGAATATGATTTGGTTGTAAATGAATTTTTCCATACTTCAGAATCGTGCTCTCCTGAATATGAAACTGGATAATCGAACTTCCTCATAACTCAGAATCGTGCTCTCCTGAATATGATTCGGCTCCTGAAATTTCTTCATTCTTCAGAATCGTGCTCTCCTGAAAAACGGCCAACTGAACTTCCTCATAACTCAGAATCGTGCTCTCCTGAATATGATTCCGTTCCTTCTTTTACTAAAGGATAAATGAACTTCTTCATACTTCAGAATCGTGCTCTCCTGAATATGAAACTGGATAATCGAACTTCCTCATAACTCAGAATCGTGCTCTCCTGAATATGAAACTGGATGACTGAATATACTCATATTTCAGAATCGTGCTCTCCTGAATATGATTTGGTTGTAAATGAATTTTTCCATACTTCAGAATCGTGCTCTCCTGAATACGATTTGGTTCAAAACTCAAGACGGCAGGTAAATGGAAGCCCAACTGCTCCATGGAGATGGCCATTTGCTGCGAGTCATAACGAGGATATGATCGACTTCTTAGGTGAGAAATGTCGTGTGTTGATGCTGTAAGATGTAAAGTGTAAAGGGTTGTAACATGTAGGATTGTAAAGTGTTTTACTGATAGATTTTCCAGGCGTGAACTGGCATGTATCTGTAGTTGATTGTAGTTGATTTTCTTGAAAGATAGTGCAAAATAAATGCACGTCCGGGTACAGTGATAAACTTCTCAAGCGAGATAGTCGCGTATCTGCCAATGTATGGTGAAAATTTTAGATGGTGCAAAATAAATGCACGTCCGGTTGGGATTGACGACCGACAAGACTGAGATTCAATCTAGAATCGAGCTAGAAAGAAGACTGGTAATCAAAACTCCATCGAGGGAATGATCTCGGAGGGTAAATATCTTATCCTGGCGAGGAAAGATAGCTGAAGTAACCGTCATCCACGAGGATCGATCTCTGTGGGGAAACTGGAAACACCTATGTATTTTATGCTTAGGGCTGACAATCTATTTGGAGAGAATGGACGAACCCAGTTACTCGGCGGTAACAACCAAATGATGGTGAAACACAATGAACCTGTGAATGCTAATGCATGTGTTAATGCATATGTTAATGCGAATGCATGTTAACGTCTATGTATGTTAATGTTTATGTATGCAAGATGTTATGAAATGAGTATGTAATGAGTATGTAATGAATATGTAATGAATATGTAATGAATATGTAATGAAATAGGCATGTGATGCTTATGCCCTTGCGTATGCTGACAAAACAGACTAGAGACGAGAGATGAAATAAACATCCCGACGGAGATACCCTGCGTTCTCTGCAACCAATACGTCAATCATGGGTAAGAAAGATCAATGGTAGAACCACATCTGGTTTTAAAGTTCTGAATTCTCTGAGGAGAAGGTAATCTGCTTGGGTGTACAGTATCACGTCTTCACATGGGGAGGAGAAAACCTGGGGGACACTTTTGAGTTACCCAAGAAAAAGTTGTCAGCTTATAGTCTCGCTGGGGACTGTGATGAGGCAATAGCTTGGGAGCCTGTTGCAACACTGAGATTTACTGGGGAACGAAGGCCGCCGTGAGTAAAATCCATCGGGTGCATGAAGAAAGTTGTGGAACCACATGGTTTTAATCTTGAAGGACCTTATAGTAGTCGCCATTTGTTTCCTTTAAAAACATGGTGCCCCAGGATACTTGCGTTGCGAGGTAGGGTCATCTCAAGAGGATTTTATAGAGAACACCGAGTCCGGTTGCCCCATTGTTCTCAAACTCTTTGAGAGATTCGTCAGGTCTCGACGTAACTGGCACAAATTAATCGTGTTACAACGAAATCTTTGGGAAATAGCTCTTTAAGAATGTCAGACTCGCGTTGGTAAGCGAACTGGGAAACTGCCTGCCCCTGTTTAGCAGGATCATCAAGTTCCACGGGTTATGTCCATATGTAAATCTCTAAGATATCAAGCAAAGTCGTCATGCCTGAAATGCCTATCCTGAGCTTGTCAATGTACACATATATTTGTCTTGAATTTTTGTTTTGAAAAAAAGATATCGCAACAACTTGTGACCGAAATCACTAGTCAGGATATAAGTTTTAATTATAATGCCATCATGAATTTTTTCTGAGCATAGCTCGTAGGAGTCAGGAAACGTGATCTTGTCAAGTATGCTTTCAACCGAAGTCCTACTTCAATTAGGTCTTTTAAAGGTTGTATCGTGGCTCAGTTCACGGTTTAAGAAACAAAAGGATAAAGGCTCAAAGTTATATTTGTACCCACCCATTCTTCGTGATGTTCTCCAATCCTAATTCAGTTAACCGGATACGAACGCTCATATCTCAAGCGGATTTGCTATGGTCGAGAACTTATCAAGGCTTTGGACATGGCAGTCGCTCACCTATTACACGATCTTGTTCTTTACTAGGGACTATTTATTGTACCCTCTTGTTTTGCTTTTATTCCCTAACTTTTGCCTGGACAACGTCTTTTGATCTGACTTTGGAGTCCAGCGGGATGCCCCAGTTTTGCCTAAGTCTCCTTCATAGGTTTTTGACTTAGCGGGCTCTTATTTTTTGAATATTCTTTTATGCACAAGTCGTGTAAATCTTTTGAAAGGCTCGTGACTGCCCCACTCCTTAGGTAACCGAAGGATAGTCATTGTATTGGACTTCTTAAGATGCTAAGGATAAATTCTCGAAGGTTTGCTCTTCCTTTTTAAGAGTCTAAGCGCTCGATCGGTTTAACTGAAACCTACCCTGCACCAGGTTAGGATGAAGGTTCTTTAAAAGAAAGAAAAACTCCTACTTCAAGGCTCAAAGGGTTGACTAGGGGTTAACATCCTTATATCTCCAGTGTTTGGGATTTGAAACAATGCCTTACATCATCAGCGGGTTTCAATCGAAAGCATACGACAAGAAATCTGACATTTTAGGTTCGTCATCCTCCTCCCAATTCTCCATCTGAACAAGAGATCGGGTAAAGTTGGCATTATAATTTATGAAAAATATATTTTGAATGAGTGAAACGAATGGATTTATTCAAGACAAACATATGCGTTGCATTAATTAATCAAAGATAAACAAGTTCGTGCATGCTAAATATGATTAATCGAAGAGAAATACATATAAATAAACAAATGAACTGTCGGAAAAATCCTTCTAAATGTTTATGAAATCTTGCATTCAAGAGTAACAGTTTCCTTTGGCGGAGCCTCAATGGAAAGGACGTCTGGTTCATGATCACTGTGAGTCGTCATGGCTTACCCCAGTTATGCTGGTCACATCTTCAACAGTTTTCAGTCGTTGCTTCAAAATAAATTTCCCAGATCCTTTGTTGATCCCGGTCATATCACCTTGAGGGTTACTGAAATGAAGCGGGCTAGGCCTTTGAATAATGACTGGATTCGGCTGATAGGCGTAGCATGCTTTGCAGAATTTGCACTTGACGAGTGAGGAACCCCGAAAGGAGTCTCGATCTTCAGCTGAGCATCGCCAAAAGACAACTTCTTCGTTTCTAGCAAATTTCTGACAACTTTCTTAAGAGCATAGCAATTCTCTAGATCATGGCCGGGCGCACCCTCATGAAATAAACAATGAGCGGTAGCGTTGTAACTTGCAGGTAATGGATTAGGTGGAGGATTAGGAGGCGGACCCAAAGCCCGAGTAGTGATGAGACCTTGCTTGACCAAAGAGGGACACAACTCGGTAAAAGTCATCGGGATCGGCGGACAAGGTTTATACGTTCTTCTGTTTGGCATATTCTGGCGAGGAGCCGGACTCTTTGGCTGTTGAGGAGCAGGAGTATTGGGTGCCTGTAGGTAGTTGACAGGAGGCGGATAAACAGGAGGTTGTTGCATAGGTTGATACATGGGAACCTGTTGATTGAAAGAAGGTGTAATAGCTGCCACATAGGGTCGTTGAGCATATTGGACTGGGTACCCTTGAGGTTGAGCATAACCTTGCGGATGTCGATAAAAGCGTTCCCTTGGTCTACCAGAGGATATAGCATTAGTCTCACTCTCCTTCTTTTTCTGGGAGCTATAAGGAGGTTTCTTCGGCTGATCCTTAGAAGCGCCATGATTATTTGTCATTTTACCACTCTTCATACCCAATTCAATCTTGACACCCACAGCAACGATGTCGGAGAAATTTGAAGTCACACTACCCACCATTCTCTCGTAAAATTCTGGACGGACTGTGTCGACAAACCAATCAGCTAACTCTTTCTCGGTCAAAGGAGGTTCTACCTGCGAAGCAGTTTCTCTCCACCTTTGAGCATACTCTTTGAATGACTCAGAATTCTTTTGTGACATACTCAGCAACTGTCTTCTGTCAGGAGCCAGATCCATATTGTACTTGTAGTGTTTGATGAAAGCGTCAGATAAATCCTGGAAACTCTTAATGCGAGACTGGTCTAAAGTTAAATACCACTTGGAGGAAGCACCCTTCAAACTATCTTGGAAGCAATGAATCATCAGTTTATCATTCTCAACATGGGCAGCCATTTTGCGATAATACATGATCAGATGATTCTTAGGACAGGTGGCACCTTCATAACGATCGAAGTTCGGAGTTTTGAACTTTGGGGGAATAACCAAACCTGAAACCAAACAAACATCCCTTGCAGCAGTCCCAAAAATTTGATCACCCTCTACCTTTTTCAATCTCTGGACGATAGTGTTTACTTCCTCACGAAGCTTATCATGTTTCTCATAACCCTCAACATTCTCATCAAGATTATCAAAAGCTGTCTCATTGAAGTACGGTTGCGCACGAGTGTGTACAACAGGTGGTGCAAAGATAGGAGCCCCCCTAGAAACTTCAGAAAACAAGGGCACGGCTTGCTGAACAGGTTGATTAATCGGAACAGTGGCTTGAGGAGGCACAAAACCGGGAGCAAGACCATAAGGTGGGTCCCTTGCTACGGTCACACTTGGTGGAGGGTCCACAGTAACGCCGGTAATCTCAGAAACAACAGTGGGCTGGGTATCCATCTTAGCATTCATGACATGTAACAATTCCATCATACGCCCCATACCCCCTCGAAGGTCTTCGAGTTCATTGCTAAGGCGATCAATCTCTTTTGCCTGATCCTCCATTCTTTTCCGAGTTTGAGCTCTGGTGTTGTATTGGTGCCGAGAACTCAGGGTGACGAAACTGGAAGGTGAGAGAACCGAGTGTGAGAAATCGGGAGACACATGTAATGCAAAAGTATGATGCTAAAATGTGAATGTAAATGAGGATTTCATGGAATTCAAAACATTTACTAATGCCGTGGGGTACCAAGGAAATCTTTTCCTTGTTTTTTCATTTTATATTTTTTTTTTTTTATTTATGGTATCCCGCGATATCCATAAATGATGTTTGAGCTCCATGAAATACAATGCAATGAGATGCTTTATGGATGCAATGCATGAAAACACACAAAGTCCTAGGTTAAAGGCTTGCATGAGGTTCAAAGGCAAATACCCTCCCCTGAAGTTAGATGGTTCATCCTGTCCTACAAAAGTAGCCGGGTTCTAAGGGATCTCAATATCATTGATCCTTCACAAGGGTGGTTGTTCAGAAGGCAACTTACTTGCCAACCAAAACCCTCCAAGTTTAAGATCTCAATGAGTGTAGTATCGAGTGTCAACCAACTTTAGTCTGCACCAAAGCCGGTTACCTCACTACTTTCTAAAGGCCAAGATGAGTTAACTAGGGTTCTAAAAGTCAGTTAGTGCGTTGACAACATATGGCAGCCTCAATATTATCCTCAACTTGACTTAAGGAATATAAGCACCAACCAAGAAGTCGCACTAACCATGGCCACCAGATCAACCGTATCGATATACGTCGTACAGTTTCCTTGGTCTATTGCCATTTACCTAAGGTACACTAGATCCGGGTTAGGACCTATCTCACAGCACAAGGAACAGTCCCACAATCAAAGCGCAAATATATACATGCAAATGAATAATAACACAGATAGTAATAAATATGAACAAGTTAGGGATAACCCTCAAAAGTTTAGGTCTCCCCAGTGAAGTCGCCATTTTCTGTTGCGGTGGAAATAGGATCACAAACTATTAATGAGTTTGAATCGCAATTCAATTCACAACCGCTCTTTGATTTATCCGAAGGAAAAGGTCAAAAGAGGGAAAACCTATTTTGCATCGTAAACACAATGCGGGGAAAGATCTAGGGTTCGGGGGTTGGTTAAATTTAGGGAAGGTATTAGCACCCTAAACTTCTGTAGTACTCTACAGGAACCTTTTGTTCAGATGTTTACTATTTGCTTTATTTATTTGCTTAAGGTATATGTACATAAGGATTACAAGTGAGAAAAGAGACCTAAGGGGTTAATTCTAAGTTTACTCGGCAAGACATCGCATCTTGTGCCTACGTATCCTTACGGGAGTGGAATCAGAGTAATCGTAGTTCCCCTCAAAAGGGAGGTTAGAAACTTCTTGACTGTGGTCAAGGTCTCAAGGGGAATAAACGTATCTTAGGGACACGCTTACGCGGAGTGTAGAAACTCCAATATCTATGTTGTAAATTGTTAAGTGAATTAGGGTTAGGTTAGGGATTCCGCGGCGGGAAACCCTAAAATGAGTGCGGCGACCCTTTTGGCATAACACTAGGATAAAAGCAATTTTGCCCACGGCGGGACACCTAGGCTAAACAGGGTTTGATCCATTAAAGGGGTAAGGCTATTGACTCGGCGGCCAAAAGGCTGGACCTAATCCTTCGGAAGGATAAAACTGTAAAAAAAATGTAAAAATATGACAAATCATTATATGGAGGAATAATTAAGGTACAAAAATAAGAAAAGTAATAAAGGCAGAGGGTATAAAGAAACAAAGAAACATTTCTGAAAACATGAAGAATATGAAAATATGTAATGACACTTAGAATGAAGTGAGGGAGGAAAATAGTGTGGGGCTGTGGCCACCACAAGCACATCTCAACCTCAAGCATGCAAATGAAATGCAGGAACAAAGAAAATAAAAGGTACACAAAATGACACGGCAAACATAAGGAGTTCCTTACGAAAAGGTTTTAATTTTTTAATATTTTAATTATGTAAAAAAATGTTTTAATTTTTTTTAATATTTTAATTATATATATAAAAAGGTTTTAATTTTAAAATGGAATTACTTAGTTAAAAAAAAATTTAAGTTTAAATTATAAAAAAAATGTTAAGTTTAAATTATATATAAAAAAAAATGTTTTTGGGAACAAAAAGGTTTTTTTGGAAAAAAATGTTTACGGGAACAAAAAAAAGGCTTTTTTGGAAAAAATGTTTACGGGAACAAAAAAAAGGTTTTTTTTTTGGGAAAAAAAATGTTTACGGGAACAAAAAAGGTTTTTTTTTGGAAAAAAATGTTTACGGGAACAAAAAAGGTTTTTTTTGGGAAAAAAATGTTTACGGGAACAAAAAAGGTTTTTTTTGGGAAAAAAATGTTTTGATAAAAAAAAAATAACAATAGAATTGCAAATGCAAACAGACAATTGATGGACATGCAAACAATCCTATACGACACAATCATGGTTCATACATATCAAAATCTACGGATCTAAACAACAATGAAGGTTAACATGGCAAGGATGCAAATAAATATGAAAAATGCAAAGGATTTAGTAATTTAACGGACCTAAACACATTAACATGGCAAAATATGCACATAAACATGAAAAGGCAAAAGGTTTAGTAATTTAACCTACGAAGCGGAGGTTTGCTTCGGTAAATGTGAAAAAGGTTTGAATAAGGGAACACTGGAGAGCTCCAATCCTTCTAACGAGTTGTGGGAACGACCGCCTTTCTTCTCTGGGGATCTCCTTTGTTTCTCCCTCTCTCTCTCCTCTTTTCTGAAGAAAACCTTCTGACCTCCTTTTCAACAAAGCAACACATATATATATATATAGGGAACAAATTAGGGTTAACACCAAATTGTCAATAATGTCCCTAAAGCCCATTTTAAAGCCCAAACTAAATAATTAGTTAAGAGAAAAAAAAATTTAAATAATTTAAAATAATTAAAATAAACTTAAAATAAAAACTAATAATCCTATTGATTCCTAAAATAAAAAATATTATAAAAGGAACAAAATTTTTCAATATTTTTTTATTTTATGATTTTTTGGATATTTTTATGAATAATTTAGAAAAAAGTGAAAAAAATAATATTTTAAAAAATGATTTAATTAAAATACGAAAATAATAATTAAATAATAATAAAAACTATTTTTGTTATTTTTTTAATGAAAGATAGAAAAATTTAGAGTAAAAATAATAAAGAACAAAAAAAGTGACAAAGGTGAGATTTAATTTTTAAAATAGTTAGAAAAAAAAAGATTTAATTTTAAAAAAGAATTTAGAGGAAAAAAAGATTTAATTTTATAAAGAAGTTAGAGAAAAAAAGATTTAATTTTTAAAAAGAGTTAGAAAAAAAGATTTAACTTTAAAAAAGTTAGAAAAAAGATTTAACTTTAAAAGGTAGAAAAAAAATTTAATTTTAAAAAGAAGTTAGAAAAAAAGATTTAATTTTAAAAAAAAAGTATTAGATTTTTATTTAAAAAAAAGTATTAGATTTTTATTTTAAAAAAAAAAGTATTAGAATTTGATTAAAAAAAAAAAAAAGTGTTAGAAATTAATTTAAAAAAGGTTATGAAAAATTTACTCTTTAAAGAAAAGAAAAAAAAAGTTAAATTTTAATCTAAATCCTAAAAGTTAGTAAGAAGAGCTTAAAATGACTTAAATAAATAAACTAAATAGAAAAAAAAAGTTAATAAAAAATATTAGTAAAGTTATAAAAAAGGTTAATTAAATTATTATTAGTTAAAAAAAACAAGATTTAAAAAAAAGGTTAATTTATTAAGTTAATAAGAATTTAAAATAAAAATAAAAAAGAAAGGGTAAAATTTGGGGTATTACAGATTGGGTTTAGGAGAAGAGATGAGTCTTCATGTTAAGGGAGATGTAACCACCACAAGTGTAAAGGGGGTTGTAGGAAAATAGTCTTTGCATTGTCTTAAGAAAAGGGCTTAAGTACTCGGATTGTTTGACGAGTATGCCTTTATCACTCTTAAGGCAAAGTTCCTACATGTTTGATTGTATTATTGTGGGGGTGGAGATTATATCTCACTTAAGATGATTAACATCTATTCTCTATTGTGTTTGAAAAAGTTGTATAGTGTTGTTTGTTTGTCTAAGTTGTAGAGATAATGGTCCTTCCTATGGGGTAGGATCTATCTTAAGCGATCAACTTGAATGGAATCAAGGATCGTGGGGAAATGATACAAATGACGTGCACTACACACAAGTGTTGACTCATGTGTAGGTTTTTCCTTTGGACGAAATGCCATGTGATGCAATGATGATAGATATAAATGGCGGTAAGTAAAGAAGTTGTGGATAAGTAAAGGCATACACGAACGCATGAAAGCGCTAGGTGAGTGTGTACTTTGTGGATAAATAAGAGCAGGTAAGAATAAAGCATACATACGCATGAAAGCGCTAAGTGTAGGTGCATGTGTCGTGAGTCAATGATTGATTTGTATTTTACGCGGTTGATTGATTTTAATTGGATGTTGAATTGATTTTAGTTGATTGGTTTTTTAGAGGGATTAACATAAATTAAATCCTAAGTCTTACATAAAATACTATAATAACTTAATCTTATTATCTAAACTTAAGCGAGATGACTTATTTATTTAAATAAGAATTATGGTGTTTATTGATAAAATAAAAGAGTTGTTTCTATTATTTGTTTCTAAGATACTAGATAGGTTTATGTTAATTGGATAAATTGTAAATAGGTGTAGATTATTTATAAAAGATTTTTTTTAGTGGATAAATACATTATTTGATTAAAATGTTATTAGGTTGATTTTAAAAATTAATTATTAAAATAAATGGTTTATGAAGGTTGATTAAATTTTGAAATTATTAAATAAACGGTAAAATGAATAACCTATTAAATAACATGAAATATTAAGGGTGAATTAACTATGTAATTAGTTAAAAAAAACTGATTATGATTAAAGAAAAATGTATTAGTTATTAAAAGGATTACTAGTTGTGATAAAATGAGTTAGATTACTTAGGGGGTTAACTAGCTGCCAGATTAACAGTTAATTAGGATGATTAGGGGTTAATTAAAACGTGGTTGGTTTAGAGTGTGTGTGTTGTGATAGTGAGGTGTGTGTGATTATCGTTTCAATACACAGATAGTAAAGCAAAACAAGAAAAACGGGGCAAAACAAAAGAATGAAACAAAGGGGAACTTCCTCATCCCTCGCGGCGGCTTTTCCCTCTCCCTCACCCTCTCTTCCCTCCTGATCGTAATCGTCATTTTTCATCTGAGGGTTGTTTCCGCTGTTCTTTCAACCTGAAACACAAGAAAACGTCAAAAGTTCAATAAGCGTGACATAGTTCAATGGCTTACCGAGAGTTGGGAACGGCGAGGATTCAAGTGAGAGCCTCGTTCGTGGCGGCGGGCGGCGGCTTCGTCGACTGAAAGATAAGTTCTTTTGCTCAATATTTTACGTTACGAATGTTAGGTTTTTTTATGATAATCCTCGGTTGATTGCGAATTTCTTCGGTAGCTTCTTCTCCTCACTAGCCTCCTTATATAGGCCTTGGTATAAAACGCGTTTGAATGATACTTGAATGCGGATTTGATTGTAGATTCAAGGTTTTCCTTATTGGGGTTTATCTGATTAAAAAGATATTCCTTTTTGTTGATATCATTTGGAAACTTTCCTTCTTCGCCTCAATCTCGTTAGATATCCGTTAAATGAAAACCAAATCTCTGATATTGTATTAACTTCGTTAACTGTCCAGGTTTAATGTATTGAGGATTTGGGATTGGATATTCTCTTTTCCTTATCGGTATATTCTTCAATGAGTTGTTAACTTTGAATTCGTGACTTTGGCAGGTGTGGATAGCAAGGGTCTTTGGGCCAAGAGGATGTCTACAGCCCAGAGTAATTTCAAGTCAACTTTTGGTATCTGATGTGTTTGCAACGAAATTCAACCCATACGCTTTGTGGTGAACTGCAATCCCTCTTGATATTCTCTGGTGAAGGTTCCTATGGAAGTATTGGTGATGACGAGGATCAAATCAAATGTCTTACTTGCGAACAAAACTGAATGTAGGGGCACGATGTCCTATGGAATAAGGGTGTTTAACAGCTACAACCACGTGAGTGAAGGAGGGCAAGGTTGTCGTTTCTCTTCCTATTTTAATCTTCATTCTTATTTTCAGGTCAAACTGAATCTGTATTTAACATTGTTTTCTTTTTCCATGCACTCGATGATGGTGTTTGGAGTAACTCATTTGTGCACGTCGTTGTTCTCGTCCTGGTTATCTTGATTTGTGTTGGGATATGGCAAGTGATGGACCTCATGCTCCAAGTAATTTTGTTCTTCCTCTTCTGTAACAGCTTCAAACTCACCTTAATTCCAACCTGTGTAAGTTCCTCACTTAGTCAGCTTGACGAGAACCGTGATTAGCTTGATAAGATATATTCATAGACTGAGGCATATCGCTGATGTTAACTAATCTTCCATGTTGTGTTTCAAAAGGTTTTGCTTTCCCTCCATTGGAATTAGTTGAATGGCCGTGTTCCAATTCAAGAGCTTTGATAATGCAACAACGACAGTCTTTGCAAGTGACGCAGAAGCCTCTTGGCTATTGGCTTTGTTATCTGTCAGGTGCGGTTATAACTACTTTCCTTTTCCTTTATTCATAGAAACCATCGGTGCGCATGTTACTTGTTGTTGTGATGCCAGGAAGTACGTTTGATTCGTTAGTTGTTTTTCACATATCTTTGGCAGAGTTTTTCTTGTGCGAAACCGACAAAACTTACGAGGTAGTTCAATTGAAGTTCTGGTGGCCGCTTTTTCATATTGTTCTTAATGTCAAGACTTGGTTTTGGTGGTTCTGCATCCTGAGAGGGAGTTGTGCTGAAGCAAACTAAGTTTGTGACTATGTTGTTGAAGAGTAGAGTCATGCTGCGAAAATCTCGTAGTAATTCCTGGAGTGTCTCGTATTGACCTGTCAGGTAATTTGCTTTCATGGCTTGCAACTCTTGTAATAATTCCCTTTTGCTAATTTCCCATAATTTTTTCAACATGTAGTGCGAAATCTAACAATGCTTATGAATGCTTCAAGAGGAGCTCTTTGGGACTGATGTGATTGTTTTTTTTTTATGTTTGTATCTCGTTGTGAAGGAATTGGCTGCCGGTGGTATTGATTGTTGCTGCAGGTATTCGGGCATGTTGTTGCCTTGCATTCAATCTGCATTGTCTTCTCTAATTTCCTTGAGAACTTTTAATGTGCACCTGGACTTTTTGCAGGGAATATAGGCTGGCTTCGCAAAATCTCTTGAATCTTCAGGATTTGGAACAAAGTGGTTGATGTCCAGCTCTTAAGGATCAGGATTGGGAAGCGAGTCGAAGTTGTTGGGAATGTACCGATTCACCGGCTGAAGGTTGCGCTCAGACTCCGTCCAAGATTAATTGAATCTTCTGTGTTGAAATGCTACTCTCGTGTGCAGGCTTTGGCAGGGCATTCCTTGGTTGGAGTCGCGCGCAGGTATTCTTATTTTCTCTTCAGTTTTTCAAATAACCGAGGAATTTGTTTCTCTGGCTGGTTTCGCATAGATGTTTTGAGCTCCAACTGACCTTCAAGTCTTTTAACTTTTGTAGATTTCTGTGGATGTTGTCCTTTCCTTTGGGAGGTTTCGATGGCATGTTCGATATCATTCGATATGGAGAAGGTTTCAATGATCGCTAGAACTTCACTGAAAAGACATAGAGAAATGGTTCCTTATTCTTTTGTCTGTTGTACCTTGCAGGTGATGTGAGTTGAACTGAAAATCATTGTTTGATGTGGCCAATTGCCAGTAGTGCAGAATGTTCTCGTAGTGCTCAGAATTCGGAGTTGAAAAGTACAGAGTTTAGTTGAAGTCTACAAATTCCATGCTGTGGTACAAAGCAGCAGCACTGCGCTCTTGACGAGTCGAGCAACGTCGGTCTCAGGTGCTAACATTTCCTCATTTTTACTGCCTAAAATCCCTTAGAATGTCTCTGAGTGATTCATAAAGAGGGAACTTTGTAGCCTGTATCTTGAGCTTTTTTCGAAACTGCGACGCTTGCGACAGTATCGTCCTGATAAATTTATCCCATTGCTTGCAGCATTCAGCGCTCTGGACAAGATACCGAAATGAAATGCTAGCTGTTCCTTTTGAATCTGGATAGTGATTTTCAACTGACTTGAGACCAATTGGTAAGCACACTTATCTAATGTTCGCGGTACTATAATCTTCAGAAGGAAGCCTCTTGTCTGGATCTTTGAAACTCTAATTCTTGCGGTTTACAATTTGTTTCAGGTTCTCCACCTGCGAACGCAACTTCTGCACTTATATGAGACGAGCTCGCTTGGTGCAGCATAACTGACAATGAACCGTGAAGATTGCATGCTTTAGAATCAAACTGTGTTTTGTAGCAGACTATCACGATCCTGGTTTTCTTGTTTCGCCATTGTCAGCTTGTCTGCTGGACTATACTTTTGAAGAAAATTGTAATTGTAACCTTGTATATGCTTGAACATATATGTGAACTCTTTTGAGTATTGCGCGCTAGAGCTTAGACTTGAACTTAGCTCGCGTCTACGTTACCGTATTCATAGGGAACTATCCAACAAACTCGGTGATATTAATATTGTAGCCTCAAAGAAGCACCATCACCATATAAACTCTGTTACAGGAATCAATCCTCCTTCAAAAATTTTCGGATATCTTGTACGCAATGAAATTGATGGCAGAGACTTTTGTTGAATTTCAAAAGAGGAAATGGCTTGTTGTTTCCTTTGATGTTGACAGGCCTTTGAGTATTGTGGGCCTTTGAGTATTATGACAATGTTTTGAACTTATATAAGCATAGAAGTCTAAATAAGTAACTTGGGCTCGAACTCTATTAACTTTTAGTATAACATAAGTCAATGCTTGCATTTCGAATCTTCAAAGTCCAATAACTTGCACGCCCTGACCTCTAGAAGTTTAAATTCATAAAACTGTAACCTCCTTTCACAAATCAAAACAAACAAGTGAGTTAGACGGTTAGTTATGCGTAACGATTGGCCATGAGAAAGAATGCTATCTCCACTCAATATTGTCGCGTCTGCACAGGAATCAGTTAGTAAATATTAAATAAAGTCAACTAGTAATAGAAAAAGAAACGCAAAAAGAGGTGACATCTTACGGTCCAAAATTAGGGTGCAACAGCTGTAACTGGAGCAGAGTCTGTAACAGCTGAGCATAAGACATGGGCGGCGTCTCGAGGTGACGGCTCGACAGAGGTGCCCTGTTCTGATACTTTCTGTACCCTTGCTGATTCGGCTGCTGCTGCTGCTGTGGCTGTTGGACCGCGGGGATGGTTATACTGGCCACCTGCTGGTGCTGGCCTTTACCCTTCCTTCGAGCGTTGGACACGGCGCTCGTCTCTCCTTCCCTCCTTTTGCCATCATACGGTTTCTTTCCTCCTCCAGCTGAAGATAGATCACCTTGAATTTTCCCCAGCTTTATCCCATTTTCAACGTGCTCACCCGTGATAATGAGATCTGAGAAGCTTCCAGACATACTGCTGACCAATTTCTCATAATAAACCCTTGGGAGGCTGGCTACAAACATTTCCACAAGCTTCCGTTCAACCATCGGCGGCTGAACCCTAGCTGCTAATTCACGCCACCGCTGGGCGTATTCCTTGAACCCTTCGTTGTTCCTCTGTGACAGATTCTGCAGTTGAACTCGGTTCGGAGCCAAGTCACTGTTATATTGGTAATGGTGCACGAATGCTTCAGCAAGTTCCTTCCACGTGCGCACACTGGTAGGTTCCAGACTCATGTACCACTCCAAGGATGGCCCGGACAAGCTATCCTGAAAGAAGTGCATCAGCAACTTCTCATCTTCAGAGTGAGCTGACATTTTCTGGTAGTATGATCTCAGGTGGACGCGAGGGCAAGTGGTGCCCTTGTACTTTTCAAAGTCGGGTACCTTGAACTTGGGAGGCACCTTGAAATCAGCAATCAGTCCCAACTTGGACATGTCAACACCCATGGTGTTCTGGTTCTCGAAATTCCTCATCTTGTCCTCGAGTGCCTTAAACCTCAGACGTGCTTCAGCAGTCAGCTCCCCTTCAGCACCTCTCTGTGAGAACACATCGTCCTGACGGTCTTCTAACCATGGCTGAGGCCCATACAGATTCCCAACACCTGTGTTGCCGTTACCCAGCCCAACATTGACATTAGCTTTGAAATTCCCATTACCGACGCCAGTCGTATTACCGTTGAGTCCCATGTTAGCTATCACATTTCCGTTGGCACTGCCATTCCTCCCGGTCACGGGGACGCCATTTTGAGGAGTTTCAACAGGTGGAGGGGTTGGAACAGTCCCACCATGGAGTACACCATTGCTGTCAACCCTTGAGATCAGAGGCTGAACCAAGGTTCTGAGCTGATCCTGGCCGTTGGCGACCACTTGCATGAGCTCCATGAAGCGGTCTATCCTCTCTCGGAGTTCTTGAACGTCAGTTTGCACTTGCTCCATAACTTTGGCTTGATTTTCTCTGGTCGGATAGCGGTGGATAGGCCTCTGATCAATCCTGGAACAACCTGCATACACAAAGGGTTAGAAAACGACAAAGTGCTCGTTATGCAAATGCTTCATGCAAATGCAAACATGTGTCTGTGTGTTAGGGAGGTATCCCCCGATCCTAGTGCCTGAGTGCCAGTGCTGATAATAAGAAGTCCGAGTCCAATCATGGAAATAACATCTCATATATATAAAGAAAGCCCATCAAGGCGGTACATGACATCACTGGATACAAGATGAATCAATAGCATGACCTCAACCAACAAGCCTGGTGATGGTCAGCATACAACAATGATCAACACAAAAGGATTACAAATAGTCAAGCACGGCCACGGGCGCGAAACTCTTCTAACAAATTCCTCGTTTCTGGATGATCAGACCGAGTGAGTAACCCTTCGACGAGTAACTCTCTCTGCATAATAGTGTATTGGAGACCTTCAACTGAGTCTTCCCATGCTCCTTCGCCGAAACAATCTTCTAGCTTCCGCTTCTTGGATTCAAACGTCAGCTTGTGCTCCTTCAGGTTAGCAAGAGCCTTGTTGAGCTGGCCTTCAGCGGCATATCTGTGAGCGGTTTCTTCATCAAACCTCTTCTCACTAGCCTTCACCTGGGCTTTCAGCTTGGAGATCTTTTGCTTTAACTTATCCTCCCGTTCTTTGCCGTTGGCTAGGGTGGCCTTCCAATGCTGGTTAAACTTGGATATTCTCCGATACGCTTCATCCAAATGCTGCTTCTTAGTGGCCAGTATGTCATTGACAGCTTTGAAATCCCGACCCAAACGCTCACGCTCAGCTATCTGCTTAGTCAAATCTGTCCCTAACTGGTTCACCAGCTCTGTCTGCCTCTTGAAGGAATGAACGGCTTCGCTTCTCTCGCTTCTGAGCTGAGCCAATTCTTTCTCCAGTTCTTCATTTGCCTTTTTTAGCTCATCTCTCTCAGCTAACACCTGATTATGCTGCTGAATAGGCATGGTGGTAGGCTCTTCAATCACTGGAGAGCTTTCTGGCTTGGCAGGAGGAAACGGCATCCCTATAATATCTACTCTGGCTCTGATCCAGGTCACATACGGAGCGTAGGCTTGGCTATTACTTTTCCCCAACAACGGCTTTCCCCGCTTACAAATACCATTCCAAGCGTGCTAAAGCTTAGATAACATATCCCCCTCTAAGAGACCAGTGAGGTACAGAGATTCTTGCACCTCTTCATCCTTCGGCGGAGCTCTCAAAGCATAAGCAAACTGTCGGACCAGCAGAGATGGATTATAGTTTATACAGCCCTTTCTGCCTATCAGAGGCACGTTCGGAAACCCACTGCAGCTGAAGATGATCTCGGTACCCAACATATCTCTATCGAACCAGGAAATATCCTCCGCTGACAGACTCATCAAACGCTCAGACCACTTAGTTGTGGCTGCAGACGAAGCAAAGGGACCCTTCTTGGGTAGATGACTATCAAGCCATCTATAGAGTAGGGACACACAGCACGAGACATTCTTGCCCCTTCTGTTCTCGTTTTTGTAGTGGACGGAATGGTAGACATCTCCTATCAAGGTAGGGATTGGATTCCCTGATGCAAAGATGTGAAATGCGTCGAAGTCTACAAAGTCAGGCATACTGGGGAACAGAATGATGCCATATATGCATAGAGCGAGGATGGCGTTGAACACGACCCAACATCCGTCTTTGGCGCACTGCTGAGCTTTTCCCACTAAGAACTGCAAGGAGAAGCCAGGGACCTTGTTCCAACTAGACAAGACCAACTCGGAGGCATCCAGATGAAGTGAGGGAGCTAGACTAGCCAGGTCAGGCTTAGCATCCATATGAACAAAAGGCATTTGCCTCTTGATAGGGACACCTAACAAATCAGCATACTCCTCTAGTGTAGGTGCGAGAATAAAGTCCTGGAGAGTAAAGCATCTCAATGGAGGATCGTAGAATTGCAGCAGGGCATGCAACCCATTCAACTCAAACACAGAGGGTTTACGAACCAAACTGAGTAGTTTACCGTAAGACTTTCTGAATTCATCTCTCACAGAATCATCTACTAAAGCAATCAAACCAGTCAGCTGAACACATCAGGAGTGGGGAGCTTGTAAGCCACGGTCTTCCTTAGAGAACCCATAATAGCACAATAGAAGGAAAGAAATCCTGAATCGGGGGAAACAGTACCTGTAACACAGACACACGTTAATGAAATGCAAATGGGTATGCAAAGCAATGTAAAATGCAATCATGCAGCAGGAGATCAAGATGACTGTGCTGTTGAAGAGACAAAGGTTTTGTATCAATAAAAACCACAATACTGCTCTGTCAAGAACAACCACTATCTCTGATGAGAAGAAAACCCTGGTGTCGGACCATAAACATGTTCTGTCAAGAACACACATATATCTGATAATAAGGACCTCTGATACAGGACCATAACACTGCTCTGTCAAACAAATTCATCTCATAATAAGGACCTCTGATACAGGACCATAAATCTGCTATGTCAAGAACAAATACATCTGATGATGAGAACCTTTGATACCAACAAAACTGATTCACTATCAAGAAAACCAGGTAGTCTGAAGGTTAAGGTTCCCTGCAACATACCCAACCCTGCTCACAGGTATGAACCTAAACTAACACAGGTTCGGCATCCTATGCGGTCATCAGCGTCACAGACATTCAAGAGGGGTGATACGATACCCAGAAGGTGTGGCATCACCGCCTCCTGAAGCGGCCTCACTCAGCTGAATCCCAAATGATCGGTCCCCAGAGTCGACAATCCTCCAAACCAACAACCCCTCAGGCCCAAAGGGCCGGAAAAGAAGTCAACCGGGAGAACCTCGTCTGAGCGTGGATTTCATGGGACACTAGTGCCTGCAAAGCAAGCACGCGCCCACTAATTTCCACAACTAATGCTAGGTACACTCAAGCCTGGGTCTGGCTTCTCACTCATCAGAATGCCCCTCTCACAATAACACAGATAATCATATCATACTGAAAATAAAGTGCGGGAAATAAAATGCGATAAATAAACACAACCCAACAAGTAATCATACAAGCGCTAGGATTGACTCTCGCAGGGACGTTGGATCCCCAAACTGACTCGCATAAGGGATGTTGGATCTCAGGAAACTATAGAGTCCCCAGCAGAGTCGCCAGCTGTCGCTACCGCGAAAATAAGGTGCCGGCAAAACAGAAGAGTCGCCACCTTTCGTTATTTATCCCTCGGAACGGGAAAGGAAACGATCGGAAAAACCTGACGAAAAGGTATAAGACAAGGTCATCGCAACCATTGCCTGGGTTCGGGAGTCGGTTACGCAAGGGGAAGGTATTAGCACCCCTCACGTCCATCGTACTCGATGGGATCCATGCTTGTTGTGTTTATCTGACGGGTTGGTTTACAATCTACCTATCAAGGTCGGTCTGAAAAGAAAAGAAACTGACTCGACAAAGCGTCGCACTTTGTGCCTACATATTCTCATCAGAGAATGAGAAATCAGAGTCAACGTAGTTCGGCTAACTACGGGTAAACGGGGAAGGTGGCTCGCCAATACGTCAGTATTGTGCCTACGTACTCTCAACAGGCTTGAGAGATCAGAGCTTACGTAGTTCGGGATAACACGGATTAAGGGAAATCAGATTCATCTGTTTTTCGAGTAGGGTTAACAAACAGTTCCAGCAGTTTGGTGTACGCAGCTCGACCCTTGGAGACTTAGGCGTTACCGTTTGCGGTAGAACTGGGAGTTAACGACACTCTTTTCTTCAGAAAAGCTTTCCTTTGACTTACGGGCCCACGGGGCAAAAAAAGGTTTGAAGTTTTTTTTCTGTCTTTTACGGAAGAAGTGTTTTTTTATGGATGTTTGCAACCAATATCGCACTAGAGACTATGACCTGAGAGTGAATGCGTCGCTTGTCACCCAAAGGGTACCATACTAAACATCCAAGCTGTCAAAAAGAAACTCTCCGACAACCCTTTCTTAGATAGCTTAAGGCTCGTAACGTACGACGTCAGTTAGCCTTTATTACTGCATTTTAATTTGTTTTGAGATGAGAAGAGAACATGCTCAACTAAGAGGAGACTATCAAGTCCTAATGTTGTCATGCCAAGGATTCACCCTGTGGTTGAGGTTTGAAACAGGGAACTCCTAGAAGCTATCATGCATAGGTTTCAACCTAAAGTTCTAATCATCACTTCCTTATCAAAGGAAGTGAGATTCCTAGGGGATCATGTCAATGATAAACATAAACAGATAAAGCATTAGCTTAAACAGTAAACAGTAAACGACTGTAAAATGCATGCAATGCAAATGAGGGAGGAAAGGTGTGTGGGGCATCAACCTTCACAAGCTCATCTCGACCTCAAGCCAGATATGAATAACTGAAATCATGAAGGAGAAATAAAATGCCATCAAGCAAATCACCAACCACATAGGCAAGGGAGCTGGGCTCTACCGAATACCCGCAAGCAAAGCCATACAGTAAAAGTACAAGCAGAGGGAGCAACTCAACCTCTAGTGCAATCCTGCTCCTAGCTTAAATCAATCTAAGTATGAACTTATTCTAATGCATCAAGCAAATCAAACAAGTCACACCAATACAGTTACACAGAAAGAAAACAGACAGTACAGAAAAGAAAGCAGATCAACCACTCCTACAAAGCAACCCTCTGACAGCAGTTCAGTCATCAGTCCTCAACCACTCTTCAGGGCTATCATCTTCAATAGTAAGTATCGACCTGCTTCTCCAAGCTTTTAAAACATCAAACATAAGTATCAACTTATTCTCTCTTCTTCAAGCCTCATCTCTTCAGTAAATTCCACCTTCAGGCTTCACTCCTAATATCAAGTATCAACTTGGCTTTCAGGCTCTCAACATAAGTATCAACTCATTCTCTCCTCTTCAAGCCTCAGCTCTTCAGTTAATCTCAATTTGGTCTTCTTCACAAGTATCAACTTGGTCTTCAAGCTTCAGCACTCTCCTCCTTACAAGTATCAACTTGCTCTTCCTGATCTACAAGCTTCCGCTCCTAAAGGTAGTCTTCAAATACAGAGAAGTGTCAACTCCTATCCTTCAATCTATTCAAGCAAGGAACTCCATCCTCTAGCAAGGGAGAAAGATCCATCTAACAAGAGCAAAGTTTGGATGATTGGTAGCAGAGTGAAGACCAAAGGTCACCACTAATCATCCTGTCATCAGAGAAAGGGACCCTCAAAGGTTATACCAGCTTGTAAAGAGCCACACATCCTACCAAAGGAGGGATGAGGCCTTTACAAATGGACCTTACATCATAGGGAAGAATGGAAGTGATCAACATCTTCCATGTTTATGAAGGAAGAGAATCTATCTAGAAGCTCTGCCTACAAACCCTAATCTTAACACCTAATCAACACTACACCCAAAAGAAGGGAAGATCTTCACATCCAAGCTTCTTCAAGCAATCCATTGCATCTTCAACTTGCCTCCATCATCTTCCAAGAGCAAAAGAAACAAAACCCAAATCTTAGGGAACTAAAGAAGCCACTCTAGTTGAATTAGTGCATTAGAATCATCTTAAGTTAGCACCTAAACTAAAATTAAAAAAAAAATAGTAAACTACATTGTAAATTCCTACAAAAATTCCTAAGGTACCCTAATTCCACCATGAATCTACCATACAAAAATCAGAGGTTGGATCATCCACCTAGTTCTAGAAATAAAACCTAAGTCATAAGGTATCAACCATAAACCCTAAAAATGGAGCTCTTAAAGTTTCAACCTAATACTACCACTTATATTCATCACAAAAATGTGAGAAAAATCTAAGGGGAGCATGCATATCTATGCTAACTACACACAAAAAATCAAGGCAAAAATCATCATCACATGATCAAACCAAATTCAACAAAATCAAGCATCAACCATGATTATTTTAATGTCAATTAAAATGTAAAAATGCCCATAAAATCAGAAAATGCATGGAATATTAATATTTTTTATCTAAACAAAACTAGATTCAATCATGAATCAGTGAAAAAAAGAATGGAATTAATTGAGTCATTTTTCAATTATTTATGAATTTTCCAATAACCATGAATAAAATGAAAAATAAAAAGAAAATCATGAGAAAATAAAAGGCGCGTGGTGTGAATAGCAAATGAATTCAGTTCATTTTAGTGATTGGGCCATAAGGGAGGTGGGAGTATCAACTACTGACTTAAGCCCAAAACCATCAAATAAATGAAACGCTGCGTTTCATATTATTCAGAAATCCTTCACAAACTTGGAAATGATCGTGGCCGTGGGATGATGTCTTCAGTCAAAGTCCACCTAAGATCTAATGGCTATCAAGTCATCTTCTCCATTTGAATTCCTGAAACACGCGCACAGCGATGGCCACCGCCAGTGGTTCTCCGGTCATCAGCTCAAACCCTAACTCTCTCCAGAATCCACCATTCCAAATGGTCTCTACACGAAACTTGTCCCAAATCTCACAAGGAATCTTCCTATACCATTTAATCATCCTAAAAGTTCAAGATTCGCAAGAACACAATCTCAACCGAAAATTGGAACAACCCTAATTGGTCACTAATCTCCAAATTGATGATCCAAAAACCTTCCTACATCAATCTACAATGCATCTAACACAATAATTCCCATTGATTCTACCTAATTTAAGCCATAGAACAAGAACTGCATACCTGGTAAAATTGAGCAAACAGAGTGGTTAAATCCTCAAATCAACCCTCAAGATCTTGCAGATTCCTTCACTAGCCTCCAATCAATCTTCTGTATGCAAAGAAAAGAGTTGAAATGCCCTGAATTCTTGAAACCGATTCTGAGTTGCAAGCTTCCAACTCAAACGGCAAACTCACGATTCCTCCACAGTTTGGCCTTGACTTGGATCTGGAATTGATCACCAACCTCAGAGCAAGCTATTGGGATCAATATCTTGGCTTGAAATGGCCTCTAACCTTGTAACAAATTTTGATTTACAAGAATGGATTTCAAAGTGCAATCTCACTCTCCTCTCTCAATTCTCACCAACCTTCACTCTGAACCACTTCTAAATCATATATAGAACATGGATGAATGATCTAGAAAGTTCTAGATCAATCTAATGAGTATTTTAATATCTCATCTCACTTGAAATCTCATGATATGCTATGTGTATGACAGTCCTTGTAGCAGCTTGTATTCATCATGCTTTTCATCCAAATTCTCTCCAAATGAGATTATGAAAGTGTTAAGATGTGCTTGTACCTTGGTTTTAATCTTATGAGAAGTTTGGCATATGTTACTTAAACCTTAAGCAAGCAAAAGCAACTCCATGATTTTGAGCTCAAATGAGAAAGGTGCCATTGCCATTGTCTTTAAAATGCATTTTACCATCAAAATGACATATAGGTTTGTTTCATTTGGTCACCAAATGAAAAATCCCAAATTTTGTCCTTTTAATGAACTTTAAATCCTCCTTTTTAAGCCAATTTTGCAACTTTGAGCTACAAGCAATTCCAACCTCTCATGACCACTTGGCTAGCCTTAAAACATCATTTTGAAAAAGTTTGATGTTGGACATTTTCCCATTTGAAGCTTGCAAATAGGAGTTATGGCCTTATGCTTGAAATGACCAAAATACCCTTGACTTGTCAAAGCCATAACTTGAGTTCTACAAATCCTATCAAGGACTTCTAGTACTCTCTAGAAAGCTAAGAGAAAAGGAACAACATTCATGTTGACCAAAAGTTCATAGGAATCATTCTTCTAGAGAAAAAGTTTCATGCAAGTTGGACAACTTTCAAGCTCCAAATTCACATACCTTAGATGACCTGTAATTTGTCAAAGTCATAACTTGAGTTCTACAAATCCTATCAATGACTTATAGCACTCAAATTAGAGCTAAGATCATGCTCTAAAACAATCATGTTGGGGGCAAGATGATATGACAATCACATCTTGAGCTAAATTGCCTTGAAGATAGGGGTCAACCTAGGGGATTTTACACTGTCAAGTCTTGGAAACCCTAGCTTGAAACTTCTCAAACTCTTCAATCATGATGAGTTGACCTTGGAATCATCCTTATAACATCTCAATGCATCAATCCATGATCACATGACTCTTGAATTAAGTCTCAACCTTCTTCAAATCCTCAATTGACTTAGGGTTGACCTAGTCAAACCCTAACTGCACCACTCATGGCTGAGCCTTCTTAATCTTGCACAATGACCTTTCTAGGCCTCAAAGTGATCTTCAACACTTCTCATAAGCTCTCTCAAGACCTCAAGTCCATCTTCATGGCCTCAGAATCATCTGATGGCTTCCCACAACTCTCAAGTTAGGAGACCCACATACTTGGTTTCAACCACTCTCTCTGAGGATCTTTTAACTTCTCAGACAAGGATATCAACCTTGACCACTTGAATAAGTTTCTTAACTAGCTTCATAGTCTTGTGTAGCCCTTGATTGGTAATCATACCTCTTGATCTCCTGCATACATGTCAATGAAATGCAAATGTGAATGAAATGAAACACAAGCTAGGTGAAGAAATGTTGGGCAAATTTTGGGGTGCAACAACAAGCAAAGAGAGGAAATAGTGTGGGGTAAACACCTCCACAAGCACATCTCAACCTTTATTAATGCAAGTAGGAATGCAAAAAGTGAAAATAACACAAAAGCAAAGGGAAGAAATAGTGTGGGGTGAATACCTCCACAAGCACATCTCAACCTTTATTAATGCAAGTAGGAAATGAAGAGAAAGGAAAGCTTACAACATGCATACCTCAATCCTAATGCACAAAATCATACAACATGAAAGGGAAAGAAGGAGATGATTGAATGAGATGATGGGAGGCAAAGTAAGAACCAAGGTAACTCACAAGGGCTACTCAACCAAACATACTACATTCAATATGCACACAAATCACACAAATGGTCCTTAAAGGCTCACTACTTATGGCATGCCTTAAGTTCCTCCAAAGAAGGGACCAAGCTTCCATAAGTAGGATCCTAAAGTCCTAGGACAGAAAGAGATGAGGTAAGAATGTACAAAAAGTAAATGAAAAGAAACGCACCAAAGAATGCAAACAAATCATGTAAAAGATAAGAAACATTCAACATGTGCACAAGCAAAACCCTAAAAGAAAGTACTAAAAGAAAGGCAAGTATCAACAAGTTACAATCCACATTAGGACCTATAATTGAACCTATACATGCTTCAACATCTTATGGGCATAAAACAACAAGAGTTGGTGCTCAAAGGTTTGCACAAATATCATTTTCAAGGCCTAACTAATTGTCAATAAAATTAGGGGTAAAAAATGTCCAAAAATCATGTAACGTGTCAAGAATATGCTAAATAAAAATCAACCATTAACATGAAGAATTCATCACAAAATAAAATCAAGAACATGGGATGTA